>OX940959.1:38289311-39521018 GCA_954870475.1 Euphrasia confusa | reverse complement strand
ACCCTAAACCCTAAACCCTAAACCCTAAACCCTAAACCCTAAACCCTAAACCCTAAACCCTAAACCCTAAACCCTAAACCCTAAACCCTAAACCCTAAACCCTAAACCCTAAACCCTAAACCCTAAACCCTAAACCCTAAACCCTAAACCCTAAACCCTAAACCCTAAACCCTAAACCCTAAACCCTAAACCCTAAACCTCTAAACCCTAAACCCTAAACCCTAAACCCTAAACCCTAAACCCTAAACCCTAAACCCTAAACCCTAAACCCTAAACCCTAAACCCTAAACCCTAAACCCTAAACCCTAAACCCTAAACCCTAAACCCTAAACCCTAAACCCTAAACCCTAAACCCTAAACCCTAAACCCTAAACCCTAAACCCTAAACCCTAAACCCTAAACCCTAAACCCTAAACCCTAAACCCTAAACCCTAAACCCTAAACCCTAAACCCTAAACCCTAAACCCTAAACCCTAAACCCTAAACCCTAAACCCTAAACCCTAAACCCTAAACCCTAAACCCTAAACCCTAAACCCTAAACCCTAAACCCTAAACCCTAAACCCTAAACCCTAAACCCTAAACCCTAAACCCTAAACCCTAAACCCTAAACCCTAAACCCTAAACCCTAAACCCTAAACCCTAAACCCTAAACCCTAAACCCTAAACCCTAAACCCTAAACCCTAAACCCTAAACCCTAAACCCTAAACCCTAAACCCTAAACCCTAAACCCTAAACCCTAAACCCTAAACCCTAAACCCTAAACCCTAAACCCTAAACCCTAAACCCTAAACCCTAAACCCTAAACCCTAAACCCTAAACCCTAAACCCTAAACCCTAAACCCTAAACCCTAAACCCTAAACCCTAAACCCTAAACCCTAAACCCTAAACCCTAAACCCTAAACCCTAAACCCTAAACCCTAAACCCTAAACCCTAAACCCTAAACCCTAAACCCTAAACCCTAAACCCTAAACCCTAAACCCTAAACCCTAAACCCTAAACCCTAAACCCTAAACCCTAAACCCTAAACCCTAAACCCTAAACCCTAAACCCTAAACCCTAAACCCTAAACCCTAAACCCTAAACCCTAAACCCTAAACCCTAAACCCTAAACCCTAAACCCTAAACCCTAAACCCTAAACCCTAAACCCTAAACCCTAAACCCTAAACCCTAAACCCTAAACCCTAAACCCTAAACCCTAAACCCTAAACCCTAAACCCTAAACCCTAAACCCTAAACCCTAAACCCTAAACCCTAAACCCTAAACCCTAAACCCTAAACCCTAAACCCTAAACCCTAAACCCTAAACCCTAAACCCTAAACCCTAAACCCTAAACCCTAAACCCTAAACCCTAAACCCTAAACCCTAAACCCTAAACCCTAAACCCTAAACCCTAAACCCTAAACCCTAAACCCTAAACCCTAAACCCTAAACCCTAAACCCTAAACCCTAAACCCTAAACCCTAAACCCTAAACCCTAAACCCTAAACCCTAAACCCTAAACCCTAAACCCTAAACCCTAAACCCTAAACCCTAAACCCTAAACCCTAAACCCTAAACCCTAAACCCTAAACCCTAAACCCTAAACCCTAAACCCTAAACCCTAAACCCTAAACCCTAAACCCTAAACCCTAAACCCTAAACCCTAAACCCTAAACCCTAAACCCTAAACCCTAAACCCTAAACCCTAAACCCTAAACCCTAAACCCTAAACCCTAAACCCTAAACCCTAAACCCTAAACCCTAAACCCTAAACCCTAAACCCTAAACCCTAAACCCTAAACCCTAAACCCTAAACCCTAAACCCTAAACCCTAAACCCTAAACCCTAAACCCTAAACCCTAAACCCTAAACCCTAAACCCTAAACCCTAAACCCTAAACCCTAAACCCTAAACCCTAAACCCTAAACCCTAAACCCTAAACCCTAAACCCTAAACCCTAAACCCTAAACCCTAAACCCTAAACCCTAAACCCTAAACCCTAAACCCTAAACCCTAAACCCTAAACCCTAAACCCTAAACCCTAAACCCTAAACCCTAAACCCTAAACCCTAAACCCTAAACCCTAAACCCTAAACCCTAAACCCTAAACCCTAAACCCTAAACCCTAAACCCTAAACCCTAAACCCTAAACCCTAAACCCTAAACCCTAAACCCTAAACCCTAAACCCTAAACCCTAAACCCTAAACCCTAAACCCTAAACCCTAAACCCTAAACCCTAAACCCTAAACCCTAAACCCTAAACCCTAAACCCTAAACCCTAAACCCTAAACCCTAAACCCTAAACCCTAAACCCTAAACCCTAAACCCTAAACCCTAAACCCTAAACCCTAAACCCTAAACCCTAAACCCTAAACCCTAAACCCTAAACCCTAAACCCTAAACCCTAAACCCTAAACCCTAAACCCTAAACCCTAAACCCTAAACCCTAAACCCTAAACCCTAAACCCTAAACCCTAAACCCTAAACCCTAAACCCTAAACCCTAAACCCTAAACCCTAAACCCTAAACCCTAAACCCTAAACCCTAAACCCTAAACCCTAAACCCTAAACCCTAAACCCTAAACCCTAAACCCTAAACCCTAAACCCTAAACCCTAAACCCTAAACCCTAAACCCTAAACCCTAAACCCTAAACCCTAAACCCTAAACCCTAAACCCTAAACCCTAAACCCTAAACCCTAAACCCTAAACCCTAAACCCTAAACCCTAAACCCTAAACCCTAAACCCTAAACCCTAAACCCTAAACCCTAAACCCTAAACCCTAAACCCTAAACCCTAAACCCTAAACCCTAAACCCTAAACCCTAAACCCTAAACCCTAAACCCTAAACCCTAAACCCTAAACCCTAAACCCTAAACCCTAAACCCTAAACCCTAAACCCTAAACCCTAAACCCTAAACCCTAAACCCTAAACCCTAAACCCTAAACCCTAAACCCTAAACCCTAAACCCTAAACCCTAAACCCTAAACCCTAAACCCTAAACCCTAAACCCTAAACCCTAAACCCTAAACCCTAAACCCTAAACCCTAAACCCTAAACCCTAAACCCTAAACCCTAAACCCTAAACCCTAAACCCTAAACCCTAAACCCTAAACCCTAAACCCTAAACCCTAAACCCTAAACCCTAAACCCTAAACCCTAAACCCTAAACCCTAAACCCTAAACCCTAAACCCTAAACCCTAAACCCTAAACCCTAAACCCTAAACCCTAAACCCTAAACCCTAAACCCTAAACCCTAAACCCTAAACCCTAAACCCTAAACCCTAAACCCTAAACCCTAAACCCTAAACCCTAAACCCTAAACCCTAAACCCTAAACCCTAAACCCTAAACCCTAAACCCTAAACCCTAAACCCTAAACCCTAAACCCTAAACCCTAAACCCTAAACCCTAAACCCTAAACCCTAAACCCTAAACCCTAAACCCTAAACCCTAAACCCTAAACCCTAAACCCTAAACCCTAAACCCTAAACCCTAAACCCTAAACCCTAAACCCTAAACCCTAAACCCTAAACCCTAAACCCTAAACCCTAAACCCTAAACCCTAAACCCTAAACCCTAAACCCTAAACCCTAAACCCTAAACCCTAAACCCTAAACCCTAAACCCTAAACCCTAAACCCTAAACCCTAAACCCTAAACCCTAAACCCTAAACCCTAAACCCTAAACCCTAAACCCTAAACCCTAAACCCTAAACCCTAAACCCTAAACCCTAAACCCTAAACCCTAAACCCTAAACCCTAAACCCTAAACCCTAAACCCTAAACCCTAAACCCTAAACCCTAAACCCTAAACCCTAAACCCTAAACCCTAAACCCTAAACCCTAAACCCTAAACCCTAAACCCTAAACCCTAAACCCTAAACCCTAAACCCTAAACCCTAAACCCTAAACCCTAAACCCTAAACCCTAAACCCTAAACCCTAAACCCTAAACCCTAAACCCTAAACCCTAAACCCTAAACCCTAAACCCTAAACCCTAAACCCTAAACCCTAAACCCTAAACCCTAAACCCTAAACCCTAAACCCTAAACCCTAAACCCTAAACCCTAAACCCTAAACCCTAAACCCTAAACCCTAAACCCTAAACCCTAAACCCTAAACCCTAAACCCTAAACCCTAAACCCTAAACCCTAAACCCTAAACCCTAAACCCTAAACCCTAAACCCTAAACCCTAAACCCTAAACCCTAAACCCTAAACCCTAAACCCTAAACCCTAAACCCTAAACCCTAAACCCTAAACCCTAAACCCTAAACCCTAAACCCTAAACCCTAAACCCTAAACCCTAAACCCTAAACCCTAAACCCTAAACCCTAAACCCTAAACCCTAAACCCTAAACCCTAAACCCTAAACCCTAAACCCTAAACCCTAAACCCTAAACCCTAAACCCTAAACCCTAAACCCTAAACCCTAAACCCTAAACCCTAAACCCTAAACCCTAAACCCTAAACCCTAAACCCTAAACCCTAAACCCTAAACCCTAAACCCTAAACCCTAAACCCTAAACCCTAAACCCTAAACCCTAAACCCTAAACCCTAAACCCTAAACCCTAAACCCTAAACCCTAAACCCTAAACCCTAAACCCTAAACCCTAAACCCTAAACCCTAAACCCTAAACCCTAAACCCTAAACCCTAAACCCTAAACCCTAAACCCTAAACCCTAAACCCTAAACCCTAAACCCTAAACCCTAAACCCTAAACCCTAAACCCTAAACCCTAAACCCTAAACCCTAAACCCTAAACCCTAAACCCTAAACCCTAAACCCTAAACCCTAAACCCTAAACCCTAAACCCTAAACCCTAAACCCTAAACCCTAAACCCTAAACCCTAAACCCTAAACCCTAAACCCTAAACCCTAAACCCTAAACCCTAAACCCTAAACCCTAAACCCTAAACCCTAAACCCTAAACCCTAAACCCTAAACCCTAAACCCTAAACCCTAAACCCTAAACCCTAAACCCTAAACCCTAAACCCTAAACCCTAAACCCTAAACCCTAAACCCTAAACCCTAAACCCTAAACCCTAAACCCTAAACCCTAAACCCTAAACCCTAAACCCTAAACCCTAAACCCTAAACCCTAAACCCTAAACCCTAAACCCTAAACCCTAAACCCTAAACCCTAAACCCTAAACCCTAAACCCTAAACCCTAAACCCTAAACCCTAAACCCTAAACCCTAAACCCTAAACCCTAAACCCTAAACCCTAAACCCTAAACCCTAAACCCTAAACCCTAAACCCTAAACCCTAAACCCTAAACCCTAAACCCTAAACCCTAAACCCTAAACCCTAAACCCTAAACCCTAAACCCTAAACCCTAAACCCTAAACCCTAAACCCTAAACCCTAAACCCTAAACCCTAAACCCTAAACCCTAAACCCTAAACCCTAAACCCTAAACCCTAAACCCTAAACCCTAAACCCTAAACCCTAAACCCTAAACCCTAAACCCTAAACCCTAAACCCTAAACCCTAAACCCTAAACCCTAAACCCTAAACCCTAAACCCTAAACCCTAAACCCTAAACCCTAAACCCTAAACCCTAAACCCTAAACCCTAAACCCTAAACCCTAAACCCTAAACCCTAAACCCTAAACCCTAAACCCTAAACCCTAAACCCTAAACCCTAAACCCTAAACCCTAAACCCTAAACCCTAAACCCTAAACCCTAAACCCTAAACCCTAAACCCTAAACCCTAAACCCTAAACCCTAAACCCTAAACCCTAAACCCTAAACCCTAAACCCTAAACCCTAAACCCTAAACCCTAAACCCTAAACCCTAAACCCTAAACCCTAAACCCTAAACCCTAAACCCTAAACCCTAAACCCTAAACCCTAAACCCTAAACCCTAAACCCTAAACCCTAAACCCTAAACCCTAAACCCTAAACCCTAAACCCTAAACCCTAAACCCTAAACCCTAAACCCTAAACCCTAAACCCTAAACCCTAAACCCTAAACCCTAAACCCTAAACCCTAAACCCTAAACCCTAAACCCTAAACCCTAAACCCTAAACCCTAAACCCTAAACCCTAAACCCTAAACCCTAAACCCTAAACCCTAAACCCTAAACCCTAAACCCTAAACCCTAAACCCTAAACCCTAAACCCTAAACCCTAAACCCTAAACCCTAAACCCTAAACCCTAAACCCTAAACCCTAAACCCTAAACCCTAAACCCTAAACCCTAAACCCTAAACCCTAAACCCTAAACCCTAAACCCTAAACCCTAAACCCTAAACCCTAAACCCTAAACCCTAAACCCTAAACCCTAAACCCTAAACCCTAAACCCTAAACCCTAAACCCTAAACCCTAAACCCTAAACCCTAAACCCTAAACCCTAAACCCTAAACCCTAAACCCTAAACCCTAAACCCTAAACCCTAAACCCTAAACCCTAAACCCTAAACCCTAAACCCTAAACCCTAAACCCTAAACCCTAAACCCTAAACCCTAAACCCTAAACCCTAAACCCTAAACCCTAAACCCTAAACCCTAAACCCTAAACCCTAAACCCTAAACCCTAAACCCTAAACCCTAAACCCTAAACCCTAAACCCTAAACCCTAAACCCTAAACCCTAAACCCTAAACCCTAAACCCTAAACCCTAAACCCTAAACCCTAAACCCTAAACCCTAAACCCTAAACCCTAAACCCTAAACCCTAAACCCTAAACCCTAAACCCTAAACCCTAAACCCTAAACCCTAAACCCTAAACCCTAAACCCTAAACCCTAAACCCTAAACCCTAAACCCTAAACCCTAAACCCTAAACCCTAAACCCTAAACCCTAAACCCTAAACCCTAAACCCTAAACCCTAAACCCTAAACCCTAAACCCTAAACCCTAAACCCTAAACCCTAAACCCTAAACCCTAAACCCTAAACCCTAAACCCTAAACCCTAAACCCTAAACCCTAAACCCTAAACCCTAAACCCTAAACCCTAAACCCTAAACCCTAAACCCTAAACCCTAAACCCTAAACCCTAAACCCTAAACCCTAAACCCTAAACCCTAAACCCTAAACCCTAAACCCTAAACCCTAAACCCTAAACCCTAAACCCTAAACCCTAAACCCTAAACCCTAAACCCTAAACCCTAAACCCTAAACCCTAAACCCTAAACCCTAAACCCTAAACCCTAAACCCTAAACCCTAAACCCTAAACCCTAAACCCTAAACCCTAAACCCTAAACCCTAAACCCTAAACCCTAAACCCTAAACCCTAAACCCTAAACCCTAAACCCTAAACCCTAAACCCTAAACCCTAAACCCTAAACCCTAAACCCTAAACCCTAAACCCTAAACCCTAAACCCTAAACCCTAAACCCTAAACCCTAAACCCTAAACCCTAAACCCTAAACCCTAAACCCTAAACCCTAAACCCTAAACCCTAAACCCTAAACCCTAAACCCTAAACCCTAAACCCTAAACCCTAAACCCTAAACCCTAAACCCTAAACCCTAAACCCTAAACCCTAAACCCTAAACCCTAAACCCTAAACCCTAAACCCTAAACCCTAAACCCTAAACCCTAAACCCTAAACCCTAAACCCTAAACCCTAAACCCTAAACCCTAAACCCTAAACCCTAAACCCTAAACCCTAAACCCTAAACCCTAAACCCTAAACCCTAAACCCTAAACCCTAAACCCTAAACCCTAAACCCTAAACCCTAAACCCTAAACCCTAAACCCTAAACCCTAAACCCTAAACCCTAAACCCTAAACCCTAAACCCTAAACCCTAAACCCTAAACCCTAAACCCTAAACCCTAAACCCTAAACCCTAAACCCTAAACCCTAAACCCTAAACCCTAAACCCTAAACCCTAAACCCTAAACCCTAAACCCTAAACCCTAAACCCTAAACCCTAAACCCTAAACCCTAAACCCTAAACCCTAAACCCTAAACCCTAAACCCTAAACCCTAAACCCTAAACCCTAAACCCTAAACCCTAAACCCTAAACCCTAAACCCTAAACCCTAAACCCTAAACCCTAAACCCTAAACCCTAAACCCTAAACCCTAAACCCTAAACCCTAAACCCTAAACCCTAAACCCTAAACCCTAAACCCTAAACCCTAAACCCTAAACCCTAAACCCTAAACCCTAAACCCTAAACCCTAAACCCTAAACCCTAAACCCTAATTAAGAAAAAAATAAGAATTATAAGATATGTAAATGAAAAAAATATAATTAAGAAAAACGAAACTAAGAATTCTACATTTAAAAATTTTTATTTCAATTGAAAGAAATGATATTATAAGAAATTAGAATTTAAATTTTTTATTTTAATATCTTTTACTTGCCTAAAAACTTCTTATTTAAAGTGGTAAAATTTTCATATTTTTATTGAAGTTGTTATTTTTTTTTTACTTTGCGGATAAATTCTTTGCTTGTTTTTTTATTGAGAACATTCAAATTAAGTGTGTTATTATTACAAACTGAAATTTACATTTTTTATGCTACTATTCTTCACAAACTAAATGAATGGCAATTTTATCAATAAAAAAATTAGAAAAATGTTGATATAGTGTATATATAAATAATTGTGCATCTCAAATGATATGGAAAACGAATTTAAAGTTATAGCTTTATCTTCTGCATTTGCTTTGAATGTTAGTCTTAAGAAAAAAACTAATGCTTTTGTATTTTGAATACTCTCTAATACCTTCTTGCTCGAATGTAATTCAATGCTTTTGATACTTTGTCAAAGGGCCTAAAACATCAAGAATGAGATGAGCAGTAGGTACATCTCAATTACCATAATCACAAGACTCTTAATTTATTCAGGTCATGTGCTGATGACCACTTCATATTCTATCATGATTCATGACGTATATTCTACATTTGCATAATATAATCAAATTGCAGTACAGATAATCACATAATTATTATAATCATGTATGACATTTTTCAAATAAATATCAAGTAAAAATAAGAAAATCTCAACTTCTTGATGTGTGATAGTCGTCATTCACTCCTAAGTTCAAACTTCTCTCTTAATTTCAATATCAATCCTATGCTCTGATAGTCGAATCATATACTTATAACCTTTTCTCAGGTTTATATATTTAATTAAATTATGTAAATACTTAGTGTTAAGTGTTATAGTGTATAGCAACTTAATTATGTATTATAGTGTAAAAGAAACTGGGCTTTGGTGCATTGGGCCAAATATTATAACGAGCCCAACCATTTTATACTTGTCAAATTTTCTTTTTCACTTACAATGAGAGCGAAAAGAGAGACGGCTCGTCTTCGGGTGACCTCAGTCCTCAATGGTTCGAAGGCGACGACGGCATGTTGTTTCTCCGATAGAGGCATTTTTCTTCTTGACTCTAGTTGTGGAGATGAACGGGAGAGCGGTTGTAGAGATCGACGTACGGGAATGAAACGCGACTTATCGGACCGACGGACTGATGGGTGCTCAGATGGCTCGTCGGAGGAGGGTTTGGGAGGTTTGTGAGGAGTTCGGAGATGAAAAATAATTAAAGTGATTTGCGAAATAATGAAAATGGTGATAATGTATTGTGATAAATGTGTGATATGATAATTTGTATGGGGAAGAGGAGTGTGTCAGTGCAGGCTTTATGGGGAGAAGAAAATGTGGTTTGAGCGGGAGTGAAAAAAAATTGTAAAAGGTTGAGTTTGGCCTTACTAGATTTTTTTTGTTTTTTAAAAGTCATTAAATTTTACTCCATATAGGAATAAAGTTTTGATTTTTATTGTCTCTTGTTAGTAGAGAAGAAGGGAATAAAACAAAGAGTTTGTTCAAGATCGAAAAGAATGAATTATTGGTCTGTATGCATTCTTTTTATAAGTTCCGAGGCAAAAACTACTTTGATTTTAGCTTCTTCTTTTTTTGAAAAGACAACTCAACAACTGCTTTAAATTGAAGTTACATATATGCTGGAGCAGTGGAGCCCACTACGTCTACGGGCAAGAAACTAAACAGTTTCTCTATGTAAATAGCGGGAATTCCAAATAATTTTGAAGAATTAAATTACTCCTTCAATATCTTAAAATTTTGCATAGATAAATTACTCCATCACTGTCTAAAAATTTTGAATAGATAATGGTATATTAAATTATTAAATAAAATTATAATAAGAATGTACTCTATTTTCAACGACACTCTACTTTTTAATATGTTAACAATTGGGGTGAGTTTGACTTTTTTTCTCATATTTTTTTTAATAATCGTTTCATATTTACTTAGGGGTTTTGCTAAAACTAGTACCGCTGCCCGTGCGATGCACGTGATTTATTTGTTTGAAATAATCTACAATTTTATTTAATCTCTAACTTATTTCGCCACATATTTATTAATAGACTAACAAATTATTTTATTTAATAATCGAACTCTCACTTAAATTTGTAAACTCGTATTAATCTTATTATTAACCATTATCTCAATTATGAAAAAACTATTATTTTCAAAGATTACGCCTGTTTGTTTGATGTAATTTATAGAATGTAAGCTTCTTGAGGGATAGCCGAGTGGTAAGGTATGTGGTGATGTTAGTGTAATATCTCGGAGATGACAAATTTTCATTGAAATATTATGAAGTTAGTCCTGGAATGAGACATATTGGCTCTCTCCCACATGTGTCTGCTACTCGGGCACATCCCTCGATTTATATCTTACCCGATTGAGGAGCCTCTGATCTGGTGGAAGAGTAGTTTCTCGTCTCATCCTACCCGATCTCTCTCCCACATGTGTCTGCTACTCGGGCACATCCCTCGATTTACATTCTACCCGATCGAGGAGCCTCAGATCTAGTGGAATAGGAGTTTCTCGTCTCATCCTACCCGATCGAGGAGCCTCTGATCTGGTGGAAGAGGAGTTTATCGTCTCTGTATTTCTCTAGTGTTAAACGCATCCAACAAATACCTAAAACCGCTGGGGGAAAATCCAAATAAATGAATAATAAAAATTATAAAGTAAAAAATAAATAAAAAAAAATTGAATTTACTTGGTGAATATGAAAGAGATGAGATGAGAGAAATGCAATTATATTAATATATCGTATGTTAACCTGCAAAATTTAACATAACTGAATTAGGGATAAACTAAAAATTAAAAAAAAATCTAGTCGAACATAATTAATAACTCGACAATTTGATTTTGGAATAAGAAATCATAATTAATACATAGGAGTCTCTAATCTGGTGGAAGAGTAGTTTCTCGTCTCATCCTACCTGATTTCTCTCCCACATGTGTCTGCTACTCGGCCGCATCCCTCGATTTACATCCTACCCGATCGAGGAGCCTCAGATCTGGTGGAAGAGGAGTTTCTCGTCTCATCCTACCCGATCGAGGAGTTTCTGATCTAGTGGAAGAGGAGTTTTTCCTCTCTGCATTTCTCTAGTGTTAAACGCATCCAACAAATACCTAAAACCGCTGGGGGAAAATCCAAATAAATGAAAAATAAAAATTATAAAGTTGAAAAATAAATAGAAATATAAAAAAAATTGAAATTATTTGGTGAACATGAAGGAGATGAGATGAGAGGAATACAATTATATTAATATAATGTATGTTAACCTGCAAAATTTAACATAACTGAATTAGGGATAAACTAAAAATAAAAATAAAAATCTAGTCGAAAAATAATTAATAACTCGACAATTTGATTTTGGAATAAGAAATCATAATTAATACATAAAATTAAAAAAATCGAGGAAAAATATGAATGAATAGAAGAACGTATACATGTAAATCGATTCAATGTTCAGAAAAATAAAAAGGACTTACAAACCCAAATTATAGCAAGAGAAAAGAATATACTTAAAAAGTTTCATCAATTTTTTTAAGAGAAAACAATATACTTAAAAAGTTTTATCAATTTTTTTAACTCAATAATATTAATGGAATGAAAAAGAATTTTGAGAAAAAAAATAAAAATTTATATATTTAAGATGATAATTAATTATTACCAAAAGTATATAATTTCAAATTACTATTTAAAATTTATATATAATAATTTAAATATGATTAATAATATTACTATTTATAATTTATATTATTTTTATTTATAATTTATAGTGTGAACACAATATTATTATTGCTTTCTTATTGGTTCACGTGGCATTAGTGGATACTGAAATTATATATGTATAGATGATAAAGTTTATTTTTTATTTTGATAAAAAAATGGCAAGTGTCAAATTCGTGTCAAATTCATGGACCTTGATGTTCTTGTCCCCCCGACAAAATTAAATCAATTTCTAACCAATTGAAAAGATATTTGAGACATTTTATGAATTAAATGTGTATGAACAATTTTTATTAAATAAATGGGTATAAAAATAAAACATTATATATTGATATATTATCACTATAATCTATAATTATATTAATATTATTAATAATTACACTTTTCTTTGTCTTATATCAATACTCACATACCGTTTAAGAAAATAATGATTTCTTTTTTTTTTATTTAAAAATACATACTCTATATATATATATATATACTTACCTTTTCACCTACTTGTTTTAAACTATTCTTAATTACTTAATTTAAAAATACATTTTTATTCTCAATTATTTTGTAAAATTTTGAAGAACACTATATCAAAATTCATATAGGAGAATGTATTCAAATCGTATCTTATTTGAAACTAATTTCGTAATAAATTTTATATAAATTAATTTGCAGAGTTTGATTGATTTTTCTTATTGATTTATATGATTTTTCGTTTATTTTAAAGGATTTTGAAATATAAAATTTTAGGATTGATTTAAATAAATTTTCATATACTTCCAGTCATAATCTATCGATTTAAATGAATTTTCATATACTTCCGGGCATAAGACGTATATAAAACACATTTGCGTATAAAAAATGTTAGTGGTGTTGAAGCCGTAACAAACTAATGAAAATTCAAAAAGATAAAAGTAAAAAATTTAAAATAATAGAATTCATGTTACTATACATATCCAGACTAACATGAAAAATTCAATTTTTATTAAATAAATGTGTATAAAAATAAAACATTATATATATTGATATATTATCACTATAATCTATAATTATATTAATATTATTAATAATCACACTTTTCTTTGTCTTATATCAATAGTCACATATCGTTTAAGAAAATAATGATTTATGTTTTTTTATTTAAAAAGACATATATATATATATATATATATATATATATATATATATATATATATATATATATATATATATATACCTTTTCACCTACTTGTTTTAAACTATTCTTAATTACTTAATTTAAAAATACATTTTTATTCTCAATTTTTTTGTCAAATTTTGAAGAACACTATATCAAAATTCATATAGGAGGATGTATTCAAATCGTATCTTATTTGAAACTAATTTCGTAATAAAATTCATATAAATTAATTTGCAGAGTTTGATTGACTTTTTTTATTGATTTATATGATTTTTGTTTATTTTAAAGGATTTTGAAATATAAAATTTTAGGATTGATTTACATAAATTTTCATATACTTCCAGTCATAATCTATCATATACAAACAGACGTATATAAAACACATTTGCGTATAAAAAATGTTATCCAATTTGTTAAAAAATATATTATTATTATTATTTTATTTTATTTATATCACTAAATATATATATATATATATATTGAAATTTCATTAATGGTTGAAGGTTGTTATTTAAAATATTAATTTTTGTCTTCAAATTAATTTATTTTTCTTTAAAACATACTTTTCATAATTTTTTATATAATTTTTTTTTAATTAGTTAATTAAAAAATGATAGAAACTCTCTTAATTTTGAAGATAAAAATGGAACATGGGCCCAGTGACCGAATTTATTAAAGGTTATTCCGAGCATGGGCCAACAGCCGATTTTTTTAAAGCCCAATTGTTATATCTTCAACATAAGTAACCAAGCAGAGGCAATAGTCAGCCCAATAGTTAGGTTTCCCCTCATCCGCTGCCTTTCTCCTTTTTCTTTTCTCCAGTAACCAAATCTATTTTGTCCTTCTCTAAATTCAAAATATATCATTTTAACTGATGATAACAAAAATGAGAAGAAACATTGTACAATCTCACTTTTTTTTTTTCAAATTTTTATTTAGAGTATTTATTATTGTGCAGCAAAAAAAGAAACATTGTGTAAGCTATATGCAATTAGGGTTAATGTAATCTTTAATAGTACTGTAGTTGGTTCAAATTAACTTTTGTTGAATTTTTCACCGAATTGCTTCTTTGTGTTTTGCAACTAGTTTGCTGCAGCAATGGAAACCGAAGCAGCAGTTGATGTGGTTCAGCCGGCAAAGCCTAATTTTGCAGCTCTTCAGGCTCATGAAATTGCAGATGATGATGGTGTGGTCCAGTTTCGCAGGGTTCGTGTTCCCTCTCATCGTTTCAAGCCCCTCAAGGATGCCTGGAAATATGATATATATCCCCTAATCTACCACACAATGAATGTTGACATCCGTATGAACACTTGGCCACCTTTCATCCAGGCATTCTTGCTAGGCTTTAAGCTCGACGATGCCGAAAGCCTGCTGAAACTTGACGACGTCTATATCGACTCTTTTTAAATCAATGATGTGAAAACGCTTCGTGAAGACCAAGTCTGCAATTCAAAATGCCACAACAACCAGAATTGTTATAGCAGACACAAAGATTCACATAATGGGTTCTTTTAGTGGCATCAAAGTCGCCAGGCATAGTCTTTGCAGTCTGATCCTCGGCTCCCCTGCTGCTAAAGTTTATTCAAAGCTTCTGAAAATTGCAGCACACCTTGATGGTGTTGCTGCTTGATGATCATTCTTATATTACATACATTATCAAGGATATGTTTTATTATTAACTATATTAAAGTTGGTCTGATCATGCTCAGGTTAATTATGAGCTTTTGCTATCAAGATTATTATACTTTGTCTCGCCTCTGTTAGTGAACTTTGTTTGGCATCTTTAATCTATCAACAATCAAATATATATTTATTACAGACTTGTCATGATATGGTTGGCTTCTCATTCATGGAAAGATATTTCATTTTATGATATAATTTCATTTGTGTTTTCTTCTTTACAACTTTTCGATCCGGCTTGCTCGAATGTGATTGATGATCCATGTCTCAATAATATACATATGTTTGGGAAGGCAAAGTACTTGCCGAGTAGAAGCACAAATAGGGCTGTTCCGGTTCATGATGATATCGAGGTTTATAAGTCTATTTGCCATATGTTTGTTTATTGCACTAAATGCATGGTTTTGTTTTTCTCGTGCGGTTATTATATAAGCTGGCAGACTGATCCTCACTTTCTAAACAGGTTTACGACGTGACTAAGTTCTTGGAAGATCATATCCCGGTGGTGAAAAAAAAAATTGTTTCTTGGATTGGTAATTTACAAATTTCTCAACATAATAAATGCATTAAGATGCAGTTTTGTTGCTTGTATTGCTTTGTGGAGACAAATTACTAGCTAATAGAACTCAACATCCTAGCTACTTTTGTTCTTGCTAATTATTCCGATGATTATAAGTAATACGCCTGAGATTTGGAATATACTAGTAACACCTGCCCGCGCAGTTGCGCGGGATATATAAATTGTAAGAAAAAAATATATAACATCAATTATATAATAATTTTAATTAATTATTCATTTAGATTTTTTAAATTGAATTCAGCGGGATATATAAATTGTAAGAAAAAAAATATAACATCAATTATATAATAATCTTAATTAATTATTCATTTAGATTTTTTAAATTGAATTCAGAAATCGTGGTTATATGGTTAAGATTATAATATAAGAATTTCTATTATTCGTTCATGTGGTCATATTTTGTAATATTATTATAATCACGTGATATACTTCTAAAATTTTATCGATTTGAGATAATTACAATTCTATAAAAGTAATTTTATATTTCGTAGTTATTATTAAATTATTTAATGAATTATTAAAAATATTAATATTTCTTATAAATTGTTAAAAAAATAAAAAAAATATACTAATAATATTTTTAGCACTAATTAGATCGTATACTTGAAATTAACAATTTTTATTTTTTATTTTTATTTATTTATTTTAAAAAAACTTAATTTAGATAAACTGACTTCAACAAAAAAAACAAACATTACCATAAAAATACTTTTAAACAACATATAGTAATTATAAATCGAAATATGAATATAAAAAATAAATTAATACTTACTTGCCAGAAACACAAATATTAAATACAATTTAATAATATATCATATAAAAATATAAACAAAATATGAATAAAATAAATAAATTTAAACTTACAGTTTATCCGGTAAGAAACCAAATATTTAGTAATAATGAATCAAAACAAAAATATAAACAAAATTATAATACAACAAATAAATTTAAGCTTACCGTATACCCTATAAAAAACAATAAGAATAATTATTTATAATAATAATACAAAACAATAAGAAATATTATTTATAATAATAATGGGAAAAAAAATTAACGTTATACGTATAAAAAAGGAATTGAACGTGTGACTGTAGAGAATGAGTAAAGAGGATGATCATTTTATAAATGCAAATTTGAAATATGATTTTTTTAATTTTTAAATAAATATTTAATAAAAATCAATAAATATTCCATCAAATTCGGATTTATGGGAGTTAAATATTAAGTCAGTGAATATTCATCTAAAATTTTAGTAATTTAATTTAAAATCAGTCTTGAATTAAGGAAATATATCAATTTTGAATATTGGAATAAGTAAACACAATTGACTGAATATTAAAAAATAGAATAATTTTGAATATTGGAATAGATAAAGGCGTGATTTCATTCCATGGTAAATTGAATGACTACTACTATAATTAAGGATGATTATTATGTATTCTATAAAATCAATAATCAATAATTAGTAAATTGATTAGAGAATAAATATTAAATTTTAATAAATATTATTATGATTATTTTTAAGGAAGATTTTGTAAAAAAGGTAATTTTATAAATTTGTATATAGTTTAAGGTATTAGTTTTTTTAATTATAATTCAATATACAAATTTCCATAAATATATAAATATTAACACAATGGGAGAAATAGGGATTAACATAAATACGGGATTTATTACATGCAAAGGGAGATAATTAAGGGACCGAAAATTATGGAAACGGTTTATTGTGCATATTATTATTATTTTATTAATTATTAATAATTTATTTGCAACATATTTTTTAGGGATTGTTTTTGTCTTAAAAAAAATAATAATTTATTTGCAACATATTTATTTGTTTTTTTATTTGTATTAATATTCATACATAATATCAAAAAAGATGACTTAAATGTTTTTTAAAATAATATTACATTCAAATTCTCTATTCACAAAATATTAATATTGTATAATGTGTTACATTATAAATTGCATAAAAACTATTCTCTCTCCCACAATTATAAAAAAAAATAAAAAAAATAATGCATTGTATTTGAGAAATCTCATTCAATAAACTAATGATTTGTTAATTAAACAAATTGACGGTCAAAATTTTATATATCTTTATTAATTTAAAAAATAAACAAATTAACTGTCAAAATTTTATATATTTTTATTAATTTAAAAAATAAACAAAATGAATAAAAATTAAATAACTTTTTATCAAAACATTTAATAGAAAAAAATGGGAGAATGCAGAAACAATAAATGAGAATGTCACAATGAAAATTAAAATATCAACTTAACATGATAAATCAAACAAAATCCAATGGTAAATAATCTATATATTGAATTAATATTACAATGATTACAAAAAGCTCAACAAATGCAATTGTTTTGCTCAGCAAGACCACATGGAAACCAAGTCGGTTCGTCTGAGCGAGGGATGTCAAATAACCCAGTTGGACCGAAACCATACTCAAACTCAATAAAACATAAAGGGTATTATCCCACTTATTAGACATCAAACTATAATTCCAGTGCAAGAAGCTATGTACATTCGTCCTTGAACTCATTGGCAAGAAGCTACGCAGGTTCGTCTAATCATCTTGAACTGGTGATAAATAGTGGGAGAGCAAGATGATATTTGGTGGTCTATGAAATCATTCTGTAGAAATAAACATACTATATGGAACAAATTAACATAATTTTGTAGCAACAAACATATGAGCAATAGATCAAGAAAATTCAAGAATCAAAAACTCGAGCAAATTAAATTACACACGCATTGACATAAATACACATACACAACATCGTGTCATGGAAAAGCGGCCTGCGAGGGATGATCCGACTATGGACTATGGCCCACATATTAGTGATGAGTAAGATTTAATGCACAAAATTCCATTCGATTATATATTTAAATAAAAAAAAAAGATTGAATGTCAAACATACGAAAAAATCCAACATCTCCCGAATAAAGATGTTAATTTAGGTACCTTATAGCTGTGTCAAAATTTGTGATTATTGATGTCAGGGATCGACTCCGAGAAAACCTACCGCGATGTGTTTCCTTAGGTTATGCATGTGAGAGTGTTTGCCGAAGGCGACTCCGAGAAGACCAACATTCGAAATGAGAAAAAAATCTCTACATAATAGAAAGATTTATATTACAATAAAATGAAATAATTAATTTATAAAAGTGAAATCAAAGATTATAAGAAGAATTAGATATTAAAAATAAAAATAAGGAAATAAATATGACACTAATTAAAAATAAATATGACACAAATTTAATTACCTTTGAATCTGCAAAAAAAAAAAAAAAAATTGTCATACATTTATTAAATCAAAACACAAAAAATACGATGAATCGAAAAAAATAGATTAAATCAATACCTCACATTCAAATTTCGTAAAAAAAATAAAATTAGTTGTACATAAAAAAAACATTAGTAACAAACTATCAATTAGAATAATCCAATCATACAAAAATATTTCATAATACCTACATTGCTCCCTACAAAAAAAATTAAAAAAATAGAGAATTCAAATGAACAATACTTACCGTGCTCCCGCAAAAAAAATTAAGCATCACCAAAAAAAAAAAAAATTATTAATACGTAAAAAATTAACCAAAAAGAAATCCGAAAGATATGTATCAAATGAATGAAGATGATACTTTTATAGCATTAGATTTGAATTAGGGTTAGTTAATTATTATTATGATTTAAATTTGAATAATAATTTAATAATAACCGAAAATTCAAATATGGCAATTTAATTTAAATTTTGCATGATTATAGTAATATTTAATATGGTATAATAACAATTTATTTGGTTTCTTAAAATAAAGATATGATTGATTAATAATTCAAACAATATTATTATTTTTATTATTATATTATTTATATTATTTTCCTATTTCCATAATTAGAGATGGAAATAGGAAAATAAGTATAGAAATGATAACGTATATGAAAATAACTAATTTTAAATTTATTTGACAAATTTATAATCATAGATTTGAAATTTACGTAAATAAAAATATTTAATATTTAATTATATTATATTCTCAATAAAATGTTTAGTAATTGGGTATTATAGGATTTAAATTAAAGTATTTTTATTTTTTAATTTTTATATTTAATTCGGGAATATAATTGATAAATTGGAAAAGTTAAAAGAAAGTATATAATTAATAAATTGAACAAAATATTATACTAATTGAAAACATTGTTACCGTGAATAAAAATTATGATTTTTTTAAAATTAACTCAAATATGTATAATATTTAAAATTAAGAATCGTTATTAGTATAAGCTTACTAAATTTAAGAAATTGAAGAATCCGCCATAAATATTAATAGTCTTTAATATTTGATTTCCATAAATAACTAAATTGTCCACATAAGATGTCTACATAATCAAATTGGATAAATTATTTATAGTAAATGGTCAATTAATATAATTGAGAAAATTAAGAAATTGATTAGTAAAAACAATTAGATTAATTTCTTGGTTATAAAAATGTATTTATGGAAATTGTAAAATATAATGAATATGAAATTATTATTTAATTAATTGAATTAAAAACCACATCATAATATTAATATATAAAGCCACATAAGAATATTTTGTCCAATCAAAACATTGTTTGTGCCACGTAGTGTGAAAATGCTAATTTTTTGTAGTGTAATTTTCTGTGTTCACATTGACCAAGTGGGATCAGCAAAGTCTGGATTTATATATTAAATAGATATACAAATATTAAATAGATATACAAAAGAACTCATTCAACTATTTGTAAGTAATATTTAGAAAAGATGTGCTTGTAAATGAAAAATGCCATATATAATACAAAACCTGACAATTATTAAGAACACCTGACAATTTTTTGTTGGTAATATATGGCAAAACCTCTAAACCCTAAGGCAATTTTGTGATCATCCTTTTACTTTTAATCTCATTGTGGAGTGTTTTGGTCACAAGAAAGGACGCAACGGATGATTTTGAGGACGTGGGCCACAGTGAGAGTTCGAAGGCGACGATGGAAGAATTCTATGCGGTTGATATTGATTCGTCGAGCATATATTCCGACCCAGACAATGTACACTCCTCCGAAGCAGCCACATTATAACCAGGACAAGACATCAGAGCTCTTCGATCATTAAACTCCTCCAGTTCATTGGTCATCTTGGGCGTGGCTGTCGGGTTCCGTTTCTATACCAAGTCGTCGACAACAAATTAGATTTTATTTCGGGACAAACCTTTCTTCTCCTGATATTTATTTGTATTTCAGTGAAGATATCAAACAAACTCTGTTGTTTGTTTTCTCAATGATCTTCGTTCAAACCCTGACAGCCTTGGAACAAAAACAAAACAAAACAAAACACCCTGCTCTACTATATAGTGTGATTTTCATCTATGGAAGGAGAGGCAGATCCTCTCGAATTGCCATGTCCAATCAGTTTCCCCATCGTCTTGGAAAAGGAACCTATGAATTTCCGTGAACTCGTCTTCTCCATATTCTTCTTCATGGAAATGTGTTCTCTCTCCAAGTCATTCAGCCTCATCCGCATCCTGGTGAGCTCGAGCTTCAGCTCTCTGTTCTCTATCCTCAAAGATGCATAGTTATCTCGCGGTGTGGGTGTGATGGCGGAACTCATCTTCCACGACTGGTGCGTGGGCTTAGGGTCGTGATCGGACCCATACAAGGCGTTCCGGAGCCTCATCTGCTCGTGATAGAGGACTTGGACTATGGATTGGAGGGATAAGCGTTCGTTTTGGGCCGCGTGGGCTCCAGCCTCGGGAGATAGCTTCTGGAAGTCGATGAGCTTACAGAGCTTTCGCTTGTCTGCCTCCGTTACCACTTGATGGGCCTGTGAGGTTTCAGTTACAACAACATGTTATACTATCTGTGCTGATGAACAAACATTAGGTACCTTAGAAGAACAAGTGAAGTAAAATTTCTTACAAAATAATGAAAAGAAAGAGAGATATTGATCTCTTACTTTGAGGTAAACATCGATAGCCCTATACAAACCATCATGAACTGTCCGCGCATGAGCTGGCAAACTCTCGGCCACCGTCACAAATTTGTTGAGATTAAGGTTCGCATCAGGTGCAATCTCTGCCAGATAATTGTCCACCAAGCTCGACACCTTGAACAATGACGATTGTGAGAGTGTGGGCACACCATCATAATCGAACAACGACCCATCGTCCTCCGGACCCCCCTCACTACTATCCTCCATCTGGCAGAAATTAACCAAAATCCTATGCACACTATCCACGTCAAACAAGGTATCGCCTGAAGAAGGGATCAAGAGATCGTCAGGAGATGCCTCATCCAACTGGGATCCAATCCGCCTCTCTAGATCAAGACGGAAACCAACAGCACATTCGAGCATCACCGCACTTCTTAACAGCCCGAAAAGAAATGACAAAGGAACGACAAAGTTTTCTATGGGCAGAAGGCTAACAATTGTTTCGACCACGACTGTTGACTCCGGGTCAGATCTCGGCTTCTTGATTAATTCCTTCTGCGCGTAATTAACAAGGGATGCACCTATACTTTCCGGTCTCACTCCTCGGCATTTCATAGCTACAATGACCCTTTGGTATAAATCAACCCGAAGCCTTGAAAGGTCCTCAATCCACCAATCTCCCTCTGGCTTCAATTGTTTACTCATGTGGAGCCTTCCTGAGCTGCTGTACTCCAAACGGGAGAAGCTCGAAGCAATTTGCTCTGTGCAGGCTTTAGATACTATGGCTTCTACACAACGGGTGACGATTCTAAGGTCTTCCGCCAGCGGGAGTAGGGTTTCACATTGGTGGAGGACTTGTAGTGATGATTCGAGGCTTTTGCACACGACGGTCTCGAGATACTCTTCAGCCCGAGAAAGGAGATTGTGTTTCGAGTAGTCCTCGGTCATCTCGAGGTAATCTGAAACACAGTATAGGTGGGCGACATTCACGGGCGTGATCTCGAAGTTGGCACCATAGCAGAACTGGGCTGCCAGCTCAAATGACCCGGGCCCGCCCGGTAGGCCAAGGAGCTCGATCCTGGATATGCTTGAGTTTCGGTTTAGGGAGACCAACTTTCGGATTCGCCCACTTCGTGAGACAAGAGGGAACTGCAATGGTAGTGAAGAGACATAAGCTGGCAGTGTTTGCAAAAAGTAACTACAAGAAGCTGAGCAAGCTAAAAAAATTATACAGAACCAAAAGAACCCTTTCTCCTTGCCTTTAGAATTGAAATAATTTATACAGAAGCAGTAGCAGAAAGCTGATATTCGTAAGCACTCTAAAAGCTACCCTTTTTAAGTCAGAAGCTGACAATAGATTTCCTTCTTTTTCTTTTCCAAAATGTGTGTAAAGGTCCCATATACATTTATTGTCTTATTGGTAACACCAAAACATACAAGTAAATGAAACGTAAGGGAAGAGAAGGATCGTAAAAAAATAAGAGTTGGTTAATAGGAAATGAAGTGCCCTGTTTCACCTTATGCAACGAGAATGCAGAACCTTCTTCAACTTGAATGGTTATATCACTTGGAACATCTTGAAACACCCTATAGGAGGAATATATTAATCATGAAGTCTAAATGACAAGTATAAGTCTCCTAAAAGAAAAATTAAAACGCTGATAAAAAAGACCAAAAACAAACCATTGATTAGAACGTTGTCGGGCGAAATTGTCCATGGAAGGAAGAGATGAGTCCCAGAAAGACAAAAATGGAAGTTTATGAGAGAGAAAACAAAGAATGTGATGAGAGTTCTTTGGGGAATTTTGTCAAACAGTTTGTGCTCAAAATCATAGTACATTGCAAAAATTGTCTTTTGACTCTTGTGGGCTCACCTTTGAAACAAACAAATGAATAACAATTACAATCAATATGTAAGAAAGTCAGGAAAAAGAAAAAAGGAATTTTGAAAATGGTGAGTCCAAAAAGAAAAAAAAGGGATTAACATTAAATAGGCGGGAAGAAAAGAAAAGAAAAAAAGTCGTTAGTTAAGTTTTGACATTTTACCCTTAGTTCCCCTAATCTAACCATAATTTCACTTTTAACCCATTAATTATTCTTTTTTTTTTATTTACTAAATTGTCCTTGGGCCGAATAGATAGTATAAACCAGTCCACCCACTTGGGCTATCTAACATATAGAAAAATTCAGCCCAATCCAGTAAAATTAAATTCAATGAATAAATGAAACAATATATTTTTTTAGGGTAAATTCAGAATAATACATATTACTTTTTTTACTAAAAAATAAATATTGAAAATATATATTTAAAATTAAGTAAAAGTATTATTTCATTTTCTAATGGTTACTTTTATTGTTAATTTGTTATTGGTGCATTTAAACAGGTTACCTATTATTATTAATTAATTTGTTATTGTTGGTAAAATTCTCCTTAGTTTGAAAACATGGGACAGTTTTAATTCAACCCCTCAATTTATCTAGAATTTTTGTTTGAATTCAAAATTAACCCTTCATTGATCACATGATATATGTTTCAAATTTTAAAATAATTCATTATACTGCAAATAAAGAACATTTTGAAATTTATTTCTTAAAACTTGCAAAAATACCAAATAGGTAAAAATAAATAAAGTCAAACTTCAATATAAAAGAAAACGAAAAATTCAAATTTACAACAAAAGAAAAATAATTACCCACACACACATCACGCACGCAGTGGGGGATCCATACACAGTATGGTCGTCGTGTATACAAACAAGATAATAAGATATTTATTTATTTGTTGATTCATATGTGTGTGTTGAATTTTATGGTAAATGAGTCCAAATTAGACACGTAAAAAACTATGGACGGGTTTTAAGGATTGAGCTCCACCTCCACCAAGAATCTGCTTTTGTCCCTGTTGGAGTAATTGCGATTTTTCTGAATCCCAATTTCTCTGAACATGTGATGGGTTGAATCGATCTTTCAATTTCAGGTGCTGCAAATTCATCTTCTGGGTTTTGCTTTTCTGGGTTAGTTTTTTTTCCTGCTGCTCTTATGGTTGGGGAAAAAAATCTGATCTTTGCATTGTTTTCTCATTATTTATTTTATCTACTTTAAGAAATGTTTGTGTGAAAAGCTGAGTTTGGTGGTTGAGCTATGTTCTCCGATCACTGATTTTGGGTCTGATTTGTTTTTCGAGTTTTGGGTATTTTTTAATTTGTATGCACAATGTGAGATGTGAAAAAGGGGAAAGTTTCAGACTTCAGGATTTTTGATAATTGTATTTAGACATACTTTGAGAAAAATAAAATACATTAGTGTTTTAAGAAAATAATAAAGGGCTTGTTTTGGTGCACCGATCCGTTTAGGATCTAATCCATTGTCATTTCCTTTTGGTGTGGCCAAGGCTGTAGATTTTAGTTCCTTACTTGAAATGTTACATATTTTCTACTACTGGCATGTGTAGAGCATTTTTGGGGTGATTTTTCTTTGTGCTCAAAATGGCTTCTTATTGATAGGTTTATCCGGTTTTATTAGTTCCCTAAGTTCAGGTTCATGTACATGGTACCACCTAGTTAACTATTTCAATATTTTGTGGAGATTAGAGTAACTAATTCAAATTTCTCGTCTCTTTTCGAAGTTCTGAGGCATTTTTTAGTAATACTGTAAAGCATGGTGTTTTTTTTCCAGTTGGGGAAATTTGGACATTTTCAAATAAACATAAGTTCTTTGATCTCGTCTTTAGTGTAATTTATGGTGATTAGAGTATATAATATATATGTTGGATTGGAAGAAGTCATATGAGTACAAGGAAAATACATATACTTTGACGAGAGATAACTTCAGTGTTTTTCAATAGTTAATTATGTTTTATTTATCAACCTTTATGTTGCGGAATGATGCCATAACTTTTTAAGGAATCTTTTCTTGGAATTATAATATCCTTCCGGAGAATCAGTATACGGCGCCATTCTCTAAAAAATCAATTTACACTATTGTTGCCGAAATAATATGCTTATCATGAGGATATTTCCATCCGAGCTTTGAAATATTATTTGCATATACATCTTAGAAAACAGTGCTAGTTTTTCCTTGGCCACTTATAAAAGTCTTAGTATCTTAATCAAGAAACTACTGATAGAGACACCAGTTTAATCGATATTTTGATGAAATTCTTGTTTTACTATGATAGTACGATAAACATCACAAAGATGGTATGCATGTCATGAAACATCACAATTCTTGTTCTACACCATGAATTTTCGATTACTAATATTTACCAACTGAAATGACAGGAATACAACAAATCAAGCTTTGGGAAGAGAAAATAAAAACATGACCCCTGAATATAGCACATATGGGGCCATTATCGAGTCTCGCAATGCGGATTATGGTATTGCTCCCGAGAATGTGGAGTTCAGACCCTCTCCACTTAGGAAAAGGCTGAGCCTTCATGGATCAAAGCGCGGAATAGCATCAAATACTGCAGTGCACGAATTGCTTGAGTGCCCTGTTTGTTTGAACGTAATGTACCCTCCAATTCACCAGGTAAAATAGTTTTCTTACCGACTTCTGTTCTTACATAAAGTGATTCTGATTTTGAGCATAGCATCCAAATGCTAGTTTTGTGACCACTGAACTGTCATTTTTTTTAACTTTCTGTCTTTAATATATATTAGAAGATGTTATTGAGTGAGGAGGAATGAATGGAAAGTATTTTTCTTTCTCAAAAGTTTCTAAATTAAACTCAAGCAAAGACTTCATTGTAGATTGAAAATTACAATTTCACTAATGGTAGTTTTCGTAATTTTGAAAAGTTACCTTTTTTGTGCGTAATTATGTCATCCCCAAGGCTAAATTTTTGTGATCACCCACATACACACGTGGTAACATATGTTTTAGTAAATGCTACAGTATAACAGTTTTCTCTACTACAAATTTGTAGTGCCCCAACGGCCACACCTTATGCTCAAAGTGCCAGCTCAAGGTCCGATGCTGCCCGATTTGCCGTCAAGAGCTGGGGAATATAAGGTGCTTGGCTTTAGAACGGGTTGCAGAGTCACTCGATCTGCCTTGCAAATATCAGGTGCTCGGCTGTCAGGATATCTTCCCCTACCACGGCAGGCTGAGGCATGAACAGAATTGCCAGTTCCGTCCCTACAGCTGTCCTTATGCAGGGTCCGAGTGCCCCATCACCGGCGATATACCGTTCCTAGTAGGCCATCTCAGGAGTGATCACAAAGTTGATATGCACGACGGTTGTACTTTTAACCACAGATATGTGAAGTCGAATCCACAGGATGTTGAGAATGCTACGTGGATGCTGACTGTAAGTTTTTCCTTTCTTTATTAGCATGTCCTAATAATTTTGTGGGATAAGTACATACACTGCCCCTTAGGTTAAACCTAATTACATATAAATATACTGTAGTACTTATAAAATGACATATATCTCCTTGGGATTCTGTGTTTGTTTTACGTTAATCTCTTCAATAGGTGCAGCTTGTAAAATAGAATTGTGGTATTGACAAGAAAGATACAAAGTTTTCCCACCAAGGTTTGTGGTATTGACAAGACTCAAGACAACTTTGAAATTAAAAAAAACCATCTTTGTGGTTTGATTCTTCTTTTATTCTTTTTATCAATAACGGAAATCGTTGATGCCACAAGAAATGTTGTTATTTTAAATATAAAAATGAGTGATGGGACTGTAACACGTAACATGTACATTCGGGGTTATTATCTGTAATATCTAAAAAATTTGAGGGATGTAGCTGTTAAAGATTCCATGATGCTAGCAATCCCCATTATGTCCTCACGGGTTGGTTCTTGAATTTTCCAAAGATGTGTTTTTTCTTGTAATTAGGTCAAACCTCAATGGTTGTTGACTTGTGTAAATATCACTTGCCGATTATTGCATCTCCCAGTTCTGATACTAAAATTGAATATACTGGAAGTCTTAAAATAATGCCTTAACCTTTCCAGGTTTTCAACTGTTATGGGTACCAATTCTGCCTACACTTTGAGGCCTTCCATCTAGGCACGGCCCCCGTCTACATGGCGTTCATCCGTTTCATGGGGGATGACCACGACGCCAAGAAGTTCACTTACACCCTGGAAGTTGGCTCAAGCGGCAGGAAGATGACATGGCAAGGAATACCTAGGAGCATCCGCGATAGCCATTCTAGGGTCCGTGATAGTTTGGATGGGTTGATTATCCAGAGAAACATGGCTCTCTTTTTCTCCGGAGGCAACAGGCAGGAGCTCAAGCTCAAAGTGGCCGGACGCATATGGAAAGACGAACCATAAAGAAAAGAAGTTAATGTCGGTTTTTGTTAGCTCATGGTGAATCAAACATGTCGTCTGCCTGCCGTTACAAGCTGGAACAAGAAATTATACAATGATGTTGGCCTGATCCTTAATTCCTTTTTTCCTTTTTTTTTTTTTTTTTTTTTTTACATCAATGCACTAATTAATCTAAACTTTTGGTTACTTGAATTACATTGGATGGTTGGGTTCTTGTGTATGTTTGTATCCTTTGCATTGAGCACCTCAGCACCATAAGCTATGATTCTTGCAAAGATTACATATAAATTCTTCTCCTTCTACATGTATAAAACGGTAAAAAGACAAAATATAAAACGTTTGCGCTAGAGCTTAATGTTGTAACTGATAAACGTATTGTTGGATAAATATCTTTTCTATACAATTCATTCATATTCAAGTTCATTAATTTACCCAATCTGAATTTGAGCTCACTTCACTTTCTCTGGTGGATTTGAGCACATTTTTCAGGGGCAAAAAAAAAACTCCATTTTGATACTAGGCTCATTTTCTTCTTCCCTTTTCATGGATTTATTAGATTCTGTTCTTCTCTGGTGAAACGGGCCGGCCCAATATTCCAACCAGTCTCTTATGGGCAGAGAACGGCCCACCTGGCTATGTTCACCTGCTGCTGTTATTGTCTCCTCACTCTCTCTCCAAGTTTCAGTTTTTTCTCAAAATTGGCATTACTGTAATCAATGATAAAATTCACCTGGTAAATCGAATTTCCGAAATAAAATTCAGTCCGATTATACCTAATTCATATTCGCATACAGACAGGATAAATATCAAATCAGACGTGTAATGATTGGGGCTATTAGCAATTGCAGCGGGGCGGTGGTTTTAGTTTAAATGGAAGCCGAAGACGAGCCGCCGCAAAAGCGTCCTCATCTCAACAACGACAACTCGCCCATGGCTCGCCAATCTTCTTCTCCTCCTCCCGATGAAAACAAACCTGTAAGCATCTCAAACGATGGCGTTTGTGCCAATTCATTGAATTTTGTATCTGTAATTTTGGGTTATTTCTTATGTTGCCGTGGATGCGTGGGCTGGATAACAGAGATGAGGATCTGCCCCTTTGAGTTTGATTCGTAATTTTGTTTAATTCTTAATTTGTGATTTTCAAGGAAGGAAGTACTGGTGCTTTTTAGGTTTCATCGATTTTATGGCAACTGTTTGAAACCCTAAACCTTACAGCTGAGAGATGTATATTCTTTATCAAGCTTTTGGAGTTTGCATTTAAGAGTTAGAGATGATTATACTCCCGAATTTTGAGACCTGCACGTAGTCGTTAAATTTGTGGCCTTATATCAATCGGTATCATATTACGTCGACTCTAGGCATTATTTCATATCCTTATATAGGAATAGTTGAAACTACAGAAGGTAAATTAATGAGTAGAAAATGACAACTTTTCATTCGGATTCAGGCGATATTATAATTCTTTATCCTAGTCCCACGATTTTGTTGTTTACAGCTAATTTTATTACTTGTTTTATATAGATTAGATGGATGGATTCTAAAAATTATATTGATGTTTTGCCTCTGTAGAATTACAAGATAAATTCGTCATTTTTTTTGGCAGGTTGATGCTGCTGTTCTTCAGTACCAGAACCAGAAACTCGTACAACAATTAGAATCACAGAAGCAAGAGTTACATGAACTTGAATCCAATATCAAAGAATTAAAACAGAAGCAAACTTCATACGATGAAATACTGATAAAAGTTAACCAACACTGGAACCAGGTTACTATTACATTCCCTATTTAATGCATATATTCTATTCTGTAATTGTATGGTATGTGTATCAAGATCATCTATTCTTAATTAACCACACAACTTTTCGTAGTTGATTGATGATTTAATTTTACTTGGAGTACAAGCTGGGGTTGGCCAAAGTGCCTTACAAAGTCTGGATAGTTTTGAATCTTCTCGAGGTAATGACAGGATTTTGCTGATTCTTTGATTATGCGAATATCTTATAAATATATATTCTAAAATACTGACTCCAGATTAGGCTATATTCCATCATGTCCGCCGGAGGATATATTTCTCTGTAGGTTACTAGAAACAGAAGCAATTCAAAGCAGCCAAAGTGATGGATCAATTGCTTATGTTAAGGAAGCTCTTGTATCCCGTCAGGCTTCTACAAGAGAATTGATGAAATTACTAGAAGACGCTATTGATTCTCAAAGAGCTAAATTTGAGGACATAGCTCATATTTTAATGGGAAACCCTTCCGAAGAAGGTTCTGAGTTCTTGGCATTTATTTACTGTGGGAATTTTTCACGCACTTTTTCATCTTGTAGTTGATTGTTTACTAATATTATTGTATTAATTCCTATTTGTCTTTATTAGATGCTGTTATCCAATTGTGTAAGCTTGATGATTTGATAACTGAGGAGGCAAGTCGTCTACATGAGGTGGTTGATGTGCTTCACTCTAAGCACAAACAATATGCCGGTGAGATCCAAACATGCATCAACAATCACTCGGTTGATCAGTCAGAGATCAAACGACTTTCTGGTAATATTTGAGCTCCACGGAAAGATATTATATTATTCTATTATTCATAACTTGCATCTTTTTATTAATTGCTTTCTAAAATGTGCATATACCAATATGTTTGAAGGAGAATTGGAAGAAATCATGGCAGAACTCGAAGAAAGTAGAAGAAAGTTAGTTAATTTGAGAATGCAGAAAGAAGGAATTTCTGGAATGCGGGTCCCAATACCTGTCCCTGTTATAATTCCTACCATGAATGGAACTTTGTCTCCTGAAAAACCTGCAGATAAGACAAAGCGTTTGAGAGAACTAAATAAATCTATTGAGGAGATAAAGGTTTTAAATACTTGGTTCAATCCACGCTCTATGTCTCTTCCCCTAGCCCTCTTGCATACTTGTACGATTGATACAAGTATTAAATATGGTGTATTAGGTACTGGCAGATGATAGGCTTTCAGAGCTTCAAGATGCACAGGAAGACAATCTAACTCTGTCAAAGCAGCTAGAGAATCTTCAGGTTCGATGGCATACTTATTGACGCATAGTAATATTAGTTTAGACTCCAGTAAAATTGATGGATTTGAAATCTATTCATTCAAGTTCTTGTTTCGGTTCGAAAGGGAGTGTTTTTTAGCCATGCATTAATTTAGACTCAATTGCTATTTATCAGTAGTATTTAATAAATTATAGTACTCCCTCTATCCCGTGGTAAGTGTTACATACTTGCGTTTTCCTTTTTGGAATGTCCCACCGTCAATGTTACGTTTCCTAAAATAGCAAAAAGTAACATTAATTTTTTATTATAATTTTTGTGGGACCCATTATTCATCACTCCATTTTATTACTTAACTTAATTTATAATTATCAATTAAAATAAAATAACTCTCACCACACAATAATATATTATTTTTCTTAATTTTCATCCTGAAAAAGAAATGTAACAAAAACGACATGACAGAGGGAGTACTACTATATTAAAATGAATACTATAAATTTTAGTGTGAAGTGTGCTGTGTAAAATGTGCAGTTTCAAGTGTGGTTATAAGAAGTAGACTTATCACTTATGGGATTCAGTTGACTAAATTTTAGGATGGATTTCAAATCCACCAAAAATGAACTAAAATTGGGGTTCATCAGAGTTTTTTAGCCAGACATGTTGATAAGGTTGACAATGTATTTCAAATCCCTCAACCACAATGGAGCCTTATATTATCATGGAGTAATCTATTTTTGATCATGTTTTGCTTATAAAGAATGAATTTAAGAAAAAAAATTATTATTCTCACTTGTGTTCCGTTGTTTATTAGACGGAACTGAAGGAAGAAAAGTATGTCCATGCATCTCGCCCTTACTCCTTGCTGAATGATCAGTTTCAGCACTGGAACACAGAGGCTGACCGTTATAAAACTTTGGCTGAGTCTTTGCAAGTAAGCAATTTCCTATTGTTATTCATAGTATATACCTTCTGTTAGTGTTTTCTAAAAGCAAAATTTGTAGGCTGAAAGGCCTTTCACCGTCCGAAGGGAGAAAGACTTGATTGTAAAAGCAGAGTCTATAGATGCTGCCATGAAAGTAATTGATAATTCTGACTCAAAGGTCGAAGAACTACAGAATCAACTGGAAAGATGTGTTATTGAGAAAAACGAGGTGGAGATAAAAATGGAAGAAGCTATGCAAGATTCAGGTGGATAGGCTTATACTTCATGGACTTAATTACTATATATATATATATATATTGTTTTTTCTATCTGGTCTTGAGAATCGTTGTCTTTTTCAGGAAGAAAAGATGTCAAAGAAGAATTTCAGGTAATGGCTTCAGCTTTGTCCAAAGAATTGACTATGATGGAAACCCAGTCGGACAGATGGAAAGGAACAGCTGATGAGGGTCACTCCTTGCGCGACAAAGCTCAGTATCTTAGTACCTTAGTAGACATCAAGGTTGGCTTAGCAATATTTTATAATGCATTGTTATCTTAGACCTGCTTCGTGCTTTTGTAACACAAAATGCTCGAGTCATGTTCCTTTTGGTTTAGATATGGAGGTTTTATAAATGGTTCGGAAGTTATCTAAATGGGGTTAGGCGAAGGGTACACAAATGAAATCCTTTAATTGATTACTGGTTTTAATATATGACACAATGTGTTCTACTTGGGCACTAAAACCAAAAATCCTACCATAAAATTTTTAAAAGCAGAGGACACATCACAGTCACACGTAAAATGATTTAGTCTTATATTATACTCACAGATCCCGAATTGTAGCTCATGTAAAAGCTCACTGAATTTATATGTTATAGTGACATGATTATGTCGGTGGTAAAAAAAACTGGAATAAGGTCTTTTCAGAGAGTGGCAGTTTAAAAACAGTTCATGTCAATGATGTCATTAAAGGTCATATTTATTCCAATATTCTGTTTTTTTCCTCGAGTTATTTGTGTTTGCTGGTCAACTATTTACAGTTATCAGTTGAGCCCACTTTTGTTCTGTTGGCAGAACACTGAATTGAAGAATTTGGCTGATAAGTGTGTTCAGCAGATGAGGGAGATAAAGTCTTTAAAAAACATTGTATGTGTTTTATTTTTCTTCCCATCTTTGATTATGGTATTTTAAATCTGATAGCATAGTCATTGACTTTTGAGAATCCACTGCAGAGTGAAAAAATGCAGAAGGACAAACAAGAGTTAGAAATTTTATTGGATATGTTGGGTCAGCAAATTTATGATAACAGGTAGCTTTATATTCTTTCCAGAGAGTTGATTAAGAAATATCATATATGTTGTTCATATCACGACAAGCCTATTATGTGTGTGTGTCAGATATATTCAATCTCTGATTATTATTTTTTATTTGAGGAAGACACTTGACAGAGATTAGAGAATCAGAACATAGAGCTCACATGCAAGCCGAAGCTCTAAGGAGTGCCTTAGAGGAACATAGCTTGGAATTGAGAGTGAAAGCTGCTTATGAAGCTGAGGCCGCTTGCCAGCAGAGGCTTTCTGTTGCTGAAGCTGAAATGGCTGAACTATGGGCTGCGTTAGATGCTTCTTATAGGTTACTCTTCTTATTTTTCTTTCTGTTTCAATGTGGACATAGACTATTTCTTTAGTTTGTTCGCAAGTAATCTATGATTTTAACATTTTTTTTTTTTTTGAAACATTCCCACTTCTTACTATTTTTGAGAAGTACTCTCATGATCTATTTACATGCAGAGAGGTTTTAGAGCTCAAGGAAGCCATTAAGATCAAAGAAAGAGAGGCAGAATCCTATATATCAGAAATTGAGGTGAAACATTTGCCTGGTCATAAGAGAATCTAAACAATGTTTGATTAATTAGCAGAGCCTATAATAACTTATGTGCGAAATTTACCTACAGACTATTGGGCAAGCTTATGAGGACATGCAGACTCAGAATCAGCACTTGTTGCAGCAAGTGACTGAAAGGGATGAATATAATATAAAGGTCTTACTTTTGTGCCAGTTTCTTTAGCTTATTGATGTTTTTATAATAATCTACTATGCATTTATTCTTATTATTCATTAAATGGCACACCTCGTTTCTTATATATTTTTGGTAAATTCATTTTGGCAGCTGGTATCTGATAGTGTGAAAGCAAAGCAATCACAAAATGTATTAATTTCTGGGAAAGAAGGGTTAGCTAAGCAGCTACAACAGATTAACGAATCACTTGGATGTTTGAAGACCAGAGTAGCTAAAAGTGAGGAGCAGGTAAATCTGCTAAATATTGAAATTATAAAATAAAATAGTGGTAATTGCAAAAATTACTCCCGTCTCCTGACGGTTGTAGTAATTGTGTAAAACAAATTCTGATAACTTTGAAAATTACAAAAAACACCCTTGATGTTTGGTTCCGTCTTATATTTTGGCCCAACCATTAGTTCACATAAAATATTATACAATTGCACTTGCCTAAACAAATTACAATTGAACCTCTGTACTTTTCAAAATAATACAAATATCTTGTCTGAGAAAAAATGAGGGATGTAAATGTTTAATGCAGGGCAAAATGTTGGGGTTGTTTTTAATATATTTAAACATTTGGGTTGTAACTATAATTGATGTCATCGGCAATTTTCTTTAAATTTCACTAATGGAAGGTGCAAAATGTATGGTGGGTTATACGAAGAGTCTCACAAAACTTTGCCTACTTCTCTTTTTGGGTTGTCTCTCAAAACTTTGCACACCCATAAATGGAAATATTTTTCACAACTTTATCCTTCCAATACTCATTTATGTACATTAACATCACTACTTTTTCAACTAACTCATTCATTACTTGCACAACAATACCCACTATACCCTTACTTTATACTCCCTCTGTCCACATATAGTAGTATACTCCCTCATTTACAAAGGAAGATGACAACTGTTTTTGGACGGAAGGAGTACTATTTAACACATAAAAAGCTACTCCCTCGGTCCAAAGACAGTTGTCATACTTTCCTTTTTGGGATGTCCAACAATAGTTGACACACCCCAAAAAAGGAAATAATTATTCTAACTTTTTCATTTTAATATACAATTTTATTCTACTTTACCTCACATACTTTTTAAACTTTACTCACAACTACTTTACTTTTCACTTTTAAAATATATTTTTACTCTTTACTTTTTAATTAAAAATTTAAAAAACAACAATTTTCTTAAACTCCGTGTCCAACAAAGTATGACATCTATTAATGGCCGGAGGGAGTATTTTTTCTTATAACACGTGAAATTTTCTCTGTGCGGGCTTTTAAAACACGAAGGTAGTAATTTATAATTTTTGTTAACTTATGTTTTTTGTTTTTTTATTTTGCAAACATCAGTAGTAGTTTTTATAAATTTGCACCCCCCAAAAGTTTCATCTCCAATTAGTAAATGCAAACCAAAATGTAACCTGCAGATGAAACTTCTCCACCTTGAAGCATCAAGTTCTATTAAAGAAGACAGACACATGGCTATGAAACTTGAAGCTGCAAAGTGGGAATTAGCAGATGCAGAAAAGGAACTGAAGATGCTGAAATCCACTGGATTATTCTCCGAGAAAGAACTTGAACAGATCCAGCGAAAAGTGGATGATATTCAAATTGAATTAGGAAATGAAAGGTAATTGCAATGGATAATGTTGAGTTCTGTTACTTGTACTTTTTTTTCTTCTACATGATGAAGTAGCCAGGACTTGTACAATGATTTATATATATTTCCTCATATAGAATTTGAATTAAGGGAATCAGTTAGGTTTCAAGAGTTTGAAGGATGCATTTCATATGCATCTAATTTTAGAATTCTCTTTTTTCTTTTCTTTTGTCAGTTAGCTTTCAAGATTTTGATTCATGTCTGAAACCTTTTAATTTTATGCAACATGGACACGTATTACAGAAGTGAGCGAAAGAAGCTTGATGAAGAACTGATGGAGTTGAATAGAACAGTTGAAGAGCTGACTTATGCAACTGGGGAGGCTGCACTGCAGAGACTCCAGGAGGAGATAAAAGATTGCAAGGCTATACTCAAGTGTGGGGTGTGCTTGGATCGGCCTAAGGAGGTACTCACATATTCCGACTTTGCAAAGAACTTTTGTTAATTAACCTTTATATTCTTGACCCATAGATTCATTGATCAGTTATCAAATATAGGAAAGTATGTGTTTACTGCATGAATTAGCCACATAAGCACTCAACTCCATGTTTGCTGTTCGTGTATCTGTGTTGGTTTAGTTATTAATTGTTTTTTTTAAGCTTAGGTATAAGGACCCAATTAACTTTCAGAGTTTCAAAAATAAGTCTCCCTTGATGGGTGTTTCTATGTTAGACGTCATGACTCATAACCCATTGGGATGGGGAATTTTGAAAACCTCGAGGGTCTGTATTGATGATAATTCAGAGAATATTTGTAAACTTAAAATGTCAATTGGATTAGAGTAAATTACACTAAACCCCCCAAACTGTGTTTTTTATGATTTGCACACTACACTTTGTTTTTAATGTTTCATCTTGCACTTTAGACAAAAGAAAGAATTGTCACATATCTAAGTATTCAAGAAATGCGTCCACATGACTAGAATGTGAAATGGCTCAAGATCAAGGTGAAAATAAAAAAGTGAGTACATTGCAAAAACACTAGTGTTGCTGTAATTTCATGTTGGATGAGTTGTATTTCACTTGAGAGTAGGTTTTTTTAATCATCCCAATTAAGATTTTCAAGTGCTATTGATGTGTATTCTTGTACAATAGTTAGTAATATGCTAAACTATGTTTGGTTTTCAACTTTTGTCAGGTTGTGATTGTGAAATGTTACCATCTATTCTGCAACCAATGCATCCAGCGGAATCTTGAAATACGGCATCGCAAGTGTCCAGGTTGTGGAACTGCCTTTGGGCAGAGTGACGTTCGATTTGTAAAGATATGAGGGAGAGATAGCTTCAAGAATTCCCTTTATATAGTGTATTGATATAGCTAAAGCTATAGCTAGATACTAAGCTTTGTGTAGATTATGTAACTTTAGGATGCTTTGGTGCATAAAAATAATGTGTAGTGGTTGGGATTAACAACATAAAAACATGTTATAATGTAGGGAGAGTTGTGACATTGAATCAGCAAAATTCGTCCCATAACTTAAATGAATATTAAATTACTTTTATAATAATATTAAACAAATATCATATCTGATTATTGAAATAATTATTTTTTAACAAGATCAAATAAAGTATTGAAATGTTTGTCATTTTTCACAAACTACTAGTAGTATATACTCCCTGATCCTGACACATTTTTTTAAATAAAAAATACTCGTACAAAGGAAAGAAAAATAAAATCAAATGGCATCCAAATTCAAGCCCCATTATCTCCTCGTCCTCTTGCTAATCCTTAAAGAATCAACGGCGAAGATGTTATCATATTCTCGGAATCAGACGGTGTATGACATCCTCCCACAATACGGGCTGCCCAGCGGGCTCCTGCCGGACTCGGTCCGAAGCTACAGACTCTCCGAGGAAGGCGAGTTCGAGGTTACTCTGGAAAAGCCCTGTTACATAAAGTTCGATTATTTAGTTTACTACGCCGAGAACATATCCGGGAAGTTGAGTATCGGGTCGATCACCGATCTGAAAGGGATTCAAGTGCAAAGATTGTGTTTTTTTTGGTTTGACGTTGTTGAGATACGCGTGGACTTGCCGCCGTCGGATAGTATCTACTTTTCTGTTGGGATATTTAACAGGGAGATGGATGTCCATCAGTTTCTCACCGTCCGATCTTGCGAGGGTAAGCCCGTCGGTTTGAGGCAGCAACTTGTTCAGGTAAAATGACTGTGTAATTTTGTTGTCTCGTGTGAACTAACTCTTTCTTTTTTGTTAAGAAATCAACTGACTACTTTTGGTGTTTACAGCTCCCGGCGGCTTCGTCTAATGATGTCCCGATGGTTGCTTGTAACGGAGCAAATGAATCCGATCGAGCTAGGGAGCTTAACAAGTAATCATCCCTAACAAAGCTGGTTAATTCAACCAGAATATATGAACTGAATGTGCATGGTGTGTATAATAATGTAACAACTATTATCAATGTGTATTTCTGCAATAATTTTTGTCAAACGAGATCGATTGGTATTGTTGCAAAGTCTGAGCTTTCGCCCCCAAATTATTGTTCATTTTTGGTGTAGTTACCTTGTTAGTAAGTGTGAGGGAAAATTGATAGAGTTACCAAAACAAATACTACTGTACTACAAAGGGCAGCTCTGTTTTGTTTGTAGGAGTATATAATAACACCCTCAGCAGCAGTAGTGGGAACTTGAATCTTGATCATAAAGAGAATAGAAAGATGCCCTTCATAATTATGGATAATTACAAAAACAACCCCTGTAGTTTTATGTAAGTACAGGATTTTCCAGTTATCCTTCAAAATTACAGGAACAAATTATTTTTAGTGTAATGTTTTAAACATCTTTACATGAGAACTTATATGCGCATACAAGTTCAACAAAAAAATTTCATAATTTGCTCTCTGTGATGAATGTAAATATATATCTTATCATACCTCAAAAGTTCATCACTTTCCTAACTCCTAAGAAGCTAAAATCTGTCTGGATACCACAGGTTGAGAAAAGCTAGAAAGCTCGCCCATCACATATCATCCAGCCTCCGCCTCGTTACCACAATCGAGTTAAAAAGAAAAAAGACCAAAAAGAATCATAGTCGATGATATATCATAAGGATCGTTATTTATTTTTCATGCTTGTAGCACCTGACAGTGTACAATGTGACTCTTCAACCCACCCCTCCCTGCAATACCGACCACAGATTCGTAAACAAATTCCTAGTATGCCCAACTTTCCCTCCAATATTCTCCCAGATACCGGGATTACTCTCCACTCTGCTATCGGGATTCGACACATCAACCATACTAATACTCATATTGTTACGGATTATACAAAGTTTCCCATTAATCACCACAAGAGCTGCTGCCTCTAAAGCCCGTGAATTACCCAAATGGACCTTACTATCGATAAACCTACTCCAAGAATCTGTGTTCCCATCGTACACCCGCAATTTACACCCATCTCGACAATCCAATGCATAAAGCTTTTCGTTCATGGAAATACTCGGATTACGCCATCCCGAAACCATCCCATCATTAATCGGGCCCCACAAATTCCTCTCCGGTGCATAAGCTTCACTCAGAACTTCCCGGTGGGCCCCGAGACCTTTCAGAAACCACATTCTGTCATAAACGACACCGATAAAAGGGACCATAGCTGTGCTCATGTCTGCAATGAAAGTCCAACGGTTTCTATTCGGATCGTAGACTTCCGCCGACCGGAGGGTCCTCTGAATCCCTTCACATTCACCACCAGCAACATAAAGACAGTTATTAATCACACAAGAGCCAAAGAAGTGTCTTTTACGGAGCATATTGGGGGCTCTGTGCCATTTATTCGTCCGGGCATTGTAAAAAATAACTCGTCTCATGGACCCCTTGAGTGGATCCTTCCCGCCGAATAAGTACAGGTGGCAGCCGCTGAGGACTGCACAGCCAAACCCTAGGGCCGAATTATATTCCACTGGGACTGGCGGGAGAGGCTGCCAAATCTGGTACGTAGGATCGAAAGCATGCCACGAGATTCGACCATCACGATCGCGTTTGATGACGTAGACCCATTCCTCTGCGATGCCGAGATTTTTTCGGAGGGAGTAGAAGAAGTTTCCAGCTAGAAGCTTGAACCATCTCTTGCATACAAGACGAAGCTTGTTGTGCTCCACGCGAGGAACACGGATTAGGCAGGCGATTGCCAGGTCATCAGGGAGGCCAGGGAGGAGGGGCGGCTGCACACGGGTCCGCTCGCGGCGGGAGCTCTTGGATCGGTGGGCCCGGGGGTTGATGTCGGGCTGGATGCAGATTTTGGAGCCTGGGACAAACTTCCTTGCGCCAACGACAGTTTTGAGACCAGAGTCGACCTTGCAGTAGCATGATACTGAGTCAACCTGCAAAAGTAAACCATATATATGCTGTTACTTTTCTAGGGAAAGTATTAGATCTATCTTAAGAATTGTATTGTGACTAGCACTTGAATTATGAACATTTTTGCAATTCAGCCTAACACGGATGGATGTCCTAATATTTTGATTTGGCATGCTTCATGTTGCTGAAAAGATTAAGCCGAGCTTAATTTCATATTGTTAGTCGGTTGATTTATTGACCAAAGAACTACTGGAAATGAACTTAACAAGAGTATCAGCAAATCAAACCAACTCACTCTAATTGAAAATTCTATCTGTTTTTCGAATTGGAACATGGGTTGGAACTCAGAAATTTTAGATCAAACTTCATCATCATACAGTACTTGTCATATTTGATTCCATTTTCACCGGTGGAATAGACTCGCAACAACAACTATTGCGCCATCTAAGAAAAAGGAAAACATTTCATCCACCTTTCACAATGAATACCAAAATGCATACACACACTAAAAGGAATTGACAAAATTTCACAACCAAGAATCAGTTATGGTCAAAGAATTCTCATTATTATTAAAGAGATTTAACAACCATGAGATCGGAAACAACAATAAAAATTCCTAAGAATTTCATCCGAAGATGATTAAGACCTAGTAATTTTTTTTAAGAAATCATGAGACAGACTCACCAAGGGAGCTTGAACTCTGAAACCCCTATGCCCATTTGGAGACCTCTCTATTGTTTGCTCCATAGGTATCAAAACCTAAAATAAGAGCATCTGTCACTCAAACATTATTTAGAAAATAAAAGAAAAAGGATACTTTTTTTTGGAATTTCCTAACAACCTCAGATCAAAAACTAATTTTTGGAATAACTCAACTTGCTGATGTGAAGAAAGAAGATATCTTCAACACCAAACATAAACCAAGAAAAAAAAACGATTTTTAGTGTTGTTTTCTTTTCTTTCTTTAAAGCGCTCTGCAAATGCAAATCAAGAAAACCAAAAACAGCAAAATTTATGCTTGAGAGTTTGGAGTGTGGCTGGCTACTTCAAAAATTATGATGATGAGTAAATACTCTCTTGAGTCTTGTCTTGATTAAGAAAAATATACTCATACTCCATACAATTGACTGTTGTTGTATGACTGAGTACACTTAAAAGGCTAAATCTGAATATTACAGCTGGACCCATTATTGTCTTTAGTGTCAAACAAACATGGTTTTGGGGCTTTTTATTACATTACATTGCTAATTAATTATTGCCTAATTAAGAGATAATTATAATATGTGGGAATCAAAAACATTAGTAATTCTAGTGTATAGCTACAGACAATAGAGCTGTTCAGCTCAATCAAATGTGTGCGAGTGTGAGTCTGAGAGAGATGGCTTTTTTTATTTATAAATAAAATAATGTATTTTTATTTTCTTTACTAAGTACAGTACTATGATCTGTTCAATAACTGTTTTTAAGTCTTTTTGTAAATTTATTGTTACGAGACTAGAGAGTATTATTATAAAATCAGTGTTAGTATGGTACGGGATATGTGACACATAACAACCATAACATAATCAAATGAAAATGATAGATATTTACTCTTTGTAATTTCACTCCTTTAATTCACGTAAGTAAAAAAATATTATTTCAGTCACAAATTAATTGTTACACATTTTTTATAATTTATAAAGAAAATTTGATCATTGCTTCGAGAGTTAGGGAAATAAGTTTTTTAGGAGTGATTTGTAATTACTACTACTTCTTAAGGTTTAGAACATAAAATTTTATTACTTTCTTTTCAAGATATTATGTACTCTTTCTGTTTCGAATTAATTGTTGGATATCTTAGCTTATTAAAGTACTTGTTTCTAGATTAAGTAATCACTACTACTAAAATCTTTACACTTTTCCAAAAATTAAAAACGAAAGAAACAAAAATGAAGAAGAAGTAAACAAAAGTACATGTTTTCAAACTTCGAACGTCAGAAATGGATGCGGGTAATCGAGGTGCTTTCGCTATCTGTAACACTGTTGAAATGTGACTCAAAATCGCTTAAGGATTGAAGCCGAAATGGAGTCGCAATTGAGAATTTGGTGAAAAAGCCTCAGAGCGCGCCGCGCCCAAATTTCAGTGTAAAACAGCGCGGCGCCCCCCATAAAGTCGAGGGTTCACAGCACGGCGCGGCGCGCCTGCCTGCGCCCAACGCGTCCGTTTCTTAGCCGAAATCGGTTTTTCAGCGTGCTCTTCGATTCTAGAAGCTTCTATGATGACTTTTTGACTTAAGGGATATAAGTATTTTGGATTATTAACTTGGTTAGGAGATTTGAGTTATATTAAGAAATGATTTTATTCATAATCCTAATTGTTGTTTAATTTATGGATCTTCTACATCTATAAATTAGGATCTGCATTGACACAATTGAGAGAGCTGAAAACAGAAAGAACACCAACATATTATATATAGAGCTATATCACATATTGAGAGAGATTATAAAAGGTTGAGAGTTGATATCTATCATTTGTAATTATTGTGATATTATAGTGAAAGTTCTCGTTGTTCCTCCCGTGATTTTTTTACAATTGGGTTTCCACGTAAATTTCTTGGCTTCTTTATTATTGTTGAGTTATTTTTCAGTTCTCGTTTAACGTACTATACATCGTCGAATCTACGATCAAGAGCTTTGTCAAAAGCTAACAAGTGATTTCAAAGGATCATCCAATCTACAACAAAAACAAATACGTCCTATGCCTGGTACAGTTTGCAGATGTAATGTACCCAAAGTCCAATTGCGAAGATATAAGGACGGGCCGAGCAGGCCGGACGGACGAGCAAGTGTTGACGTTGCCATTTACCCTCAATGGTCCATGGTCTTACTCATCACTTGTTGAACATGTTAATCCTTCAACTACTTATTAAATGTAATCATTTCATTACATCTTTTAATGTGAGATGTAATAACTATTACATCTTTCAATATAATAAAGTCTTAATTAAATTAAATTTTATTATATTTCATTTAAATGTCTTTTTATTAAGTTATCTTTAACAATTTATTTCTCATCGATAATAGAATTCCGATGAAATAAAATTTAACAATTTATTTCTCATCGATAATAGAATTCCGATGAAATAAAATTTTATAATTACTTACAAACAACGTAAAAAATTACCACATATCAATTAATTCTGGAAAAAACCAACTTTGACTTTAATAAATTTCCAACATTAATTGTTTCACTTCTTTTATAAATGCATAGTGATAAATTAATATCAAGACAGATAAACCACATTTTTTTTATAAATTATAAAAAAAATATGCATAATATATTGATATGGAGATGATATTGTATTTTAATTCTAACTTGATATAATATTGATGATTCAATTTATTATTAATGGCATGAAAAATAACATGGAATGTGAGTTGACTAATAGTCTAATCCCAACATTCAATGCAATCAATTCAAACGTGCCATAAAAAGTCAACATTTACGAAAAAACGTAGCTACACTATTTAATAATTTCATTTATTTGCAATGATAAAAGCAAAAAACACGTAAATTAATTTTAATAATATCAAAACCTACCATTGGAGAGGTGTTGCTTGCTTCTATAGCACAGTATATTTTATATTATTATTAAATATATTTATGATTAATAGATTAATTACTGTAATCTTACTAAGAGTATCATTTACATAGCCATAAAATAATAATATGAACCGAAAATAGAGTATTTAATATTTGTTATATAATCGACTATTTGTAGATTATGAAATAGAGAGGTATAAGCTTATTTATGGAGGGGATGCATGCCTATTCCTATGTATATGAATTGAATAGATACCCTATATACATACTAAGGAAATGAATTTGAAAGAGACTTCCAACCTCTTCTATTCCTCCTTCAATGTTTCTACCAACTACCCTCTAAATCAAAAATATAATTATTAAGTGTGTAAACTTTATTTAATTATTGTGTAACAAAAATGTGTTCCTTGATAGTGGACTAAAAGGTGATGGATCCACTAGCTATAGTCTATAGACATACGGATCAAAGTCCAATGTACTTGAGCCCAACATTTTCAGAAAGCCCATTATATGCAGGCCCAGTTTAGTCTCCGATTCCCCTTTCCCATTTGATGGCATTTCATTTTCAGTTGTGCTCATCACAAGCGATTCGATTGCTCCTTCTTTCCTTCCTTCATCAGGTACTTTGAGCTGCTCAGAAATTCGTACACACCGCCATTAGTATATTCTCATCACCTTCAGTCTCAGGTTCGATTATTGCTCTCCTCTCCTTGTGTGCGCGTATACATGTGTGTCTGTATGTATATATATTATATATACATACATTTTTGTGGGAAAAATTCTGTTAAATGCGTGTGATGCATGAAATTGATGATATTTGAAACAGGGGAATATGATGATAGATCTATTCGGTTGATTTTATCATTACCAATAGTCCCATTAATTTTGTGATTTTGTTATTCTGATTCACAGTGGTGTGTGTAGGTAGTTGGAGTTGTGGCTCACAAAAAGGCAGCGTATCGTGTTCAATCTGAATCGGAATAGAATGGTGTCCTTCGAGATGAACGATCGAAAAAGTAAGCCATGTTCACTTATGCTGCCAATGTCTTCAGTTGAACGTGTTTGTAATCTACAGTACTTCTTCTTTTTTAGATACAAATTATGTTTATTATTTGACTCATTGTGAATTGTAGTAAGTTGTACTATTAGCTTATAAGTGTGGATGTGTGAATAAGTTTATCGGTTCTGTTTATTCTCATTCACTGATTGTGTTGTAATAAATGAAATAGTTTCAAAATTTACGAGAAGAAGATTCAATGTGCTTCATTGTTTTTTTTTTTCTTATTTGGTGTTGTAACAGAAATTGGACTTGGTTTGACTGGTTTCGGAGTTTTATTTTCGATTCTGGGAATCGTTTTCTTCTTTGATAAGGGGCTACTTGCAATGGGTAATGTAAGTATATTACTGGAGCAGTTGATCAAATGTTTCGAATTGAATATTTTACACGAATATTTCCTCACTGTACTCGAAACAGATACTATTCTTGTCAGGGGTGACATTAACCATTGGATTCAAGTCTTCCATGCAATTCTTTATGAAACGTTCTAATTATAAGGTTTCCTTTTTCTTACGATATTATTTACTTTGTTAGCCACCGCTCCATTTTTTTTAATCATTGTTTTTCATATTAATGGCAGGGGACTATTTCATTTGGTGTTGGTTTTTTCTTCGTTATCATTGGATGGCCAATAATTGGGATGATAATTGAGACTTATGGATTTGTCGTGCTATTCAGGTATGGTGCCTGTTATACTAAATTATTGGTTCAAATTTTGATTTACTTTCCATCTTTATACTTTGCCTGAGGTATTTACTATTACTCATCTATTGCAGTGGCTTTTGGCCGACACTGGCTGTTTTCCTACAGAAGATTCCTATTATTGGTTGGCTTTTCCAACAACCTTTTGTGAGATCGGTATGTTTGCTTTGACATCTGTATATTTTATTTTTTGGCGTTGATTTGATGTGGTCTATTATACTTCAAAAAATTGATATGATTGATTGATATAAATGCGATGTGATTCATGTGAATATTAAAGTTTTGAAAGTTTTGGCTGGTAATATTTTTTTTATAAATAGAACCTGTAATTCGCCACTTTGGAGTCATTCTATGTTTTCTCACATCATTTTTTGGTAAATTTAAAAAAAATATATAAAAACTCCACAGGTCATTATTTTCTATTGATGTATTTTTGTACATCATTTTTTTACTCACATTTTTTAAGTCTTGTTGAAGCTCACATTTTTACGATGATGATGTACAAAATTCCTCAACACATAATTGAAGTGTGGACAATCTTCTATAGTTATGTGGAGGTCTACTGTAATGCTATCTGTCACTGATAATTATTTTTATTTGACCAGATTATCTTTACTGAACCAACTGTGGACAGAATACTTTTTTCTCAATGTTTTTTTTAAATGCATGTGCATTAATGTAATATACACATCCCCATCTTATGTTTGAATGTGTTCTGCAGTTTTTTGATCGCTATCGCGGGAAAAGAGTACCTGTATAAGTTTAGTATAGGAAAGAGCAAGGAACGGTGATGGCTTGTAAGTTTAGGAAGATACTGTCCTACCGTCATTTTCCATGTAAACTGATGACAATATTTGGAGCTCAGTCGGTGATGTGACTGATTAATCGCTACTTCATTTTTTCATCACTGTCGGATTAGAAGTTGGAAATGTTTGACAGTTTTGTTTAGCATTTGTTAAAAGATACAAATATCATACTGATGTTTAGTGTCACGTTATGACTAACTCTATTTGTTGCAAAGAAAGTGCAACTATTAATATTTTAACTCTAAGAGTGCATCATTCTCAACTGAATTGTAAAATGTACGTGTCATATACATGAAATCACCTATTAAATCAAATTAAAGTTCAACTTTTTATCATCATTCCTAAAATAATATCCATGTCTGCAACACTGCATTAAAAATTATTTTCAGTACACCCACCACATAAATCTTACACAACCAGAACAAAAAAATGATGCAAAGTACTCATATTTCGAGTCAAGTGAAATTTGGTACAAAGCAGCAAAAATATCAAATAAGGTAAGAGAGCAACCTAAAAGATCAAATCCAATCCAAATGTCTCACGAAAAGCCAGATTAAATCAGTTCGACAGAAACCTAAGTAACACGGACATAATAGTTGGTATATATTACATGCCACATCTAACCATCATCAGACCTCACAGGCTAGGAGACCTGCCCCTACTTTCCCTCGGATATCCAGAGGGTTGATATGGGCTCTGGGACCTAACAGGAGAACGGACCGGGACAGGGCTTAGGCTGCGGCTTCTTGAACCGTACGGACTTACACTGCGGTTCCTCGGACCGTCATAGGGTGGAGACTGCTCTCTCACAGGGGATCGAGACAAAGACCTCTCTCTACTGTACCTTTTCTCACGAGGAGAGGTGGACCTGCAAAAGAGTATGAATGTAAACTTTATACTTGTCTTGTAGTAGCAAATGACCGAGAAAAAAAAATAAAAGGACAACTCAAGCCCAGTAGGTAAATCAAAGACTAAAATACTAGCATACCTCGAGTATCTTCTCTTTGGAGGTGAGTAGTAACCACGACTACGAGATGGACGTGGTGAAGGAGAACGTGAATAGCGAGGAGAACGAGAATAACGTGGAGGCGGTGACCGCCTCCGATCATAAACACGCCCTCGGCTGTAGATCAAAGGATTGAAAAAATCAACTTACAATTTGTTCATATAGAGACAAGAACAACCTACATGTTTATGTGACTTTACTGGTGATATGGGTTTTACAATTAAATTTGTGACATGGCACAACTTGTGTGTCCTACCAGGACAAAACCATGACATGGCACAACTTGTGTTTTTCAGTTCATTATTCACACTGCAAATGCATGAGATACTGCCTCTGTTATACCAGGACAAAACCTCTGAATTTTTCTAAGTTCAACTCTGAAGAAACAAAATACAAAAAGAAAAAAAATCCAGAAACTCACCTTCCTCCTCGTTCTCGTGCTTTCATGTCAGTAGGCTTCTTTCTATTCTCTTCAGCAAAAACAACAGTGAGCTCGCGACCTTGAAAAATTTGACCATCCATCTGATATTTAGCCTCGGCAGCATCAGCTGGGTCAACAAATTGGACAAAACCAAAGCCACGCGGATTACTGCAGGGAAAAGACATAGTTGTGTTAAAAGGGTGTTCAAACTTCAAAGTACTGAACTCTCTTCAAGAGACAAATCTGATCTAGTAAGTTTGAAGTAATGAGAGTGAAAAATGCAATGGGTAAAGATTAAAAAACGTACAACAGAAAATACCACAGTTTGAATAGAGGAAACCAAAAGATTGGGTGGCTGGTTTCGACCACCTTAAATACTTAATTAAAAAAATTCCAGAATATGTAACGCCATGATAAGCGCATAAGCAAGCACTTGACATCTGACCTTGAGAGAGATGATAATTTAAGATGACTTGAGATTCTTCAAGACTTGAAATCTTGATATCTCTTCACATTGACATTCAAACAAGAATCTCTCCCCAATCTTCATTACCATTAACAACCTTCGACTTGTTACTACTTGATTGATGTCAAGAGACTTGTTACACTATTAGAATGTGTCACAGAACTCTTATTACTTGATTGAAGCCTTCACGACTCTTACTTCACTGCTAAATCTCAAACATCTTAATAATCCAATTTAAGAAGGTAAAAAATACAGTATTATGACAATTTAAAAGCACAAAATAGAAGGGCTATTAACTCAGCAAAGGTCAGAACCGCAGTTACTTATTAAATGTGGCTAAAAAAGGAAACACCGGTAATATCATCATTCTACGGAAACTCACTGACTCACTTACCCAGTGTAATAATCCCTTGGCAAATAAATATCCTTTACAGGACCAAATTGGCCAAAAGGCCTCCTCAAGTCTTCAGGCCTGGACATTGAAATGAGAAAAATAATTACTTCTCTAATTCGAGAGAGAGCATAAGCCGACCAACGAATGCACATATATTAAGAAAGCAGTTAGATAGTTAGTTAGTTAGTTCGTTAAACTTGCCTACAATCATGACGAAGGTTGCGAACCAAGAGACTGGTTGGAGCATCTTCTCTGGCATGGCGTCGAGGGCTCCGTTCTCTCCTACTATAGCCTCTTGGTGGTGAAGGGGTATAGCTCCTTCCTCTCATTTTAACAAGCACCTATTCAAAATCCTCCTAGTCACAATAAAGAATTAACTTATGAGCAAACCATAATCCTCATTTCATTCATCCATTATGAGTAAACAATAAATACAGAATACTTTTTTGTTATTAAGCGGTCGACCTAAAAAAAATTCGAACCCTAGATCAAAAGTGTGAAGAATCCGTAAAATTGACAATCGGAATTATTAATTAAAAAATATGCGAGTAAGCAGAGAAACCTTATCCGCCATATCATATCATATCATATCAGAGGAAAATAATTACCTGAAATCAAGACTCCGGGTCGGGAGAGAGAGCGGCGGACTGCGAAGAGTAGAATTTAAGGTGGAGATGATATGTAAAACCTATTTATACTCAAAACCTAAACCCAATCCATATAGGGCAGTGGGTGGGTTGACCCGACCCGAGTAGTTTTTTTTAGATAGAGAAACCAGGGCAGGATAATAATACCACCTCCGCCAATCAATCTCAGCGGCGGACGGAAATCAACCACCAGCACCCACAGGCCACAGCTGCGAATTCCGGTATCAGGTCTTTTTATTTCTTAATTACAGTTACTCTTCATGTTGAACAGTATCTGTCATATCTAGCTAGGTTAGTGTTTCAAAATCAATTCTAAAAAAATGCCAAAAGTTGCTCCTTTGAAATGAGTTCTTGATGATCAGTAGTATTACACAATCATCACCCCTTCATTTATCATTACTTAGTGTGTGATTGAAAAAGAAAGAATAATACGTACTGTACTCGGGTGAAACAAATCCCAAAAACACACTACTGTACTGTAGTATGATTTTTATTAAGAGTCTGCAAAGCAAACACTCCCAAAATGCTCCTGATCATTTTTGCTATGCTAATGCCTGAGAGACGACCCGACCCCCTTGTTGTCACTTTGATTACTTTTTGTCTTTTTTAATTACTACTGGGAATGTGTTATTGTTGGTCGAGTTTCTTCATTTGCACAATGGATCTCCTTGACAGATATATGGATCAATCATGTGTCGAGTACTGGAATTGGCTGAATACGGTCATGATGAGAAGAACTCACGTAAGAAACTGGCCGGTGTCAACACCTTCTGCAAACCACTCAGAACGATATGTGAGCCAACGTTGTACCGTGTTTTGGGTATAGTAGTATGGAAAACTGCCATATATATTATTGGCTTCTCAGGTTCACAATTTAACCCTCAAGGTACGCACGTGCCCTGAAAACACATTCAACCAATGCTCAAGTTTTCAATATCTTATACTCCTTCATGCTTATGCAAAGGTGATCCAGTTGCTTTCATCATGTATGGGGCTCGCAGGTCAATTTAATTGGCTATAGTTTCAAATTTGGAGGTAATTCAACACTACATTTTTCTTTGTATTTTGAAAATAAAACTTTACCAACTACCAACCATATATATATATATATACTTATATATAAAGTCTTCAATTAAAATATGAATAAATTTTGATTTTAATTTATTTTGTGAGATGAATTAGCAACCTATATATAAATATTTAATCTAAAAGAATCAGACAAAATGTAACAGAATAAAAAAGATAAAATTAAATATTCCATTGTTTCTGGGTATTGACATTTAGGGCAAATCATTAATTTCTGTTTTCCACACCTAGATTAAACATTAGAGTTTGTCTCTTAACGCTAAACAAAATATCGATCATTTCGTTATTGATCAAAGAAATCTTTAACTATATTCTAGAAAATGCATACAATTTTTAAACATCAAGAATTAAGGGGGGTTTGAATTTGAAGTTTTAAATGTACATTCTGTCTTTAGCATTTGAGGATAATAATACCATCATCTTGACTTATTAGCTTCTTCATCTCTCATTCCCATAGAGTATCATTAATCTTGACACACGCTCAAAAAACAAGATTTTAAACATATATCTTATGGAGAATTCGCAAATTCAAAATACACAGAATTGCATGATGGGAAATCGTCCAAATTAACCTTGTAATATAGTAACAATTGTACTTGTTGGGATGATCGATTGGTAACAACAAATACAAAACTTACGTTAATATATATTCTACACTGCCTTTTTACTATATTCTATTGAACTTTCTTTAAGAAAAAAATATATAATATCATTGTTCAAAAATTGTATGTTGTCCTTCAAAACCCCATTCCCACGTACCCAACCCTACCCCCTTCAATTTATCCTATCATATAAATACACAAACTTGTTTGTGTACGTTATTGTAAACTGAAAACAAACAGACTCCACATCCAATGAATTCATCTTTTCAAAATTAAATTGCATGGGGGTAAGTATGGAATCATGTGTTTCAGACAGTGCTTCCAAATCACTCGATGACGGGCAATTCGATTTCAAACAACATTGTATCCGAACATCCATTTTCGACACCCAGCACGAGGAAGCGGCTGTTAAGCTGCAGATGGTTTACAAAAGCTTCCGAACCAGAAGGAAGCTAGCCGATTGCACGGTTATAGTCGATCAGACCTGCAGGTGGAAACTTCTAGATTTTACCGACCTCAAACACAGGTCCATTTCTTTCTTTCATATTGACAAGCATGAAACTGCGGTATCGCGCTGGTCGAGAGCACTAACGAGGGCTGCCAAGGTGAATTTCAATTTTGTAAATATAATAAAACTAATTAAATTCTAATCTTATATAATTAAGTTTTTTTTTTTTGTTGTTGTTTATATATGAAGGTAGGGAAGGGATTATCGAAGAATAACAAAGCTAGGAAACTTGCTTTACAACATTGGCTGGAAGCTGTAAGTAAAATCTACAATGTCTTAATTTTCATTATAATTACAAAATGTATCCTTAGGGTTTGATCAAATTACAGAAAAAAACCCCATCTAACTTCAAGATGGCAAAAAATTACCATTGGGCCGGTCTCAGATTATGGGAGTATTTTTTGTAATTTTCAAAATTAGTTGAGTTTATCTGTAATTAAGCCAAACCAGCCAAGGGGCATTTTTTACAATCGAGGAGTATATAACATTTTTAAGAAAAAAATTATTAAATTAAATTGTCTTGGGAGCAGATTGATCCTAAGCATCGGTATGGGCACAATCTGCATTTCTATCATGTTAACTGGCTAAATTCACAAAGCAAAGAGCCATTCTTCTACTGGTAACTACTAACTAACCGCACATTTTCCTCTAATTAAACTCGATCGATCGATCTTGCAATGTATATATCAAAAAATGCTTTGATCATGCAGGCTAGACATAGGAGAAGGAAAAGAGGTTAATATTATCGAAAAATGCACTCGGTCAAAGCTTCAACAACAGTCCATCAAATATCTCAACCCAGTATGTATCTATCTATAATATATATGCCTTTTCCATCCAAAGTAGAAGTGATGTTTTTTGTTGTTTTTGGAATTTGAATTTGGCCATTATAAATACTTGGCGTGACAGATGGAAAGAAAGGCATACGAAATAGTGATTGAAGATGGGAAGTTGTTTTACAAGGAGACAGAGGAATTACTGGAAACCTTGAAAGAAGGTAAAGGTACTAAGTGGATTTTTGTCTTAAGCGCTTCAAAAGATTTATATGTCGGAAAGAAAAAGAAAGGCTCATTTCATCACTCAAGTTTCTTGGCCGGAGCGGCTACACTGGCTGCCGGGAGGATCGTAGCGGAAAAAGGAGTCTTAAAGGTTAGGTAATACAGACATTGCTTCTTTTGTTGCTTTTATGAGTATGAAGTCGTAAAGAAAATCGGTATAAATTTTTTATTTGGATTAAAACCTACAGGCAGTCTGGCCTCACAGCGGTCATTATCGGCCAACCCCAGAAAATTTTCAAGATTTTATATCGTTTTTACTGGAGAATAATGTGGATGTCACCGATGTTAAGGTATGGGATGCGCTTACTTAGGATCATTCGTAGAAGCATCTGTCGCCGTGTTTTACTTTTTCAGAAGTTGTCATTTGTTAACAATATTACTAACACTCACTCTCTTAGTTCATCTGTCTCTCTAGCTTCTCCCCACCGATGAAGAGGGAGATGATTCTAGCAGCAAGAAAACCACTGTATACTTGAGAAGCAACTCCTCTGAAAATATGTTTGAAGAGAAAGACAGTTATGAGATGAAGGAAAACAACAGCGACCCCAGTCCCGATAAAACCACCAGACCGGCGTTCCAAATACACAACCAGAGTCTCGAGATACGGACCATAGAAAATGTGACATTAATGCCCAGAAACCAAACGAAGGAGTACAAGACGACTGGAGAGTCTTTGAAGAGGAATGATGAGGAGATTATTAGGGAAGGACACATTCTGCCAAGGAATTATTCACTCAAGGCCGACTTGAAGTCGTGGAAGCAATTGCCGGGTAAGGGGCTGCAGTGCCATGCTTTGGAGCAACTGAATTTGTCACCGATAAGTAGTAGTGATGAAGGTGGATTGGGATTGGAATTACATTGTGGGAGAAGAAGTAGGAATCATCATTTGTAGTTGTGATATTACAATGCCAGTCGAGAATGGCCGGCAACCTTTGGCTGACTTTTTAGTCCAATTTTTTTTTATTTTTGTTGTTATTGTCTGTCAAAAATTTCATGGTGAAGATTCTTGAAATTTTGTATATTTGATTCTGACAAATGAATACTCCATTAATGTTGGTGTATAATACTTGGGCTTTCTTGCAATTAAAATTATAAGTTCAGTGTAATTTTGCAGTCATGTTACAGTGTCTATTTAAAACAAAATAAAATTTTATACTCATAAATCTAAGGAAAAAAAGGGCAATTAATTCAATCCTCATATCACCTCAAATGTCGAAGTAAAGGAGTGCAAATCTCTGAATAATTACTTGTGCCTATTTGAGTAAGTTTCATAATTACTCCTAACACTTATTTGAACTGAGCTAGATTATTTACATAAACGAGTTGAGCTTAGGTAAACGGAATCGAATCGAAATAATGGGTCCTGGCGATGCAGATTGTATTTTGTGTACTCGTATATTACGTTACACTTTACATTACATACATTTTGTTGTACGCAATGTAATATACTATGACCCACTTTTTGTTTTCTTTTACTATAAGTCATCGTGCGGTCCGAAACACGAGCTAGAGCGAGGGTTGTAGTTGTACCAATACTTGTATTTGTGTGTGTCTCTCTCACACACAGTCTAGTTCTTCTAGTTTTGTTCGGCTGAAATCAATCTATCGATAGATCGATCGATCGAGAATGGCGGAGGAGAAGCCGAAATCAGCTGGAGTCTGGACCACTGTCAAGCCGTTCGTTAATGGCGGCACCTCTGGCATGCTTGCTACCTGTGTTATCCAGCCCATCGATATGATCAAGGTATCCTTTTTTTTTAATGTTCTTTAGATCTTAGATCTTGTTCTTGAATATATCTCAAAGATTCAATTTTTATATGGATTCTTGTATTTCTATTGTTTTGTTTTTAGATCTGTAGATCTACCACTTGTTTATGCTCTCTGACTATCGACCGATCTGTATTCTATGTTTATTTTACCAGCTGAGACGAGGAGGGTTACTGATTTAATTGTACATTTTAAATTTTAGGTCAGAATACAACTGGGCCAAGGTTCAGCTGTTGATGTCACCAAGACCATGCTCAAAAATGAGGGTTTAGGTGCTTTCTACAAGGTAACCTATTTACATACTTCTCTTCTTCTTGCTTCGTCTCCCGTAAATGTGATTTGCTTTAATCTCAACCATCTTCTTAATGTAAATGATGGTTTAGGTGCTTTTTACAAGGTACCTACCCAATTTACATACTTCTCTTCATCATCTTTCTTCTTCTTCTTGCTTTGTCTGTGTTCTGATCAATGTAAATATGGTTTGCTATAATCTCAACCTTCTTAATTTAGCTTGTTAACTGCTTCTACAGGGTTTGTCTGCCGGGCTTCTTAGGCAAGCTACCTATACTACTGCACGTCTTGGATCTTTTAAGTGAGTACTACTTCTCATCATTCTCAATTTAGATGGCCGATTTCAATTTCACAAACATTATTACTTCAAATCAATTCTTGTTTTATTGCTTCTTCACCGATATGCAACTAGTTATAATCATTGTCGAGCCTTTGTTTCTTGATAGTGGGCAGAAATTCAACATGTGTATTATTGTTTTCGAACCTTGTATGCAATGAGCTTTTCCGATCTTCTGGCTTTCCTTAAATTGCATTTATGATAATTCACCTCATATTCAATTTTGAAGAGGTTTAAGTTTTTCTGTAGTTTCTATATTAAAGCTTGTTTCTTTATTTGAAACAATTTTTTTTACAGAAAATACTGAAATATTTTCAAATCTGATTATGTTTAGCATCATAACACTTCATTTGTATTTACTCCGAAATTCTCTCCTACTAGGATTTTGACAAGCAAAGCAATAGAAGCCAATGACGGGAAACCCTTGCCACTCTATCAGAAGGCTCTGTGTGGGTTGACTGCAGGAGCTATTGGAGCAAGTGTCGGCAGCCCTGCTGACCTGGCACTCATCCGCATGCAGGCTGATGCAACTTTGCCTCTTGCCCAGCGCCGACATTACACGAACGCCTTCCATGCCCTTTCGCGCATAGCCGCTGATGAAGGAGTGTTAGCACTGTGGAAAGGTGCAGGTCCCACTGTTGTGAGGGCTATGGCGCTCAACATGGGCATGCTTGCTTCTTATGACCAGAGTGTGGAGTTTTTCAGGGATTCTCTTGGTTTTGGCGAGTCTACTACGGTCGTAGGTGAGATTTTTCTCCCAATCAATGCTTGGAGCGTTTTTAATTCTTCTATTGCCGATGTGAGTGTCATGCTTTGAACGGATATTTACAACTGCCTAAACCAAAAGTGTACCTTTTCGTAATGAACCCGTTTGAAAGATATGTGCATTGTTCTTACGAAGCTGCATACGTACCTTTCTGTTTTCAGGGGCCAGTTCTGTATCGGGTTTCTTCGCTGCTGCCTGTAGTTTGCCGTTTGATTATGTGAAAACCCAGATACAGAAAATGCAGCCAGATGCCGCTGGGAAATATCCGTACACGGGTTCTCTGGATTGTGCCATGAAAACGCTCAAGGCTGGTGGCCCCTTCAAATTCTACACTGGATTTCCAGTGTATTGTGTTAGAATTGCTCCTCATGTCATGGTATGCTATGTCTTATATCTTCTACTGTACTTATAATCTTTCAGTCTCAAATTTGTACTGTAGTATTTATTTTTAAAGATCATTGTTCTTAAATGCCGCTTTTTTTTCTTTTGAAATCAACAGATGACTTGGATTTTCCTGAACCAAATCAACAAATTCCAGAAATCCGTCGGATTGTAATTCTAAAGAGGAGAAAGAGGTTTCTTTGGGACTGAGCTTTTGATCATAATAACGCCCCTGGCCATGTTTGTACTAATAATATTTTTTTTCTGGTTATATGATGAATTCTAAATCCCTGGAGTTGATGGCGATTCTACGGCAAGCAGCATGATTTTTTTTGTATTGAACTTGAATCATATTAGAACAGATGCATGGATTTCAAGATTTGAGTCAAGTAAATTTAGGGATGGTTCGAGTGAATGGCTTTAGTCAATTAATAAATGTACACCCTTTGAATTGATAAGTTGGGAAATGGTTGATGAAGGGTTGATGATTTGCAGCTTCAATTGCTTTTGTTATTTTTGCTTATATCACCCGGTGGTGGCAGTGGATGTACATATACCACGAAGTTGCATACATAAAAATAATAATAATACTCGAATACACAACTATATACAGTACATGTGATTTGATTTGAGCTGCTCGAGTCAAAGCTCAATTCAAGCTCGAGCTCGATTGAATTTACAGTATCTTTTTTTGTGATGCACGTTATTCGATATTTAAACTAGTGTTGTAAATTTCAAAAGCATATTTATGTTTTTATGACTAGTTTTCTTTCAGGATACTAAAAAAAGATTACATTTTTATGTATGTGTACAAGTCAGAAGCTCAGAGCTACCTTATTATTGAGAGAGACGATGAAACACCAAAAAAACAGAGCATGTTTTTCAGTCGTAAAAACGAGATACTACTCTTCTTCTTCTTCTCAGATGCTGCTGCCGCCCTCTTCTCAAATTGCTTATTATGCCCGCCTCCACGACATCAAAACCGCAAGAGACTTGTTCGATCGGACTCCCCACAAAGACATTGCTTCCTGGAACTCCATCATTTCTGGATACTTTCATATCAGTAGACCCGACGATGCCCAGCTCCTGTTCGATCAAATGCCTGACAGAAATATCGTTTCTTGGAATGGATTGATTTCTGGGTACATAAAGAATGGCATGGTAAGCAAAGCGAGGCAAGTGTTTGACAGAATGCCAGAAAGAAATGTCATCTCCTGGACTGCCATGCTCAGAGGCTATGCGGAACAGGGGATGATTTCAGAAGCCGAGTCGTTGTTCTCACGTATGCCCGAGAAGAATGTCATATCCTGGACTGTCATATTGGGTGCGTTTATCCGTGAAGGTTTGATAGACGAGGCAAAGAGGCTTTACGACATGATGCCTTTCAAGGATGCAGTCACAAGAACTAGCATGATAGCCGGTCTATGCTCCAAGGGTCGCTTAGACGAGGCTCGTGAGATTTTCGATGCCATGCGCCATAGGAATGTAGTTTCCTGGACAGCTATGATCTCCGGTTACGCACAGAACGGGAAGGTAAATGTTGCTCGCAAACTGTTTGAGGTGATGCCCGAAAGAAATGATGTTACTTGGACAGCAATGCTTATGGGTTACACCCAGTGTGGGAGAAGTCAGGATGCGTGGGAGCTTTTCGAGGCTATGCCAACCAAACCTGTTGTTGCTTGCAATGCTATGATTATCGCTTTCGGCGAAGACGGAGATGTCTGGAAATGTAGGGAAATTTTTGACCTGATGAGAGAGAAAGATTACGGGACATGGAATGCAATGATCAAAATTTACGAGCGGAGAGGGTTAGAATTGGAGGCTCTCAGTCTATTTCGTCAGATGCAGGGGGAGAGAGTTAGACCCCAGTTTCCTACGTTGATCAGCATTCTCTCAGTTTGTGCGAGTCTTGCCACGCTGGATTACGGTAGACAGATTCATGCCCAATTGTTGAGGGCTGAATTTGATGAAGATGTGTATTTATCATCCGTTTTGATAACCATGTATATGAAATGCGGCGATGTTGCCAAGGCCAAACTAGTTTTCGACAGATGTTCTCACATGGATATAGTGATGTGGAATTCCATCATTTCGGGTTATGCCCAACATGGGTTGGGAGACGAAGCGTTACATGTGTTTACAGAAATGTCTAATTCAGGCATCGAACCAAACCAAGTCACGTTTGTTGGAATTCTCTCCGGTTGTAGTTACAGTGGAAAGGTTAAAGAAGGGAAGGAAATATTCGAGTCCATGAAGTCAAAATACGGGGTTGAGCCAATCACCGCACATTATGCGTGCATGGTTGATCTTCTCGGGCGAGCAGGACAATTGAACGAGGCCATGAGTCTGATTAACGAGATGCCAGTAGAGGCAGATGCAATTGTGTGGGGTTCTCTAATGGGTGCGTGTAGAAACCACACGAACTCTGACATGGGGGAAATCGCTGCAAAAAAACTTGCTCAGATCGAGCCCAAAAATGCAGGCCCGTTAGTCTTGCTATCGAATATCTACGCATCGAAAGGCAAATGGGAAAATGTAGCGAAAGTGAGGATAAACATGAGATCCAGGAAGGTGAGTAAGTTACCTGGGTGTAGCTGGATTGAGGTGAAGAAGGAAGTGCATATGTTCACGGGTGGGGGTGGAACTCATCCGGAGCATGCAGAGATTGTTAGGATGTGGGAGAAGTTAAGTGGGATGTTGAGAGAAGCCGGGTATAATCCAGACAGTGCGTTTGCTCTGCATGATGTGGAAGAGGAAGAGAAAGCACAGAGCTTGAGACTTCACAGCGAGAAGCTAGCGGTGGCTTTTGGTCTTCTGAGGCTGCCGGAAGGGGTGCCTATTCGGGTGATGAAGAACCTTAGGGTCTGTGGGGACTGCCATACGGCTATTAAGTTGGTTGCGAGTCTCACCGGGCGTGAGATCATAGTGAGGGATGCGAATAGGTTTCATCATTTTAAAGATGGCTTGTGTTCTTGCAAAGACTATTGGTGAGATAATCTTCTCAGCAGTGAGAGGCAGATATTGGGGCCGTGCGGGCTGGGCTGCGGGTTAAAAATGATCCAGGAAGCGGGCCGGGCCAGACCCGCACTTCTGTGCAGCTCTACACACTACACTGTATTATTGAAGATTTTGCAATGTATTGAAAGAATATAGACCCTAAGATATCTACAAATTTAGGTGCTTACTTGGGTCTTGAAATAAAATGTGCCAAACTTTCAATTTATCTTTTTTTTTTAGTTCATTGTAAAATATTGTTTAGACACAAACACCTACTCCTACTTTATTTACAAATTACTGTATAATACAAAAATTGGGACTTTATAGGGGAATATGTACTATTTTTAGTTGAAAATTAATAATGTTAGCTCTCTGAAATAAGTAGCTACATACAGAGCTACTTAGGAGTATTAAGTACTACAGTAAGTGTTATCCCAACTCCACACGGACATTGTACTGTAGAAAAAAACAAGAAAAGAAAGCTTTTTTTTTCTTTTGTTCAATCTTGAATAGGAGACGGGGAGAGCTTTTTTTAGATAGATTGAAATAGAATGTTGGGTAAGGGTTGCAGCAGCTCAAGCTTGAGCTCGAGCTCGAGGAAGATTGGAAGGCTAATAAGTTGGATTTCCAGTCGGGCAGTTTCGACAACGACGACTAATAATAAGCCCACCGGCGACGTCAATCTTTTCTCTGCGATCAACCAAGCCCTTCACGTTGCTTTGGAAACCGACCCCAAGTAAACCAAAATAAAAATCAATCTTTTTTTCATTCTTGTTGTTGTTATTGTGTGATTGAATCTGGGTGCTGCCATTATAATGTATGTATGTGTATGTATTTCATCAGTGCTTATGTATTTGGGGAAGACGTTGGATTCGGAGGCGTTTTCCGTTGCACAACTGGATTAGCCGATCGATTTGGGAAGCGCAGAGTTTTCAACACCCCTCTTTGCGAGCAGGGCATTGTTGGATTTGCCATTGGTCTCGCTGCTATGGTAGCTACCTTACCTACTGTGTTTATTACAATAATTCATTGTCTTTTTTTGAGTTTTTCACTTCACTCATCAGCCATCACACTCTTTTCCCAGGGGAATCGGGCAATTGCTGAAATTCAATTTGCAGATTATATTTTCCCTGCTTTTGATCAGGTATTATTCTGACTTCCGTCTTCTCCTCTATGGTACAAGATGCTTAATCATTTCCATTCTTTAGATTGTCAATGAAGCTGCTAAGTTTAGATATCGGAGTGGTAATCAATTTAACTGTGGAGGTACGTAGTAATTACTCTTTCATTCTAAAACATTTAGTATTAGTACTGTACTGTATGATCGATTGATTGCAATCATCCATCTCTCACTCTTCTTGATTAGGTTTAACCATCAGAGCACCTTATGGAGCTGTGGGTCATGGTGGCCATTACCATTCCCAATCCCCTGAAGCCTTCTTCTGTCATGTTCCCGGTATTAAGGTAATATTAATATTTCTTATCTTTGCTAATTGAACCCAAATGCTTACAACTAGAAGCATGTATGCATTATCAACTACTTCTCCCCATGAATTTAAAATATGTGTTGTCCTTATTTCAGGTGGTAATCCCTCGCAGTCCTCGGCAAGCTAAAGGATTACTATTATCGGCCATTCGTGACCCAAATCCTGTCGTGTTTTTTGAACCAAAGGTGTATTATATTTATATGTACATGTTTCGGATTGTTTTCAGTTTAAAATCAATGAGATCTATTAATTTTTAAATGGTCTTGACAGTGGCTGTACCGGCTTGCGGTTGAACAAGTCCCAGATGAAGACTATATGTTGCCTTTATCTGAGGCTGAAGTATGCCTGATTTTTTTTCTCTCTTCTTTCACTAACAAGTAGTAAACATTAAATATAAATAATATCCTTAATACATACTGTAATTAATAATCCCAGGTGATTCGTTGCGGCAGTGATATAACGCTTGTTGGATGGGGAGCTCAGCTATCAATCATGGAGCAGGCTTGTATTGAAGCTGAGAAGGTAGGTGGCATGCACGTGCCTGATACATTACAATAATCATTTGCTTCATTCTTTAAACTGCTTAATTTTTAATTTATTTTTCATTTACAAGAATAAACTGCCTTGTGATATATATCAGCTTGAAGAGATTTTTAATGGTTTTGTAGGATGGGATATCATGTGAATTAATTGACTTGAGAACTTTAATACCATGGGATAAAGAAACAGTGGAGGCATCGGTTCATAAAACTGGAAGACTTCTGGTGAGTATTGTTTAACTGAATTCTTCAAGTTGATTATAGAGTTAGTTTCACTTATTGGATCATATATTGTAGGTTAGTCATGAAGCTCCCATAACAGGCGGATTTGGTGCTGAGATTTCTGCCTCTATAGTTGAACGTTGCTTTTTAAGGGTAAGAATCATTTGAATTAAGATTAGATGTCGATGGATCATCTACAATAGCTACTCTTTGTCAGCATGACTAGTTGGAATATTTTGGCAGTTGGAAGCTCCAGTGGCGAGAGTGTGCGGGCTGGATACTCCATTTCCGCTTGTATTTGAACCATTCTACATGCCAACTAAAAACAAGGTAAAAAGTCTACTCTTTCCTTCATATGAAATCAAGAATATATGAATGAGTTGAATGCTTGCAATGCAGATTCTGGATGCAATCAAATCCACTGTAAATTATTGAGGCCAGAATTGAGGATGATGTTTGTGTGCTTGGGAAAACAAAACTTTTGTATTGGGGTCTCTGGATATCCATATGTAATATTAATGAATTTATATGTACGAAACGAATAAAGAATTACGGATATGTTTAATATACAACATTCTCACTCAACTTGAACTACAAATTACAACATACATACATGGAATGCTCATTACAATACGTACAGTCATCTCCGGGTGGTCATTGCTGGCTGAGTTTTGAGGCTGATATCTATCCTAGGACTTGTGAGTCGGATGATACATGCGGGCGACATCTTAAAAGTATTAGCTTAGGCTGTCCTGTGACAAACTGAACTTAGCAAGTATTATTTGTGACAAAGTTGTCCTGCATGAAAAAGAAACACTATTTGTTCACCTTCCTAAATTTCAGTATGCCAGAATTATTCAAAAGCTTGGTTTCGCAGCACGTTTAAGGTACTTAAAATATGCATTATCTCGTTTGCGAACGAATGTTTTCCTGCACCTTACTACCAGTATAGAAAAGTTCAACATCTTTTATGTTTCTTTTTGTTGCAGGATTTCAAGATTCAGAAGTAACATTGTGAAATTTCCCATATAACTATGCTCATGTGGCTGTGTTTTGACATGATTCAAAAAATCTCCTTGCCGTTTTGCAAGTTAAAATATACGAATGAGCGATCTAAGACCGATTGACAAAAATATATGCATACATTGTACAATGATGAAAACACACTTGTGCAATAACAAGAACTGAATTATAATTGTATTTTGTCTCATTGAATTAAGTTATTTTAATTTTATTATAGTATTATTATTTTTATAAAATAGTAATGCCAATTGTGTGTAGTATATTTAAGTGGAAGTAGATAGATAGATAGATAAAAGTAAAGTCTTTCTTCTTGTTCTCTACTGACTACTCTAGTAGCTGTAGGATAGAGACAGAGAAGGAACGAGTGGAAGTGTTAGTGTTATACTACAGTCCACTCAATTTCAATTTCTTTATTTCTTAATTACTACTATTATTATTTTTCAGATCCATCTGCTGCAATGGAGAAGAGCTACTCGTCATCATCAGTAGTAGCAGATGGAGATGAAAGTGAAAGGTGGCCAAAGACAAAGATCGTTTGCACGTTGGGGCCAGCATCTCGGTCTGTGCCGATGGTGGAGAAGTTGCTCAGAGCCGGAATGAACGTTGCTCGATTCAACTTCTCCCACGGATCCCACGAGTACCACCAGGAGACTCTCGATAATCTCCACACCGCCATGGAGAATACCGGCATCCTCTGTGCTGCCATGCTTGATACCAAGGTAATCATCCACTAATCCCTTTCTTTCTTTCTTAATGCTCAATTAACTAACTGATAAACACACACAAACAAACAGGGTCCGGAAATTCGAACAGGATTCCTGAAAGACGAGAAGCATGTCCAACTGAAACAGGGCCAAGAGATAACCATATCCACCGACTACTCCATCAAGGGCGATCACAACACTATCTCCATGAGCTACAAGAAGTTAGCCGATGATGTCACCCCCGGCAGTGTCATACTCTGCGCTGATGGCACCATCTCCTTCAACGTCTTGTCTTGCGACAAACAGCAAGGCTTGGTCAGATGCCGCTGTCAGAACACCGCCCTTCTCGGTGAGAGAAAGAACGTCAACCTTCCTGGGGTCATCGTCGATCTCCCCACTCTAACCGACAAAGACAAGGAAGACATTCTCCAATGGGGCGTCCCCAACAAAATCGACATCATCGCTCTTTCGTTCGTTCGCAAAGGTTCCGACTTGCTCGAGGTTCGTAACCTCCTAGGCCAAAACGCCAAAACCATACTTCTCATGTCCAAGGTCGAGAATCAAGAAGGGGTTGCCAATTTCGACGAAATCCTCGCGAACTCAGACGCCTTCATGGTGGCAAGAGGAGATCTAGGGATGGAAATTCCTATCGAGAAGATCTTCTTAGCTCAGAAGGTGATGATCTACAAGTGTAACATCCAAGGCAAGCCCGTTGTCACTGCAACACAGATGTTAGAATCCATGATCAAGTCCCCGAGGCCCACTCGAGCTGAGGCCACTGACGTTGCCAATGCTGTTCTCGACGGAACTGACTGTGTGATGCTGAGTGGGGAAACAGCTGCAGGAGCTTACCCAGACCTCGCAGTCCGAACAATGGCCAAGATATGCAAGGAAGCTGAGAGCACAATCGAGTATGCGGATGTATTCAAACGGATTACGGCAAATGCACCTGTGCCCATGAGCCCGTTGGAGAGCCTTGCTTCATCTGCCGTTCGTACGGCTAACTCGTCGAAAGCTGCTCTTATATTGGTCCTGACGAGAGGAGGGAGCACGGCCAAAATGGTTGCAAAGTACAGGCCCGGGATGCCGATACTCTCGGTAGTGGTTCCTGAAATACAGACGGACTCGTTTGATTGGTCGTGCAGCGATGAATCGCCAGCTAGGCATAGCCTGATCTTCAGGGGGCTGGTCCCCATATTGTGTGCGGGGTCCGCTAGGGCTTCTTACGAAGAGTCGACAGAGGAGGCACTCGAATATGCACTTCAGCATGGTAAAGCAAAAGGGCTCTGCAAGAAGGGAGATGCCGTTGTTGCCCTTCACCAAATTGGGACTGCGTCTATTATCAAGATCGTCACTGTCAAGTGATGCTAGGCTAGCTGCTGATATTGAGCAATAAATAAAAAAGATCAATGTTTTATTGATTCTTATTTTTCATTTCTCCATGTATTTATTCTCTTTGAGACTTAAAACTTAAATAATTAATGTGTTTTTGAATACTAATATCAACCTGCTTAGACTCAGTACCACATACACAAGGCAGGTAAGAGTTTTCGGAGGCGTCCACTTCCCAATCGGATCATGACAACGATGCAGCTGTTAGTGAGCCCCCAAAGGTACGTAGGATGTTGCTCTTTTCTGTCAATCGTCTATGTCCTTTTTTTGTAACGAATAAAGAATATGGTCGTATTTAGCTGGTTTTTCGTTATTTTAAATCAAGCAGCCTCAGGGCCTAGTCGACATCAGCATTGAAGCATCTTCTCATCCTTGTCTTATATCTGATCAAATCAAATTGAAAGCACAGACTCTGAGGTTACTTGTCTTGAATATCCGCTTGTTGCCTGCCTCTATGATACATATATCTTTTCCATCTTGGACTGAAGATATGGGTTCTTCTGTCCGGATTGTAATTATAGTATTCAAGCATGTAAAAAGAAACTAGAAACAGAAAAGGAAATGGAGAAGGAGAAGGTACTACTCTTCATTATGTGTAAGACACTATCCTCGTTTCTCAGGAACCGACATAAATTGATTTCATGCGGAGTTAGCATCGTGGCCCATTTTATATTTAATGAATTTGTTGACATTGTGTTTTATATGTCATATTCCTTCGTCTTGCAGACTTTTAGTTAACGGGACATGCGACTCCTATAACATATTTGTCCGGATATTGACAAAATCCCGCTCGTCAAGTGCCCTGTTCTAGTTATTCATGCGAGTTAGCATCTCTTCGTCCAGCTCAGCATTCACCTCAGAGTGAATCTCATGGGGTAACAATTTTATTTTATATTACCTCTTTTTCAGTTTTAATTGCGTGACATTGGGTTGGTGGAATCTTGAAATTTTACCAAGAAATTGCGTAATTGTTCTTTGAATTGTTTGAGATGCTATTTTTGGCGATCTTTTTTATTTCCCCCTTCCTTAATTTTATTTTTGGCGATCTATTTTTGGCCATTGACTTCTTCAAAGCTAGTAAGTGGTGGCATTTTCCTCTTTTTCTAATAGAATATAATTCTAGTTGGACCTAAATATAGAATTTAACCACCATTTTATCAATATAGTATCTCACAAGTGTAAATTTGTCAGGAAATATGATATGTGATTATGAAAATGGAACTTATCTTATTTGGTTATCTTATCTTGATTAACAAGAAAAAAGCCTTTTGTCCTAGCAAAAAGTTTTCCATATATTGCATTATGATCAAGTGAATACTGTTGCATGGAACAGTGCTGATTACTTGAATTTTGTTAAACAAAGAGTATATAGATTTGAATAAAATTCAATCTAATAAGTGGGAAGAATTACCAAAGTGCTTTGACGAAGAATTAGTATACTTAACCTTTGGTAGTCAGTTAGTATACCTATTTACTATTTAGGGGACTAATTCTGCCACACAGCTATATATAATTAGCAATCATGGGATCAAAATTGTAATTTAACCTTCAAAACTTGATTATTTTTCCTCTTAAATTAATCATTGGCTTCCTCAGACATAGAAGCTGCATACAAGTGTACGTCTTGAGGAAACATATGGAGTAAAGCAAGAATATGTTATAGTGTATGGTCAATCTGTTGTTTGCCTCGACTAAGGGCTGTTGTTTTGCATAGACCTATCATCCTGTCAGGCTTAAGAGTTATGTACCCTGTCAAGCGCACGCATTGGTTTGACATCTATAAGGTAAAAAAATCATGGTAAAAAACCCGCAGGAACTCAATTTAATCATTCAACCACTCCTTGCAGAATATTTACAAAACCCTGCTCGTCAAGTACCCTGTTGTTCTAGTTATTCATTTGAGTTAGCATTAGCATCTCATCTTTGTTATTTAATTTCCCTGTTTGGTTGAATTTAAATCAACCATTTCTGGACTTTGGATTGTTGATGAGATCATGAGCCTCTCGTGACATCTTTTTTTCACTTTTGGGAATTTTTAATCTATGTTTGATATATATGCCCTTCAGCTTCTTGAACAGTTTGTGAAACACAACTCCTAGAGTGTTTCGCACTACTTTTCTCTCGAGATTTTGTGAATGGTGAAAGATGATTACAAAAATAAATGAATAATACTCTTAATGATTTCAAAGTTACAACAATACCCTCTTGATATTTGCTTCTATTTTGCAAATTTTACCCTATGTAAAAAATAAAATAGGAGAACAATAATAAAAGAGTGATGAAATTCGAATGTCCATTCCAATCAAACATTCTCCCTATTCCATGACAATGTCCTGAAACAAACACCCATACCGTCCATGTTAAAGGTTTTGAAACAAGTCAAAATTTCCCTATTCCTTTTATATTCTTTTCCTTGTTATTTCTCGTTGTTTTAACATATATATTCGCCTCTTCTCAAGGAAAAAAACCCCAGTTCTCTCATGCACGGAAATACTACTCGTGCCTTTGACGACTCCTGATTTTACCATGCCTCGTAACGTGATAACAATCACATGCACGATTTTTGCGTTATATACTTTGGGTCATTGCTCAATGCACTAAGAAGACGTGTTGGTGAAGAAGAAAAGCTTCTTGGGAGAAAAGGTAATGTATATATGTATATTGTGGCATCCATAATCATTTTTGTAACTCGATTACCTGTATTACATGCTGAAGTTTATTACAGTTATATGTAAATTGGCATTATACGTTGTTAACTCGAGTAGAAAAAGAATAACGAATTTCTTAGCTCAATCATTTAAACCAGATCCCATGATTGGTTTGCAATGGATATTGCCCAACGCATAGGCTGCAGAATATGTAAGCATTGAAAAATAAAATCACAGTTTATGGTGAAATGAACCCTAGAATTCAAACTCCGACACCTACACTAACTACATGGACATGTATGGAGAAAAGATAGTAGTTATTGAAATTTACCAGAAGCAAGTAGTTTTTGAAATTTATTGTTTTAATCATCAATATCGCCTTGGGTGTAAATTATTATATATCGGGTTAATAATTTACTCCCTTGCTTTTGACATTTTGTGTATTGGTGTGAAATTTGTGTGGGGAGCCACATATATTTCAGTTATATAACATGTTCATATCTTAATTTAATTGAATTATATTAAATCAAGTTGAAAGCACAGACTCTGAGGTTTGTCTTGAATCTCCGCTCTTTGCCTGCCTCTATGAGATTGCGTTTTTAATATGTCATATTCCTTGGTCTTGCAGAATTTTAGTTAGAGACATGCGACTCCTATAACATATTTGTCCGGATATTGACAAAATCCCGCTCGTCAAGGGCCCTGATCTAGTTATTCATGTGAGTTAGCATCTCTTCGTCGAGCTCAGCATTCATATCAGAGTGAATCACACCGGGTAACAATTTTATTTTATTATATTTTACCTCCTTTTCAGTTTGAATTGTGTGACATTGGGTTGGTGGAATCCTGAAATTTTACCGAGAAATTGCCTAATTGTTCTTTGAATTGTTTGAGATGCTATTTTTGGTGATCTTTTTTTATTTTCCCCCTTCTTCAATTTGATCGATTGAATATTGTTTTTTATTTATTTATTTATTTAAGAAAAATAGTGTTGCTATCATAAATATTAAACAATAGAAAAGTGTGTATGTTTTTTGATCCTTGAATGTGTGATGATTAGTACTCCAGTTAGGTTTGTTCCATGAGTGAAGGAAAATATTTGTTTTTATGTGACTTTAATCCGTTAATGTGTGATGATTAGTAGAGTAATTTTTAACGATTTCCCATTGTTTAGATTGGTGTTCATATACGGATATATGATTTTAAAGCAGCATGTTGATATAATGCAATGAAGGTTTTACATAGTATTCTGCAAGCACCAGCTAAACCGTAGTTTAAAAAAATTCCCAAAACTCATCTGTACAAAATTTGAAGCTCCAATCAATCTCATTTTGAAAAGAAAAAATTAAGATACTAAATATTAACATTTAATATAGCAAAAAAATTTGGAAATTGGTCCAAAATTGAAAGCCCTGACTTCAATAATTAGAATGAGTTGCAGTTATGAACTATGAATAATTAAAAAAAAATACCTATGAGAACGGAGAGAAGTATATTGACATTTCCACAAAGATTTATATTAAGTATGCATTGGAACTTGGAAAGATGTGTAATGGTTGTTCGAGCATGAGATCTTGGAGGTAGAGAAAATGGTTGGGCACGAAGTGAGACAACAATTTGTGGCCATTGAAATGGGCTTGAGGATAGTGTTAGTATTATTTTTTTACACGGGTAAGTGTCGATTACAAAATAAGACATTACTAGTTACATAAAATTTGTAACTAGTATCAAAATCGGAAATTCGTTCATCCAAGGGTCCGAAATTCGTTCATATTGTATTACTGTTTAGTAATCGACACTCGCCTCCCAACGCTGTTGATATATTGTGGCTCATACACAATAATAATGGGCTTCGATCATCTCATGAACAACTTTGGATGTTGATATATTGTGGCTCATACACAATAATATAATAATGTGCTTCGATCATCTCATGAACCGCTTAATTGGGTCCGTCTAAAGCGAAATGTAATTATGTTTCGACGACTGAATTTTGGAATCAGCTCGATTTAATATTATATTATATATAATAATTTAGTAATAGTGATAAAATAAACATGCATAAGAATACAATCCCACATATTACATCACAACACATCGTACAAGCAATACATCAAACCAAGCACACTAGTAATTATTAAGTACACAAATACGACCCTAGTAATTAAACATTAATAGCTAGGCACACACAATTAAAGACCCAACAACACGTCTACGCATGCATGCATATTTATTTATAATATATAGATAAGTGTTGCTGCTGCTTAGTGAGATCTGCTCCTCCTGCTCTTCGACGGCAACATTGAACTCATCAGCCTTGGAAGCAATGACTTGGTAGAGGTTCCAACGTGTCGGCACAATCACACAGATAAAGTGGTTGCCGATCCTCTGGAATGTGCTCTCCAATTCTTCGACGCTGTTGATTTCAACTGGAGGAAATGGTTCGTAAGGTTTAGTTCTAGGGTTGCCGATGTAGTCTTCCCTACAACGCTTCTTGTTTCGGTGTTTCAAGGCTTTCTTAATCGCCCTGTAGTTTTCGGCGGTGACGTCGGCCCTCACACGCACTTCCACTATATGTGTAGTAAGGTTGACGCCGGCTGCGGAATAGAAATTAAGATGTCGATCCATTTGATCAATTTTGTTCATTTTCATGTATTGTTATTTTAACTATTTGTTTGCTCCACACGTAATCAAGAAAATATGTTTTAAAATAAAATATAAACATTTAAATATGTATAATATCTACCTTTGATCAATTTTGTTCATTTTCATCCTCTATTGTATTGTTATTTTAACTATTTGTTTGCTCCATATAAGAAAATTATTTTTAGTATTTTAATAAATTTATTTATAATCTAGTTAATTCTCATAACCAAGGAAACTCGATGATCTATTGGGATAAGGGAGTTTCTCCAACAAAAAAATCGAAAACAAATTATTCTTACAAGTAATTTAATTATTAATTAATCTCCTAAAAGTATAAATCACCTTTTTTTTTTTAAATTAACCATAACTCCACTCCACTGCCCACTACTTCCACTCCTTGACTCAGCTGATATACTTTATAAATTCAGAAAAATTATACTTATATATACATTATTTAGTCATGAAATTGTGTGTGGAGCAAACAAATAGTTGAAATAACAATACATTAGATGATGAAAATGAACAAAATTGATCAAATGTAAATACTATAGTTTAAATAGGGAAAAATTTAAGAATACACCTATTGACATAAAGATTCTCTTTTTTACCTATTCATTTAATAAAATACTTTTTTACACACATAAATCTAAATATACCTAAAATATCCTTTCAATTCATAAAAAAGTACCGGGGACTGAAAATTATATCTCATGACTAAATATTTCTTTAACAAACTGCTCGATCTTCTCGTCTATTATGTGCCCACTACCGTCCAGATTTCTTCTTCCCTTTGTTTTCCATACGACTTTTATCTCTTTCACAGGGCTGGAGATATCTTCTTCAATTTATATATTTTCATACCACTTTTATATATCTTTCACACGACTTCTATATTTCGAAGGTAATTTTTTTACATTTTTATTATTTTTAAATTTATTTTTTGTTAATGTGAAATATATTTTATTTGTAATACAATTGGAATTTATGATGATATTTTCAAAAAATATAGCTCATTGTGGGTAAATTTTCATGAAAATAATGTGTTATTGTTATTCAGATGTCGTTGTTACAACTGAGGGTTCGTTGTGGTGGACACTGCTCTATACATTTCAATGTGAAAGGGCCACACGAGTAAGACTCAGTCTGCTCAAAACAGTGCTTAAGCTCACCCAATTGAATACTCCACCTATTGAAAATATTTTGAGAAACTCGAGAATAATAGCCGGATTGGTGCAACACAATAGGTAGAAGGCGGACTAATGGCTTCAAGCTCTAAAAATGCTCTAACTCTATCTCGTCACTCCATCGATGCATGAATGAGTCGTATATCTTGATCAACCTTATGCAAATAAATACAAATGACAAACCAGTGGTCTTTACTGTACCAAGGAGTCACAATCTAGAATAAAAAAACAAATGAAATAATTTGACTTAACAAATCTGAATTATATTATATTTATAATAAAATAAAATAAAATTAAAAATACATACACAGTCGTAGTTGTCCCACGACAACATATTCGGCCAACCAGTACGTTTCTGACCACTGACACGTGCAACCAACCCCAAGAGGGAATTAGGCGAGAAGATCATTGACTCATCTAAACCGCTTGCTTCGCACTCCCGCCATATCTCGCGAATCATGTCCTGAAAATTAAATTAAATTAAAATAAAACATACAAACATTCAAAAAATATTCCAAAAAGTTAACACTTACGCCAAACTCGATGTCTAAGTACTAGCAACTTCCCTCCATACTTTGGACTAAATGGCATTATGACATAGCTAAGATTACAATGCAATATACGCAAATACGCATTCATGTGCTGCAATACACATTTTTTTAGTAAAATCATATGATCTAAAAATAACAAATAAAATTAAATAAAAATATCACTCACATTCGTAGTCAAAAGCACATTGGAATCAAGAAACTGATTAAAAAACTCTGGTGTTGCCATAAAATGCGCAGTCCCATAAACAGGCACCCTAAGATAAGAAGAATATGTCAAATAATGCCATAACACCCTTAGTTTAGTAAACCAAAAACAATATAATGTAAAAAAAAAAAAAAACTTACGTCTCATGGGATCGTAAATATAGCTTGAATGCACGATCACCATAGGTGAAGTCGGTATACGAATCAACGATGATAGAAGAGGGTCTCTCGTGAGGACCAGTTGGTGAACTAATTGGAGTAGTTGGTGAAATCAAAGAAGTTACGCGTGCATGGGATCTCTCAAGAGGACCAATCACTGTCCTAGATCTCTGAACAACTGGGTAACTACGAATGAATGAGATTAACTGGTCTCTTACCCCGCCTCGTAAGGTACTGTCAATCGAACGAGCTATACAAAACTCCAGCTGTACAACTCGTATGTCAACTACATCCTGCACAATCTGAGGAACATCTCTACGTAGATCGTCGATCCTCTTAAAAGTACTCGACTCTAGTTGGCCAACACATCGATCAACTGCATTCTACTCATCGAACACATCGGATAAAGCTTGCTTCCGACAATAAAAAGTAATTTTAGGTGGCACAGTCCGACAAAAATTATCTCGTATCCATGACCAAGCCTAGAAATTATTATAAAATAAAATCAATTAGCATGGCTCAGCAGAAATTAATCAATATGTATGTTGAACAAATAAATTAACTATTGAAAAGAATTGAAAAAAACTGTGAACAAACAATATTTCAAATGAATAAAAATAAAAAATAAAAAGAGAAACGAAAATACTCGGAACACCCAAATTAAAAAAAAAATTATGTGATTAATCCAAACAGATTTTTTTTTTCAAGAAAAATACACAAATCATAGGCTCAGCCTCATTATAGAAAACATAGCAAAAAAGTGTAGCGGGCTTACAGGGTCGTCCCCGCAAATTAGGGTTTTTACACACGAAGTTTAGGGTACTTGGGATTGTTGAACTTCGCCACTATTACCGCCTTGTCCATCCGATTCTCCTTTGCCGCCGTATGTGCTTGGTATCTCCGGTGAAGCCATTTTCTTCGTGGCCCGATTTCAAAATGTTGAAAGAGGAGCGAAATGTTGAAAGAGGAGAGTAGTGGAGACCGACATATTTTGCTTATGTGGTGAACGAGTGAAAACAAATTTAAGGGATATTTGAGGCATATTTAAATTTATGTGTGTAAAAAAGATTTTTATTAAATGAGATTGTAAATAAGATTAATCGTTATGTCGATTAGTGTAAATGGCCATATTTTTACTTAAATATGTGTATGATAATTAAACATAATCCATACACACAAATACATGCATATTTAATAAGTGCACACTTATACATGCAGCATTCATGCATATTTATTTATAAATATAATAACTGTTGTTGTTGCTGCTTCTACCCTTCGGTAATGAGCTACTCGGTCCATGTGTGACCTCGACATTGAGCTTGCTAGCTTTGGAATCAATGTTCTGGGTAGAGGTCCCACTTGTCGGCACAATCACATAGATAAACTTGTTGCCCATCCTCTCGACAGTGCGCTTTAATGCTTGGACGATGTTGATGTGTACTGGAAAGTGTAAAAATATTGAAACCTTGGTTTGAAAAATGTAATTATTCTTATATTAAATTAGTAAATTATTATAACTAGTAGCACTGCCCGTGCGATGCACGTGGTATTTTTTTGAAAATTTTATTTTATTTCATAATTCTACTCTCACTTTAACTCTAACTTGTAGGGGTGGAAATGAGACGGAATTAGGTAAATCTCGTCTCGTCCTGATAATTTATATTTGGGTCGAGATCGAGACCTCCTAAAATTTTAAATAAAATTATAAAACTAAAAATAAAATTAAATATTATCGACTTATAAAATAATCAAAATACAAATAAAAAGAAATTTATGTTTTGGAGAGAAATAAGTTCAATTATTCAATTTAAAAGACATTTTACAATTTTTAAAATATTAATATTTAAGTATATTCAAAACAAATTATATAAAAAATAAATTATTATGAGATTTGTGAAAATGTATTAATCTATACATATATAATTCTGAATCTCTCCCTGCCACGTGAACCAATCAGAAAGGTTTAATATTATTAATATTTAAAATCTAGTTAATTTTATAATATTATTAATATTTAAAAAAAATTAATAATTTATAAAAATTATTATTATTTTAATAAAAAATCGATTCTATTCAGTTTAGATCGCTTAAGTTCAGTTCAGTTCATGTCGTTTAAGTTCAGTCAAGTTCAGCCGGTTTAAGTACAAAAGAACAGGTAAAAAAATGCATAATAAAATAATTAAAGATGTTCTATGAAACGCGAATGATTTTTTCTTGGGAAAACATATGATTAATTAGAATTAGATATTCCTAAACCGTGGAGATTTAATGAAAATAAAAATCTACCTAAAAATTATATTAATGTATAAATTTTAACTTACTAATAATATTATTGTTTTTATTTATAATTTATAGTTAAATATTATTATTTTTATTTATAATTCATAGTGTGAACACAATAATTTTAAACCTTTCTGAAATTATATAATTAAATTAAATTAAATTAAAATAAACAAAAAATAATTTTAATCTATAATTATAAATATAAAATCTAGTTAATTTTATAATATTATTAATATTTAAAAAAAATTAATAATTTATAAAAAATATTATTATTTTAATAAAAAATCGATTCTGTTCAGTTCAGATCGCTTAAGTTCAGTTCAGTTAATGTCGTTTAAGTTCAGTTCAGTTCGGCCGGTTTCAGTACAAAAGAATAGGTAAAAGAAAAATGAAAAAAAAATGCATAATAAAATAATTAAAAATGTTCAATGAAAGGAAAACATATGATTAATTAGAATTAGATATTCCTAAACCGTGGAGATTTACTGAAAATAAAAATCTACCTAAAAATTATATTAATGTATAAATTTTAACTTACTAATAATATTATTGTTTTTATTTATAATTTATAATTAAATATTATTATTATTATTTATAATTCATAGTGTGAACAGAACAATATTAAACCTTTCTGATTGATTCACGTGGCAGAGAGAGATTCAGGAATTATATATGTATAGATATAAAATTGGGTCTGGTCCAAAATTAGAGGTGTGTATGAGCCGGGATGTGACGAGATTTATTTGATCCCGGTCTCGTCCCATAAATTTTTGAGGCGGAATGAGACGAGACTAAACGTGTTACATTCTTTAAAAAATATAAATTTTTGAGGCGGAATGAGACGAGACTAAACGTGTTACATTCTTTAAAAAATATTCTAGACGAGATGGAGATTGAAACGTGAGCAGTTTAATTTAACCCATTTCAATAAAAAAAAATTAATTTAACTCATTTCAATAAAAAAAAAGATTATATAATTTTAAAAATATTTTTATATATTAAAATTTAATGATTTATTATCAAACATATTATTATTTTATCATAAAATCTAGAAGGTATTTAAGAAAATTAGTATTTTGGTTTATTAATTTACATTTCAAAACTTATAAAATATACTTTTAAATTAAGAATAGTTTTTTTTATTATTATTATTATTTAAGGTATTATTAATTTTATAAATAACCACCCATATGGTTATATACTTATATATAGATGGATTGCTTATACAAAAACATTTAAATATACTAACAGTATTCAAGTACGTTTATAATGAAGCTCACAATGCTGAAGCTTCTATTAACCATTTTCCTTTTTTGCGGGTTGATTCCTAGTCCTATTATATTAATTATAAACAACTAAGTGACATCGTTTGTTCTTGCTTTCGATGTTGATGGCGCGTACGTATATTGTACTGTACTTATGCAGGTGTCCAATGCTTCGTACACCCGGTTGCGCAGCAACAAGAGTATCTGCCCGTGAACGGAATGTTCCAAGGCCCAACTAACGCCACTCAAGGCGAGACAATTTTCGTCAACGTCACCAACAAAGCCAACGAAAGCTTAACTATTGACCACAAAACTGTTCTTCACTCTTTCCATCAACACTTGCTCGTTAAACTACACGGCAGATGAGGTCCCCACCAAATACTGTGGAACCAAGGTGCTGGTTCTCGAGTACAATTCGACAGTGGAGATTGTTCTGCTGGTGTTGGAATAGATCATCCAATGCATTTGCATGGACAGAGCTTTTACGTGGTGGGTTCGGGATCCTGCCAACTATAATCTTGTGTTGCTAAACACTAGTATTTATTAATCACATTAATCAACTATCATCTCATCTATGAAATGTACGAGACGGACAAGTATCACTTTCAGAGAACAGAGAGCCAATAAATATATCCAACATTCAAGTAGCAGGTTTTGATGTCAGGTACATTGTTCATAGATTGAAGATGCAAAACAAATTATAATCCTAATAATCTTGATAGCAAAACCACGAAACCTGAGCACGAAAGACCAACTAAAATGCAATAGTTAAGAATAAAAAAATCTATCCAAGATCAGCATTCCCAATAATGTAATATAAGTATGATCATCAATCAAGCAGCAACACCGTCAAGGTGTGCTGCAATCTTGCGAAGCTTCGAGTTAACCTTAGCAGCAGGGGAGCCGAGGATCAGACTGCAAAGACTACTCCTTGCAACTTTGATGCCACTAAAAGAACCCATTATGTGAATCTTTGTGTCTGCTATAACAATTCTGGTTGTTGTGGCATTTTGAATTGCAGACTTGGTCTTCCCATGTCTCCCGGATAGCCTCCCAATAGCTCGGGACTTGTGCTCCCCACGAAGCGTTTTCACGTCATTGATTTCAAAAGAGTCGATATAGAGGTAGTCAAGTCTCAGCAGGTCTTTGGCATCGTCGAACTCGAAGCCTAGCAAGAATGCCTGGATGAAATCAGCAGACTTCTGGAGGTGGTCAATCTCGACGGGGGTGTTGGGTTTAGTTTTGAGCTCAACTTGTCGACTCTTGGTGTTCATACGGATGTCAACATTCATTGTGTGGTAGATTAGGGGATATATATCATATTTCCAGGCATCCTTGAGGGGCTTGAAACGATGAGAGGGAACACGAACCCTGCGAAACTGGACCACACCATCATCATCTGCAATTTCATGAGCCTGAAGAGCTGCAAAATTAGGCTTTGCCCGCTGAACCACATCAACTGCTGCTTCGGTTTCCATTGCTGCAGCAGTGTCTTTACCTAAGAACAAGATCTTGAAAATATAATTATATCACACACTTTGAGTGGAATTATAAAAAATAAAAGAGAAAAAAACACTAATCGAAGCTTTGTTTTTTAGCTTGTTACAATACACAGAACCAATTCCTTGAACAAATCAACAAACGTTGTGTACCAATTAAACCCTTTAACATCAACAAACGTTTATGTGTGCCAATTAAACACTCCACAATTCAGATTTTTCATTAACATTAAAATTTTGAATTCATAGAAAGAAAAAGAAGATTTAAATACCTGAAAAGGAGTAAGAGATCACGGGTCACGGCGATGTAAACCTAATGCTGTCGTCGGTGCGTCGTCGCCCTTTTTATCTTCAAAAGGTTAGGGTTTAGGGCTAATTACAGGTCCGCTCTCTTTTGATACTAGTAAATAATGAGATTTAATTTGATTTTAATGAGTTAATTTCCTTTAATGAATTAATTTGATTTTAATTTAATAGTAGTAGTAATTAATGATTTAGATTTAAATTTATTTAAATTTGAGTTATTTCCTTTAATGAATTAATTTGGTTTTAATTTGAGTTAATTTCCTTTCATTTGAGGTCATTACATTCCCTACAAATGTTAAATCCTATTAATACAGGTGAAAGATTCAAACTTTGCAAAAGATGTTTGAGAGTTTGTAAGCTTTTCATTACAGATGTTTGATTGATCAATCAATAACAATTTTTTTGTTTGTTTGAACGGTGTACATAACAATAGAAAGAAAGCCATCAAATCTAAGGCACTCTTGACAGAAAATGATCCAACATAACACCATGGAAAAGGAAAATGATCCAACATAACACCATGGAAAAAGGGAATTGGCTACAAGAACCTGAAACTAAAAGAAAGTTGCATTGATTTTAAAACCGGATACAAGAAAACAGGCTTGAGAAAAATACAAGTATACACGACGCGATCAAACTCTTGAAAAAGATATCAATATTCACTAACAAGAACTCAACACACACCCACATCTGATCCTCCCATCAACAACATCCCCCAATCTAAATATACAAATCACTCCAAACTATTTCTTCTTGATAGTCTTGTTAACCCCTGTATTTTCTTTACCTCCTTGAGCTGCTTTTTTCGCCAATTTTTCTTGCAGCGCTTTCGCATCCCTGTCGGATCAAACACCAGCAATTAAGCAACAATAATAATTACAGAAAACTCAATTAGCCTAACAAAATCGCGTGATTGTGAGGGACCTTTCTCGTCTCTGTTCGGGGGTCAATCCATCTTCCTTGGGGTTCCGGGCCTTGTAGCCGGACCGGGCCTGAGCCCTTTCTCGATCACGATCTCTCTGACTACCGCGTAAGCTTAAAGTCAAGGCACAAAACAATGCACATGGAAATTACATTACAGACGCAAAATCAAACAAAATTACAGATCAATAAACATGGGCGATTCAACTTTTAAAGAAACCCTAAATAAAATTGAGAAAAATAAAAGCTTGATCTGAAATCAGAGGAGAAACACATCGGAAGGATATGACTCATTCTCGATTCTTCGAACAGCAAACTAAATTACGAATAAATTCAGAAAACAGGCGAAAAGAAAATGACGAGATAGGTAGAGAGAGAGAAAATAGAGTTTTAATGGGGGAAGGAATTGGGGATTTAGGGATAGCGAAATTGAGATGGATTGGAGTTATTTATACCAAATTTTGAGAGTTCTGAACCAGTTATTTCATGGTCGGAGAAGGATCGAGAAGCAAGAAAAAAATACTCCACTTTTTATTTATTTATTATTCTCACGGGCCCGGCCCACATGAATTTATTTTTAAGAATATTTCGGCTCAAAATCCGTTTGTTACTCGGCCCACACAAACAGTCCGATTCCGGATATGACGTAATGAAAGACACACTACTTCCTCTGCTGCATCATCTTAAACCTTGAAACGGGCTTCGAGCCATCCTGCTGCTGGGGCAACTGCATCCCAATGTTGTGAGCATGCTCTACGATTGAACCAGTAAAGGCCTGTTGTTGCATAGGAAATTAAAGTACACATCTATCAGTGGAACTAAATTATAAATAATTTACGATTTTCGCTTAAAGTATAGTAATAGTACTACATCTTACGGACAAAGATATATGCCCTGCTACAAGAGCTCACAAACAATATACCTATAGTATTGAATTTTCAGGGGTTTTAGTTTAAGAGTTTCTTTTATGTTTTCGTGTCGTGAAGCTTATAGACACAACACCACCGGCAATTTGAAAGTAGCCAATAACATATTAAACATATCGCATACCATGTTGCCGGCATTAGGAGGGGTTTCAACTTTCTTCACATCTTGAGGGGACTGCTCCAAAGCCTTACTCGGCTTGCTATTGTTGAGTGCTAGAGCTAGATTATTCAAATCTGAAAACAAGACTTAAGTTAGAACCATCGTACACGAGTCGAGTCAGAATAGCGCTAAAACAGATGAGAAGGCAGTTGTGGGCAAAAAAGGCGTATGTATGGTCTAAAACTTCAAGATTATTACAAAAGTGATTATTACGAAAACTAGGATTTAGCTTAATTCTCCCACCCAACCATCTGCCCTCACAAAATAAATAACCATGTAACAAGCACCCTTTGAGATTGTTATTTTCTTTATCTATTTTTAAATTAGGCTTAGTAATTGTTTTACTCTACTCTAAAAACAAATAGTGGACTTTATAAGCAAATCGAATAAGTTTTCACATGGAAAATCATACATGGTGCTCACAAATGCATGCAAATTCGCCTACATCTCAGTCTAAAGACTCTAAATATATTTGGAAGTAATTTATTTACCTTTAGATACTGCTGGCACCTCTGAAGCTTCCACCTGAATCATAAAGACCAACAAAATATTGACAATTCCGGTTAATACTATGAGAACTTGAAAATAAAATAATAACATAAAGCATCAAATCATCAATCATTTGGGTACCCGTGAACTTCTAGCTTCTTGAACGATAGGATTTTGATTGGTTCTGTTATCCGGTTCTTTTTGTATATTCTCGTCCTCATCAGATCCCTCGGCTCTTTCAGCTTCTTCTTCTTCTTTTTCAAGTTCATCCATCCTCATTTTTATGCGTATAAATTCATCATCTTCATCTTTATCTGCTGCTTTTCTATTGCCCACTTCCAGAGAGGTGGGGTCATTTTTATTATACCCTGTGATTTCAACACAATAAATCATACTCTAATAATTTATTTATTTTTTAAGAAAATGCATTCATATATTATTGAAAATCGCGTGATCAAGTCATTATAACACAAACAAAATAAAGTCGGAACCAGCCTGGTGATGTCCCAAAAGAATCTTCATCGGCATAATCTTCCCTGATTTCCACAAGACCCTCCTGTCAAAAACATATAATATGAAGTAAGAAAACAATCAACTTAATGAGTCTATGGAGAGCATGGATATTCAAATAAATATTTACATTCATTTTAGAGACTGGAAAATTAGTTCATTAAAATGTCAAAATTGTATAATCAGAGTGCGTCTAAATCTTACTGCTGACTCATCAGCTGTAGTATCGAAAAATGAAGCCTCGGCTTTCAGATCCTGCATCATAGCCTTTAGAGATTCGACTTGGGTATCTAAATCCCGGCCTCTTCTTTTCAAAATCTCAATTGTTTGCTTAGCTGTTCTTTTGGAATAGTAGCCTTCTCCTAAAAGTACCTGCAGATACAGTCCAATATCAGAAAACCAAAACTAGGATACTAGTTTGATTCACAAAATATTTCTAGTATGAAGATATCCGGGTATCAGGTTCTTTGGATCAATGATTCAAAAACAATGGGAGTGTGCCAAATTAACGATAAATCGAATGTTTATACTAGGCTTACTAGCATTTGTACTAACTACTAACCCATATATCAAAATGGGGGACGATAATGTGCCATCAATAATGAGATTAATCAACCACAAGAGTAAATAAGAAAACCTTCATCACACCATACATTGTTCCATAATAACAAGATCAATGATCAAGGAAAAATAAATGAAATTATATATCAGTACATCACAATGAAAAACAAAACAGTTACCATGAATTCATTGGTGTGGATGAACCGACCTGGAAAGAAAGCTGCCTTCCCAAATGGGACCTGAATACAAATAAATAAATAAATGATTAATTAAATAATTAAAATGGATAAAATAGTACTAATGGATAAATCTTCACCATGATATTGTGGTGAGTTTCATCGGGGAGTTTCTGGACGAGGTTTATGAGGCCGGCGTTGTCTTCGACGAAGCCCTTGAGCTGGTTGAGTTGCTGCTGGCGCTCGCCGATGGCGTCCTGCACGCGCTTCGAAGCTTTATGAGCTTCTTCCGGCGGGAAAATGGAAGATATCTGAGTTACTGTGCCCTTCTTCTCCATGGTGATCGCTGCTTCGGACCGTAAACGACGCCGTATACGAGCTTTTATTTTTTCGATTCTAGGTCTTATATGGCGGAGCGATTGGGCAATTCAACTTTTAAAGAAACCCTACATAAAGATCGAGACATCGTCAAACAGCCAATCAACCAGAATTTAATTTTCCAATTACATAGTAGCAGTTCTTTTCAATCAACTTCATAACCTAAAAGTGTTGGACTTCTCCAAGTTCTTTCATCTAAAAGATATAATGTGCACTGTAAAGAACAGTAATGTTCGAGTTTCTCGATAGTTCCTTTCATCGACACATTCTTAGTTGGACCATACATATATACTCCATCAACTGATAAATCACATGATCCCCAAATCGAAAAAAAATAACAACAAAAAAGGCACAAAAAGAGAAGTAAAAATAAATAACTAAATCATTGAACTACAAAACAGACGAATCACTTAGCAATGGATAAATACCTGTGCAATAGCGCCGGAGATTCCACCAGTTGCTGCCTTGCTGTAAAAAGGAAGCAACGAGAGTTGCGTTCATCGTCATTGAATCAACCTTTGTTGTAGGTATACAAATTAAATGAAAAAATGCATACAAAACAAATAAAAACAGAGAAGAATTAATTGAGTTACAATAGAATGATGAAAGAATATCCCTACCATCAAAATTATAATCACCAGAATCAATGCCATCCATCTATTGAAACACAGGGAATCTGAAAGCGAACACAACTGGAAACCAAATTAGAATTTTTGAAAACACAGCAATTGAAATCGAAACCTAATGTGAAGGACAAAATAAATCGAACCCTAATTATGATTAACACACATGTATTTCTAGATGCATCAAACATGTTTATAATCCAAACCATAAGTACCACAATTTCTCTACACAGTAATAATTCCATAAAATGTAAATGTCTAAGATGGTTTTCTGTCACAAAAATTAGAATTATGAAAACAAGAAGAATACATATGCTGATAATTTTGCCATTTTTAACCAAACAGACTTAGTCAACTCTATTATCAAGTTCATTTAGCAAAAAGAAAGCAAAAGAAGTTTAAAGTTTCAGGATATTGAGATCGAGAGTGAGCGACTGAATTAAGGCAAAAAAAGCCTGAATATTGATTATGCATTCAACCTAAACCCTAAATTCCTAAATCAACAATTAAGTAATTACTAAATCAACAATTACTGAATCAACAATTGAGGAGGAATGAGCTGGATTTACTTCGCGGCCGCCGGCGGTGAACGGAGCAGGAGCTCGACTTCAGGGGTGGTGGGGCGTCGTCGTCTGGGCTGAAACGGCGCGGGTCGAAGAAGCTCGACTCCGGCAAGACGTACGCTCGAATTTCGTGGTGGTTCCTCGTGCTCCGGCAAGACGTAAGCTCGAAAAAAATACTCCATTATTTATTTATTTATTTATTACTCCCACGGGCCAAGCATGTACTCTGACCCGGCCCACATGAATTTATTTTTATGAATATTTCGGCCCAAAATCCGTTTGTTACCCAGCCCACACAAACAATCCGATTCCGATTTCCCCAAATGAAATTCACAGTTTTCATAGTATTTACTTGTTCGAGCTCCGATCAAAGCTCCCACGGCGGATATCACGTTTCTCCGAGCGAGTCGAACACATAATGTTGTAGTCGATTCTCAAAGTTCCGATCAAATGAGCTTCGTGAAATCCAGCTTCTTGTTGCTACTACTACTGTTTTCGGCCTCTGAATCGATTGCAGAGGATGAGAGAGTCGAGGAGTTTTCGGAGGCGTTGCTATTGCGGCCACTTCCTGATCGGAAAGTGTTGGCTCATTTCCATTTCCAGAGCACCGCGCCGCCGTCCCGAACCTACGGCCGCCACCATTACATCTTCCCCAAATCCATTTATCAGCTGGTAAATCGCTAATCTAAGATTTTTCCATGTTGACTGAGTGTTCTTTAATTATATGGAATCGTAAGGTTTATGATTAACGGTTGGGATCTCGAATTTATTGTTTCATATTATCCAAGCAAACTCATGTTTTTCTTTTTTTATGCTCAATCAGGTTCACAAATTCCGAATTCGAGAGATGGAGCTCTCTTTCACGCAAGGGCGCTACAACTACGAACGTTGGGGAGGATTTGATCCGATATCCAACGCCAACGCAAAGCCTCCTGGGGTCGAATTATGGGCTGATTTCGACGTCCCTCATAACCAAGTTGATGATTCCTGGAAGAATCTAACACATGCCCTCTCGGGCCTCTTTTGTGCATCGATCAATTTCCTGGAGCACTCGACTAGTTACTCATCGCCTCAGTGGAGCTTCCGGTCCGTTTCTGGAAAATTGCGTTACGGCACTTTGCCTCGTGAAGCTGTTTGCACCGAAAATCTTACCCCCTGGCTGAAGTTACTCCCATGCAGGGACAAAGCCGGGATTTCATCACTGATGGACCGACCTTCAATATACAGAGGGTATTATCACTCACAGAGACTGCATTTGAAATCAGAGGAGTGTGACACGCCTAAGATGGGTAACGGGATAGTGCTCGACCAAACCCTAACTGTTGTTCTCCAACCAAACATGGTTTCTTCGAGAAAACTATCGCAACCTAGTTGGTCCCTGAGTTCATTGTTTGGCAGGAGAGTCAGTGGAAAATGCTCTCTTTCTAAATCTAGCAATATATATGTCCAATTTGAGCGGAGTTTAGTACCTGAAGGGAATGACTCTCTATTTGAATTATCACTTCCCCCCAAAAGGATTATGAAAGAAGATAGTTCTGTCCTATATGAATTTCCGGTTGACGGTTATGGTGAATCTGAGTCGTTCGATTTGGGATTAAGGTGGAAGGTGGATGTATCCTGGTTGTGTGAGCAAGCGCCCTTACAGGCGAGTAGGTTTTTGTTAGGGAGTGGGAATGAAAGGGGTGCTATCGCCATCACAATGAAATCCACTACCAATGTAGAAAGACATAATTCTGCTGAGAGAGAATGTTGGCTAAGAGTTGGTATTTTCCAAGTGGTGCCTTGGTATGTGAAGGTGTATTACCATACGTTGGAACTCTTCGTGGACGGAGAACCACAATCCACTGAGGATAACATAGAGAAAATACGTGTCTCGCCTTCTCAAGACAAGGTCTCTCCTGGAGTGATGGAAATAGACTTGAAATTACCGTGTAGTGTTAAAACAGCTGCACTGACATTGGAGTTTGATAAGGTGTGCTCCATTTTCATAGTTTAATTATTTTTGCCTTTTTATGCTGTTTGTGTGAGGCACTTTTCTTTTCTCTTCTCGTTGATATTTTTGCTTAGGGGTTGTATCGATATTTAGCTGAAAATTGAATGAGTACAGTATAAGATAATTAAAATGATGCCTTATTTCAGATTGATTGATTATAATTTTGCCTTTTTTAAAAATTCGTTTTTTTATAATGTTTCTACAGGGGTTTCTTCATATTGACGAATATCCTCCAGATGCTAATCAGGGCTTTGACATTCCCTCTGCAGTAATACACTTTGCTGACTATAGATCGAACATGAGTTTCCATGACAATGTCCTGAAAGAAACACCCATACTGTCAATGTTACAGGTTTTGAAACAAATCAAAATTTCCCTATTCTTTTCCTTGTTATTTCTCGTTGTTTTAACATATATATTCGCCTCTTCTCAAGGAAAAAACCCCAGTTCTCTCATACACGGAATTACTACTCGTGCCTTTGACGACTCCTGATTTTAGCATGCCTTATAACGTGATAACGATCACATGCACGGTTTTTGCGTTATACTTTGGGTCATTGCTCAATGCACTAAGAAGACGTGTTGGTGAAGAAGAGAGGCTTCTTGGAGGAAAAGGTAATGTATATATTGCTCACATGCACGGTTTTTACATTCTGAAATTTATTACAGTTGTAGGTAAAATTGCTTTATACGTTGTTATTAACTTGAGTAGAAAAAGAATCATGAATTTCTTAGCTCAATCATTTAAAGCAGATCCCATGATTGGTTTGCAATGAAAATTGCTCCACGCATAGGCTGCAGAATATGTAAGCATTGAAAAATAAAATCACAGTTTATGGTGAAATGAACTCTAGAATTTAAACTCCGACACCTACACTACATGAACATGTATGGAGAAAAGATAGTAGTTATTGAAATTTACCAGAAGCAAGTAGTTTTTGAAATTTATTGGTTTAATCGGTATCTCCTTGGGTGTAAATTATTATATATCGGGTTAATAATTTACTCCCTTGCTTCTGTCATTTTGTGTATTGGTGTGAAACTTGTGTGGGGAGCCACATATATTTCAGTTATAACATGTTCATATCGTAATTTTATTGAATTGTACAGTAACAAAAACTATATTTGTGTCCATAATCTCACCCGCCTTTCGCATTTCTAAAATCTTCTGTGTCCTGATGACTGATGTCCTCCTTTTTTTTTTTTTTTTTTTCTTAACTACTAACTACTGCAGGAAAGAAGCTCGGGCCACTGACATTGATGCTATCAAAACTGTCTGCAAAGTTAAGAGGAAAGCCATACGAACCACCCAAACCATCTTCATCAATTCCGAAATCCTCCGTAAATTATAAACTGATTGCTAAGGTGGTGCTGGTGGCTGGTATTGCTGCGGCTTGGCAGTATTATTCTCAATGACCCCACCGGAGTAACTGAGCTGTCTTTCCATGTAAGATATAATGTATCTTGAAGAACATAGGTCAGTCGATAGCGTCAAGCAGTTCTACGCAATCTCGTCTTCATTCATCTTTGTGCCTATTGGATAGCATTTTATCCCACTGTATTTACTTTAGAGCTCCATTAGTTACTCTTGAAATTTCTGTGTATTATTGATAATCATCACCTCTAAATCCATTTCTTTTTCTTCTTTTGATTCTCGCAGTAACGCTGATTGTTGTGTGTGTGTATATATCGTCTCTATATAAATGTAAAATAATACTCCATATAATTACAAGTTCCTTGTCAACAATAATGATTCCAAAATGAAAATAAGAACAATCATAAGTAACAAAATTGACAGATTATGCTTATATAAATCAACATTTGAAAATATATAATACTATCACTAATTTAAAAATAAAATAAAAAAACACCAATTTATCATTCCCAGATTTTTAACACCAGTTTTTCACCAACCCCCAAAACCATATTCTTGTGCTCAAGCAGCAAAGCAAGGAATCGGCATCTTAAATACTTCCAATGTCGGACTCTTATCCAATATTCCAGGCCTTTGCCCCCATTATCATACACCAGAATCATCTTCTAAAATAATCCCTTATTAGAGAAAAAACGAAGATTGTGGAGGATTTTCCTTTCTGTGAATTGAAATCTGTTCGTTTGATGTTTTATCAGTTTAAGTTTCAATTTATCGCTTCTGTGTAGTTATTGTGTATGCTGTTACCTGTTTTTCCGTTTACGATATTTTGCTTTAGTAATGGAAGAAGCCAACAAGAGATTGCTCGGTGAGCTTCAAGCAATGGGATTTTCTGAGGCTCTTTCCGCAAAGGCTCTCTGTTCCTCCGGTAAATTACACGATTATCGTTTTTTTGGTGTTTGCATGTTATGTACTTGATAAAAATACTTGCTTCAACGTAAATGTTTGAGTTGCTTCAATGATTACCATTAAAACTTCTTTAGGCAATTCAAGTATTGAGAATGCTGTAAATTGGCTCGTTGATCATGAAAACGACACATCTTTTAGTGAGCCCCCCATGGTACGTAGGATGTCCTTTTTTATTTTGTAAGGAACAAAGAATACGGCAGTAATTAGCTGTTTTTTATTTTGTTTTGTTTTAAACCAAGCCGCCGCCTCAGGGCCTAGTCGACATCAGCATTGAAGCATCCTCTCATCCTTGTCTTATTTCTGATCAAATCAAGTTGAAAGCACGGACTCTAAGGTTTGTCGTGAATCTCCACATATATCTTTTCCATTGTATCTCTGACTGAAGATTTGGGTTTTCCTGTCTGGATACTTCCGCACATTGAAATTATAGGAATCAGGCATGTAAAAAGAAAGGGGTGCAAGAGAAGAAACTAGAAACGGAAAAGGAGAAGGTATGTACTAATGTACTATAGATAGCCTCTTCATTATGTGTAAGACAATATCCTCGTTTTTCAGGACACAATAAATCATAATTTTCCGGTATAAATGCAGAAGAAGTTGCAGCCCGTGAATTTTGCTAAAGTTAGAGATGATATGGGAGAATGCTTACGATCTATAAAACGTCAAAACAAGGTTGCTTGGCTTTGATTTTTCCTTCCTTTCGTGGACATGAGGAATTCACGAGTTTATTCTCTTATACTACTTTTTAAGATCATGGCATCTGATGTATCAATAGGAGGAGAGCTCAGGAGCAATTAGGACATTCAAAACTCTATCGACTTACGTGAGAAATATTATCAACAATCCCGACGAGGACAAATTCAGGAAGATCCGCATCAGCAATCCCATTTTCCAGGTTAGGTGGTGTAAGTGTTTTTCACAGGAATACCTGCATCAACTTTCTTAGAGAAGTTTAGCTTATGTTTATGTATTTGCAACATAATTTGTTACGCTCCTTGTAATTAACAGGACAGAGTTGGCAGATTTGAGGAAGGTATCAAGTTTCTCGAGCTGTGTGGGTTTGAGCGAGTCGAGGGTGGAAACTTCTTGTTGCTACCTGAACGAAAAGTCGAGATGAACCTACTAAAAGTGGCTGCCTCTGAGCTACAGAATGCCTCGACGAGTCCATTCTTTGGGCTCTTATCAGGATAACCACTTGTATCATTACGTGTTTCACCAATCTATTTATTAATATATAAAATATTTAAAATCTATTTCGAATCATATGAAAAAATATTTTTAAATAGTTTATAATATTTAAAAACACTCTAGAGTGTTTATTATTTTTTTGTAACTTATTTTAAAATGCTAAAAAATTCAGTGTATTTTAAACTAATATTTTAAAATATTTTAAATGTATTTCAAATCATTTAAAAATTACATTAAAATATTCAAAAAATAATTTAATTTATATTAAAATTGTTTAACACGCTATAACAGTATTTTAAATGACTAAAAATTATTTAAAGAAAATATTAAAAAATTTAAAGGAATTTCAAAATATTAAAAATTTATATCAAAACACTTTAATTTTTTTAATATTTTAAATTATATGAAAACTATTTTAATATAGGTTATAATATCTAAGAGGTATTTAAAATCACTTAAATAATTATTTTAAACAATAAAAATGTTTAAAATGTATGTCATATAACTTTAAAATAATTTTAACACTTTGAAATGTTTAAAAAATTATTATAATTTAATAAATATATCAAAAAAAATTAATAAATTATTTTAATATTATATTAAATCAAAATATTTGGTGGTGAATAAAATTATTTAAGTGCATGTAGATATTTATTAATTTATTCAAAAAATAAAATTATTTAAGTTTCATTCTTTTAACTTTTAAGTGAATTTTTTAGGAAAGAAAGAATTAGGGCAAAATTTAGGAATAAGAGTACTCTTCATAAAAATCCATTCTTTTTCTTCTCTCCTAAAATCCAGTAAAAAACTGTAAAACAATTTTGAGTTCAGGTAGGTAAATTAGCTATTTGAATTAGGGTTGGGGTTCGTCGGAAAGTTGTTTATTCCGCCACACGATGTACGCTGATCAAGTGGAAACTCAATCGAACAGATCAGTTAAGGACCGTCTTCACGGCAATCTAGACTCCGATTCCGGTCGCCGCAGGCCTGTCTCCGGCAAGAGGTTAACTTCCTTTCCGTGTTCTTATTTTTTTCCTGATTGAAGTTTCGCTTCGAGCAATGCTGCTATGGACTTAATTCATGAAAAATGTGGTAACTTTTTTGCTGGAGTTGGTAATTTATTTATTTTTGTAATTAATGGTTGGGTCATTGAGTTTGTGATATTATTGTCGAAGACCGTTTGCATTTACGAGCACCATCCGGGTAAAATGATTCTAGGTTTATGGTGTGAAATACCTTTTCAATTGGATGGTGTTGTACGGGAAAAGTGTCTGCTGGAAGATCACGGAGATGATTCTTCGTTTTTTTATTCATGCAGGCATAGGGAAGATGATGACAAATGGGAACATGATCTTTTCGATGACAATGTATCCCGAGTATCAAGTAGGTTTTCTTTTGGTAATTACAAAAACAACGCTTGAGGTTGAGGTTCATCCTAATTCCTAATCACACAAGAAACGGCCTTGCTAGGATATGTAACATTTTTCAGAGTCAGCAATTTTTTTAAATTAGACCAAACCTCGAGAGGTGTTTTTATAATTATCGAATTGAGTTTTGTTTGTAATACTATATTATCTTGGCATGTGAAGACTCTAGGGTTGGTGTAAGAGATCTTCGTGCGAAGCTCCAAAGAAAAACCATTGGCCAAGCCACTCAAAGTGTGAGGGGGTCCGTTTCTGGAGTTGGTAGGGATCTACGTGAGAAGCTCTCTGGTACGCTAAGTTCCCACCATGTCGATTCCAAGCCTCCTCCACTTAGGAAGAAGCCTGCACCTGAAGTTATGAAGACTACAAGAAAGAGTGTTATAGCCCAAGCCCCCATGTCGGAAACGAAGATGGGCAACTCTGTATCAAAGGCAAAGGTCCAACTAAAGGTATGCAGCTATTATAGCCCTATTTGGTGCATCTTTTATCTTTGTCATTCCCAGTAAAACCTCTGTACTTCGTAATATTCATGTATTATAAAAAAAATACTAAACTGAATATATTTCTAATAAATGCTGTGGATAATAATCTAATCAATTTTCATGAAAAATGGTTTGTTTGTATATATATATTTTTTTTGGTTGAATTTGATGAGACTTCTTTTTTAGTCGTAGCTCAACATAAATTAGTAAATGAAAATGTCAGTTTTTTAAGAACTTTTCGAAAGAGTGTTTTTCTTAGAATCTTAGTATAACCATCATCTTCGGACTGTCTGTAGCTCTCTCCAATCTCAATGTACCCTTTCTATTACGATTAAAGTAGTTTAAGAGTGACATAAATTGTAATTTTGGGGTGACATATTTCCTCGTTTTCATGGAAACATAACACTCATTAACATTTCCAGTAATGGCCATTTGTGCAGGCGGAGTCGGTGGAGATTTTCCTGCAGTCTTTGGGTCTTGATAAATATTCAATTACATTTCAGGCTGAAGAAGTATGTGATCTTTTTGTTTATTTTTTCGTTCCAATTTAAGTTGGTTGAAGGAAATTGTTACAAATATGTGAAACACATATGGCAGGTTGATATGACAACCCTAATACACATGAGTGATGAAGACCTCAAAGCTTTGGGAATGCCAATGGTGAGCATTGCATTCGTTAGTATTATATCGGCTCTCACTTTCATAGCATTGAGCCTTTTTTAAGGCGCCTTTTGAAATTGTAATAGCATGAACGAAAACATGCTATTTGAAGAACAATCCATACGCCTGCTTTATAAGGTTTTGCTCTGTGACGGCAATGATGGTGGTTTTGGCTACTATGTTTTAGGGTCCAAGAAAGAAGATACTTCTTGCGCTGGAATCAATAGCCGATGTCTAAGAAGTGAGATAAGACCCATTTGTCTTTCTTGTATTGAGGTACAGTACTATGGGTTGTTTGGACATCGGTCACTCACACAGAAGGCTTTCGTTTTCTGTGGTAGCTTCTTTTTCAAGCTGGGAAAAACAGGATGATTGATGGAGCTATATATCATTGTAATATTCAGAATCCGAGTTTTTGTTCCTCTATTGACATTTTAATTTCAGTTCTTGTATCTTTCCTCCTTTTGTAAGCAACTAATTTTCAAATTTTGAACTGTTGTATTATCTTACACCAGACACCCTGATAACTCATTGTTGAGAAATAAATTAGAAATACGCTTAGAATTCTTTTATTTATGAATCATCAATATGTATCTATAAATCCTATACACAAATTTAAATGTCAGTATTGGTAGCTGGAAAACAAAAGACTACATATAATATAATGTAATAATCACGAGTATGATCACATGAGCCGTCTTAGCTCAGCTGGTAGAGCGCGTGGCTTTTAACCACGTGGTCGTGGGTTCGATTCCCACAGACGGCGTCCTTCATTCTTCCCTTTTTCATCATTGATTAATAAATTCATATTCATTCTTCCCTTTGGTTTTAATTTCATTCCCCCTTTTTGTAGAATTTTATTTTCTTATTTTCATACTGTAAAAAAATTACAGATTAATTTTTGATTAATAAAATCATTAGACTGGTGACGCGTCGTCTAGTGGGAATGTGTGTTTTTGTTTCCACAGCACTAGTGCGTGCCTCTACAATTGAACTTCGACGAAGACGAAGAGGCAAACCCTCCATTTTCTTCTCATCGGTACGCATGTACTAATTGTTTTATGCTTCCCGAATCGATGAAATCAGCTCGAATTCTCTCTCTTGTATCGGTGTAATTTTTCGGTAATTTTCTCTCTCTCAAAAACACAATCCGATCTTCAGTGTTTCTGATCGGTAATCAATTTTATTCTGTGCTGAATTTTGTACGGTAATTATTAGGTTTTGAAGATGATTGGGGTTTATAAATAAGGTTTCGGTATAGAATTTCTCTGCTCAGTTTTTCAGAAGCTTTCTACTTTTTTACTTTTATTCTAAATTAAAACATATTCCTTAATTAACCTTTGTTTTCCTCTTCCTGGGTTTTTATGCAAGACTTTGTAGCTTTCTTTATCTAGATAATGTCAAATAAATTTATAGAATCGACTGAAGTTCGGTTCATCGTGGTTTCAGGATTTGGGCACTTGCAAAACCTACTATTCCATGAGTAGCGAGGACCAAGTCAGGAGACATACAAGGACTAGAAGTAGAAGGAGAATGTTGGATGTTGATCTCAATGCCGTGCCACCATGTGAAATCCGGGATCAGGAGGGCCCTTCGAATCATACCAGGTCCCACGACAGACAAGAAGCCGTAACAATGATTCCAGCAATTGATGTCGAGGCGCTTGATGATGATGTCATTATTTCTTCGCCAAGAGCGTTTGCACAAGTATATAATTATATCCTTGTCTATTTTTTGTTGTGTGCCCATAATTTATGAATGTATTGATGTTTGTTGATAACATACTCATTTCAGGCCAAAAATAATAACAGGAGGTCTCGGGAACATAATATTGTGGTTGATCTAGAATCCGGTAATTCAATTTTTCACGTCTTTTCTGGTTTATGAGGCTTATGATTCCAACTTATTCTGTGGTTTCTTACTATCACTTATTCTTGATTTTGAAATATCGTTATGTGCTTAATGTTGTTTGTGGTTCTGATAATGCGGTCAGAATTTGTTTATTATGTTTTACTTGGGAAGTTTTTTTTGTGTGTTTTTCAAAAAATGTCTAGTCCACCATATTTACTTTCCTCTGTAGTGAGTTTATATAACTTCATTTGCCAATTAGATGAAAGGTCAGGTCGCTACAAACGCAGAAGGGTTCCTGCAAACCAAACAATTATCAATTGTGACCTTTACATAAACTTGGATGGTAGCAGCACATCTAAGGTAACAATATGTGCCATTTGACTTTACTGATTCAATGTTTTTACACCGGTTTCTTTGAACTTGAGTTTATTGTTTTTGTACGAGTATCTCTGATCTTTGGGGTTAGTGTAATACCTTAAATATCGATGACTTGACTATTGATATGACATTTGAATATTAGAGAAAGAGTGTACATAGTGCAACAGTGGTGCCTCCGCCACCACCAGTGGAACCCACATTCAGCTGTCCGATTTGCATGGGCACATTAGTCGAGGAGACATCCACAAAGTGTGGTCACATTTTTTGCAAGGCGTGTATCAAAGCCGCCCTAGCTATACATGCAAAGTGCCCTACCTGCAGGAGAAAAACAAGTGCCAAAGACATCTTTAGAATTTACCTTCCGTCCTCGAGAATCGCTTGAGGTATCATGTGTTATTCATTGTACAAAGAATGAAGTGTTTTGATCTATTGTGGAATGTGGAAAGTAATTGTTAGCTATAAACATGCACCAACCATATTGTTTGAATGTAATTTGTGTGACCCTGTTTAGGTTTTTTATTATCTGATGATGCATGATAAAAACAAGAAATGAGTAGTGGAAAAGTAAAAACAGGAGAAATGAAAGTAGATGGTAAATGCAGGAATTGAATCAAGTAACAACAATTCTACCCCCATCACATAAGAGTGCAAGCATTAGGGTTTTCATCACTGAAGTAGCCGCCACCATGATAGTAGGGTTGTGCTGGTGTGTAGTAGCCATAGTCTGGCGGAGGAGGAAGTCCGAGGTGAGGTGGTGGTTCATTCCAGTAGTTCTGTGGAGGAGGAGGAGGAGGGCCAAGCAGCAGGCGGCCTTCCGGCGGAGGGAGGCTGAGACGCTGGTGGTTGAATTCCGGCGGAGGAGGAAGAAGGCCTAGCGGAGACTGCATGTACTGTTGGAGGTACGGATGAGTCTGAGGTGGAGGCCTAGGTTGAGGATTATGGTTTTGGGACCCACTGAGTCTAACTGGACGATGGCTGTAATAAAAGTCACCGTAATTGTCTGAATGATTGTCACCGTTCATTCTCCATGTTCTAGCGTTTGAGTACTCGATACTTCTCAGTTGTTGACTGCGGTATGATTGGTCCAGGTGCTCGTCTGTGTACGGTCCAGGAGGTGAAGCCAATCCGAATTGCGGTCCACCAGGTGGTTGTGGTGGAGGAGGTGGTGGTGGAGCCGGGGCGGGTGGTTTTTGTGGTGGCTCGGCGGGTTTCTTGGCCGGAGGTTTTGGCCGGCGGATTATGGAGAAATCCATAGCTTGTTTTGTTTATTATTGATAGCCGATTTTATTTCTTGAATTTAAAGTGGGTTTTCACATTTTAGGCATTGATTTTGAATATATGGGATATATATTTGTATTTGGAAACATAAATCATTCTCTAATTAATTGACTCACCAAAATAATATTTAATTAGATTGGCAGCTACAGAAGATTTGTTTCCCGGAATTAGTATTAACAAAATGATTACAATATATTTTTTCTTACCGACATTTGGTAATTACATAGTATTTGTACGAAATGAGGCTTATTTCAAACTCTGAACTATGTCCGTTGGGCCTTAACGGGCTTTACCAAAAGAAAATCTTATTGGGCCTTACCATAATTCTTGATCCAACCCAGTTCTATATATATATTCCTTCCTCTGCCCTCACCCCCAAAAATACGAAATTAGGGTTTTCATCGAACGAGCAAGATGATTTACGACGTCAACTCTACGCTTTTCAAGTCATTTCTCAGCCAGAAGGGTGGCTCCGACAAGAGGTTTTTTTTTCAATCCCCGATTCCGTAGTTTTTTTATTTAATCACAATATATATTCATTTTTCTTTTTTTTTTCGCGTGTTGTTTTTTTTCTTTGAAAATTAATTCTAGTATTGTTTTTCGCTGATTTTAGAATTATTAATGTAAGTTGTTTTATGTTCTCATTCAATCAGTTTACATTGTAGGTGTTTTCGTGATTCTGAGAAGTAATTTTACAAGATTTATCTGTTTTCGATGATTTATGTTTTCCGTTTTTCTGAATATTGTTTTACTTATTTGTTTATGTAAAAAAAAATTCAGGAAAAATGAAGAGCAGAAACCCAAGGAACACAGGCCGAAAGCAAACGAAAACAAGCCTGTTATGAACGAGTGATGAGGTTCGAGGTTTAAGCTCTAGCTGGTATGGATTATGGAGTCCCCTGAAGTCTTCTAGAAGTGTCCTTAGGAAACCATTTTAAATATTGAAATTGTCGATGTTTGAACACGCACCATTTGGGCTCCCTTTTCTGGCTTATGTAATCGAATGCTGATTTGACAAGCAATCTCTTAGTTTATCTAATCTTCGTTATATAATGCTCCTCATGTGCACTCCTAGATCGTTTTTCTCTTCGTCTGTTGATATCATATATGTTGGGCTGTGATGGTTTTGGTTGAGATTTTACTCTATTTAAAGTTTAGTCGGTGAAAAAAGTCTTCGGTAATTTCGTGTGTGGGTATCAAAAGTTAGGTTAATGGCTTGGTTACTACAACACCGGAAGATAAGTTACTCGTGTGTTGTTGCAATTGTGAATAGTTGGTATCTTATTACTGTTTCTACACTTGCATTCATCGGTTCTAGTTTTTGGCATAACTGTCAAATTGTGTGTTTTCATATACTCTCTTAGGTTCGGATTTGGCTTCTTGTGAATTGGTTTGTGTTTTTGCATACTGTCTTAGGTTCGGATTTGGCGTCTAGTGACTCGGTTTTAACTCTCCGCGATGAATTTTGTAATGGGATGATTGACAAAAGTACTACTAATGTTCACTTCAATTTCAAAAAAAATTGTGCTCTGTTTTTGGTTGTCGTGAAATAATGCCTTTTTAGGGTGCATTTTGTTAAAAGGAAATAATTGGTGTTTCAAAAAAGTATATTTGGAAGAATGGTTGGGCTCTTTTTTTAATTATGATAAACTCTATGGCAGTTTTTGCTAGTTACTTTAAAGTATAAGTATGTAGTAAAGAGAAACATAAAGTTATACTATTTGTATCTTAATTGTTAACATACACACTTAGCAAGTAAAGTTAAGATGGGAAAAAAATGTGCTGCAACGCGTTATCGAGTGAGTATAGGATGTATCGTATTTCATTTGATTGGTTGCGTAACTTGCTCTTCGTGTCGTTTGATCTGTATGCAGATCTATAAGTCATGGAACCTTACATCCTCGGTGTCTTTTGGAACTACTTTTATGCTGTCACTTTATCAAAGACTTGACTTGCCTTCTTCCCTAAAGCCCTAAAGAAGAATAAACAAACAAAAAAGATCATGATAGAGAGAGCTAGTCATGTTCACTCGTGTTTTGAAAAATATTAAAAAAATATAGTATATATTAACACATTGCATTTTTTATTTTCTTGATTTATCCACATCTCAAGTCATGTAATTACAATGAAAGTTGTCATTCGAATTTAATTTAGATTTATAATCACATTAATTGTAATTAGATTAAATTTGAAATTTTTTGAAATTTAGTTTTGACTATTAGCTTAATTAGATACTTATATAATGTGAATTTTGATTTAGAAATAAAATGAAAGGAAAAGACTAAAAATATGTTGTATAGATTATTAATTTTAATAGACAAAAACTAAGTACTTTCTCTCTATTTTTTTCAATGTGAAATATTGTACTCAATTGTTTGCCTTTTATTACAGTCAAAAAATAAGAAAGGAAAAAATTCTCATTCATTTACTCTTTTACTCTGTCGAGATCAAGATTCCATTCTTCTTCTTCTTCGAGGGAACTATTTCTTCACAATTTTTCATCTTTCTTTCGTTACTCTTTCTCACTAGAAAAACCAGAGAAAACCCATTACTCAGAAATGCCTGATGAGTGGTCCGATCCCACCTCCGATTTTTCAACCATTATCATCACCAACTCAATTCTCTTCTTTTCCGACCACCTGTACTTGTCTTACTTCGTTATCTTCTCTCCGTACCTCCTCAAACTCGCCTCCTTTCTCTCTCCTTTGCTCTTCTCCACTTTCGCCGTCTTCATCGCTGTCGTTGCTCACGAAAAAGATAAGCCGGAGGAGGAGGATCTTGGGATGTACGATGCTCTGTTCGGAACATGTTCGATGAATTGCCTGAACGAAGAAAACCCACTTGAAATCTCGGAAAAAGAAGATTCGGATTCTGATTTTGCGGTGAAAGAGAAAAATCCAGGCCCTGTTTCTGAATTAAAAAAATTATTGTTTGATGAAAGGAGAATGGAGAGTTTCTTGAAGATACTCGACCAGTTCGAGAGGAAGTCGACTAGCTCGGCAGAGAAGAAGTTGACGGTCGCAAAAATCGACGATGAAGTTGATCGGCAAAATGCGGCTACCAAGACAAGTCCTGATGGCATCAAGGTAAAAAAAGCCGACGATCATGATGGGGTTCAAAAAAATCGAAGAGAATTAAAACCCGACATTTTCAGAACATGGGATGGTGATGCTAGAAACAATGGTCTTGATAATGTCGGGTCCACGAGAAAGGAAAAGGAGTGGAAGAGGACATTGGCTTGCAAGTTATTCGAAGAAAGGCACGGCGTGGAAGGGCGAGATGGGATGGACTCGCTGTGGGAGGCTTACGAAGTGGATTCGAATAAACCGGTGGTGAAACAAATGAGCGGGATAAAGACGATGAGCAAGAAAAAGAGCGAAATCCGGTTTTGTATGGAGGGGTACGAGAATGATCGAGTATATGAAGATGGAGAAAAGGCCGAGTTTGTCGGTGGGCGGTTGTGTTGTTTAAATGTGGTTAAGTTTTCGACCGGAAAGATGAAAAATCCTGGGCTGAGAAAGCCTAATCTTGTCAAGATCTCAAAGGCTATTAGTGGGTATGGATGGTTGCACCATGTGAGCAAGCATAGAACAAAGGTTCATGATGATAATGGAGAAAAAATAGATAGATGAATACATAGATAGGTAGTAGAATGAGTTCAATTTTTGGGAGGAAAGAAATGTAAATCTTGTATTTTCACTATTTTGTATTTCAATAAAATTCAAGACTAAACACAAAATAAAATACTTATAAAATATGAGGAAAACTGTATTTTAAATTAAAAATTCTAAAATATATCAAAAGCCTTGATTAAAAGAAAACAAGGACATTAAGAGTAGTGACATTATCAGTACTGCAAAAACACTCTTAAACAGCATCATTCTGAATCGATGTCCATCTCCCTACCTTTTTTTTCCGACAAAAAGCACATTCAACAAAACCATCACATTAACTAGCATAGTCTCGATCGCAGCCATTGTCTTCCTGCTCACTATCGGTAAATTTCACTTGTCTCAGAAACTTCTTACTGCAACAAGAAAAATATCATTTAAAGTCGATAAGTCTACAATATCTTTAGCGAATTGAAAAATAAAAATAGCATACCCAATTAGATAATCTTTCGGAATATTGGCTTTGAGTTTTCCCTATCAAATCAACCAAGAAGGTTAGTAATGTTAATTTGCAAAAGCCTATAAAAAAACCTTTTTTGTATCGGGAGAAAGGATTAAAGAAAAAAGAAAAAAAAAAACATGGCTTAACATTACAATTGCAAACTTACATCTTTGGTGTCAAACATGATAGGCTCAGAGATAAAATATGAATCGAAAAAATTGCAAAGAAACTTCTCTTGCGTTGGCGGGGTGTGAAGGGGCAAGAAATCCAATCAATTTTAATCCTACGAGAAACCAACGAAAACTTAGAAAAAAAAAAACACAAGTGTACACAACATCATTAAATAAACGTTTACCCGGACGTGTGCAACCTAACAGCCTTCTTGTCCGTACCCATTAGAAAGGATTCAGCCACATGATCAGGAGAGACTTGATACTTTTTAGTGAAATACTTGTAATTGAAATACTATCTTTAAATGTGAATTTGAGCTCAAATTCAATTTGTATGCAGATCTATAAATAATGAAACCCTACATCTTCGGTGTCTTTTGATACTACAGCTCCTTTCTAAATTACAAAAGAAAGAAAAACCATAGTTTGTCTTCATATCTGTAATAAAACATACAAACAAAGGCAATGATAAACAATGTAGCAGTATCTAAATTGTAAAAATAAAATAAAATTAAAAGACAAGTCATTGAAAATAAATTAAATACATAGATCTTTGATTGAAAGAAAACAAGGACATCATATATAAGTAGTGATGTTAGTGATGTTATCAGTGCAAAAACTCTTAAAACAAGACATCAATATTCTTCTTCGCTATCACTCTCCCTGCCATCTTTTCGACAAAGAGCACATTCAACAAAACCATTGCATTCACAAGCATAGTCTCGCTCACGATCATAGTCGTCCTGATCACTATCGGGAATCTTCATATGTACAAAACTATAAGTAGCAAGTGGTATAATCTTGTCTTGAAACTTTTTACTGCAACAAGAAAAAATCCATTCAAAGTAGATAAGTCTACATTATATTAAAAAAAAAAGTAAATATTATTTTCAGCGAATTGAAAATTAAAATACAAAAAATAAAAACAAAATTGCATACCCAATTAGATAATCTGTCGGAATATTGCCTTTGAGTTCACCCTATCAAATCAATCAAGAAGGTTGGAATGGATAATTATAGAAAAATGTTCAATAATAATCAAGATCAACGAAAAGAGAAAAAAAAAAAGAAGCATTTACACTCATAGGTGTTGTTCAAGCTATCCATATAATAGTAAACCAATAACATTATCCATCTAGGTTATGCATCCAAATTTAGTCTCCGCATCATGTAACACTACACTATCCATATTGTGTAAATCCTTTTCTAATTTTCAATTTAAATGGATATTCTTATTTTTCTTAAGGTGTTGCACGGCACTAGTGATACAGATACTATTATGATATTTATTCATATTGTGATGATGCATGAAAGATGTGCAGGGGTTGACACTATATCTCTTGTTGCTCAATTATTGCAATATAGATCTAAAGCCCATCTTCAATCAAGGTTTCTACATAATAATGGAGCAGTAATTGAGGATTCTTATGTTTTGCGCTAAATTTTTTGATAACCATGTAGTTTGATTGGCAGACGTTCATAGCGCTTTTTCAATTCAAAACTGTGAAATATTACAATTGCAAACTTACATCTTTGGTGTCAAACATGAGAGGCCCAGAGGTAAAATCTTCTGAATCGAAGAAAGTGCAAAAGAAACTTTTCTTGCGTTCGCGGTGTGTGAAAGGGCAAGAAGTCCAATCAATTTTAGTCCTGCGAGAAACCAACATAACTTAGGAATAAGTAACAAAGGAAGAAGAAAAAAAAAAGAACTTTACAAAAATCATTAAATAAACTCTTACCCAAACACGTGCAACTCAACAACCACCTTGTCCTGCATACCCATTTGAAAGGATTCAACCAAATACTTGTTTACAATACAAGGAGAGACTTGATACTTTTTAGTCAGGTACTTGTTTTTGAAGTAGTCATTATCTTTAAATGTGAATTTGAGCTCAAATCCCATTCCATCGGGAAGACATTCGATGTCAATCAAAAACAAGATAATACGGTCATCTTTGTCTGTAATCTATAAAAAGAGGAGAGAGAAGGTAATTAGGATGGGATAAAGTGTTAATCATCCATCAAAAGCCCACATAAATAAAAATAAAAAGTGTGACACGTACCAGGTCTGCGACCAGTTTTTGAGAAAAAATGGCAGTTTCCCAAAACCAATCGAGTACCGGAGTAAGAGTAAGTCGCTGCAAATAAAATAAGTAGAATGATATAAAAATATATTACACATATATACATTCAACATATATATGATGAAGGAATCATGCAACATTAAGTGACTATGAGTGTGTGTAGTAGCTACCTGTTCATACAGAGGTTGTAGATGTGATTTGGTGAAATCAATTTCCCATTGCTGTAAATGTAATCTTCCATAAAAAGAATTACCACCCGAAATAGATAAGTTTTTGAGCTTGAATTCATTTCTCTCTTTAGCAAACTCCTTATGTTTGTCGAAAATTTGAAGCTGCAAGTTCGAATACAATTCTTAGATGGGATCGTTAACCGTAGCTAATTAATGGACCAAAAAACAAACAAACCAACGTAAAGTATGATAAGAAATACATACATGAAGCTCGTTCATTTTTTTTCTGGATTCATACAAAAGCTGCAGTAGGGGAAACGATTAACAAATATATTGATCAATATCCTTGAAAATTATTTATGAACAATGAATTATTGTACGTAAGAAAGCAAAACTTCTAAATTACTATATACTTTATTATGATCCCTTGATTGCTGAAGCTGGTTGCATTTGTGTGGGTTAGTTTGACCTAAAAATTAATTAAACACCAAATAAACTTTCTTCGGCACAAAGTTAATTGATTGAGAAAGAATAATAAAAAAAATTAACCCTAACACTAAACCTAAACCTAAACTTAAACCAATTGCCTTAATTCTTCTCTTCTAACCCTAAACGTATTGAGAGATATAAAGATATGTTTTTACCAAGTTTTGCGATTTCCGATTCCAGAACAGTGTAGTTTTCAAGGAAACGCTTATACCGGTGAGAATTTGTGACCTCAATGGATTCTTTCATCTTTAATTCATCCACCCAATCGATATCCATCTGAAAAACTGAAGAAAAAAAAAAGAGAATATGGATCATATTCTATCCGTACGTATGATATTTATAGACAAAATAAATACCAAAAAAACATGAACTTTTTTTACCTTAGTCGCAATTGAACGAAGCAAGCGGGAGAGCGCAGAGATGAATACGAATGAAGTGTATAATTGGAGGCCCAATAAATACCCTAACGGACCCAGAGAAAACGAAAAGCTAAAACTAAGCGATGAACGTTCGGTTCGTTGTTAGTAGTAAAGGATCGATCGAGGAGTTGAGTTGAAACTGATCGATAATAATATATAGATGCGACTCTAATTACTACCGATCGAAACCACCGCACGGCCGGCGCAGTATTTATATTAATGTTCCGGCTTAATTATAAAGTAAGCGGGTTTATTGATGTCGTGTAATGTGGACTAGGTTTACAGAAGGTATTTATAAAAAAAATCCTAAACTTAAAGTGAAGTGGCCCATAATAAACTTAACTTTTGTAATTACTTTAAATGGATACGTGTGTTGGTTTAGGGATGCAGAGACTCCTTTTCTTTTCTCCTTTGCTAAGTAAAGAAAGGGTTTACAGGGACAACTCAAACGGTGGTTTGGGTAACCTCTAAGTACTAAGAAACGAGCTTGAATTTGGGTATCGGTTTAGAAGAGAAACGACTGAAAATCCTTGGTCAATCGTTTACTACTTTCGACTCGTTTACGGCTAGACAGACCAAATATTAAGGCGACCCTACGTCTCAAAACGAGCTGGGGTTCGATTGATCTCTACGGGATTACTCGTGAAGATGCTTTTCCGGTCAAGGAAAAATCTGGGTGTATAGGTGAATTATTAATTGGTAACATAAGAATGTGTATATGGGGCTCTGTACTTGGGTGTAGATGTATACCTACGTGTATGTGCAGCTGGAACTAAATATAATTCAGAGAAATAAAAGCTAAGTGATAGCCGGTACGTGTATGCACACACAAGTAAATTCAGAGATGGAAAAAGAACATACTACTTTCGATGTGTATTTATAAGGTAGTACTAGGAAGGAATTAGCTAGGTTTCGTAAGGGATGATGATTTTGAAAAGAATCGAAGGACTTGAATGAACTTGGGTTAAGTTTTAAAAGCTATAATATTTATTAAAATATTTAACTAAAATATTTTGGTCGCTACAATAACATCTAAAACAAACCGTAACAATAAAATACAAATCAGAGTCAAAACAATGTACGTTAAAAATATATGAAATAAAAGAAAGTAAAATACAGTAACAACTAACAATACGGAGTATAAAATACTACCAAGAATAAATGAATATTTATTTCCAAAATTTTAATTTACGGGAGTAGTTTTGTTTTACATATTTTAAATAAGATTGTTTTTGAAAGAGTGAAATTTTTTGAAGCGGATTAGCGTATAGGTGTATAATTTGGAGAGTTTAGCGTTTAGGAGTGTAAATAGTCTTAAACTAAAATAAATAAAGAAAACGAAACTACTAAATTACTACTTACCTTGTTTTGATTCCTGGATTCTTGAAGCCAGTTGCATTTGATTGGGTTAGGATGTGCGATTCGAGGATGGTGTCTGTTTTAAGGAAGCCATTATACAGGTGAGAGTTTGTGAGTTTGATGCTTTCTTTCATCCTTAACTCATCCACGTCCCAATCCATTGATCTTGAACAAAAAGTGTTATTAAATCTTTAAGATTAGAAACTGAAGAATAGAAGAGAGCATGATTCAATCTCCTAATTCAAAAACCACCTTTGTTAAATTCACAGCTACCCACAAATTACCCGAAAAAAAATACTCCACAACTGGATAACCTACTTAATTAAATCATCTCATCTGCTAATCAACTATACCCACAAATGGGAAAAATGACATAGGAGCTGCTACTTGGACAATCCACAAGCAATATAATGAAAAAAATCGACCCAAATCATTTCCAGCCATAAAAAATAACAAGAAAAAAAAAGCCTAAAAAATCATTCCTCAAGCAGTAGCAGAAATTCGAGGGGCTGTATTTTTGGCCCCACCATTAGCCATCCCACCAGTAGCTCGTCCTCCATTATCATTGCCATTTTCCAACCTATGAAACCCTTCGCGGTTCCGACTACCACCACCACCACCACCTCTATTATAGGCCCCCCTGCCACCACGTACTCCCTCATTCCTGAATCCAGAACCCCTCCCAGATTGGAATCTACCTCGGTTACTTCCTGTAGGAATTCAATATAATCAGGAGGGCCATTTGAAACACTGAGAATGTTTTATTTTACTTCTATAATTGACGTGTTTTATCGTATGAGATTCCTCTACGTGCTTTATGCCTATATGAAGATGCATAAGAGCCTTGGAGGTATAAGTACTTACCTCGGGAATTTGTAGACCTCTTTTCCTCAACTATGGCTTGACGCCCACCAATTGACACTGGAGAAGCCTGAAACATCGATATGATAATGTGTGATTAAACCATAGAAAAGAAGAAAACAACTATTAAATCACACTAGGCAACAAACAATTAAGAACACGTCGCTTTTTTTCTTCCTGAGCCTCAGGTCTCCTATCTCCAGAAAACAGTAGGCTTTGCTTTAAACCGCCTGACATAAGACTTGGGCACTCATATTTTTCTTGCAAAAGCCCAATACTTTTGAGGTGAAAAGGTATTTTTCCAAAACAACTATTTACATGTACCAAGTTTTGTTGGAATACACCAACCGTTGGAGATAAGTTTTTGCAACTATATAAACAAGAACTATGAGTGAGTATCTATTTTTATTTTAAAAGTATGACCGTTTCATACTGTAAATAACTAAAAGAACTAAAGATTTACAGTACAGTCTAACTTTTTACTTGGAAACAGATGCGTGTGACTGTTCCACGTGAGACAGCCATAAAATGAACCTACTACTTTCTTAAAGAGATCATATCATAAATCTTAAACCAACATAACCAATTAACCATACTACACTGATTTACTGTAGAGATTAGATTTCTTGCACCCAAGCATAATATACAAAAAGCCACATACCTCAAGAGCTTTTTGCATAGAAACTGCATCCTCGAATTCGACAAAGCCAAAACAGAAAACTTGTTGCTGCACCCAAAAATTATTAAGTTATCTATATTGCAATTCTGATACATCTACAGTGCCAGCTATACACTAATGTATAAAATTATAACACAAAAATAAATTGCTTTGAACATACTTTGTTGCTTCTAACTTGAATTCCATCATTCTTGATTGTCCCAAATTCCTTAAACACTTCCTCAAGTAAGGAATCAGTAGCATTCATCGGAAGTCCCTTTACATAAATCGAGTAACTATCACCTGCATAAAGTGTATAGGATATACTATTTTGAGAAATGCAACCATAGTGGTCCAACCAAATATAGCAATTCTTATGAACATAGGAAGTGGAAAATTTAGATTTCGATGCCTTCACCGTCTTGGTTATTCCCATTTTCAATTGGCTCCGAACTGAACACAGGCCCATCATTTACTGGGGAAAATTTTGGGTTCACCTGCTCGATCTTTGGTGGAGCTCTCCTAAGAGCAGCTTTTGGTGGTGGTGAGAGAGTTACACCACTTTCCTTAAGATGCATCACCTGAATGATATTAAATAGATAATTAGATGACAAAATGCAAGAAGAAACTCTTTCCTACATACTTATATCTATGGGAACAGAACATAGAAAAAATGAGTCGAGTAAGAACTGGGATCTTGATTATATTTAGGGTTATTACAAAATGTACCCTTGAGGTCTGAACTAGTACTAAAAAAGAACAGTTAATATTAAAAATACAAAAAATGGCTTTGATTATGGGTTACATTTAAGGGGTCTGACTTGGTATTTTAATAAATGTGGGAGTTTTGATACATTTTCTAATGAAAGTATGTGTTTAGAAAATAAACTCCAAAGAAAAAGTAAATGAAATTTTGAAAGTTAGCAGCAATTAGGTCAATACTCAATAGTACTTTTGTATAAAAAATAATTATGTAAGAGACTCAAGAAAGAGATATAAGTTACTTAGACTAACTCAACTGCTATGATTAATAGAACTTCTTATAAGCCACTTACTATGGATGCATAAGATTTCTTTGGTAATTGCTCAATTTTGGTACTGGACTCGACAACCAGCTGTGTAACATCTTGTACATCATTAACAACCTCAGCAACCGAGACTTCTTCAACTTCAACGACTGGCACATCTCCATTCTCAGGGGGGTTGTAAACTTCTGCGGTGACGGCTTCTTCCGCAGATGGCGAGCTTTGCTCAGTAATATCGTTCTCTTGAATTGAAACAGAAGCAACTGCTAATGCAAAATGTGGGGAAATTAAATTGATTATCACTCGTGTAAATGTACGACGAAAAAATAATGAACTGAATATGTATGTTACCTGGTTCATCATTAACGGGCACAAGAACTTCAGGCTCAGGCTCAGGCTCAGGCTCAGGTACCAACACCTCCACCGAGGGTTTATTCACAGGTGCGTTATCCACAAACCTGAAGATGTCATTAAGAACAAAGTATCCCTTGTCTTGTGGTGCAAGGAAGAAGGATTGAGCAAAATTGCGTGTTGTGTTGTCTTTTCCTGTTAGATAACCAGTTACAAGAACATCCACTCCACCACTGAACGACTCTTGCGCATCCACTGACTTAATCTCAGCTCTGAAATCACCATAGTTGAGGGAAACAATCTTTGCATCAATGTCCTGTGTCCACAAAACAAAAATATCAACAATTTTATGGAAATTAATTAACCCTAAAAGCAGCCAGCAACATTCATTTAAATTAGCAAAAAATCAAACAATAGAGCATTACATGAACCCAATAAGCAAAACAATACGCGTCCTTAAAAATACAACGAGGAATATATTCAATTTATCTTATTATCGCATCAACTTTTGCCATTCCCTCTCACAGCAAGCAAAAACACTAAACTCCTAAACCCATAACAGAAATTCCAAATTCCAATTAGATTTCCCCAGACATGACATTTGCTTGAATCAGCTAAAGGTAAAATATCACTAAACACAATGTTTTAAACGGATGACAGAATAAGAGAGGACAAAATATTACTTTCATACTGGTGGTGGTGCTCATGGATCCATCCTCCCTGGGACGTCCAAGCTTGCTTTTGTCCTGATAAAACCGATGAACGAGGCCAGGCGAGTGATGAAGAATGTGGTAGTACTGCTGCACAAATGCATTCCCAACCTATTTCCACCAAAATCCAAAGCTGACTTAAATTAGTAAGAAAATTATTTCTGGGAGAAGAATATATATTAAAAAAACTGTGTAAAAAATTACTCACAACTTGAGCAGAAACTGGTTGCTGAGCTGCCGCCTCCGCCACCGGAACCGCCGCCTCTGCCACCGGAACCGCCATCGCCGCTCAACAATCTCACTGAAACACCTACAAAACCCTAACCAGCTAAAAAATAGATCCAGCTACTCACTCTCACGCACAAAAACCCTAGCATCGCAGATCTTTCTATCCCTAGCAAGTCTATATCTACCAGGCACACTCAACAACGAAGCATGAGATTCGTTCGATCGGATCGTACCTCGAAGAATATAATCTCAGCTGAAGAGTGCTGCAACGCGAGAGAAACCGGAGTTGGCTCGTTTCTCTCCAAGCTTCAAAACTTGACTACGGAATATGGCGGTAGCTCCAAACTTAATTTTAAGTGTGGCGGTAACGCGGTGGATCTGAAAGAGGCGCGACGGGCGTGGCGTATCGAAAGAATTGTAAAGGGAAGGGTTTTCTTTTCTGAATATATACAAAAATATTAAAAAATAATGAAAATTTAAATGTAATTTAAAGTTAGGCGTCACTTACCTAGTCTAGTTTGTTATACTGTATTGTAAGTATAAAATTATACATTTGGCCATCTCATTTTAATTTGTTTTCCAAAAAAAATAATCCATTAGAAAGAAGAAAGAAAATCAATTAAACATTCCATTAGCAAGAAGAAAGAAAATCAATTAAACATCAGGAAACAAGCCAAAACAAAAAGATTGATTGTGTGCTTGAGTCGATTTTCAACATGAAATGATTTGGTTCTCCCAAATCATATCAACACTCAATGAAAGATCAGAGTAAGATTTTGGGTCGATTTTCAAACAGAAATCCACATCAAGTCTCACAACATTCTTGCTCAACAAAAATAACATTTCTTTTCGACTCAAAAATAAATAAAATGGAAACCACTAATATGAAAATGTCTACATTTCTCAAGGACCTACTACATACGAATACACTAATAAATCACAATGTAAATGCCTCCAATATGTTTAACTACTTATTATAACTGTACAAAAATCCCAAGTTCAACATCTCTTCCGAAGATTCATAGCTATCGGGCGTAAAATGATGATGATGATGATGATCCCATCCTGCAAAGGTTCACTCGACCAGAAAAAATAAGTTGAGTAGTTTTTTCTAAGTATCATGTTACCACATATCCGAACAAAAGTAATCTTACACATCCATACAATTTTGTATTTTGTTATACATTGTGACATATTCAGGTTGCAGTAACTGAGAGGCAAGAGGACTTTATTTACCTTTCATAAACAGAATTTTCAAGCAGATACTTTCTCCATCGACTGTGTTGCATCATGTGATTTCTCTTGCCTTTTTCTGCAAAAAATAAGAGGAGACGGAATTGTGAATCTGGTGTTACATCAGACTATATGACATTACGAACCGTATTTGCTACATCCTCTCAAACACGAAATTGTGCTCAAAATCTTCACATGAGCTAAGCGATTCTACTTAAGATCTCATTCTCATATTCCATCAATAACTTCACAAATGGATAAACAACTGAAATTAAATTCTATAATCAACTCTCACCATGCAATGCAAGTGGCTAAATGAACTGAAAAACTTTTAAACAGAAAATATATGAACAGACTTACTTTTCTAGTAATTTAATCTGCGACATTGGCCTCTGATACCCTTCTTCCTTCTCCTGCGCCTTCCCTTTCCCAGCATTTCTGGATTCCGACATTGGCTGATACCCTTCTTCCTTCTCCTGCGCCTTCCCTTTCCCAGCATTTCTGGATTCCGGCTTCCAATTCGCCCTGCTGAGTGACTCACCCAATAACTCAGCAATATCTATAGACATAGTCTCCGCCTTCTTCACATAAGGGAAGCTTTCCTCCTCAAAATGGTTAGACAGCCATAAATACATCGACAAAACTTGGTGTCTTGTCTCCAGATCCAAAAGCTCCGAGTCATTCCTAGCAGCGCATTTAGGTATACCCATAGCGATATTAACAGGGAGCTTCTGAGCATAAGAAGAAGCAAACCTCAAGAGATGATACATTGCCTTAGGATCCCTAATATTAACCGGGGCAAAGCAGAAATTAAAACGGTCCACCAACGACATCCCTTGAACCTTCTCGAGCATATTCGCTATTTTCCTTATGTGCATGTGCTGGCAGAGAAAGTAGGATCCATCTAGTCTACAGTTTTCCCCGAATTTCTCGAGAAGCGTGGCGAATTTCATGTCCGGGAGCTGCCCAGAAAACAGCTCGAACTGCTCGAAATACGGGAAGAGGCCCACTTTTTTCACATCATCGAAAGGCTTTTTTAAACACTCGATCAAGTAGTCCAGGTCATCTAAATGCAGGGTTGTGGTTAACCCGTCCGGATACAGGCTTCCTCTCCTGCCGGCTCTCCCGGCAATCTGTTTCACTTGCGATGCAGGAACAGGTACCATCTTATCCCCATTATATTTCGATAAATTATAAAATACGACTCTTCGGATATTCAAATTCAAACCCATCCCAACGGCATCACTCGCAACCAATATGTCATACTCGCTACTTTGACTGTTGAAAAGAGTTGCCTGCTGTCGACGGGTCTCGGGTGGCAGGGCTCCGTATATAACACAACACCTATGTTTCGTAAACTTTTCGATGGCCAATTTAACCTCGAATATTTCCCTCCTCGAGAATGCAACAATACAGTCCCCAGATTTCACGTTCTTCAGGTCTCCCAAAAGAGTCTTGGCCTCAACCACAAGAGGCTTAAACCTTTCATAGTGCTGCTCAACAAGTTCATCCCCTGTTTCAGAACAAATTTTCCGGACTACATTTAACACACTCGGGTCACCACACAGATGGATCTCGTCAGCTTTAAGGCCGAGCATGGCTCGTGTCCAAGCATAACCACGGCAAGAATCGGACATCATCTGGATTTCATCGATGACAGCCACATCATACATCTCTTCAGTAGAGACCATCTCAACCGTACACGCCACATGGTTTGAGAACGGGAAATCCTTCTTCTCCTGCCCAGTCAGTAAGCTACAGTAGACTCCAGATGCATTGACCTTGTCAAAGACCTCCATGGCTAACAACCTCAGAGGACTACAGTACACACCCTTTTTCGCTTCCATGAACCTCTGTAGCGCATTGTACGTTTTCCCACTGTTTGTGGGCCCGCAGTGATAGACGATCTTACGCTTCATGGCTCGGGCGAAAGGAAACCAGGTGTGGGGCTTAGTCATGTCGGCTGAATCCACCATTTTGCGAAACCTCTTGATCTCGTCGGGGAATTCTTCCACACAAAACTCAGCAAAAATCGGGAAGAGGAACTTGTCTGACTCATCTCCTGGGCCGAGCGAAGTTAGGTACTTAACCAAATCATTGCTGCACCTCTTCGTGAAGAAGCCTCCGAACTTATGGGCAGCAAAGGGGAAAAACGAAGCTCCGATATAAATGGCGATGGCCTGGTTGGATGCCCAGCCGGACTTGGAAAAACATCTCAGAATCTCGGTTAGGGTTTCCCAATCGGTGAGCGATTCCTTCTTACAGTGATCTGTGCTTTTGAGCTGTTTGTATATTTCCATGGGATCCATCTTCGCTACATGGGAGAAATTTAGAATTTCTTCTTCCTTCTCTGTTTCTTCTTCATCAAGACAAATACTTGCAGACGAATCTAAACCGGGAGTTTCATTTTTCGATCCGGAGCAAAATCGGTGAGCGTGGAAATCTGGAAATGTGCCGGGATTCATGAATTGGGAAATGGGAGGGTGGAACGGGGAATCGAAAGGGGCGGAACGGTGAAGAAAACGACTAGGGATTAAAAAAATTCTGGCTCTGTAAAGCTTGCTGTATTTGCAGGAGGAATACAGGGACAACAGGTGCTTTGCTTGGCCTCTCGCCATTGATAATCGAAGCGCGCAAAAATAATTACAATAAAATATTCGAAATTAAATCATTAAATGAATGATTGAGGAGATAGAAAGTGACCTATCGATGTAATCGGCAGTCGGCGGTGGTGAGGCGGTGGTTGGGAGCTGGAGAAAATTGGGGCAAGCTATTCGGACGGATGATTCGAGTAAGAAAAGCGCAAATAAATATACTAAAAATGGGAGAACCAGAGAAATGAAAACTCGAATGTGTGCGAGTGTGTGAGAGATGATAAAGCAGCTAAAACCCTAAACCTTGATTTCAAGGAATAAAAATATAAGCAGCTAAAACCTTCGAAATATTACTCAGGGACTTTCGCACTCGAACCCACTACCTCTAGGAAAAAACTGCAAAAATAACTTTACACTCCACCATCTTCATTGACTGGAGATGGAGAATTACAAAACCGTTTAAATATATTACCACACACATAAAAACAATTTGACATGTCTCTTATTAAAATATTTTAATTAAATCAATGTTTAGACAAAAATAATTAAATAATTACCTTGATGCAAAGAATCTAAAACCTAACCTCATAAATAAATATTAAGTTACGCACGCCATCCAAAATAAAAAAACATTTGTCATCCTACAAAAAAAAAAAAATTTAAAAAACTAACAATATAATGACTTCATTCTCTTCCGACTTAACATGCAAGAATAATGTTTATATTTAATAATGTCTCAATTTAATACATACTCAAAAAATGAAATAATTGTTTTTTACTCATATTTTATTAATTTATATTTTAAATTTTATTATATGTTTCACTTTTTATAATAAAAATAAAAAATTTTAATTTTGGTTAAAAAAATAATATTTCTTATTAATTTTCATATTCATCAAGGTGTGCATAATTTTCTTGTGTTCCAAATTTTATTTATATTTTTAGTTTGTATAAATTAATAAATTGATTGCCAATGCCAAAAAATATAGAGCGTTAAAGAAAAAACATCATGCTATTAGTATATTTTACATTTATTTTAATTTTTTAAATAAAATGAAATTAAGAAAGGCTTTGTTGTTTTCTTAAGATTTAACCAAACACGGCCTTCCTTCTTCATCGTTGGAGCAGCTCCTCTTCTCATCCATGGCTGCCAATTTCTGGACTTCATCTCACTAGTAAGTTTCAATTCCATCTCCGTTTCGTCGAATTTGATTTCGATTTTCTCCCCCAATCTGTCTTCGGCATTTCCCCCAAAATTTCGGGAAGCGATTGGTGTTAATTTCTGGTTGTGGAATTTCAGTAAACACCTTCGGGACCCAGAGGACGTGGACGTTGTGCACCCGCTGGATAAAGAAAGGGGCATCACTCTCGATGATTTCAAGCTCATCAAGCTGCACATGTCTAATTGTAATCTTCTAAATTAGGGTTTCTCGATTTTGATTTTGCTGAACTTTGAAACCATTTAGATTTCTCAATTAGGGTTTCTCTCTTTTTTTTTTTTTTGTCTGGGGTCAGATATTGCAAGATTAGCTCAGAATGTGAAAGTCCGGCAAAGGTATCAATTGTTCTTGTTCTGTGTTATAAAGCTTACTCAATGAGTTTTTTTAGAGATCCCTAACGCTGCACGATGATTGACTAATCAGGGTTGTTGCTACCGCCATTACATACATGCGACGGGTTTATGCCAGGTATCGTATTTATTCCGTATTGCAATATTTTTGTTCAATTACGTAGTCTTCCCACTCGATAGCTCCAATTTACTGATAATTTCACATGGTGCTCGTACGAGATTACTACAAATAGAATTCACTTCTCTGAGTAATTTTTGCTGCTTCTGGAAGCTTGGAATCGACTAGAAATTTTGTGAATATTTTTAGTATTGTTTTTTTTTTTTTTGAGGGCTAATTAAAAAAAGAAACACCATTGAATTATAGCATAACTACAAAAAACCCTCCTTGCATTCTTCACAGCCCATTTGTGGAGCTACCGAAAATTGTTAATGTCAACAAACATGTTTACAATTTGCATTGCTCAAATTTTCTAATCATCCATCATAACCCTAAAATTTTGGTTTGTAACTTCAAAATATTTGATGACATGAACGAATTCAGTAATTATACTAATTTTAGTAATTAATACTACTACTAGTATAATATTTCACGACTTTCTATGTCTCATATTAAAACTCTTAGTTGCCACCTAAAACAAGTTGCTGATTGAATCTTGAGGTTTAGACATGACCCAGTCACACTTCTCTTGAGATCAAACTTGTTATATAATATAGCCTCATGATTTTTTATCGATAAAGTAGTAGTGTTTTTTATTTTGTTGATTTAGATACCCCCAATATTCAACATTATGAAACTATATTGTTCAGGAGAAGTATGACTGAGTATGATCCTCGTCTGGTCGCTCCAACTTGTTTGTACTTGGCATCTAAAGCTGAAGAAAGCACAGTGCAAGCCAGACTTCTTGTATTTTATGTCAAGAAATTATGTAAGAATTCAGTATATCCTGATCTCGCCTATCTAGATTAGCATCTTTCAATCCAACTATACTCTAGTTCTGTATGATGTTTGGCAACTGCCACCCACACTTGCTTTTTGTAGATGTTGATGAGAAATATCGGTATGAGATCAAAGAGATACTAGAAATGGAAATGAAGATTTTGGAAGCCCTCAACTATTATTTAGTCGTATTCCATCCTTATCGGGCTTTGTCTCAGTAAGTGTTTTTCAAAATATACTACATTAATTCTATAATGAGTTGACTATCATGTGTTCATGTTAACTTGCCTACATTCTTTTCCTAAATGCAACTATGCAATTTTTTAGGTTGCTTCAAGATGCTGGCATGAGTGACGCAACACAACTAACTTGGTATGATCTTTGGTTATCTTGTTAGCTGCTAACTATTTTAAGACATGAATCTGCAAAAGCACGATTGATTCAAATATTTTTGTTAGTTTTAATAGTAAAAATATTGTATTAATGTTTTAATTCTGTTATGAAAATGGCCGCATTGGATCAATTTCGTTCTTTCTTCAGTCCAATTTTTTGAAAATGGAAAATGATGGAAGATTTGGCCTGGCTGTCATTTTTTTGTAGGGGGCTCGTTAACGACACTTACAAAATGGATTTAATTCTCATACACCCACCCCACTTGATTGCATTAGCATGTATATATATCGCGAGCGTCCAAAAGGATAAGGAAAACACTACATGGTTTGAAGAGCTTCGTGTTGATATGAATGTGGTGAGTTGTAATAGCCTAATTTTTTTTCTCAGTCTGGAAAGCAATTAACTTAAACTTACATCATGTGTTGACGAGCGAGAGAAAAAAAATATAGAATGAAGGGAATAAAGCACTTTTATTTATTTGTAAACTTAAAAGGAAATGGTAATTGGGTTATTTAATGTTGGCAGGTGAAAAACATTGCAATGGAGATATTAGATTTCTATGACAGCCACAAACTGATCACGGACGAAAGAGTCAATGCGGCCATGCACAAGTTACCCAGATAATGAAAGATGAGATTATATGCTCCAACTCTTGGATGTAACACGAAGGATGAAGAGTATTATTATTATTATTATTTTTGGCTTGTACACTAAGTCTCACCCAGGTGTTGTAACTTGTAATCAGTATACATAATAGTCTAGCTTGTTTGTGAGTGAGGTCAGTGAGAAGAGAAGAGAAACCTAACATTGAACCAGCTATGGTCCCGTTTATCGGTGTCGTTTATGACAGAAAGTGGTTTCTGAAAGGTCTCGGGGCCCACCGGGAAGTTCTGAGTGAAGCTTATGCACCGGAGAGGAATTCGGGAAGTTCTGAGTGAAGCTTATGCACCGGAGAGGAATTCGTGGAGCTCGATTAATGATGGGATGGTTTCGGGATGGCGTAATCCGAGTATTTCCATGAACGGAAAGCTTTATGCATTGGATTAATGTCGAGATGGCTGTAAATTGCTGGTGTAGGATGGGAACACAGATTCTTGGAAAAAAAAAAAAAAAAAAAAAACGCTGCAAGGGTGTTGGTGTAGTACTAAGTACGTAAGTTTTCAAAAAACGGCAAAAAGAACATATGTAAACTAAATAAATAAATTACATAGGAATTAAAATAATTATGACAAAATATAATACTAATACTAAACTTCAGGCTCCAAAATTCTGGGCATATCTCGTGTCATCACATTAATAAGCCTATGCGGCAAATAGTTTTCAACTAGTCCCGTGCCGTAGTTGTTTAGATGGTTAACATCCTCCAACGATATCGCCCTCTTTGCTAAAAGGATATATCTCAACTCAGCGTACAATATTTTATCTCGTGTGACCCAATATTCACGAAGAAGACGTTTAATTTTCTTGTGGTCCTTGTTGTTTGTTATCGGCCAATGATTTTAAGTCAGTCCTCGACAACCCAAGCAAATACATTCTTTGACAGGCCATATTTCGACTATCATAGGCCATACTTGCTGATCCATACTTGAGATCCATATATATTCCCAAACCGCCGAAATCATAATCGCATAAACAAAATGTAGGCAGATTCAATTCTGTGCTCACTTTCCTCAAGAATAATTTTGTTGACAAGTCTGGATATCCTTTTCCCGTGACCAGTAAACACCTATACCGATTATCAATATTGTACTGGGCAAGCAGGGAAAATATGGAAAATTTCTCTATAAAGAGAATAAACAACAACTCATCTCCCTCAATGTCAGTAACCTCTTCAATAAAAGAATGTATTTGAACCCCATCTCTGCATTTTGAATTCTCTGATCTCTCGGTGTTGCAATTAATTTCTGCATTGTTAATCCTGTATCGAAGTTGGCCTATTACACATCCCCGGTTTTCGGCATACAGGTACAGACTGCTTCTGGTGCTACCAATACTCACACAAACATCATGAACTGCGTCACTACTTGTACTTTCTTGTTTTCCAAATACGAGTAAAACAGAGCACGCATCGTTTGAGGTATCCTAAGCCTGACTGCATTATAGGCGAATTCTAGAGTATGCTTTAACCGAGCTGTCCTTGGTCCCCTCACCCTCTGAGTTACAGTGTCGTCGACCAATGTTGTGAAACCCCCGACAACCATGGTGTTTTTCTTGCTTCTGTTGACTAAATACAATGCTTCATTGTTTTCTTCCTGAAGAGACAACATCGTTAAAACATTAGTAATACGAGTTTCTACCCGGCCTGGCGACAATTGTTCAACTTGGACACGCCTCGGAAATCGTTTTTTGAATTTGGCTGAGTCTCTAACATCATCTGCTGCTGGCATCTGTTGAAAATTTTCACAAAACTCCGAAGCTTTCTCAATAACACTCTCGTCTGAAGGTGGTGCGGCAGAATAATCCACTTTATTTGTATCCATCGAGAACACGAAATCTATAAAAGTGAATCGAAAAAAAAATATGGTGAAAACCAAGCGTGGTTATTAGATTATATTTATAGACTAGTAGTACAATAATTTAGATCCTCTTTTTACCCTATTTATAATTACCATATTAATAATTAGGTAGATAATTACCTTATAAACTTAAAGAGGCAATTTATTACCAAGAATAGAACCTTGATCTCGGTCTATGTAACTTACTTAACTTAGGTTTTTTTTTTTTTTTCCTTTTTTTTCCTCCTTCCTCTTTCGACATATCAACGTACTGTTGACAACCTTGATCTATACGGTCGATATTTTTGTTCTTAATCATCTTCGCTTCCTCCTGGGTACGATCTCGGTTCTTATCGTCGGTTTCGTCCCTCCATCCAGCTCGGTTCTTACCGTCGCCTTCGTTACTGCGTCGATCTCTATTCGATCTCGGTTCTGAACATCGCCTTCGTCTCTCCATCGATCTCGTTATGTTTGAATTGTGTTTGCTTGAAGGTATGCTATGAAATTCCCTTTGATTTTCAATTTAATTTCGGTTAATGGTTGTTGTTGTTTTTGTTAACCCCAAATCTTTTCCTTACCTTTTACAATCATAGATCCGTCATTTTTTTCTAACAAGAGCCTCGTCAAATGTTTGTCAGCAATCATGTTTACAATTGCATTGCTCAAATTTTATAATCATCCCACGTAACCCCAAAATTTTGGTTTGTAACTGCAAAATATTTGATGACATGAGCAAATTCAGTAAATTATACTGTACTAATTTCAGTAATTACTACGAGCTAGTATAATATTTGACGACTTTCTAGGTCTCATATTAAAAATCTTACTTGCCACCCAAAACAAGTGGCTGATTGAATCTTGAGGTTCAGACATGAAAGTTTTTGAAACTGTTGAACCTATTTGGTGGTGTTTCTTGAGTTCAAACTTGTTAGTATATAATATAGCATACTCATTCTTTTTTATCTATATAGTAATACTTTTTTTTTATTTTTGTTGTTTTAAATACCCCCAATATTCAACATTATGAAACTACTCCGTATATTGTTTTCAGGAGAAGTATGACTGAGTATGATCCTCATCTGGTCGCTCCAACTTGTTTGTACTTGGCATCTAAAGCTGAAGAAAGCACTGTGCAAGCCAGACTTCTTGTATTTTATGTCAAGAAATTATGTAAGAATTCAGTATATCCTGATCTCGCATATCTAGATTATCATCTAAAGACAATAATGGGTCCAGCTGGATTATTCAGATTTAGCCTTTTAAGTGTACTCAGTCATACAACAACAGTCAATTGTATGGAGTATGAAATGAGTACCTATATTTTTATTAATCAAGACAAGACTCAAGAGAGTATTTACTCATCATCATAATTTTTGAAGTAGCCACACTCCAAACTCTCAAGCATAAATTTTGCTGATTTTGGTTTTCTTGATTTGCATTTGCAGAGCGCTTTAAAGAAAGAAAAAAAAACACTACAAATCGTTTTTTTTTTCTTGGTTTATGTTTGGTGTTGAAGATATCTTCTTTCTTCATATCAGCAAGTTGGGTTATTCAAAAAATTAGTTTTTGATCTGAGGTTGTTAGGAAATTCCAAAAAAAAAATGTCCTTTTTCTTTCATTTTCTAATTTATGTTTGAGTGACAGATGCTCTTATAGTCTTATCTTAGGTTTTGATACCTATGGATCAAACAATAGAGAGGTCTCCAAATGGGCATAGGGGTTTCAGAGTTCAAGCTCCCTTGGTGAGTCTGTCTCATGATTTCTTAAAAAAAAATTAGGTTTTAATCATCTAAGGATGAAATTCTTAGGAATTTTTATTGTTTTTTCCGATCTCATGGTTGTTAAAGCTCCTTAATAATAATGAGAATTCTTTGACCATAACTGATTCTTGGTTGTGAAATTGTCAATTCCTTTTAGTGTGTGTATGCATTTTGGTATTCATTGTGAAAGGTGGATGAAATGTTTTCCTTTTTCTTCGATGGCGCAATAGTTGTTGCGAGTCTATTCCACCGGTGAAAATGGAATCAACATGACAAGTACTGTATGATGATGAATTTTGATCTAAAATTTCTGAGTTCCAACCCATGTTCCAATTCGAAAAACAGATAGAAGTTTCAATTAGAGTGAGTTTGTTTGATTAGCTGATACAGTTTTTAAGTTCATTTCCAGTAGTTCTTTGGTCAATAAATCACCCGACTAACAATATGAAATTAAGCTCGGCTTAATCTTGAAGATAAAATCAAAATATTAGGACATCCATCCGTGTTAGGTTGAATTGCAAAATGTTTATAAGCAAAAGTACTGTAAGGATGTGCTGAGTTTGTAGACTTATCCCTCTTTGGTGTTCATAATTCAACTGCTATACCTCTTTAGTGTTTATAATTCAATTGCTAGTCAAAATATAATTCTTAAAATAGATCTAATACTTTCCCTAGAAAAGTAACAGCATATATATGGTTTACTTTTGCAGGTTGACTCAGTATCATGCTACTGCAAGGTCGACTCGGGCCTCAAAACTGTCGTTGGCGCAAGGAAGTTTGTCCCAGGCTCCAAAATCTGCATCCAGCCCGACATCAACCCCCGGGCCCACCGATCCAAGAGCTCCCGTAGCGAGCGGACCCGTGTGCAGCCGCCCCTCCTCTCGGGCCTTCCTGATGACCTGGCAATCGCCTACCTAATCCGTGTTCCTCGCGTGGAGCACAACAAGCTTCGTCTGGTATGCAAGAGATGGTTCAAGCTACTAGCTGGAAACTTCTTCTACTCCCTCCGAAAAAATCTAGGCATCGCAGAGGAATGGGTCTACGTCATCAAACGCGATCGTGATGGTCGAATCTCGTGGCATGCTTTCGATCCTACGTACCATATTTGGCAGCCTCTCCCGCCAGTCCCAGTGGAGTATAATTCGGCCCTAGGGTTTGGCTGTGCAGTCCTCAGCGGCTGCCACCTGTACTTATTCGGCGGGAAGGATCCACTCAAGGGGTCCATGAGACGAGTTATTTTTTACAATGCCCGCACGAATAAATGGCACAGAGCCCCTGATATGCTCCGTAAAAGACACTTCTTTGGCTCTTGTGTGATGAATAACTGTCTTTATGTTGCTGGTGGTGAATGTGAAGGGATCCAGAGGACCCTCCGGTCGATGTGTCGAATCCTGATAGCAGAGTGGAGAGTAATCCCAGGATCTGGGAGAATATTGGAGGGAAAAGGCATACTAGGAATTTGTTTACGAATCTCTGGTCGAGTATTGCAGGGAGGGGTGGGTTGAAGAGTCACATTGTGCACTGTCAGGTGATGGGGTGGCCCGACGCTTCTGCAAAGTCTGAGAGTCATTATGAAATTCCAAGGGCTGAATGTAGACTAGCTTCAATCCAGTACCATTTGGAGAGTGCCTAGTTTACTTAAAAAAGGTTGTTAATTCTTAATTAATTTTAATTGTTTTTGATTCAAGGCACTTTTTCAAAAGAGTGAATAAACAAAATGGCGATATGCACGAACTTAAAATAAAATTTGTATTTCTTTTTAACTTATTCTTTCTGAGTTTTTGTTAAATAATCCAACTATACTCTAGTTCTGTATGATATTTGGCAATGGCCACCCACATTTGCTTTTTGTAGATGCTGACGAGAAATATCGGTATGAGATCAAAGAGATACTAGAAATGGAAATTAAGATTTTGGAAGCCCTCAACTATTATTTAGTCGTATTCCATCCTTAGCGGGCTCTGTCTCAGTAAGCGTTTTTCAAAATATACATTAATTCTATAATGAGTTGACTATCATGTGTTTCATGTTACTTGTCTACTTGTCAATTAATTATCAGGTAGGTATTTGTGTGAAAGTCTAGCTTCTCCATTTATGTTCTTTCTTTTCTCATTTTTATTTTTCTAATCTTCTAGGCAATTTAAATTTTCAAAATGATACGACTCTGATCACCCCTTTAGTTTGTTTCCACCTGTACTTTATATTTTTTAAAATCTCTTAACTAAGAGTTCAGTATTTTTTTTTATGTCTCTGAGTACGGTGTGACTAAAGACTGTTGTTGGATACATCATCTCAAATTTAATGAATTTATAACAATCTTGGTTTAACATGCATCTTGTGATTCTACTTGTCTGTTGTGGATGTTTTTTCCCTTCAGTAAACTATCATTTTGGAAAATAATACTAATATTCTTACATTTTTTTCCTAAATGCAACTGCACAATTTTTTAGGTTGCTTCAAGATGCTGGCATGAGTGACGCAACACAACTAACTTGGTAAGATCTTTGGTTATCTTGTTAGCTGCTAACTATTTTAAGACACGAATCTGCAAAAGCACGATTGATTCAAATATTTTTGTTAGTTTTAATAGTAATAATATTGTATTAATGTTTTAATTCTGTTATGAAAATGGCCAGTGCATTGGATCAATTTCGTTCTTTCTTCAGTCAAAATTTTTGGAAAATGGAAAATGATGGAAGATTTGGCCTGGCTGTCTTTTTTTTGTAGGGGGCTCGTTAACGACACTTACAAAATGGATTTAATTCTCATACACCCACCCCACTTGATTGCATTAGCATGTATATATATCGCGAGCATCCAAAAGGATAATGAAAACACTACATGGTTTGAAAAGCTTCGTGTTGATATGAATGTGGTGAGTTGTAATAGCCTAATTTTTTTTCTCAGTCTGGAAAGCAATTAACTTAAACTTACATCCTGTGTTGACGAGCGAGAGAGAAAATGGTAATTGTGATATTTAATGTTGGCAGGTGAAAAACATTGCAATGGAGATATTAGATTTCTACGACAGCCACAAACTGATCACGGACGAAAGAGTGAATGCGGCCATGCACAAGTTACCCAGATAATGAAAGATGAGATTATATGCTCCAACACGAATGATGAAGAGTATTTTTTTAATTTTTATTTTGGCTTGTACACTCAGTCTCACCCAGGTGTTGTAACTTGTAATCAATCCATAATAGTCATTTGTGAGTGAGGTCAGAAGAGAATCCTAACATTGAACCAGCACTTGAAAACGTATCGTAATCGAAAATCGAAAGCTGGAACTCCAGCTGGGTTGAGTATTCATTTTCAACTATGAAAATGCCGATATTTGTACTGACTTCTTTAGTCTTGTTAAATTTGAGGGTCTGAACGTGGAATTAGTGGAACCCTATTTACAAACATTGGTGTCCATCGAGGACTGAAACAGGTGCACGTAGAATTATTACGGGTCTAGTAGTGTTAACAACCTGATCCCTTCGGCAGATAGCCAAGCTTCAATTCTTCGTTGCTAGGGGAGGACATGAATGATTTCTAGAGGGATTGAGCACGTTTGTTGTGTTGGGTCGGTTTACAGAAACAAATGTTATGAATTGTGAATTGTGAAAATTGAATGATATACTACTACTGTATGTCTAAATATAAATCCGGTCATTTATACATCACGAATAAATCACCATAATTATCAGAATACAAGTTGGCAAAAATAAATTTGTTAGTCCCTCAAAAGTAGTCGAGTCTCGATTTCGTCCTTCAAAAGGACTCGGTTTCAATTTACTCCTTCAAAACATCCATTTGTAGTCAATTTTGTTCAAAATCACCCGAATTTGTGCCGGAAATAATCATGTTCATTCACGTGAGATTCAATTTGGGGCTTTTAGTCAATAATCAGATGACTAGGATTCAATTTGGGGCTTTTAGTCAATAATCATGTGTCATTCACATGAAAATGAGAATACGGAACCAATGACAAAATTACACATGTCATCCTAGTCATCTGATTATCGCAAGAAAGCCCCAAATTGCATCCAACGCGACTGACACGTAATTTTTCGGTGAATGTGAACGGAATATTAATTGATTACAATTTGATGTTTTGAGGGACTAAATTGAAATCGAGTCTTTTCGAGAGATCAAATCGAAACTCCACTACTTTTGAGGGACTAATAAAAATTTTCTCAAAGTAATTTTTTATAGGGGCAAATATAATACAAATATTATTTTCACCTCCATTACTTAAAAATTAGGGAAAAATGGCAATAAGGCCATTTTTCAACATTTTTTGGCCAATAAGGCCAATTTCTATTTTTCGTGTCAGTTAGGCCTTTTTGTTCCAATTAGGCCAAAAAATGTATATGGATGGACAAAAATACCCCCATATGCCCTTACATATTTTTATGACATTCAGTGTTAAAATATGTCATTCAGTGTGTTAAAATATGACATTCATGGTGTGTTCAATGTTAACATATGACATTCATAGTTAAAATATGACATTCAGTGTGTTAAAATATGACATTCAGTATGTTCAGTGTTAAAATATGTCATTCAGTGTTAAAATATGACATTCAGTATGTTGTTATTCAGTGTAATTTTATAAACATTCAGTGTGAAAATCTGGCATTCAGTGTTATTATGCTTCAGTGTAAAAATGGGGCATTCAGTGTTAAACTATGACATTCAGTGTAGTGTGTTTTTATGACATTCAGTGTTAAAATATGACATTCAGTGTTAATTAAAGAAAAGCCCCTATCTCTTTCCAAATTAGAAATACCACAAAAAACTTCATTAGTAACTAAAGCAAAACCTCCACATCACATAACATTGGACAAACCTAAAATCCAATTGCAGCAAGATTCTGAATTCAAACCACACAGTACATTACATTTGGAAGTCTAATTAAAATTCATTTGCAGAAAGAATCACAATGCAAAACATGTGACACCAGACCACGGAAGCAAATCCCCATCTCCACAAGGATCATCACCGACCCACGCGTACACCACTCTCCATCCCAGCAACGCCTTTATTTCATTTAATGCCTTGACTGTAATTAACAAACAAACAATAAAATCGTACACAGCGCAAAATGAAACTTAGTTCACACACACATAATGCACTTGTATCACACATTCAAAAGAAATGAAGAACAACTTAATTGAGAGGCTTACACGCGTTCCACCCTTCCACCCACATTTAGCTCGAAAACAGGTCCACGTTGCTCGAACACAGATTCATAATTGGACACTGCATAGGTTGTTTGAACTCCATCGATGAATAACAATCTGGTCTTTGTATGATCCAATAACCACAACTCGATTCAACATTTCAAAAGGAGGAAAATTGAGCAAATGAATTCAAAGATTCTCTGCCAACAGATTCTCATATTCAACATTTCAAAGGAAAATTGAGCAAATGAATATACAGACATGTAATATTAGAGAATATACAGACATGATTTTGCTACTTCAGAAAATGATGTTAATACTTAGTTTAGCTTACCTTTCGTAACCGCATATTAAAATAGTATAGCTTCCTATATTTTTTCCATTCATGGCTCATTCCTTTAGTAACCAGTAACCACATTCCATTCCAACAAAATTTTATTCCATGCCAAACATGCCATAAATAAGACTAAGAAGCTGATGTCTGTACCATTCTTTTCTCATCACCAGTTAATGCAATTAACGAGTAAAACAACCAGTTATATTACATCACACAAGAATGAATATTACCCGTAACCGAGCAACTTCACCCAATTGCATTCCTAAGACGCCTTCGTCATCCTGCAAAAGAGGCAATATGCTCCTTCAGTAGTATGTCCGGGATACACCCCCATAGCTCGCCAAGTCATCGTGGGTCTCGAGAGCTTCTAGCATGTCCGGGATACACCCCCCGTACCTCAGTCATTTTGTCGAACACTTGGTCTGCATTCCCCGAACCACCGTCTCAGGCCCAGATCATACATCGCCGATTGGACGTTCATCGAGACCTTGAGCTGCGGGAGGCAGTTGGCGAAGACGAGGGTGTACTGGTCGGCGGCGGACTCGACGTAGAGGAAATTGAAATCGGAGGTGGGTGGCGAAGGGAAGGCGGTCGAAGGTGTACGATTTCGAGTGAACCACCGCACGAACATCGACGGCCCGACGAGGGGTTCGCACGCACGCGGGTCGATGGTTCGATCGCAGTCGGGAATCAGAGGCGGGGCTCGGCCTCTGCGTGCGAAGAAGAGGGGTTTGCAGGAGTGATGAGGCGGCGGCGGCGATTAGGGTATTTTAGATTGAATTTGGGTTTTGATGAGAGGAAGCCGATGGAGTCGGGTTCGCCAAGGATGGCGCGGTCTCCGGGGAGGGTGGTGGTGGCGGGGCTGCCGCAGACGTGGAGGAACAACAAAAAGGCGACGAAAATCGGAGGCGGGGGCTCGACCTCTATGTCTGCGTAAGCAAAAAGAAGAGTGGAAGGGTAGCAGTGTCTTTACACATTTTAGGGGGCCTAATTGACACGCGTAATTTTTCGAAAGCCTTATTGCCGAAAAAATGTTGAAAAATGGCCTTATTGCCATTTTTCCCAAAAAAATAACGGCCTTAAAAATTAATTAAAAAAAAATGGAGTTTTATATAATTTAATAAATTCAAATCCCCTCTTATTTAAAAGGGATAATTATAGTTTACTACCTGAGCTTTAGTCATTTTTTTACTTTCATACCTGACCTTTAAAACATCGCCGACTAGTACTTGAGCTTTTTAAAAATTGCATTTAACTACCTGAGTTGACCGGAATTCGGTGCACGTGCAAGACACGTGCATTTTTAGGGGCATACTTGGAATTTCAGTGGGTTTAAGGGGTAAATTTGTAATTTCATTATTGCAGATGAAAGAGCGGGACGTTTCCCCGCTTCCAGCTCTCTCTCTACTAAACAAAATCCCAAATTTATTAAAAAAACCCTAATTTCTATATCCCGTGATCAACTCTTTCAATCTCAACTTCCAGCTCGAACACATCTTGTAATAATCTCACAAAAAAATCAGTTCTTCATTTTGATTAAAAATCCTAATTATTCAGCTCGATTTTTGCTCGATATCTTCTCAATTTTTGTGCGATTTGAGCTCGATAACAAACATGTGGTGGGATTTGAGGAGGTCAAGTGGAGTGATTCCTGATGGAAATTGTGTGTCTGCGTACGATTGCAACAAGGAAAAATTCCTAAGAACTTAAAGAGGTACACCTCTAGCAACAGCAAATGCAGCTGCTGCAACAAGGAGGAGTCCTAGGACTAATTAAGGGAAGTTAACATGCAGCAACAACTAAGGGCAAGGGGCTTGCACTTTCAGATAAAGAAAAGAGCAAGAAAGAAACAAAAAAAAAGTACATAAAGATGTGCCCCTTGTTTCTTCATCTCAGCCTGAAGGATTATGCATCGGAAAATGAGTACTGAAGAAACTCCTATATGCAGATAGCAATGATGATAATTTATTTTAATTTTGAATATATGGTTGATCGCAGCTTCTGTAACTTAGTTAATTTGGCTACATTTGAACAAAGGGTTGAATGTGGTTTCTTTTGAACATATGATTATGTGGTTTCATTTTAGTTTCTGGAATCTGTTATGTGGCCTCCAGTTTTTGTAACCCTGCTAAATCTGTTATGAAATTGTGTCTTTACTATTGTGTTATGGTATTGAGTGTTAATCTTGTTGTCTTTGCTAATGTGTTATATTAAGTTGTTGTGTACTGTTGTGTGTAGTTGTGTGTGTGAGAATCTTGTCGTGTGTTGGTATGTTGTTGTCGAATTGCATTGTATTCATTAAAAGAGAGAAATTGATAAACTCAAATGGTAATACATATCTATTAAAAATTCATTACATTATAGAATAACATTTCACTCCACAATAAAATGTGTTCCCAACTGACATTATATATAACATTTCACTACATTAAAACAATAATATAGCCTACACTAATTCCTGATTTGCATAACCATAATCACAATCAAACATGCCACCAAAGCAATCCAAAGCTTCACAATCCTTTTCTCCAAATTTTCATTTTTTTTTTTGTTCACCTTTTCAAAGTCAGCAACTTTACCATTGATATTTGTAGAAGACCAGGTTTGCACCTCTCACTAGCAGGTGGGTCAATCCACTTAAATTGTTCACACCCTCCCTACTTCAAATTGCATAATCAACATTTCGAAAAAAACGAGAAAAGGAGATCAGGGCAGATTTGTTACTCTTGTTTTTTCATATTTCGGGAACCTCTTTCCAGGGTTTAAATCTTACCAGGACGTTCGTCTCGCTTGAGGGCTCCATCGGGGACAAAAATCTGGGAGGGTCAAGAAACTGAAATTTCAAAAAAAATGAAAAAAAGAGATTAGGGCAGATTTCTTACTCTTTTTTTGTCACATTTCGTGAACCTCCTTCCATGATTTAAATCTGACCAGGACGTTCGTCTCACCATAGGGCTCTCACAACGACAATCACATCCATAATTGGGAGAGAATTTTACTGTATTTAGAGCACCGCAAATGAAATTGGGAAAGAAAGAAAAGAAATGAAATTAAATTAAATTAACGTCTTTTAGTAAATATATAATGAAAAAAATTATTTTGAGGGTAAAAATGTAATTAGCCATATTAGCCCTTTAGAAAATACAAAAATGCCCCTATAAATGCACGTGCCTTGCACGTGCGCCGGATTTCGGTTAACTCGGGTAGTTAAATGCAATTTTTAAAAAGCTCAGATACTAGTCGACGATGTTTTAAAGGTCAGGTATGAAAGTAAAAAAGTGTTAAAAGTCAGGTAGTAAACTATAATTATCCCTATTTAAAATTACCGGAGTATATTTTTTTCTAACGGGATTAACCAAAAGAAAAACTTATTGGGCCTTACTATTAGGTATTGATCCAACCCAATTCTGTCTCTCTCTCTCTGTATATAAGTTGAGGGTTTGAAGTAGAGCATCACCATTCGTCACCCCGTTCGCCCCTGTTTCCTGTCGAAATCAAGATGTATTTTCCCAACCATAGCCGACAATACAAGGTATTTATTTTTATTATTATTATTATTATTATTATTATTATTATTATTATTATTATTATTATTATTTGCTGTTTGGTGTTTCGGAGGATCGAAGCTAGGGCTTTATTTCTTTTTACTGAATTTCAGAGAAGGGGTTAATCGATGTTTTAATCGATCCTTACACAGCACTTGATTGCTATTGTTTTTTGTCAGATTTCGCAGATGGCGATGGTAGTTGATGATGTCCAAAAAGAAGTCATCGCCATGATTAAATTTGTCGCCCGTAGTCGAATCGATGAAGTCGAGAAATACCTTTCGGGTTAGGGTTAATTATTTGATCTTATAATTTCAGTAAATCCTTTCATAATGTATTTTTTTTTTTTTTTTTAGATCATACTAACGACGATAGCAGCAGCAGCCGCCTCAGTAGTCTTTGGAAGGAATCATTTCAACAGAAGGTAAGTTCCGAGGTTCTCTCTCCTAGTACTATTTTGTTACATTAATTAATTAATTAATTTCAGAAATAACTCTTACTGTGGTATATTGTTTTTCCCCAGATTCTCGCAGAAGCAGAGATAAAAATGGCCGACATTCATGTGCAGTAACTCTTATCATTACTTTAGATTTGTTTGGTCATTGTTGTGATCTCACCTCACATACTAATATTATAAAGATCTGCAATGCTGCAACAGGTTATGATTTCCGATCAGCAGAAAAAGTTTATGGAAGGGAGGCTCAATATCTTATCTTCTTCTTCTTCGTATTACAAAATACTTCGTCAATGGGAAATTAACTTTATCAAGTTACATCTAAAGCCTCTATATGAAGAGGTATGTACGTAGTCAAACATTGTAATGCAGATTCTGATTGATTGTGTGTGTGTGTGTGTGTTCATTCATTTATACTAAATCAATCATTTGGCTAATTCTACTTCAAAAAACTTATATATCTGTAGAGACGTCAACTTACACCTGAACTTCGTCATTTTTGGGAGGATGCCATCGCTTGTTATAAACTGGTAGAGGATCAGGTATATAATATAATAATGCAGTTTTTGATTCATTAGCACTTTATCCGTCATAACCAACTTAATCTTTCCGTTTTAATAGATTACCGACATGGATAGTGAGATTCTCCTGTGTTTGATTGACATCAACTCCAATTGGTTATCTGATCTCAAAGGATTTTCGCTCAATTTCATATTTAAGGATAATCCCTATTTTTCTAACGATTTGACCAAAACCTATCAAGTCATTGGAGACAACGAGTCGGTTACATTGAAGGCATCTGGGTAATTTTTTAGTAAATTAGTATGTTTTACACTTGTCTACTTTTTTTCTTTTTGGTAAGTCTTCCTAAGTTTGTGTTTGTTTCTTGCAGGACTAAAATCAATTGGACTTCTTCCTGTCCCTTCACACATAGTGAGCGTGAGAAAAGTTTTTTCGGCACTTTCTTCAATTCATATGATACTACCGAGCCTATCTCATTCAACACAAAAGATGTAAGTTTTTAATCCTTTTTTTCCTTAAAATCTGTTTATTACAGAAAACTCCTTGCATTGCCACTACTTTTTCTAAAATTCTCAATCCCTAAACATTTTTGTTACATTCCTGATTAACTTTGCACATTTTCTATATAGGGTGAACTCGAAGGCAATGTTCCCACAGATTATCGAATTGGGTATGTTTTTTTTTTTTTTGCTAAAGTATTTGTTCGTTGGAGATGTTAAGCCCAAGAATTGATAATTTATATTAGTAGTAATATAATGTAGACTTACCAGCATTTTGTTTTGAATTGCAGTAAGAAGTTTCGAGACAAGATCATACCACTTGCTTCATTTAGTTTTGTAGATTTGTGCATTGATGACAGTGGTGGTGATGATGATGATGATGATGATGATGATGATGATGATGATGATGATGATGACAAAGGTTGTGATTGTGGTGCTTTTGAATGTATTTGTTATCAGAGCGATTGTAGTGGAAGTGCTTTTGAGTGAGGTTGTTTAAGAGTGTTTGTGCACTTCTAATGTCATTATTTTTATTTCGTTTTCTGGAAAAGCTGAGCCTTGACTTGATTTACCATATTTAGTACTCCTAAATGATGATTTTTTGTATTTTTAAATTATAACAAAATTTTGCAAGCAATACAAAATATTCGACTTTAAAGCAATGACAAAGTTATTCGTATCAATTAAAAAACATTTTCGACAATAATTTTATTTATCATATTTATAAAAGCTTCCATGACTTGTGGAACGCTCCTCACAAAATAATCGAGAGATTGTTTTGTCGTTTCGACCGATTCAACTGCAGGTTCAATCAATCTAGACGATGAACTTAAGATGACGAATTTCACAAGATCAACAAACACAATAGTCATTTCTATTACAAGCTCCAACAAGTACTCTGAACATGCCCCGATTACGTTCTTGATCTGCTCCAGTACATGTTGACTAGCATCGCCGGATATTTTCAACGTTTGAAGAATCTGCATCGTGATTTGAGCTGTAGCAATGAAGACGAACCATGCTAAAACATTTGATACCTTGCTTAGAACTAAGAAAATAAGTTTTAGTAAGATGAAATGTCAATTGTGGTGTTATATACATATATGGGTTGAGAGTTGAACTTTGTATATATAATGTTTTTTTTTAAGAGTGACATTTAAAAAAAGGTAGTTGTTGCCCGCACATTTCATGTTTTAACAATTCAAAGTCACCAAGAAAATTTAGTATGATACGTGATAAAACATTTGTTATATGAATCAAATTTAAAATCGAACTCGAGATAACTGAATCAAATGTAAAAATCGTTATATGTCGAGTAAGAATTTGTAATTGACCCTGTAAATTACAGTTCATATATATATATATATATATATATTGTGTAAAGAGTAAAGATATCATCAATGTCAATTGTTTTTCCTTCCCTCTCAAACACAAATAATTGTACATCTGTCAAATTACAACAAGGAAAAACTGAGCATCTCTATCTAGGGAAGGAATTCAGCAACATCTCAACTGCACAGCACAGTACATTTAAGAAAAAATGATTCTATCTATGCACTATTGTCATGAACTAATCTTTTCATTACACCAAAACCGATCTTTACCAACCCATATAACAACAATCGGAGCCCCCTGTAAATAAATGACCAGGTAAATTTTCACCCGATTTCTGAGGGGGCCGTAACTTATTCTTGCCTTTTTACCTATATTTTTTTTCTGTGTCTTGTTTCTCTCGCAAACTAACTCACTTGTTCTCCAATGAGGTCGAGCCCGACAATCAGAAACGTAAGGCCTTGAAACAAGAGGAAATAGAAATGGATCCCCTGAGCGGACATCAAGCTTCTCACCGAGGCAGTCAACAGGATGAACGAGAGAGCAAGCTCCTTCCTATACAAACGGTTCCTCTTCTTTTTCCCGCCATTTTTCTTGGTCATCTCCAGTTTATTAAGCTCGGCCAGACCCGTCTCCGAGTTCGACCTCAACACACCGTTCTGAACCAAGGGCTCGGATTCATGTTCGACCATCGTTAGAAGGTCTGCCTCGGACGATCTCCCCAGCTTCTTGGTCACTATCCACTCATAAGAGCTTCCCAATTGGAATAGGCCTGAGACCATGGCATTGAATTTGGTTACGGACATGGTGTTCTCGAACAGGAGGTAGGGGACGATAAACGGGAAGGATTGTGGGGACGGGAGGATATTTAGGATGGAAACGAGCCCAGGGATGTAGCATACGACCCATGTAGGGAGTTGGGCTTCAGGAAGGAACATGGTCAGGGGGAGGATGATGCAGAACAGGGTAAAGGAGTAAAAGGGGAGGATTAGTTTTCGGAGGAGGAAGAAGAGGAATATTAGGTTTGCTTTCTTCATTAAACTCACCTGAGAAGTGCTTGAAAGGTATGTATTAAAAATTAATTGATTGCTTGAGTTGAAAGCAATAAAGTAATTAGAGAATAGAGATAATAATGATTAATTTAGCTTCAGTTTGTTACTCAGCACTAAATTAGCTATGGGAATGAGATTTTATTGTCCTACATTTACCCCTTGATGAGCAACAAATTAACGTTTCAAAACGCTAAATATTTATTAAAATATTACAGTGTACACCCTCAGGGGTATTGATGTAATTTTGAAAGTTCCTGAGTTTTTTTTGTAATCATCCCGAATTTGTGATAACTTACAGATGGCAGATGCTCAAATTGGATGGGTAAAAAGTGTTTTTGAAGTTTATAGCTAGTTTTATGACCACCAGACGACCCTCCAATATGAAAAAGAAACAAGAGCCTATATGCTTCAGTTGAAGCAAAGGCCTTTAGAAAAAAAAGAAAAGAGAGCACTTGTTTATTTATATTGAAAATATTAGTGGATTGAAATATCCTATTCTTTCATAAATTTGACCTAATCGTAAATAAGCAGCTCTAAACATGTGTGATCTGTAATATAGAAATAATATTCAGGGAAATTCTTGAGAGTATGGAACTGGACAGATAGAAAACCCAATTTCACTTCATCTTTTGCCCCCCGTTTAATATAGTCTGGACTCTAAAATTTTCATTTTGATTGGTAACATAATAAAGAAATCTCACTTACCTTTGCGTGCACTATGTCGAAAAACACAAGCGAAATAACTGCATGGGGCCTGAATGCCAGCGGTGTTGCTGCTTCTTGTATGCTTCATATGACTCAGGAAGTTCACATAAGCACTGCATCAAGAATAGCACGTCATATTATCACATAGTTTTTATACACATACAAAGGTTGGGAACACCTGGCAACCATCATCTGGGTGCTAAAAGAAGAGATGGTATAGAATGTTTGTAATATTTATGTGCACAAACCTTAACATCATTTAGGTAAATAAATTTCCAGCCACATAAGTGAGCACGAACAGCAATATCCATGTCTTCAACAGTTGTCCTGTCCAACCACCCACCACAGTCCTCTAGGGCTTTGATTCTCCAAACACCGGCTGTCCCATTAAAACCGAAAAAGTTGAGGAACCACCCATTGACCTGTTGCTCGACCTCGAAATGAAAAGCCAGATTTATATTCTGCAATCGTGTAAGCAGATTCTCTTCCCTGTTGACGAAAACCCACCTGGCTTGCACCAATGCAAGGTCGTCTTTTCCCTTTAAAATGCACATCAATAATCAGTATTCACATAAACATTATTCTTTCTACAGCTCTTATTAATGGTTAGTTCAAAAAAATAACAGAAAATAAAAATTAGGCTTTATGTTAATATTGAACGAATGATTACTTTCTATAAGTATTTCGTAATTCACTTTACAAGAGAAACCAGATTACCTTAAAGTAAGGAATAGTGTTCTTTAGAAAATCCGGTGCCGGCTGGAAATCAGCATCAAAGATGGCTACAAACTCGTAGTTCTTGACATAATCACAAGTCATTGCAGATCTAAGGTTCCCCGCTTTATATCCTGTCCGAATAAGACGGTGTCTGTAGATGATGTGGACGCCTCTTTGTTGCCATTTCTGTACTTCTGCCTTTATAAGGGACTGCACATCTGCATCATCAGAATCATCTAAGATCTGTACAAGCATCCTTTCTCTAGGCCAATCCTGGATGCATACAGCTGCAATAGATTGCTGGTATACCTGCATTAACATTAAGTGAATAACTGAATATTGAAGCACCGAGAACATTTAGGTGATTTCTATTATTTCGCCTTTTTCCTGTAATGCTTTTAGGAGCTCCAGGGGAAATTAAAATGCCAGAGTATAAACAAGAAATAGTTATGTTGTCTCTTAAGTGTAAAAACCACGTTGTGGTTAAAGCTAGACATGATATTCAAAGAAAGTGTTAGTTAACCACTGGAGGGCATAAAAAATAGTCAATGGTTTAACTGACAATAATTTCTTTCCATTTTTCCATGAATACTCGGTGGGGAAAAAGAAACTGCAAAAAATGGAAAAATAGAATTTCTAGTTAATGATACAATGTTATTTTCCATTTTATGATATGGAAATTATCGTGTTATTTGATGTTTGTTCTTCACTTAAAATAAGCATGTGCGTAGGAACGTAAATGTTAACAAGTAGTAGTATTTAACATTAACCAAACACAGGAGTCAGGATCATACGATATTATTTGGAAGTCTAGAATAATACTAGTTCAAGCCTAAACATAAACATAAATATAGAATAAAATAAAAAAGTTTAAGACCCATATATGTTCCATGTAAATAACCAAAGAGATAAAAGATAACGAATTAACAGATTCTTTTTGTCCTTTATAAATTATGTTAACTTAGTCTACTTAAAGTCTTCATATATACGTGCATGAGTAGTGTATACGATGTTATTGTAAAAATATCTGAACCTACACCTCTAAAGAAAAATGAAGTTAATAGTAACCTAGAGGGGGAAGATAATGCTGGCAATTTAAGATAAGGACAAATTAATAATCTCCTGCAGCTTTAGTTAGCAAGAAGCCTGATGAGACGCTAATGCAAAGCCTGCACACGTGTCAAGCTACAAGTAGATAACATTAATAAATTTCCCATCTCTGTTAACATTTTCAACACTTTCGTAAAATTATGCTGCACACTCGCACTTCGTATGGTTAAGTATATTTAAAGATTAGCACCAGCGTAAGAAGCATTTTATTTATAGCCCTCGGATCTAAACTTGTATTACTAAATGTTCTCTTTCTAAGAAGTCAAGTGGCGTAGAAATTGAAGAATCTTAAATAAATGTATGCTTGACAATTTATTCAGATAGCATATCCTAAACTTGTATCAGCACAATAAGCAAAAAGTAATTTACAGATTATGCTTGCACGAATGAAGCATATCATCTGTGTCACACTACCCATCCCAATAAGATGACAAGGATAACCAATTCTCGGGCTCGCATTATATAACCGAACGTCGTATCATTTTCTAATAACAGAAACAACCAACAATGCATTTGCATCCCTGTAACATTCTATTAATGCATTAGATATGTCTGTTTAAATTACCCTATAGCTAGGTGCTAGACTTTTCACCAACTCTAAGCACATTCAATCATTGTACAAACATATCATATTTCATTTAATATCAAACAAACAAAATTTACTCCAGTTAATAAAGCTCTACTTTCACTTTAAAAGAATCAAAACGTAAGAGGTTCCATAAATCATCCACAAAACAGTAAAACATTCCGAGTAAGGATTTCGAAAAAACCTACATCTTCTTACCTCCCTCTCATTGCACATTGGTATTTGCACCAGCACCATCGGATAATCGGCCTCGCTCACACCCCCATTCTCGGCATCCTGTTCATTAGCAGTCTCTGCCACGGGTCTCAATCCTCTGAGCTTGATATAAAAGCAACCCAGCACCAAAGCAAATCGATCCACGGACTGTATCAGGAACAAAACAATGCACACATTCGTCAAGCTCTGCAACAAAGGCCCCAAATAATTTGCCCTAATTTCCAACCATTTGGCGTATACATATTCCTCAGAAAACTCCACCCCAGCTTCCAGAGTAGGAGGACTAAAATGCCATCCCCTGTAATACGCGGAAAGCTCTACGATGAGAAGGCATACGCTTAGTGTCAGGAAGAATTTGATGACCTTATAGAACTTCGATTCGGAGCGCGAGCCGCCGGGGTAGGTTGATATGCGTCGTCCGGCGATTCGGATGACGGAGGTGAGCGCGCTCGGGAGGGACGCCAGCGTGTGCGCGATTTGGTTCAGCTTGAGTAGGTAAATCCAGGACAGCTGGCGCGCGCTTCGCGAGCGGTCCTTCGCCGCCGCCGCCGCGGCGACGGTTGCGGAGGTCGGGCTGTTGATGTTGACGGTTAGAAACCGGATGTCATCGGGTGTGGATGAGAACAGAGTGTCGTCGGCCTGGTCCTTGGAGCGTTGCTGGTTCCACCATTCCTGAAACTCGTAGTTAGGTGGACGAGACATGTGAACGGCGGTGGTGGCAGTGGCGGCGGCGGCGGCGGAGGGGATCTGTGTGTGCGTGTGGAATGGTATCAATGGCGGTTCATCGCACGCACTGTGTGTATTGGATCCGGAGAGAAAATGTGGGGAAAACGGATTAAAGAAAAAGAAGCTAAATTTAAAATTCGAGATTTTTGTTTACTTTTCTCGCTTGCTTTTTTCTAATTATTATAGTCCGTAATTAATTCAATAATAAAATTATTGAGGTTTAATTAAGATAGAAAAAGTATTATTTTAAATACTCAGTATACTACAGATTTTATAGTAATAATTAATAATCCGTAATTATTTTAATAATGAAAATTATCTAGATTTAACTATGGATAGAAAATATATTATTGTCAATAAATTTTAGTCAAAATGTAAATTTGATTAATCAAAATTTTAGTCCAATATCAAAATAAATTAAAAGAATTTTTCTCTGTAATATCACCAATCAATTATCTTAACAATAGAAAACTTGATTAATCAAATTTAATCAATTTATTTTAAAATGTATTTTATAAAATGGAATTAGATAAATTAAATTTAGTGTGAATTTAATTCTTCTTTTTCATGCATCTTCTAAAAGCCCATTTTTTAATATTATAATAGCCCGATATTTTTAAAGCCCACTTTCAATATTGTAATAACCCATTACAAATGTAATATGGGCTTTTAATTAGGCTGCAGATCATAATCTTTTTTAACTTGTTTTTTTTTTTCTAAAAACAAATAATACAAAATTCAACATTTAATTTGGGTATTTGCTGCTCATTGAAGTTGACCATTTTTACATTTTGATTTGACATTATTAGTTGACTTATTACTATAATTAATTACCTAATTATTCTTATGTCAAATTACAAATTACCTTGAATTGGGCAAACCAAAAAGGACACCTCAACAGCTTATTATTTGAAGTTCAGACCACTGAATAGTGACAATCATTTTTGTTTTGTAAAATTAGTTATGGATTTTGAAATTTTGATTTTAATTATAAGGCGTAACATATCGATAAACATCGAATTGAAAGCAATTAGCAATATACATCATATTATGCTATTGATTAATTACTATAAAAAGTACTACAATACGTCCTTATTTTATGTCATACTTCCTTCTCAGCGGCTAGAAGTGATAAAAATCGATATAATTTTTTTGTTGTTTTTTCTTCCTTCTATACAAGAGTTTTGATAAAGAATAAATAAATAAAAATTATCAAACAAAATAAAATATCACAATTTACTTCTTGAAATAACTTTTGGTCCACTTATATATTTTTATATTATTTCCACGTGAGTACAAATTACACAAAACACAAAACACAACATTTAATTCTTAATTATATAGTGATCAAGATTTTGGGTATCTAAGTAGGTAAATAATACTACTAAGAATTATCGTTGTGTCCGTATGATACAAAATGTTTTACTTTTTGAGATAGATGACAAATCATGTCTGAAAAAATTGATAATGTTTTATTATTATATTATTGTATTGTGTGTATATATGATGTACAACTCATGATGTTTGATGAAAAGTTGATAATATTGTAATGTATTTGATTGTATATATAAACTTGAATTATTATTTTTGATAGAATGACAAAAAATATATATTGTCTTATAATAAGTAGAATGATAAAATTGAAATATTATTACTAGGGTAATAGAAATTTGTTAGGTTAGGTGGCAATTTTTTCAAATCTTGAAAATTATAATCGGTAAAACAAACAATACGAATTCATTATTTGGAATGTCAAAACAAAATATGGCCATTGTGTCGCGAGGACCACGACATTTTCTTTGAAAACAATCGAAGAAAATATCGACGAAAGTGATGGTATTGAATCATTATAAAAAAATTGATACAAAATTAAAACAAGAGGTAAGTGGTGACTTTGGGGCAATGACAACTTGCATAAATAGACACATTGTCACAAATACAAATAGGACATGATCGGATTTTAACTCTACTAAGCAAATTGTACGCGACATGATCGACCTAGTAGTGAAATTCGAGTAGAACTAGTAGTCATGAAATTCGAATTCAAAACATATGTAGTCTTAATTCTCAAACATTATTCCTACTAATGAAGACATCCAAAAACCAAGTTTGGTTACGTTTAGTGTTGAGTATTACATGTTCAATTGAGACAAAAATAGTAAATTGTGCATTTTTTTCTTACACAAAAAATATTATTAAATGTTTATTGACTAATATACATTTACTACTACTGATTATATTATTTAAATTAAATTACAACAAAAAATATTTCTGGAGTGTTTCTTCATCAGTAGGATTCCTATACATGACAAAACATATCCATTTTTTTTTTTCTTTCTTTCTTTCCCAACTTAATCGAATCCCTTTTACAATAGATGTAAAAGTAAGTTTGTTTCTATCATCATTTATAACTTGTTATCATCCAAAGTTATATTGTTTAAAAAGGTAATAAAAAAGAGAATCATATGAAACTCGTGTTTGAAATGAAATGAAGCGAACTATTTTCGTTCCATAAAAATAACTCGTCTAATCAATACTAGTACAATACTACACGAGAATAATTAAACGTGCATGTTTTAATGGTATTCAAAAACATTACAGGGTAATGTATTGTAAACCAAAATTAGTAGAATTACCAAATTAAAAGAGCATTTAATTTTAAAAAAACATCTTAATTATATTTATTTACAAATAATTAATGACGGTGTTTGCCGACATTTTGTCGGATAACAAGTGGATTTGAAAATGCTTTTTTTTATAGTAATATGTAGTACATATTTTGAATCATATTATAATGTATGCATAATTAATTACTCCGTATAATTATATGTTAAATTTATAAGTTCCAAATGTTATTATCAACATTAAAAATTCTTGCCCATAATTTCACAAAGGTTTTTTCTTTCTCAAACAGTAAGAGAACTCTCCCAAGGGCAAAATTGTCAACACAAGTCCGGATCTTGAAAATCAATCAATTAATAAATAAATAAATAAATAAATATTGTGCTTTAATAAAAGAAAAAAATAAAAGATATTAGTATTAAGATACAACTGGCATACACATTTTCTTGCATGATTGTGTATTATTTAGTGTAACCTTTTTTCATTTCAATTATAGAATAATATATGTTGTTTAACTCTTATACACAAAAGATCATTTTCAAAGAATCTTTCACATATATATAATTAATTCACTAATGTTCAATAATGGAGCCCCCTCATTTAAATTAAATTAATTAAAAATCTTTTTCTTTTTCCTTTTTTTTAAATAAATGATTAATTTCACTAACCACCCATTAATATATCTTTAAGGGCATCTTTCCATACCCTCCAAAACTCCCACTACTTAAACCTTTTTTCCTTTTTTTTTTTTTTTTTATAAATTCAAGATTCATTGTGCCTACCCTATTTTTCCTTTCTTTTTATTTATTATTATTATTATCAAACAAAAATATTTAATTATAGTCATTATCAGTCATACAGCTGGTTACAACATACTGTATGTAACCATCATCATAACAACCAGAAAAAATGAAAATAAAAGGTGATTTATTTTACTGTACAATTAATTGACCTAACAATGATAAAATATATATAAAAAATATTTCAATAATAATTGATGGACATATTAATAAGAACAATAATGTTACAGATATTGTACATCCTATATATGACAAGATACTGTTGGTGCTGTGATTAACACATAATTGCACCACTGATAGAGTAATTAGAGAATTAATTAATTAATTCTAAACAGATTTGGAATAAAATTAAGTACATGATTTTTGTAAAACATTAAAAATAAAAATTATCCGACCAGTTCTAGGGGGGATGTTGATTGATTCAGCGATTCGATCCTCGAGCTCCATGGCCTGGTGAACTAAAAAGTCTCGTTTTTATATACACCGAATTATCCTGCTTCGTCTTCACCTCTCAACTTTCATGTTATTATTAGAAGGGACTGAAAAAAGAAAAGAAAAACGTTTACTACGACGAACAATCAAGCAAATTTCAAGCTACTTAGGTTCGTAAGGGTATTTCAGTCATTTTACCAGGAAAGTTTGGTGGTGTGTTTTGAACAAACCCCATTTGAACAATGCTCTGCAGATCATCTTCGTTGAAAGAAGAGAACTGCCACAAATGAAGTTTGAAATAATTACAAAATGACCCCTGAGACATGACTTTATTACACCAAAACCCAATAATCTTTCAGGAACACACTGAAAGGGACCGAAATTTTTTATTTTGTTTTTGTTTTTAATACCTGTGAAAGTGTTTCGTTAAATCCATCAACAGAAGGCAAATGGCAGTGGCTCATCGGACCGGAGGAGATGCTTGTACCATTGTGTTGTAGCTGTTGTACATTCTGCTGTTGCTGCTGATGATGATAGAATGCTGGTGAAGAGGAGGAATCCAAAGGGTACATTTGTTGTTGGGGCATAGTTATTGCATTTTGCTGAAACATCTGCGAATCCGAAAACGGACCCCATCGAATCATTAGTTACCCAAATACCCTCGTTGGTTAGTCTAATTACAAAAGCATGCATCTTTAATTGTATTCTTACATCCTTGGAGAGGAGGCTTTCCATGTTGACATCCAAGCTCGGATTGACCGACGACAATTTCATGGACAAAAACTGGAAACAACAAATTAAAGGAAAAATAATAAAATAAAAATGTTTACGAGAAAAGTCAAGGGACAAATTATTTATTTTCTGACACTGACACCTTCTAATTATTGTAATTAGCTGTTTTTAATGAAATTTTTACCTCGACCTGATGCTGCAACGACTGAACATAATTAATGATTTCATCAAGCATCAGTGCTTTTCCGGTCACCTAAACAACACAAACAAACAAACAAAATCATCAAATTTGATATAAGTAAAAGTTCAGGGGTCTTTTTGCAATTAAGTGATAATACAGGGGTCAGTTTGTAAACTTGTGTGCAGACCTTATTGCAGCCTGGTACAAGATCCTGGAGAAGTTTCATTCTCTCGCTGATTTTCTCGCGGCGAACCTAAACGAATGAATTCAATTATGATCAGTCGATGGAATTTCAGCGAATTAATGAAAGTTGAGGGGTTATTCTGTAATAAAAAATAAATATAATGAACTATGCTTACTCTTTCAGCTAGACTATGGCTATCAGTGGCTTGACCCCTTCTGGCTCTGACGTGGATATAATCCTTAGGCGGCTCCGGTAAAGGCTTTTGGTTACCCTTTTGTTTATCGCTTTCGTCGTTCGAACCTCCTCGAGTTTCCTCCTCCATTTTGCCACTCTCCGTTGACTTCGAACGCTTGGCATCACCACCTTCAACTCCCTGAACAAGTAATCAACACTTCATTCAATTATTCAATATTACAAACATTACCCTTCAAAAATGACTAAATCGCAGAAATAACTCATTTGAGGAGAATTTGCAATTAAGGCTAACATCAGGGGTATTTATGTAAATAACTCGAGAATGTGTTTGAAGTTTTACCTTGGCTGAATTTGATCCATCTTCCTTATTCTTCCCCCTGGTTCCCACTTTTCTCTTCCGAGAATTCATCTCGTTCGAGACCTTGGAACCCGTTTCTCCGCTCGGGATTTGCTCCGAAACGGAGGAGTCTTCGTTCGAAGAATTAGCGTTTGACCCCGACAGTTTGCTGAATTTCTTTTCGGACCCCAAAACAACCCCATTATTACTGTTAGGCCCCGGCCTGGGGATTTCCATCTGCTTGTTCGTCGACGCGCCTTGCTTCAGAGCGGGGCTGCTCAACACGCGCGACAATTTCCCGTTCCCCATCATCGGCGAATTGGATCTAATCCCCAAATCGCCGTTGCCGCTTTGCCCTAATTGAGACGTCCGGCCGTTGAAGCTCCGGCTGCCGAAGCAAGAGAACTTCGCCGCCCTCTCCGCGAAACCTGGATCGGCGGCGAGCGACGGCAGCGGCGGCGCTAGGGTTACCGAATTCCCCAAATTGGGGATGTTCATCTGGTGGTCGAGAGCCGGCACGCTCAGCTTGTTCGGCGAGTTCAAAGAGCTGCCGCAATCGTTCGGGAAAGCGTTGGAGCAGCTCCCGATGCCGCCGCCGCCGCCGCCGAGCTTCCCGATCAGCTCTCGGAGGGCAAATACGTCATTCGGCATGCCCGAGCTGAGAGACGAATCGAAATGCTGCGAGAAGTGATCGGAGGTGTTTTGGTCGAAGAACGATTGATCGGACGCGCAGTTCAGCTCGCTCCACGGCGAGATTCCAGTGTTGATAAAGTAGTCTTTATCCATCAAAAAGGAAGAAGAAGACGAAGAAGAAGAAAAGGCTGTTCAGTAGGAATCTTAATTATGTTCTTCTTCTTCAGATATACATACGCATATACATACACATATACGTATATATATATAAGAGATTGTAGAATGAATGAAAAATGTGTGTTGGGGCAACAAAGGGAAAAAGAAGAGAAGAGGGGAAAAGGGGAAGAGAAAAGGAAGGGTGGTGATGAAGTTATATAGCAGAAAAAGCAAATTATTTATTTTGACTTTTTTTTTCTATATTTATATTTATTTATATATTTGTATATACGTAGACATACGGTATAAGAATACACACATTTATACGTGTAACAGTGCCGGGCCTTGGACGTCAAACCACCAAACCTTAATTCTCCCTTGAAATTATACATATAAATCGTTGATCGAAAATCGATTCACATTTCGTATTATCGAATAACATTTCAATTTTTTCGATTAAAAAGTTTTACTGTAGTAATTAGTGAATACAAACGATCGATTTGAATTGAATACACTGCAGCAGAACTATATATATTTTTGTGTGTTCTATTGTGATTTTGTATTTGCTTTGACAAATAAAAAGTTTGAAAATTTATTGTTTATGATAATTAGATAGTCACACAAACAAAGTTTGTAGTGTGTGAGACCTAAGGAGAAAATGATAATAATAATAATTATATATAAATTACACTCTATTATTGTTGAAAATCAACTTTGTCACTTATGCCTTTATTTACTTTTACTTTTTTTATCGTTTATAGTATGTTATCTTGTTGTCTATTTTAGTGACATTATGACACTATAAAAAATTGTAAAATATACATCTTAAGATTCACGATTAGGGTTAGTAGATATTATGCACAATATTATTGGGAATTTCTCAATTTACTTTTGTTTCTATACTAATTAAATTTGCACGCTTTGTTTTTAAATAAATTATAAAACAAAGGGGGTCTCTTTCTCAAAGATTTCTTTTGTCTCTATCTTTTCCCATTCACCTCAAAATCTGGCTTTACAACACCACCAAAACTAAATAAAACAAAATTTATATAATTCTTTTTCATATAAAATTGAAAATAAAAAAAATGACTCTTTAGGACAGGCAGTGCATCAAGATGGGAAACAAAACCATATATCAATACTCATAATAGTAGAAATTAAACAATGTATTAAAACTTTAATCTAAGGATGACACGAAAACTCAAGTGTGTGACAACCATTTATATCGAAACTAAAAATATCATCATTGTTCACTTCTTCTATTGGAACAACTTAACAACATTGCGAACGAAAATTATCATACTTGCAATACAACTACGTATGATCAACCTTGATATAAAATGAATAGACACAACAATTCCTAAGATCTATTTGAGGAACGTGACTTATTAGGGTGTGGATTAAGTAAAGGTTAATAATTAAAGTGTGTTTATCAAGTAATAAAAGTTAATAACAAGATAAAAAGGTGAGCGTGTACTTATAAAGTGTGTGGGGATTATCTTCACGTTTTGTTATTTATTACTCCTATTATTATTTTTAATTTTTTTGGTAAAATTATAATTTGAAAGTACGGTGAAAATGTAAAAGTTCAGCAGTAAAAAATTGAGTAAATGGGCCTGAATAAATTTGGGCCTCGAGCATCCCAAGTCTGCCACGGCCCACCTAAATAAGTGGTCCATTTGCGTATCCTCTCAATGATTGGGGTGAAAGACCACCAAGTGGGTAAAATATAAATAAATAACAAGTGTTAATTTAATAATTGGATATAATAATGTAATTAAAGCAGTGCAGGATTAATATTATTTATATATAAATATAAAATTATATTTTGTTCATACGAAGAAGAAGGAATTAATTGTTTAGAGCAGGTCAATCATTGCATTAATTTCTGCCGGTGACCGGTAAATTCGGTTTTGGTCGGATTCATATTCCCGTGGTAACAAAAAAAATAGTTTACTAATAACAGTTTACTCAAAGGTAATTAGTCAAACCACGAAATTAATTTAAAACAAATGTGAAGAGGAGAATTATAAATTTATTTTAGAAATATTTAGGAAAATGGGTAATTTAGTTTACTAATTTAAATCTCAAGCATCATAAATTAAACTTTTTAATTAAAAATAACTTTTTATAACCGTTTTTATTAATAGGGGTATTATTTATTTTGTTATTATAAAAAAAAACACAATTAATTACTTTAATACCTTTTTAATAACTACCATCATGTATAATAATCAAAGAGTAATTTTGGAAAATTACTCAAATTTAAATTAAGAAAAACTAATATCTTAAATTATATACTAACTTTTAAAACTACCCTTTTATAAAAATAACCATTTATTTAACGTGATGGAGGTTGTTAGTTTTTGTAATTAACTATGAAAAACTAATCATAGTTAATTAAATAGTATTATTATATCAACCCTCATTTATAATGGTGAGTTGAGGATCTTTGACCGGAATGTTCATCGTACACAACTCCACCAAAACCGAGTGTTGGATATTCGATATCGAATACTGCTTGATTTAATTTTAACGTTAAAATACCGCACTTATATACGAGTCGAAATTGATCAATGATTTCGTAATTTCATAGATGCATGCATTGGAATTCAATCAACCAAACGAAAAGCAGTGAGGAGAATCAGAAGATTTAAAGGAAGATCTTGAAACCACTGACAAAATCACTTATCTTGTAAGTGATCAATATTCACTAAAAGATCTCTCAATTATATGTGTTATATTATATAGTAGTTTTTTTATGCCCATATTGTACCATATATTCCCAATACTAATTCAACTTATATTGCAGACCTTTTTTTTCAACTTGACATATATTTTTTTATATATGCAGTTGCTACATAAATCATTCTCGTCGGATGCGATCAACACGATTATGAAATTAAACTCGAGATTGTGATCGTTCGCACAATTAAACTCACGTACGATTCTAGGATGAATGCGCATGCTCTCGACACGAATATGAAAGTCGAGTATAATTTAATTCAATCGTGCAAACTCAATACAATTCTATAGTAACAGTAGAATATATACATTGGCATGAAAAAAGCATGCAATGCTGGAATTAAATTCACTTGTTAAATTTGAATGTCTGACTCGAAATGGGATCAATAAATTTGTTTCATGATACATCAACAATCATTTTGACAATTAAACTGCATCAATCATTGACCAACTTTTTTTTTCGTTCTTTTTAATTTATTAATAGAAAGAAATATTAGGGAGTATATAATTATATATATAAACAAGAATAATATAACTATTAATTACAGAGGGTCAATAAAAAAGGGTATACTTTAGAAAAACATGGTAAACAAGTGGTTGATTTTATTCACTTAATTATATTATTACTCCAATTTTGTGTTTGACGCGGGAATTATGGGGTGTTAAGAAAAAAAGAAGGAACTTTTCGAAATTTGATTATTAATTAATTACAGTACTTGTTTATTTATTGTGTTACAAACTTACGATACACAAGGTTTATATATAATTTTTTTTGTCGTATTATGTAGTAAAAGAACAAAACAAAAGCTATGTACCACCTACTCGAATTGATTATCAAATTAACTAGTAAGATTTCATCGATGCATTCAAGATTTTGCCGTGTTGTATACGAGCATTAGTAGTTCCGGATCGAACCTTAAACATGTATTAATTTCTCGACGATCTTAATTATTATGATCTAGCTATATATGTTTCTAACCAATCGACGTCTCTGATTTGTTGCACGAAGCGTGATTATAAGTGACACGCAATGATATACTATATGATACATATGATTTGAGTCTGAAATCGAACCAACAAAATTAGGAAGAAAGAAAAGCTTGTTTCATATGCATAATTTGTAGTTGGTCAAAATTGAAATGTGAACAATGGCATTAATGTGTTTTCTTGCAAACTCACCTACACATTTGCTTTGAATGCGGGAAGATCATTATCGGGCCGGGCTTTAATCGATATTCATTGTCTAGCTATATTGGTTAATAATACGGGCCTAACGAATGCATACCCAATTAATGAATAAATTGAACTCACAATACACATTGGTCGTTCATAGCTGCACCCGCTCATAACGTGGTGTTTTCGGTCGGAAATGTTTGGACTACCTTTTTTTGTGACATGATCGATACGTGTATCGATCATCTGTCTATCTGCCAACGACTGATTTACCTACAGATTTATCGTCTCTTCGATTAAAATTATGATAAATCTAATGTAACAAAATCTTGACACGTGGTGTGCTATGTTTTTCCAAGGAAAAGGGGAAACCCTACATGGAAAACAAAATGTTTTCAGAATAAAACAAAAATGTTTTTAGTAGTGTCTTGGAAATAGCTGGCAAGATATATAATTGCAATCCTAATAAACCAAAATTATTTATTTTAAATTTTATTTCAGACTACATATATACAGTACTTATATAATGCAGCCAAAAATATATACACTTAATAATACTCTGTAATAATAATAACAATAGATCTTGATAAATTGAAAGTGATGTATTAATTAATGAAAACTAAATTAATAAGCATGAAGACAAATATTTTGACCATGTATGGTCCACTGTGAACTTCAATCATTTTTTTAATTGATGAATTTTAATACTTAATCACTTATTGTTTAACATATGTTTTTTATTAATACAAATTCCTACAAGTAAATTTACCATATAATCCAACACAAGTCATCATCATCTAAACTCACAGTATTTTATTTAATAATAACAATAATAATAAAGTCAGCAAATAAATTTAGACAAAGCTCCACAAAAACAGAAAATAGCAATTAAATATAAAGATGATAAATATAAAGGTTTCGTTTAAATTAAGGTTTGAATTTGTCGTGTAGATTCGTGCATTGCATCTACCCTATAAACATATCATTAAATGGAATAATTAATAGTACTAATTGTGATTATTCGGTGATTAGTTTGATGCTTCTATTTAATTGCTTTTATATTGTACAAAAAAATTAAAATTGCAATGTAGAGTACATTCTTTTTCGAACAATAATTAAATTAACAAGTAACATGGCCATGTTTACAGGGTGAGCATTTGACGACGGACATTAACAAATACTCCAAACAAACAACAATTAAAAAAATTATATTTCATCCCCTCTACAGTTAAATTTAAGTTTTTTTTTTAACACAAAAAATTAAGAAAAATACTTCTTCTGGCATTCTTAATTCACGTTTATTTTAAGAACAAAATTCAAAAAGAAAATTATAGTATTATATTTTTTTCTTCCCGTAAACGTGATCATACTTCTTTTGTAATTAAAAAAAACGAGAGACCACTTCTAAAAAATGGAGTATATATATAGTGGTGGTCCAATGGAGTATATTGTGAGAACAACTACTACCTCTGTCCCAACACAATGATCACACTTCTTTTGTAAATTACAAAGAAAATGTGACAATTGCAGAGATAGTAATTATTATAATGAAAAAAAGTTAGTACATTATATTTGTTATTTTAAAAAACATAAAATTTGTTGTAATACGCTCAAAATGGACAACGTACAATTTGACGGGATTGAAAATTTAATAATTTATGTGTTTAATTAAAGTACAACGAAAGTTATTGTAATATTTTATTATTATTCATAGATATATTAAAAATGTGTACTTTGAGACTTTTATAACGAACACTCCTTGTAATTTATAGCAATGGTCACATATTTTTTTATAATTACAAAAAAATATGTGACATATTTTCACATATTTTTTTTATAAGTACAAAGAATATGTGATCACAACTGCTACGGGAAGGAGATAGTAATAGGGGTGTTCAAAAAACCCGCCAAACACGATCCGCCCGCCAAATAATACGGAGTAATAATATGCAGAGAAATAAAGAAATACTCCCTCCTTCCCTTAACACTATGTATAGAGAAAATGGCACGTAAATTAAGAAAAAGTGATTTTTTGTGTGTTTTATAATATAAAGTAGGAGTATAATAGGTATTGACGTGTAAGCAATAAAGTAGTTAGTTGAAAAAGTAGTGGTATAAGGGTAAATAAATGTGTATTGAGAGGATAAAGTTGTGAATGTTAGGATTTATATAATCGAACAAGGATTAAAGGAAAAGATGAACGTAGAAAACTTGTAGTATTAGAACAAAATAAGCGTTATCTAAAATATACAAGAAAGAGGCTTTATATAGCCAAAACAGAAGGTAAACCCTAATCCTATAAACAAAAGGTAAACCCTAATAATCCTATAAATATAATAACTAATATAAAAATATGCTAATACCCCCCCTCAAACTCACGATGGTACAGCAAGAAGCATCGAGAGTTTGTCAATGAAAAATCTATGACGGCTGACAGAATGAGACTTCGTGAAGCAGTCAGCCAGCTGTAAGGACGACGGAGTAAACGGTAGAGAAATGGTTCCGTGATCCAAATGATGCCGAGTGAAATGACAATCAATCTCAATGTGTTTGGTGCGCTCATGAAACACCGTGTTGTGAGCAATCTGAATGACACTCTTATTATCGCAGTACATAGGTGTGGGGTCAGTAAGAGTGATTCCCATGTCAGCCAGTAACCAGCGCAACCATATAATCTCAGCCGTAGTGGAAGCCATAGCACGATACTCTGCCTCGGTGGATGAACGGGAAACTACAGCTTGTTTCTTACTTCTCCAAGAAATAAGAGAATCACCAAGAAAAATACAAAACCCAGTAGTGGACTTCCGAGAAGTCGAATCACCAGCCCAATCGGCATCAGAAAAGGCACGAAGCTCCAATGAAAAAGTGGATGGAAACAAAAGACTCTGATAAAGAGATCCCCGTAGGTAACGTAAAATACGCACAACAGCAGCCCAATGTACAGTCGTGGTTGCTGAAACAAACTGACTAACAATGTGAACAGCATAGGCAATATCAGGGCGAGTGATCGTCAAATAAACAAGACTACCAACAATGGACCTATACAGAGTGGGATCTTGTAGAGGAGTGCCATCATCTAGAGTATACTTTGTGTTCAGCTCGAGAGGAGTTTCAGTGGTGCGAGTGTCAGTGAGTTGTGCACGGTGAAGAATATCAGCAGCATACTTGGACTGAGAGAGGAGGTAACCTCGAGGAGAGAAGGCAACTTCAATTCCCAGAAAGTATCGTAAAGGGCCCAAATCTTTCATCCCAAAACAACGGGACAAGGTTTATTTCAAACCCACAATACCATCAACATCATCACCCGTAATAATCATATCATCAACATATAACAGAAGGAGAACACGGCCGGCAGAAGTCGATCGAACAAATAAAGCCGAGTCATAAGGGCTAGAGACAAAACCAAGGGAAATCACAACTCGAAAAAATCTATCATACCAAGCACGAGGGGCTTGTTTAAGGCCATACAACGCCTTCTTAAGGCGACAAACCTGTCCTGGAGCATGAGAGACGCCTGGTGGGGGAACCAAATACACTTCTTCCTTCAATTCTCCATTCAAAAAAGCATTTTTAACATCCATCTGAGATATGTGCCACTGTTGAACAGAAGCAACAGCAATGAGGACACGAACTGAAGTCATCTTGGCTACCGGAGCAAAAGTGTCCTCATAATCTAAACCATACTCTTGAGCAAACCCCTTAGCAACTAAGCGGGCCTTGTATCGCTCAATAGAACCATCAGATTTCGTCTTAACTTTGTACACCCATCTAGAACCAATAACCTTTTTACCTGCAGGAAGATCAACAAGGTCCCAAGTACCAGTCTTGTCTAAGACAGACAGCTCCTCAGCCATAGCATTTTGCCAATCACGGGATCGGACAGCCTCCTTATAGGAGGAAGGCTCAGAGATTGGATCAATGGAAACAAGAAATGACGCAAATGACTTAGAATAACAAGAGTATGCAAAATCAGGTAACTGAGTAGACTTACGTATGCGTACTGGATAGCGTGGCTCAGCAAGATCCGTAGTCACAAGCGGTGATTGGGTAGCCGTGTCAGGGGTCGGAGAATCGTCAGCAATAGGTGCAGTAGGAAGTGGAGAGTCAGAATGGAAGGGATCAATGTGAATAAGATCAGATTTAGTCAAGTTGTGTGTGCTGGAGGGAATGGTAAAGAAGGGGATATGCTCAAGGAAGGAGACATGGCGAGACACATAAAATTTTCTAGAGGAGGGATCATAACAACGATAACCCTTTTGACCTATACCATACCCAAGAAAAACACATATAGCAACCCGAGAGGACAGTTTGGACAGTTCAACATGTGGACGAAGAACAAAGCAAGTGGAACCGAAGACTCTTAAGACAGAATAATTTGGTGTTTGGCCAAATAACTGCTCATAAGGAGAAGTGCCAGAATTATGAGCAGTCGGAATACGATTAATAATGTAAGTGGAGGTAAGGACAGCTTCTCCCCAAAACTCATTTGGAACACTAGCGGATAACAACATAGACCTGGCAGTTTCAACAATATGTCGGTGTTTTCTCTCAGCAACACCATTCTGCTGAGGGGTATCAGTGCACGAGGACTGATGCACAGTACCTTCAGACAAAAAAAGATCAGAAAGAGTTCCACTAGTGTATTCCCCTCCCAAATCAGAACGAAAACACTTAATAACAGCGGAGTGTTGGGTTTTAACGTAGGCTTGAAAATCTGTATAAATCTTAGTGAACTCAGAACGATTTTTCATCAAAAACACCCAAACATAACGAGTATAGTCATCAATAAAGGACACATAATATCTAGACCCCCCTTTAGTAGGAATAGGAGCGGGTCCCCAAACATCAGAGTGGACTAAATCAAAAGGTGCACAAGATTTTGATGAACTATTATGAAAAGGCAAAGCAGAAAATTTCCCAAGTTTACATCCACGACAATCAGAAATATCATGAGATTTTAAATCACCCAAAACGCCAGTATTACACAAAAATTTTAAACGAGAGTGTGAAACATGACCAAGTCTAGAGTGCCATAAAAAATACTTAGAGGATGACTTGGTTAAATGAAAGGAAGATAAATCAACAGAGGTGGCAGCTGCATAGCCAGGAGTGCGCAGCTCATCCAAAACATAGAGACCCCCCTGTCTACGGCCTGTCCCAATCAGCCTCTTGGAGTCGGGATCCTGCACAGAACAAGAAGTGGAAGAAAAATGAACAGAATATCCAGAATCACATAATTGACCAACAGATGCAAGACTTAGAGTAAGCTTAGGTATACAATAGACATTTGAGAGAGACACGTGAGGAGTGTTAATAGTGCCAACGCCAACTAATGGTAATGATGAACCATCAGCAGTAACAACAGTAGGGGAACAAGACTCAGAAGACAAGGATGTAAACTTAGATGGATCAGGAGACATATGAAACGAAGCCCCAGAGTCCAAGACCCAAAGGGATGATGATATACCTGAGGGATTTGATGAAGACAAACCTGATGGAGAAAGAGTAGTCATGGAAAAATGCTGAGGCGGGGGGACTGTCTGACCTGAGGACGAAGACTGAGTAGCAAGGAATCGTTGAAACTGTTCTGCAAGAGCATCCATAGAAGTATTCTGAGAAGAAGCCACATCCAAATCACCCGCAGATGCAGCTGCAGCCATATAAGATGACCCACTACGGGTTTGTCCGGTACCCAATGTGCGTTGCTGTCCACCACTTTTCTGTTGCTGAGACTTATCACCAGACGAGTTCTTCAAGGCTAATACATGACACTGACTTTTCCAATGTCCAGGCTTCTTGCAATAACGACATTCATCCTTTTTAGCAGTATTTGTTCAAGACTGTTGAGATGGTGCTGCCAAAACGGATGCAGAAGGGGCGGTTGGTACCTTTTCAGTTTGCGTTTTCAGACGAGTTTCTTCAGCTAGTAACTCGTGAACCACTGAATCGACAGAGGGCAAAGGATTACGATGCATAATCGAAGCACGACAGTGCTCGTATTCCGGACGAAGCGAGTGCAGAAGCTGAACAAGATAAGGTCCAAAGGCCTTTAATTCAGCAGACTCTGTCATAGCCAACTGATCCCAAAGAGCAGTGATTTCAGCATAAAATTCCTGAATGGTGCGATCATTCTGTGACAGAACACGAATTTCCCCTTCTAACTGAAAGCGAACAGATATATTGGTGCGCATAAATAGCCTTCCCAAGTAGTCCCAGACCTCCTTAGCAGTTTCATATTTAGCCCATTGCACACCAATCTTAACATCGACAGAATTATTGATCCAAGTAATAATTTTAGAATTGGCACAATCCCACTTATCAAGCAAATCATCATAATTATCAGTACCTGTTTTGGGAGCTTGAGCAACGCCAGAAACATTTTCCACATCTCTTTACCGCGAAGAAAATTTTTCATAACGTAGCTCCAATACGAATAGTTTTTGCCATCCAAATGAACACCAATTGACTGCAACGAGTCCTCACTAGGAGCCATTGGAAAACAAGCGAAAGCGAAAACGCCAACAACCGAAACGATCAGAAAAAATTAAACGAAACGCCAACAAGTGTGCTTTAGATGATTGCTGGCTCTGATACCATGTTAGGATTTATATAATCGAACAAGGATTAAAGGAAAAGATGAACGTAGAAAACTTGTAGTATTAGAACAAAATAAGCGTTATCTAAAATATACAAGAGAGAGGTTTTATATAGCCAAAACAGAAGGTAAACCCTAATCCTATAAACAAAAGGTAAACCCTAATAATCCTATAAATATAATAACTAATATAAAAATATGCTAACAGTGAAAAGACATTCTATTTATGAAATGTGCACTGTTTTAAAGGTTTATCTATGCTACACTCGGTGGAGTACACCATGCATCTAATAACCGTAGATTTATTATTATTTTATACAAGTACACACACAATCACACACACCGACGTGTATGGTGTATGCATCTACGGTTAATATGCCACAAGAGTATTACACCGGGTGTAGCATCTAATAAACCCTATTTTAAGGGATAGATAAAAAAGGAAAGTATGGATTGTTTTAAGGGATAGAAGGAGTACTGTACTAATGATTTATTTAAGAAAGCGAGTAAGTAAATAATTTTTTTATCAATATTTAAATAATTAATTATATTATGGTCGGCCCTAGGGCTGTCAATTCGGTTAAACCAAACCGAACCGAACCGAAATTTCGGTTAACCGAACCAAATAAGAGTTTTTTTCAAGAACCGAAACCAAACCGTTTAAAGAATGGTTTGGTTCGGTTAAAACCGAACTCAACCGGTTTGGTTCGGTTTTGTTCGGTTTTAACCAAAAATTTATATTAAAAAAAAAACTGTAGAAAAATTGGTTTGTAGCCTATAAGTGGATGCTTTCAACAACATAAACATCTAATCCACCATTAACAATTACATATTTAAACAAAAGACTCATCTAAATATTAGCAAGTACTCCACCATTTATATTATTATATATTATAGTGTAAGTATAATATCATAATTAATTTTTTGGACATTGAGTATGCAGGAGGCCCATCAGCCCAACCACCGTGAACTTGTCTAATGTCATGCGGTCCGTGCCTGATTGTCTGTGCAAGTGTGCATATTATATATATATAATATATATACATATGCAATTCGGTTTTCGGTTTAGTTCGGTTAACCGAACAAAATAACCGAACCGAACCGAAAACCGAAAACACAAAATTTTACAAACCATAAACCGAACCGAATTAGTTTGGTTCGGTTCGGTTTAACCGAACAGTGTCGGTTTGGTTCGGTTTGGTCGGTTTAACCAAATTTTTGACACCCCTAGTCGGCCCATTCACTGCCCCTGGTTTTCGCAAAACCAGTGACGTACGGTCCGGAGGAAAAGGAGACTGCAGCGGGTTGGCCCATTATCCAGTTATTTCAAGCCCATTTAGTCTTATTTAATCCCATAATTTAATGGTTTATTATATTTACACTTTTAATTTTATTTTATAAATAAAAAATAAAGTTGCTTATTATAATCGAACAGAGGAATACAATCTGTTTAACTAATTAATTTTAGATGATAGTGTTAAAATAATTCAATGAACTATCCATCAATTGTTAAAAACAATTCTGTAAAATCTAGAGAATTATTGATGATCCAATATAGTGTCAATTGGTGATTTTTTTAGCCAATATTCATTTTGTTTCGATTTTAATTACTCCAAAATTTCGATCCAATAGAATTGGCAAACCATAAAAATTGTGAAATTTTAAGTAAAACTTAATTTTCAAGAGAATCCATAAATACGCCCAAATATAGTATATTTTGATTATTATTTTGATAATTTAAATAGTGCACTAAATAAAAAATTGATTTTTAGTAATATTTAAAATTAAAAAAGGAATTTAAATAATTATGAATGTGTAAACTTTTCAGATTTAATTCTACCAAATATAGTTTCATTGGATCAGTACCCATTGAAACAATGGGCTAAAGCCCAAACTAATATTGCAAGGTAGAAAGTCTAAAACGCGTTAAATGGGCTTTAGTTTTCAGGCCCAAAATTTCACTTTTACTCACGAAATGACCAACACAAGAAATTTCTATGCAAGTTCAACAAAATTCACACCAATATTCCACCAACAAATTATCTATAGCTACTAATGCAAATTTACACTTTCCCCAAATTCACCCCTTCAGTAACAACCGAATATCTGCACAGGTAAAAAGATAACAGAAGTTGATACTATATGAGCTATTCATGCCGAGTGGCCTTGTCTCCATCTTCCTTCCGATCTCCACCGTCATTTCCACTCTTTCTGTCCTTTTTGCCCTTCCCATCTTCCCGAATTTCGACTGCCACAAAAAACCCCTTCTGCACTTTGCCTTGACAGTTGGTTTTCTTCATTCACAAGACACACACACATTTAGAAAACAATCGAATGGCAACAGAAGAAAGTATACACACATTTAGAAAACAATCGAATGGTCACAGGAGAAAACGAAAACACATTTAGAAAACAATCGAATGGTTACAGAAGAAACAGAAAAATGTTATAGGAGTAGTAGTTTAAAAAAAAACAAACAAATTAACTAACCTGCAAGAGCCTTATGAAAAATTTGCGTTTCTTGATCTTTTTCCTAACTGTAATCAGTTTCAAATTCTTGTGAGCCGATTTGAATTCCCGCCATTTCTTTTCCAGGCTTTCCTTCCTCTCTCGACGCTTCTTCTGGTAATACTCTCCGATCGACATTGCCTCCTGGTTTGCTCCGGCTTAAAATCGAGCGGATCAAGATCGTTAAAAACAGGACACAATTCAGAGTAATGCTCAAAAAATACAACCACAGAATATCCATATTCGAAAACCCCTAATCGGGTTTTCAAGAAATCGACAAAAATCGACGAAATCGAAATGTTCCCAAATTGAAATTGCGGCAGAGCGACTAATTACAAGAAAAATTGAAGATTTGAATCTATAATTTTGATTATAAAACGATCAAATTATCATCGATAAATTATGAAATGAAAACCCTAAATTACACACACACACAAAATTGACAATCGCGATGTCTGACGCATACCGCGATGATCGGGGGAGATCGAACGTGCGCCGTTGCTCCGCTGAGCCTCCGCCGTGGACGGCGGTTCCTCCGCGCCGGAATTCGGATAATCGGCCTCTTCCCTGTGGCAATCACCCATCGTCTTCGTATCACTCGTAAGAAGCAGAGCCCAGATAAAAATTGAAGTTCGTAATCGTAGCTACTACTACATACTACGGAGTATTCCAGTATATATATACACCGAACGAGAAGTGAACGTTATCATTTTCATTCTGAAGAATGGATAATTACAATTAGTACCCCTCAATTCATCTAATTAAAATTAACCCCACTTAAATGGACCAAATTGTAATAAACAAAAATTAACTATCTAATCTCGAGTCTCGCGTGGGGCCCTCCCAGTACCATTGTAACACGTGTCTCAGCATAAAACCTAATCGCGTTTCCTCATTTCGCCGCCATTGCTAACCCCTCGAGGTTTTAACTCCACCTCTTTCACCCTCGTCTCTCAATTTTCACCTCCGCCGCGCCGTCGTCCAACCACCGCATCCTCGTTTTCGGAGAGAGTCCAGTGCGGCTGAGCTGCATCCCCTGAGATCTCAATTTCTCGATACGGTTACCGGAGGATTCGCGTGATTTAATCGAGTCTCTGCGATGGCGTCGTCCATCGGATGCTGTTCCATCAAAGCTACGCACCAAGGTACAGTGATTGAATTTCCGATTTTTTTGGGGGATAATTGATTTGTTCAGCCGTAGTAATTGATCGAGCTCGAATATAAATGGAGATCATCTGTGTTCGTCTTGTTTAGATTCATCATTGTTTATGCAGTTAGAATTCCGAAATGGAGGTCACTTAGATCAGCCGTGATCCCCAATTTTCACCTCCCAATTCGCAGTTACGAAGTTAAAAACAGGTAAAAAAATAAGTTCACGACGATCCGATTTTAGGTCAAATCCGCAACACGATGATTCGATTCCGTTTTCGCAGGACTAACTCGAGAAGTTGTTCACGCAACCGAGCAGGGGTTCGCTGTTGGAATGCACGCAGCCCTCCACATCAACCCTTACTACGGGAAAACCTCATTGGAAGGCCTCGTTTCTCATTTCGAGACTGTGCTTCCTATGGGCCCCACGATAGTCTACAATGTCCCGTCTCGAACTGGACAGGATATTTTACCGGGGGTAGTTCTGTCGATTGCTCGGAGCTCGAATCTTGCTGGGGTGAAGGAGTGCGTTGGGAATGATCGAGTCGAGGAGTACACGAGAAATGGTGTGGTTGTTTGGAGTGGGAATGATGATCAGTGCCATGATTCGAGGTGGGATTATGGTGGTGCAGGGGTAGTTTCGGTTACGAGCAATTTGGTGCCTGGTTTGATGAGTGAGTTGATGTTCGGAGGGAGGAATCCGGGTTTGAACGAGAAGCTATTGCCTTTGATTCAATGACTTTTTGCGAGGAGCCGAATCCGATTGGGCTGAACACGGCTCTGGCCCAGCTTGGTGTTGTTAGGCCCGTTTTTAGGTTGCCGTATGTTCCGCTTCCTCGGGCTAAGAGGGTGGAGTTTGTGAAGATTGTCGAGGCGCTCGGGAGGGAGAATTTTATCGGGGAGAAAGATGTGTGTGTTTTGGACGACGATGATTTTGTTTTGATCGATCGGTATTAGGTTTTGCAGTTGTGACTAGTTTTAAACCTAGTTTGTTTCTGAGTTTTTTTTTTCTTTTATGGATACAATGGAGTTTTCATAGCTCAGTATATGATTATGAAGCTTTGTTTTGGCATCATGTTTTGTGATTAATTTAAATAATTCTTGAAATTGAAGTAATAAAAATGGGAGCTTGCTTGTGTATTTAAAATTATAAACGAAAAAAGTTGGAATTATACAAGAAGAAAGGTAGAAGCATGAAAGAATTGAAATTTAGGAGAACTTTACAATTTACACAAAAATAACTTCCCAAAAACATTAAATGTGATCTCAAGTGACATGAGCAAAGTGTAGTGTCAATGAAAAGCACTTTCATAAAATTCTAACAAACATGATCTCCAACACTAAAGAATGGACCTGTAAACATAAATTTGTTTAGTCAAATCAGAAAAAAAGAAACCGTGTGTTAGCTCGGTCTCGGTCTAATCCCGTGTGATGCTCGATCATCACACAGGATTAGAACTTAACTGAACCGACCCGAGTCAACACAATTGTTCATCCTTTTTTTTATTTTATTTTAACTTATACTGTGTGGGATTGTGTAGGGCTAATGGAATAATCTAGCATTTTTCCTTTTTCATTTTTTTTTTTAATTTTAATTATTTAATTTTTGTCTGTTGGGGACCTCTTATGTTTTTGCAGTACACTGCATAAATTTAGCCATTCCCCCACAGTCAATTTCACACTCTTCCTATCCCTTTAGGCTACCATCCTTTTTTTTTTTCTTTCCTCTTCCAAAGCTTAGTGCAAATACAAATTAGGATAAAATAAAAATGGCAAACTCGAAACATCACCTAGTTCCGTCGCTCTTCATCGCCTTGTTTTGTGCATCGACCCTCTTACAAGGTTCCAAATATACGCGTTATTTTTTTCTTCCACGTAGCTAGTAACATGTTGTGTTATCTCGTACGTTATCTACATTGCTTATGTAACAACAACCTCTTAAATATGCAGCAGATTCCGCAGGGTTGAGAGTTCCTCTCGAGCATCACAATCTTCCGACTGGCAGATATCCTGTTTCATCAACCGAATCTGAATCAAAACTCAAGGTCAGTACTATGTGTGGGATTAATACGAAATTTAGCAGCAATGAGAATTGAGAACTTGGTTTTTCGATTTCAGTATGGTAGCATGCGCGACGACACGAAAAGGTCGCTGATTGGTTCGGTGGCGCCAAAGTGCACTTACGAATGCAGAAATTGCAAGTATAGGTGCAGAGCCGAGCAAGTTCCGGTTGAGGGGAACGATCCTATGAACAGTGCTTATCACTACAAATGCATTTGCCATAGGTGATGATGATAGTTTTCGAGCTTATTTATCAGATTTGGAATGTTTGAAGTTGTAGAAATGTGAAGAGTTCAGAGTGGCTCGTTTGATTTCCAAATGGTAATATTGTTTAGATAGGTCAATTTTTGTCGAGAGTCGGGAGCTGCTCCGATCGAGGATGCTGGCAACGTTGTGTGGATTTTCGGAATAATCGTTGGCATTTTTTTCCGTGTATTTATATATTTTGCTTATACACAATACATTGCTCCATGAGATAGGTGCACTTGTTACTTCTAGACTCTAGAGATCAATCCTCTGTTGATGATATTTTCGACATGTAAGTGGTTTTCGCTTCTCCTTGTTCTTGTTCCTAAATCGAGATGCTTGCAGATTTAGTATCCTGTGTAGCTGTGTTTCATAGCAACCAACACAAATCGAGATGCTTGCACACAAAAGATGCTTTCCTATGATTCCATTTTTGTACAAATAACCTATTCAATCAATAAAAAAAAACGCTAACAAAACAATATGTTCGAGTTCATTGGAACCAAATCGACCCTGAACACAAACCTAACCCGGTCACGATGTGTTAAGATTGAAATGTGATCCACAACACATTTCAAGAAGTAGCAAAGCAAACGAACGATGAAAAAAAACTCAAAACATAAAATGTGGCCAAGAAAATTCCACTCACATATGATCAGTAAAGTTGTTACTTGATTAGTATTTGATTTTTCACAAACAAAGCAACAAACCCAAGCCCCATAACTCTTTGACTGGAAAATGTCTTCACTTAGACCTCCAAATTTATAGACACGATGACGATAGGGTTAGGGGGGGGGGGGGGGGGGGTGATGTAACTGTGAAGCAGGCTAAAATGACATAAGGCAAGAACAATAAAATAGGGAGAGAAAAAAAATTAAAAAACAAAAATTCAAGCACAGCAAGTTGCACATGAAGTGGTCCAAAAGTGGTGCATTAGCCTCCAATAGAGCACATGGGCAATCTTGTTTATATTCACTTACCATTGCACTAAATAATAGGAATCAATTCAATTAGGACACAAGATACCATTAAAGCTTGAGGTCCCATTTCTCAGTGTACAGGAGCCGAAAGAAAAAAAGGATTCCTAGTCGTAAGTAATATGCTCAATTGTACTTGACAAGTTGTAGTTATATTGAGAACTTTCTGGCAACTTTCTAACGGCACATACAAATAGAGCCAATTTATAAATCAAAGGCTGGTGGGTACCCCCTCTTTTCAGAATAAAGTTTCAAATGCCCTTACGATTGAGTTACAGATCAGTGTAACTTCCATGAAAATCAATTACATGATAAGGGTAAAAAAAAACAAGCTTAAAAAGCGTACCTTACTAAGCCTCGTGCGCTCGGGATGGAGGCGGGTCACAAATCTAATGACAAACTCCAAATGTCTGTAGTAAGAAAAAAAACAGGCTAAAAGAATAGGAGACCTCAGATGAGATGTCTTTATTTAAGGAGAAAAAACGCAAATTAAAATTTCAGGAAGCTAAGGACACCAAAACGGCAAAATGAGATTTTAATTAGACATAATCATAGAAGTACTTGCATGGTTACTTAATTACATATGAAGCCAAGCCAACTAATTGTTTGCTAGTAAGAGGCATACAACCACCAAATGTAAACACGGTAATCATACAAACAACGTAAAAACTTGTACAGTAATATTTTTCTCCTCCAAGTCAACTGGACTGGAGAAACCCTCCATTTCTCTCCTTAAAAGTATCAGTAGACAGGATGTAGAAATTTTCTGTAATTCTGTACTTCTACGGGGTGGAAGGTGGGGATGGGGAAGATGACATCACAGCATGATAAGATGATGATGCAAGTTGAGTTAGTGCTGGAATGGAACCACCTGCCCAAAATTAAGATCAAGTGGTAAGACCATAATTGATTACTATGGCAAAGGAATATAACGCACAATTTCTTAAAATAAACAGGAGAAACCCTTTTATAAGCTTATTTTAATGCCATAAAACAATTTTTCAAACAGAATCAACTCTTTACGCGAAAAAGTCCGAGTGCACTCGACATTAATATATGAACTATTAATTGGATAATGAATTAAAACTAAGAGGAACGAAAACATTTCGTATTTTACAGATAATGTCTTACCCGCTAATCCAGCACACGCCGAAGAGAAAATAATGACTGGTGGGCCCTGCATCGATAAAAAATAATCAGCAAAGAAAAATAAATTACAAGGAAAATGGCATTTGAAATTTTGAATGACTTACGCCTATGAGAAAATGTATCCACATTGGCCCTTTTATCCTCTTCCTAACAATCGGCATAGCTGCATAGGTGGCAGAATAACATTAGATATGACTTCTAGTCAGCATGATCAGGAAGACTAATTACTGTGTTGACACTCAATCTTTAGACCAAATGATATTAAACGAAAAAACTCTTCACAGAATGAAATAAACAGGTGTTCTCGTGTGTCTAAAGGCATGTAATATAAGAATATACATATGTTTCAATAATTCATTTCTCTCCTGATAATTCAATCTTCTACAATCCAAAATTCGTAAGATGAAAACAAACAAAGTAGCATCAAACCCGAAATTCCAATTAAGAAGATTCGTTTTTAATTAAAATCATATCGAAATTCTTTCGAACGGACAAAAAATGTAGCAAGTGTATGTAGATCATTTCATCGAACACATAAGAAAACTAAATCAGCTCAAAGAACACAAAAACATATTCAACGGGTCAAAGCATACTACCATGGTTGAATCCATAAAAGACTCCTGCCGTACCACCAACAGCTGATCCTATCTAAATCAACAAGAACCAGAGATAAAAAAAAAATGAACACAAAGTAAACAAAAAACAGAATCGAATACTGAAACTACAATTCAGACCATGGAAAAGCTGTCTCTGATGAGTGGTGGAACAGTCCACGCGCTCGTCTCCTGCAATCAAATCGAAATTACGAATTGTAGAAAATCGCAGGCGGAGAGGGAATTTAGAGAGAGAATTATTGGACTAACCATCTCCTTAGTGAGGGGCCCGGCGCAATGCGAGCACCGTATTCGGGCGTCGGCTTCTCCTTTTGACCTAGGGTTTGGATCCGCCATGGCTGTAATTTAGCGAGCTGAGCGAGGAGTTTTTCTGGGAATATTGTACTGTATTTTTTTTATAAATAAATAAATAATTCAAAAAACAAAAACTATTTTTATGTTACGGGCCATTAAATATTCGTTGTTTACGGCCCAAAATGTGATCCGGGTAATTTCAGCTACCCACAGCCCACAAGGCACAAATAGGTCTGGCATAATAAGGATGTGGCCCAATAAAGTGTAATTTATGTGAGCCTAATACAGTAGAAACTCCGTACAGTCATATCGTTGGGACCGGGAAAAAATATTACTATAGAGAGTTATTCTTATATAGGGTTTTAGAAAATAAAAATAATTTTTTTTATAAAAAATAATATAAATATAAAAATAATATACATACAATATTATCTATCTTTAAATTCACAAAATCAATTTAATAATTTTGAATAATAAATTTTGATTATATATGTGTAAAAATTGTGTTTAACATACAAATTAAATAAAATATTATTGAATCTAAGGACTATAAACTTTGATCATATACTATATGTTATTGATTTTCATAAATATTTCAAGTCATCTTAAACATGTTATTGGTTTTCATAAATAAAAACATTATTAATAAATATTTTTATTATATATTAATCATTTATTCTTATATAGAGGTATAAATCTTTAAGACGGGACCTAAAAAATGTATGACTTATGACAATGTGGAGTTTATTCCTATTTATAACTGGTCCCAAGTTGGGACTTGTATTTTTTATTACTATAGGGAGTTTATTCCTATATAGAGTATTACTATATAGAGTTTCTACTGTAATTTGTTGTTATGAATAATTTTTTACGGAGTAATTACTAATTACTATAAAAATGAAATATATGTATTTTGTAAAACAAATCTTTTTTTTAATTCTTAATTCTGCTTTTGGAGTGATAATTTTACTCCATAAATTAATACTGTGTCACATAAAAAATAACTTTCTATGATTTACAAAAACTATGAGTCATCTTTTATGAAACATAGATAACATTTCTAAGAAGATCACATACATGTAATTGTTCACAAACAACCAAAAAAGAAAATAATTATTCTAATTTTTTTATTTTAATATATAATTTTATTCTATTTTATCTCACTTACTTTTTAAACTTTACTCACAACTACTTTACTTTTGACTTTTAAAAAAATATTTTTACTTTTTACTTTTTAATTAAAAAATTAAAAAATAATAATTTTCTTAAACTATTTGTCCAACAAATATGACATCTATTAATAGCCAAGGGAAAGAGTAACAACAACGGCTTTTTAAGTCAATTATGTCAACTAGTCCTCTTGCCCGTGCGATGCACGCTAATAAATTTCAAATTTTTGTTACTCGAAATAAGCTCTTTCTGTTTATCTTTGATGTTTAACCTAACAAATAATTCGATATAGACATTGATAATGCATAAATAAACATTAAGTTTGTGATCTAATTGTAATATCTAATAAGAAATTACAATGAAATTACAAATTTTGGAATACTTCTTTATAAACTACATTTGTTGTTCTATTCGTAAGACGGCCTCGATCATCACAAAACAAAAGTTTCAACCCGGTGGTGTTGGTTACTCTAGACAGCGCAACGTACAATTGACCCTGCGTAAATACTGGTCTCTTCAAAAATGTTCCAACATTTCTCAACGACTGCCCTTGACTCTTATTAATCGTCATGGCATACGATATCATAATCGGAAATTGTCTTCGTTGAAAAGAAAACGGGAATTTGGTATCTGATGGCGTCAGAGCAATTCGAGAAATAAAAACCAATTCCCCAAAATTATTTCCTCCTAATACTTTCGCTTGGATAACATAATTACCAAGGTGTGTTACAACCATCCTAGTACCATTGCATAGTCCCAAAGCGGCATCCATATTCCGTAGCAACATAAGGGCACACCAATCTAATAAAAAACAATTCATGTATCAAAAATATGTAACATCTCACAAAATGGAATTAATTCATTTAATTAATTATTTAATAAATACAATACATAGAATATACCTGCAGGTTGCATAAAAAAACCAAAGTTACAATTTGAATACATATATATTAACGTAATATTTGTATCAATATAAATATTAGGAATAATCAAAAGTGATTGATTATTCTTCAATAATATATATATTAGTCGCACAGCTATATAATGATCATATTTGAATGTATATATTAACTACTATATTAATTAGTTAATAGAAATAGATTTGAAAAAAAAGGTTATAGTAATACTAACCTTCAACTTCAGCTCATGGTTTGGCAGTATTATCCCCGCGTTCGGTAGGGACGATACTATCCGAACTCAAGTAAATTCGTTCTTCAGTATTATGCATTGCAACCATGTAATCGTTGATTTCATTAACGTCATCTAGGGTCGGCGCCAGAATCGCCCGTCCGTCTAGAAAATTGATATCACCAATGTGGTCATGGAAATTCGGGTATGTGGCTTGAACAATAGATTCAATATGATTATCCGAATGAGTTATCAAATATTCATCCGGGATCTCTATATCCACTTCTCCGTCATTATCGTCACCAATAGTACCATCCCCTATAGAAGACAGCCAATCAGAGAACTCGCGCAACTTACGACCATCACTTCCCTCACCGATATTTTGCAGTCTCATATTTTTGGTCAAGCGCAAAACTTTGCAATTTATCCATATGTTGGAAGAATTAATAGTGGCGTGAACTATATCTTGCCTCGTACCTTTAGGTATGACCGGTAAATTTGTCGAAAATCTCCTCCGAACACAACAACCTTGCCTCCGAAAGGCAGATGCTGAGCTTCAGGTCGATGAGAGCTCATGATATCACGCATTGTTCGATCTAGTGCTTCAAAACAATTCCTACAAAAATCAAAACCAAAATAGAATAAATATTATTATGTTGTATTAATAATTATATAATAAACACAAAACTATAAGATAGTAAGACAACAAAATCTGATTAATTGATTGTTAATACCTGTGCATCATAGGAGCCTCGTCCCATATAATGAGTTTCGTCTTAACAATCAATTTACCTAGATCGCTTTGCTTCCTGATGTTACACGTAGAGCTTTCGTGCAAAGATATCGGAATCTTTAACCTTGAATGGGCTGTTCTACCTCCTGGTAAAAGAAGAGAAGCTATACCGCTTGAAGCAACATTTAGAACAATGTCGCCCCTAGATCGGACGACAGCAGATAGAGTCTTCCAAACAAAAGTTTTGCAAGTTCCACCATAACCATACAAAAAGAAAACCTGTCCGTTTGGATCGTCGAGAGTTCGAATGATTGTCTTATAAGCCTTCCGCTGATCATCATTCAACATGGCCACTAATTGTTCGTACTCGACTCGGAGAGCATTTCTGTCATAGGGAAGCTCGGCTGCTAAGAGGCTGTTTTGTCCAACAGTAACATCAACGAATTTTGGATATGACATATTTGGAATATCTTTCAGCGTTTGTCCTTGGCGCTTCAACATCTCTTCAATGAATTGCAAGCACAAATTATAAATCTCATCTTGTGTGAGAGTTACATCTGAGGATAATATGGAAAAAATACGTTAATAATTAGCGGTCGATTATCAAAAATATCGATAAATTATATTGAATGCAGGCACTGTAAAAGTTTTTCATGGGGCAAATGATGTAATACCAACATCGTTTGGACAGTTTTTCATGGATTTTAAAAGTTGTGCAAATTTTAATAACCTGCATTAAATATAATAACAATTATAAATCACTTATTTATTACACATATATAATAAAAAAATGTATTTAGGTCTATAAACATTGAATTCAATAACATAGCTTTAGTAAAACTGAAAGAAAGTCTTTTTCGGAGGAATTGACATCAGACCAAGACATTGATTGAAAATGATTAGTAAAAAGTTTAAAAAAAAATTATTATACAAAAATCTCTAGACAATTAGAGGGATGAGAAAGAATGAAGAATCACAAATTTATTTATTACTATAAATAAATAGTAGTATAATAGAATAAACGTAATTAAAGATGATAAATATTCTATAAACGTGATATTCTGAATATTACTTATTTAAATAAATCAAAATATATTAATTTAGTTTAAATCGGGAGATAAATAAGGAATAAAACCGGAGATATTTTAATGGTCTAATATAAATAGAGGATAATATTATTTTTAATTGTAAATTAATAAAAAATTGAATTATTATTATTTCATTCTCAAATCACGTAATAAAAAATTGAATAGATTTACTATACTCATAATTAATAATATTATTGATATATAATTTTAGTTTATCTTTGAATTTATTTAGTTGCTTAAAATAAGGAATAGATTTACATACTCATAATTAATAATATTATTGATATATAATTTTAGTTGACCATTAAATTTATTAAACCCTAAAACTTAGAAATAGATTTACCATTCTCATAATTAATAATATAATTGATATATAATTTATAATCAGAGATAATAAAAATTTTATTTGATTTCTCTAATTAAAGATAAATTTTATTTTATAAATTTATTAAAATACATAAATTAATTAAATCACAATTATTATTATTATTTATATATAAAAAAAGATCAAACTAAAATACATAAATTAATTATGTTTTAGTGATATTTGTAAGTAATACAAATAAAAATATTGTTGCGTAAGTTACAAAATAAACAAAATAAGAATAAAATTAAATAGAATTATTGTAAATTGCGTAAATTTCATTAATTACATTAAATAGATAAAATACATCATAAATAAAATGAAAACAAACTACTAAATTGAGTAAATTACGTCATAAATAAAATTAACACAAACTACTCTAATTTTATCAGAAAACATAAACAAAAGCTTGAAATCCATTTAAAATTTGTGCAATCAAATGTTTTTTTTTCATGACTTCGGTTGGTATTTTACTTATAATGAAACCTACAAAATAAATAGTTATAAATAAACCTACAAAATAAACAAAAAATGAGTAAGAAATTCAAAAGGTCTGGAAAAAATGACTTACTTGCAAAAGTTATTAAAATCAAATTAGTAAAAGAATACTTAGGTGCAAAAAATACAAAAAACAATAAAAAAAACAACAAAACATACATAGAGCTCTGCCAAAAAAAACGTGAGCATAAATAAATAAAAAAAATAGCTAAATGAAAAGGCTACAAAAAATACAAAAAAACAAAAAAAAACAACAAAACTTATTATGCACAAAAATAAATAAATGTGAGCATAAATAAATAAAAAAAATAGCTGAAATAAAAATTGAATAAATAAATGTGAGCATGAACAAATAAAAAAAATAGTTTAAATTAAAAGTGAGAGGTAGTCCAAAAAATACAAAAACACAAAAAAACAACAAAACTTACATAGAGCTCTACAAAAATAAATAAATGTGAAACAAATAAAAAAAATATCTGAAATGAAAATGCTACAAAAAATACAAAAAACAAAAAAAAAAACAAAAAAACTTACATAGAGCTCTACACAAAAATAAATAAATATGAGAATGAATAAATAAAAAAAATAGCTGAAATGAAAATTGAATAAAAAAATGTGAGCATGAACAAATAAAATAAATAAATAAATAAATGTGAGCATGAATAAATAAAAAAAATAGCTAAAATGAAAATTGAATAAAAAAATGTGAGCAAAAAAATGTGAGCATAAACAAATAAAAAAAATAGAAGTGAGAGTTTGTGCAAAAATACAAAAAAACAAAAAAACAACAAAACTTACATAAAATTCTGCACAAAAATAAATAAATTTGAGCATGAACAAATAAAAAAAATAGTTAAATGAAAAGGCTACAAAAAATAAAAAAAACAAAAAAAAAGAACAAAACTTACATAGAGCTCTGCACAAAAATAAATAAATGTGAGCATGAATAAATAAAAAAAATAGCTGAAATGAAAATTGAATAAATAAATGTGAGGATAAACAAATAAAAAAAATAGCTGAAATTAAAAGTGAGAGTTAGTGCAAAAATAAAAAAAACAAAAAAACAACAAAACTTATATAGAGTTCTGCAGAAAAATAAATAAATATGAACATGAACAAATAAAAAAAATAGCTGAATGAAAAGGCTACAAAAAATACAAAAAAACAAAAAAAAAAAGAACAAAACTTAAATAGAGCTCTACACAAAAATAAATAAATGTGAGGATGAATAAAAAAAATAGTTGAAAATAAAAGTGAGAGTTAGTGGAAAAAATACAAAAAAACAAAAACAACAACAAAACTTACATAGAGTTCTGTACAAAAATAAATAAATGTGAGCATGAACAAATAAAAAAAATAGCTGAAATGAAAATGCTACAAAAAATACAAAAAAAAAAGAACAAAACTTACTCTCTACACAAAAATAAATAAATGTGAGCATGAATAAATAAATAAAATAGCTGAAATTAAAAGTGAGAGTTAGTAAAAAATACAAAAAAAAAAAACAAAAAAGCAACAAAACTTAAATAGAGTTCTGCACAAAAATAAATAAATGTGAGCATGAACAAATAAAAAAAATAGCTGAAATGAAAAGCCTACAAAAAATAAAAAAAAAACAAAAAAAAAAGAACAAAACTTACATAGAGCTCTGCACAAAAATAAATAAATGTGAGCATGAATAAAAAAAAAAACTGAAATGAAAATTGAATAAATAAATGTGAGCAATGAACAAATAAAAAAATAGCTAAATGAAAAGTGAAAGGTAGGGAGTGAATAAATAAATGTGAACATGAAAAAAAAAACTGAAATGAAAAGTGAATAAATAAATGTGAGCAATGAACAAATAAAAAAATAGCTAAATGAAAAGTGAAAGGTAGGGAGTGAGTGAAGATGACATTTTATATAGAAACGGATTTGAAGTAGGGTTTGATAATATTTATTATTTTTAAATATAACTAATTTGAATTCCTTAAATTTCGTTATTATTGTTTGTATAATAAAAATTAATTAATTTATCCATTAAATATATCAATAATAACAAATGTAGATTCTCTCTTATCATAATAATTAATTTTAGTAGTATAATAGAATAAACGTAATTAAAGGAGATAAATAAGAAATAAATGTTATATTTTGAATATTTCAAAGTCAATATTTACGGAGATTATATTAAAAAGATTATAAATAAAAATTATATTATATAAATAAATAAATAATTATACTAATTAATTAAAAATAATTATACGCTAATTAATTACACTAAAAATAATATTTATTATATTAAGAATATTATAAATGTAAATTATATTATATAAAGAAAGAAAGAAATAATTACACTAATAAATTAAAAATAATTACGCTAATTAATTACACTAAAAATAATATTATTAATGTAAATTATATTATATAAATAAAGAAATAAATAATTACGCTAATTAATTAAAAATAATTGAGATAATTAATTAAAAATAATTGAGCTAATTAATTAAAAATAATAATTATCTAATTAATTACGCTAAATTAATTAGGCAAATATTTGTAATTGATTATTATTTTACCTAATTAATTAAGTTAAAAATAATAATTAATTTCAAATAATTGCCTAATTAATTAAAAATAATTACACTAATTAAATACACTAAAAATAATATTGAATTATATTAAGAAAAATATAAATAAAAATTATATTACATAAAGAAATAAATAATTACGCTAATTAATAAAAAATAATTGTTTCAATTAATTACGCTAAAAATTCTAATTAATTACGTTAAAAATAATAATTAATAATGACCAGTGTGAACACAAATTTAATCTAACGGCTTGTTTAATAATAGGTGTGAACACAAAAAAATCAAACGGTGAAAATATACGACACCTCAGACAATTGCTAACTGAATTATATATTATAAGGAAGGATTTGGAATATTAAATACTTTGTTACAATTTCCAATCATTCCCAAATCCGGCTCAAAATCTTTACAACACGTACACGGCAACTTATTAACATTAATTAATTAATTAATCTTTTATTAAAATTTATTGGATAATGATAACAAACAAAACACAGTCATCTTTTAATTATTCAAATAATGTAGGTGCCCTTATTTTATTGGTGGTTCCTTAATTGGACTAAACCTCAGGGGCAGCTTCTGCAATTAACCAAAGTTTCTAACCAAAACACACTACTCTTTTTTTTATAGCGCCAAATAACATTTTTTTGATTCCCCTGTTCTGGAGGTGTGGATTTTTGCAGGTAATTTGTGTGCGTGTGAAACTCGAGGTTCGTCGTTAATGGCATATTTTTCATTCTTTTCGGCACTTTTCAATTTATATAATGTCAGTGGTAATATATGAAGAAAAAATCCATCGATCTTTTTTTAGGCTTAAATCGATGACGATCAGCGATACGAGGAGGCTCGTGGCGGTGGCGATGGTGGTGGTGGTGTGGCTGTGCACGACGGCGGTGGAGGCGGAGTACGTGAAATACAAAGATCCAAATCAGCCGCTGAGAGTGAGAGTCAAGGACTTGATGAGCAGAATGAGCCTCGAAGAAAAAATCGGACAGATGACTCAGATCGAGCGCGAGGTCGCATCTCCAGATATCATGAAAAAATACTTCATCGGTACGTGTTTGTGTGTGTGTGTGTGTGTGTTTCACGAGAATCTCAAATTGGATTTGGAGGGTTTTGGGGGTTTAGGGATTTGAAGGCCATTATTAGGTATAAACAGCTCGATCGACTTGATTTGTTTTTTCGTAAACTGAGTACTATTTGTAAGTTTTCCTGTGTGAATTTCAGTTTTGTGGCAATGGTAATTGACAGGAAGTATTGTGAGTGGTGGAGGAAGTGTACCGGGCCCAAAGGCCTCTGCCGAGGATTGGGTGAATATGGTGAACGGGCTTCAAACGGGCTCTCTGTCGACACGTCTAGGGATACCCATGATTTACGGAATTGACGCAGTTCATGGAAATAACAATGTGTATAATGCCACCATCTTCCCGCACAATGTCGGTCTCGGGGTCACAAGGCGAGTCCTCACTTTCGAATCGAAGATTTTTTAGTTTTTAGTTCTTCGTCAGCTTCTGTTGTTCTAAGTATTGAAAATTAATAGGGATCCGGAGTTAGTTAAGAAGATAGGTGAAGCAACAGCTCTTGAAGTTAGAGCAACGGGAATTCCTTACGCTTTTTCTCCTTGTATAGCGGTAATGTGATTTGTGTAATTTTGTTTTTCTTTGTTATCTCTCTCCTGCTTTCGACTAATTCTTAGTATCGTGTCTTTTTGGCAGGTGTGCAGGGATCCACGATGGGGTCGTTGTTATGAAAGCTACAGCGAAGACCATAAAATTGTTCAATCGATGACGGAAATCATTCCTGGTCTGCAGGGAGATGTTCCATCGAAATATCCGAAGAATTTCCCATTTGTGGGTCCAAGGTACACGCATGATCAACTGCTTATAGATTAGTCGAGGAAATGATTTTACTGGTGTGTGCAAATTGAAACTATTTGTTGCATATGATAGAATGGAAGGCCTGTGAATAAATTGTTATATGATACAATTAGATTTAGGCAAACATCTTTTTTTTTTCTCACGAAGTTTTGCTTCTTTTTCTTCGTGAAAGGACAAAAGTAGCCGGTTGTGCAAAACACTTTGTGGGAGACGGTGGTACAACTGACGGCATAAATGAGAATAATACTGTTATAGATTGGAATGGATTGCTGAGAATTCACATGCCGGCTTACTTAGATTCCATTAAAAAGGGTGTGGCAACTGTGATGGTATCATACTCGAGCTGGAATGGAGTCAAGATGCATGCCAATTATGAACTCATAACCAGATACCTAAAGAACACTCTCAAATTCAAAGTAAAAAAAATGTCAATTCAAAATTCTCGACTGTAAATTAAATGGCTGAGAGAAATACTGTATTTATAATTTCAGGGCTTTGTGATATCGGATATGCGTGGCATTGACCGGATAACCACCCCGCCTCGTGCTAATTACACTTACTCCGTTCAGGCCGGCATTCATGCTGGAATTGATATGGTAAGTCAAAATAGATGTGGAACTTATGGAGTGTTTTTTCAGCATTTCAAGTGTGTTGACATGATATTTACCATCTCTAGGTTATGGTTCCGAATGCATTTGTGGAGTTTATCGACGATTTGACATTACTAGTGAAGAAAAAGGTGATTCCAATGAGCAGAATCAATGATGCAGTAAGGAGGATCTTGAGGGTGAAATTCATCATGGGCCTTTTCGAGAACCCAATGGCTGACCTCAGTTTGACTCATCATTTAGGAAGCCACGAGCACAGAGAACTGGCTAGAGAAGCCGTGAGGAAATCACTCGTCCTGTTGAAGAACGGTAAAGACAGAGACTCGCCTTTGATTCCTCTTCCAACGAGAGCCGAGAAAATACTCGTGGCAGGAACTCACTCGAACGATATAGGAAATCAGTGTGGCGGATGGACCATAGAGTGGGAAGGACTAAGTGGCAACATTACAAGTGGTGAGTTTAGAACTTAAAAACACTCTAAAAACTCACTTTTTTTTTTTTTTAAGTAATTTTGTTTCACAGGAACTACGATTTTGACGGCAGTAAAAAACTCTGTCGACCCTTCAACCGAAATCGTCCACAGGGTAAATCCCGACAAAGAGTTCATCAGATCCAACAACTTCTCTTACGCCATAGTCGCAGTCGGCGAGCTTCCTTATGCGGAGACTTCAGGCGACAGCAAGACTCTGACCATAGCCGAGCCCGGATACAGCACGATCAGAGACGTGTGCGGGGCAATGAGATGTGTGGTGGTGATCGTTTCGGGCCGGCCCGTTTTCATCGGGCCCTACCTCGAAACGATAGACGCCTTGGTGGCAGCTTGGCTGCCGGGGACAGAGGGACAAGGGATCGGAGATGTTCTGTTCGGGCGGTTCGGTTTTACAGGAAAGCTCGCGAGGACATGGTTTAAGACGGTCGATCAGCTTCCGATGAACATCGGGGATTCGGGCTATGATCCTTTGTTCGGGTTCGGGTTCGGGCTCGGGCTTGTGACTAGTCCTAGGGAAGTGAAGGCATTGCAGTGATTTATGTTTTGCTGCATTCTTGATTTGAAAATTGCAAAAAGATCCCTGGTGAAAGCACAATTCACAAAAGAAACAATGGAAATTCGGAAAATTGCATTTATTTTTAATGTGCAAAAAAAAAAAAAGATTCCCAACAGTACACGTGGGGCCCCGACCCGAATCCGCCCTTTTTGCCGCGTAACCAATTGTTTTGTCTATACATATTAAAGCTGGAAAAAAGCAATGGCAGCATTTACCACCACCCTCAGGCCTCATCCATTTCTATTTTTTTTTTTTCAAATTATTTCAACATTTTTTTATATTGTATAGTAGTATATACTCCTACTAGTATATAGGAGTATATAGTATATAATTTGAAATATAGAAATATATCTGAATAGTACTCATAATTACAGTAACTAAATGGAGTGTTTGACTACACATTTATTAATTTAAATTTTCAAATGCAAGTTCAGATTTATGAAAACACAAATTACAATAAATTTATTAGTAATTTCCATTTCAATTACCACCCCATCCCCAACCCCATCACTATCCAAGTACCACGTTCTCTGTTTCTGCTCCTTATATATATTTCTATATTATTATACAGTACACACACAAAAAACATTTGTAACTCACTACAAAATCTCACATCCCTCATATTCTTTGTTCTTGTGCTCGCGGCGGTAATGGCGGTGGTTGGAGTGAAGAAATTGTTTCTTGCGGCGGCGGTGTGCTTGCTGTTGGCGGCCGGTTTTGCAGAAGCTGATACCATGAAATACAGAGATCCCAAACAGCCCCTTAACGTCAGAATCAAAGACTTGATGAACAGGATGACTCTTGAAGAAAAGATCGGGCAGATGACTCAGATCGAAAGGAAGTTGGCCACCCCTGAAATCATGTCCAAATATTTCATAGGTAAAAAAATACCATCTTTTTTTTTTACTCAATATATGTATTTGCTCTGTTCTTTTAATTCAAAAATCAAGATCTTTGTTTTTGTTGCTACCCTTTTTATTTGAATCTGTTAAAATACCATTTTTGTATGAATATACTCTTTTGCTAAAATGGGGTTTTATTTATTTTTGTTAAATTGTTTATTTTATTGTGTTGTTTTATATTTTTAAGAAAAAAAGATTTGATTTTTATTTTCTGGGGGCAGGGAGTGTGTTGAGTGGAGGAGGAAGTGTACCTGCTCCAAAAGCTTCAGCTGAGGATTGGGTGAAGATGGTGAATGGTTTTCAAAACGGCGCTCTTTCGAGTCGACTCGGAATTCCAATGATTTACGGGATCGATGCCGTCCATGGCCACAACAACGTCTACAAGGCCACCATTTTCCCTCACAACGTTGGCCTTGGAGTCACCAGGCAAGTTATCAAGCTCCAATCTTTATTCGAGAGTCGAGACTATTTTGATCGTTTTGTTTTATTGCAACTGACTGTCGATAACTTGTGAAACAGAGATCCTGATCTTATGAAGAGGATTGGAGCTGCCACGGCGCTCGAAGTTAGAGCCACTGGAATACAATACGCTTTTTCACCTTGCATTGCTGTAAGAACAAAAAATAAATCCAAAGATTCCACCTTTTTTGTTCGTCTTAAGGTTTGATAGCTTGATTCTTGTTGTTGCAGGTTTGTCGGGACCCACGATGGGGTAGGTGTTACGAAAGTTTCAGCGAAGATCATAAGATTGTTCAAGTCATGACTGAGATCATACCCGGTTTACAGGGCGATCCCCCCTCCAACTCCCGAAAGGGTGTCCCTTTTGTCGCTACCGGAAAGTAAGTTCCCATCAATTTCAAAACTACCCCATGCTCTGTAAAAATCGCTTATTTTGTTTTCGATTATTTTTGTTCCGTTTCCAAGGGACAAAGTCATCGGTTGTGCGAAGCATTTCGTGGGAGACGGTGGGACAACACGCGGGATCGATGAAAACAATACCGTGATCGACTATCAAGGTTTGCTGAGCATTCACATGCCTGCATATTTCGACTCCATAAGAAAGGGTGTCGCGTCTGTCATGGTGTCTTACTCGAGCTGGAACGGTATCAAAATGCACACTAACCAACAACTTATCACCGGCTTCCTAAAGAACAAACTTAAATTCAGGGTAAAAAAATCGCCTTTTTTATCCCTCATGTGGTCCTGTGATTGACTGGTTTTGAGTCTATGTTGTAGGGTTTTGTCATATCCGATTGGCAGGGTATTGACCGAATTACGAGTCCGCCCGCTGCGAATTATTCTTATTCGGTTCAAGCTGGTATTCTTGCAGGAATCGATATGGTTCGTAAAAATACAAACTTTAGTAACCTCTTCCCGACTTCAGCTGAGTAACCGATTCTTTTGTTGTTTTCGTTGTTTGCAGATCATGCTTCCTGAAGATTTCAATCGATTCATCGATGATCTGAAGTCCCTAGTGAATAACAAAGTCATTCCCATGAGCAGGATCGATGATGCTGTGAAAAGGATACTGAGGGTCAAATTCGGCATGGGGCTGTTCGAGAACCCAATAGCCGATCTCAGCCTAGTCGACAAGCTCGGAAACCAGGTTTTCTTTCTTTCATCCGTATTCGGTTCTGTTATTTCCGACTGGGCTTGAAATAAAAACGCGTTCTTGTTTCGTATAGGAACACAGAAATTTGGCAAGGGAAGCCGTAAGGAAATCTCTCGTCCTTCTGAAAAACGGGAAGAGCGCGAACAAACCTTTACTTCCTCTTCCGAAGAAGGCCCGGAAAGTTCTAGTAGCCGGGACTCACGCGGATAACATCGGGTACCAATGCGGAGGGTGGACTATCGAATGGCAAGGGGTTCCGGGCAATAACCTTACAGTCGGCACAACAATCTTGTCTGCTGTGAAAAAGACAGTCGACCCTTCGACTCAGGTCGTCTATTCTGAAAATCCCGACTCATCTTTCGTCAAGACGAACGATTTCTCTTACGCCATTGTCGTAGTCGGCGAGCGCCCGTACGCCGAGATGTTTGGCGACAGTACTAACTTGACCATAGCCGAGCCCGGCCCGAACACAATCAAGAATGTCTGTGGAGCTGTCAGGTGTGTTGTGGTTGTTGTTTCGGGCCGGCCCGTTGTGGTTGAGCCTTATCTCGATCAGATTGATGCCCTCGTGGCAGCATGGCTCCCAGGAAGCGAAGGTGGGCCCGGCGTTGCTGATGCCTTGTTTGGGGACTACGGTTTCACGGGAAAGCTCGCTCGAACCTGGTTCAAGTCGGTCGATCAGCTTCCGATGAATGTTGGGGACTCACATTATGATCCTCTCTTTGCTTTTGGTTATGGTCTTACTACAAAAGCCAGCCATTGAAAGGTCATCTTAGATTGAAGAGAAATGTGTTTTTATGTGTTAGTAAAGAAAATTTGATGGTAAATCAAATCACTATTGTTATATCAGTGAGTTTTTCATTGTACAATATTGCAAACACTAAACAGCCAAATCAGAAACTCGTTTCTCCGATTCATCCCTTGTCTGGATACTTGATCCAAAAGCATCCATCTTTTCCGTCAGATTCAGAATCGACTCGCTTCTACCAGCCAACTCCATAAGCACGTTTATCCTCCTGAACGAAACATGGCTCGGCCTCTGCCCTTTCTCCACCATCTCCAAGAAACACCTCTCGGCCTCGTCTAGCTTCCCCAACACACAAAGCAAATCAAACAAGACATCCGAAACCAAAGCTAACGACCCGAACCCTTTCTCAACCATATCACCCCAAAGCTCGAGAGCCATATCCGCTTTCTCCTGTCTTTTCATCAACCTAATCAGGAACATACACGTTTGCGTGTTGGGCAAGCAATCGGTCCGTTTCATCCTCTGATACAAATCCCAACAGCTCTTCAGATTGTTCGCCCAATACAAAGACCTGAACATCGCGTTATAAGTCGTCGCATTCGGGCTCAACCCTTTCTCATCCATCTCTACCATCAAACCATACGCATCCCCTAATCTTTTCGCTATACAAAAATTCCTTATCATCGCATTGTAAGCCGCAACATCAGGATAACACCCGTACTCCCTCATCTCCTTCAAAACCTCCCTCGCCTTATCCGGCTGACCAACCAATCCCAGCCCTCCGATCAAAGACGTATACGTGATCACATCAAGAACAATCCCTTTCTCCCTCATTTCACTTATCACCCCGTACGCCTTCTCCATTTCCCTCCCCTTGCAGTAAACATCCACCAAACAGTTATACGAAACGATATCAGGCTCGACTCCCATACCCTTCATCTCGTCGAAGAAGGCCTCGGCCTCTTCCGGAGACTTCCATCCGGAAAGCAGGATGTTGAACGTCTGCGAATTCGGGATGAACTCGTGCTTCAACGAGTGGTACACGTTCCTGGCATCGCTCATGGTCCTCTCCTGGCACAAGCTTCGGAGGAGCGCGTTGTAAGAGGCGGCGTCGAAAGGAGAGACGAGCCTTCTGAACCGTTTGAACGACTCAACGGTTTGCCTGACGGAGCAAACCTTGGCGAGCCGAGCCGTGACGACCTGAACGGTTCTTGGGGTTATCAAAGATCGGTCCTTTTTCTTGGTTTCAGAGAGAAGTCTCCAGATTTCTTCGAATTTACGGTTCCGGCCGAGAACGTAGAGCATGGTGTCGAGGGAAAAAGGGGTGTGGAAAAACCCTTTTGTTTGCGAGGTGAATCTGTAGAATTCCAGTGCGGAGAGGGGATTTGAGTGGGAGAATCGAACTCTTTTCAGGACTTTTTCGATTAGGTCATTTGAGAAGGGGATTTGGGAGGATCGGAGGGAGTGCTTTAGGGATTGGGCGTCGGGAGAGGCGGTGATTATGCGGAAAATTGACTCGACGGCGTCGTTTGGGATTGAAGAGAAGTGGTTGTAGCTTGTTCTTGGAAATGGGGTTGAGGAGGAGGAGGAAGAGAAGATAGAGTGGAGTCGGAGTGTTTTGGCCATGAGGAGCTGATGCTGGTACAGTGAGGGTTGAGGGTTTTAGTGTTGGTGGTGACGATGATTCTTTAATTTTTATTTTTATTTTATTTTACAAACATATTTTAACATTTTTTTTTATATTTCCTGATTTATTGTCATTTCTAATTTATACTTTCTCAATATTTTATAGTACTTTAATCATGAATTATAGTACAAAAATATCGAGATTTAAAAGTACAAAAAATAATTTCTTAACCGAAAAATGATCCATATTTTATGAAAATATAAATTACAGTATGTTGTTATTTCAAAAGAAAAATAAGCATAGTAATAATTTTCACATCTTTAAGGATAGCAATGACACCTTCTCTTTTAGTATAATCACATCTTTCTTAAATACAGTACATGTGGTTTCCCTACACACAAAAAAAGGTACTCCTACAGTATTTGAAGAGAGAGTTTAAGGAGAACAAAACACAATTCACCACTATACAAAAGACTCAGCAGAGTTTTTGTGGTTGACACCTCTGCTGCAAACAATATACTTACTACTCTTTCTCATTTTTTTATATAGTTTAGGTATGGATCTTGAGCAATAGTTAGGACGTCAGGTCTCTCCGCTTGGTTATATTTCAAACAACGTCGAATAAACTCCTGCGGAAATAAAATACGATCGATCAGGGAAGTCATTATTGAGTGAAGACTATAAATTTCTATTCGAGAAAGTTGAAAGTATAATTACCTTTGCCTCATTCGACACGGATGGTCTTGAAGGGAACTCAACTTTACGGGCTTTGATGATTGTGTCCTCACGCAAGATTCGCTCTTGCGTCTGGTCATGCCCAAAAGGCCGTCTGCCGAACAGCATTTGGTACAACAAAATGCCGGCAGACCAAACATCCACCTGTTTCCAGCAATGCAATATAGCAAGTGAGTTGGGATATATTATATAAAAAAAATTATATATTTTTTTGAGCCAAAGTTAATCCTCTAGCTTTAGGGCTATATTCGTGTGGCTGTGTGTGTACCTTTGAGGAAATTAGAGGTGTCTTGTTCAGCTCAAAGCATTCCGGAGGCAGATACCTGAAATCTTAGTGTTAGATATACTCCATGAATTTTAAAAGAAAGTTGGTTGTTTTCGTAACTTGACTAGATATCAAGAGCAGACTGTGGAGTAAAAAGATAAAAATACTCCAACTCACCAATATGTTCCAGCGCCCTGGGAAGTAAGTTCCATGCCTTGAGATCCAACCTCATCCTCCACGATCTTGCTAAGACCGAAATCTGTTACTTTAGCAATGCCAATTTCATCAAACAATACATTTCCAGGCTTCAAGTCGTAATGAATGATTTTCTGTGATCTTTTGTTCAAGTAAACAAGGCCTTGAAAAATCTGGACAATAATGATCCTAGCTTCTCTCTCTGAAAGTACAGGTGTTGTTTTAAGAACAGCATCGAGATCCTTGCCTGAAAACAAAACAAAACTTTCCGTAAGTGATATTCTTTTTCCATATTCATCAGGGAGTAATTAAAAAAATTCCCTCAGGTTCAGCCTATATACAACTAAAATAAAAATAAGACTATAGTCAATATCTTTGGAATTACAAATACCCGTTGTTATTTATTCTGTTTTATAAATTACAACCTCAAGAGAAGGTTATCAGTTGATTAAATATAAACATCAGGATGAATTAATTAGTAACTTGGAAAGATAAATGGATTTTCTTGTAATTAGGCCAAACGTTAGAGGTCATTAATAAAAAAATTGCAAATATGACTAAGGTAATACTGATATGAAACATACCACTGCAGTATTCCAAGACAGTGCAAAAAGTATTATGATCAATCTCAAAAATGTCCCAAAGCCGAACTATGTGATGGTGAACCAAAGTTTTGTGAATATTATATTCTCTAATTGCATGACGTATGTAGCTTTGCTTCTTCTCTTCACTCCACTGAGCGTTTAAACCATGAAGCTTACAGGCAACATATCTGTGATCCACCATGTCAAAAGCCTGCAATAGTTTTTACAAATTTACACCTTCAATTTGCAATAATACCTAAGGGGATATTTGTAATTTTGAAAGAAATAAATTGCTTTGTTAAAACAGTACTACAGTAAAAAGAAAAATCATTCGCCATTTAGTTCAAATCAATGAAAAATCAAAATTACCCTTACATAATCAGGTGACGATTCAATAGTCAGATGAGAATTGTATAATCATGGAGAATGAAGGGGTTGCCAAATATTTAGAGTGTTTATACTGAAAATGATTATTTACTGAGTAATTTCTTTAGTTGGATTTAGAGTCTCATAATTTCATGAGAACATTTTAGCATTTCCCCCCATGATTATAATAGTTTTCGTAATTATTCCCAAGTATAACAAGCCATTACCTTATAAACCTCGCTAAATCCACCTTTGCCCAGAAGGTTCAAAAGAGCATAACGGTGATTCAATATCTGAAAATTGTTAAAGCGAGAGCCATCCTCGTCTCTTATACGTTTCATTTCACGCATTAATTTCCCTTTCTCCACTTCATGACGGTCTCTTTCACGAATTACTGTTTCCTCCTCCTAGAACAGTTCCAAGTGCAATATATGAAATACAGAAACAAGAATGAGAAGAATATTGCAAAAACAACACCTAAGGTTTTAGTCTAAATGCAATAAAAAAAATCTTTAAGAATTACAAAGAGCCTCCTCCTGAGTCCTGACTCCACTGGAAGGTGCAGTTTTGTAAGCAAAATAAGTGTCGGGTTTTTAGTAATTTTGAAAGAACATTTTTTTGTAAGTACGATAAAGCTCGGGTAATTTTGTAAGTATTCATTATAAGGAACAAACTTACACGCTTGATGCTGGCTAGACGAGATTTAAATATTTCATCATGAATGAGTAAATCTTCTTCTTGGTACCCACCCTCAGATTCAGCTGTGTCGCCCTTATCTGTAATTGAATATAATGCTATTAAGTTCTTATTAATGAGGTTGTAAAGAGAAAATGTAAAAAGCTTAACAATGCCATTGTATCCGGATAAGCACAAATATGTTCAAAATAGACAAGTTTTAGGAAGTAGTAATTGTTTATTACATGCTACAACATCCTTTCTAGCAGTAATAGAATATATGTGAAATTTGCATAATAACGAGCCTTCATAAATAATAAAGAACTGAGATTAGCAAAGATTTAATGAATTCATTAACCAGATTGGCGTTTCTTTAGAGATTTTCTCTGCCTTTCAATGGCCTCCTTTGTTTCCAACAAACTCCTCTGAACCAAAAGAAAAAACAAATGTTAAATACCATTCAAGCAAAAAAACATAATAAATTCTACTTTGGCATCAGACAAAAGCGAATATGATGTTGCATATTCCCTGGACCTGTGACTACTTATCTTAAAATCATGCACTTATATCTGATTTAAAAATAACAAATTATGCTCATGGTAAATTCAGGAAAGATCAAGCTGAAGCAGGGAAGGGAGCATACGAGGTGAGCATTGAGATCCTTTAGTGCTTGTCCATCCTCCCATGCCTCGGATATGACCGTCCCAGCTCTATCAAATTAATTAAGAACAAGAAAGGGGGGAAATGATTAATATGACAGAAAATCAAATCAAATCAAAATAATAATAATGAAAAAGATTTAGTAAGTTTCTTATGGTAACAATGTTTCATAGAAATAAAAAGAATAACAACTAATCATCCAAAATGCAGAAAAATGAGGTCAAAACTAGTTAATAAATAATGAGAAACTATGCCAATGAGAAACGCAAGAAGAGAAGGAGGCTCATATATATTTGGAGAAACACAAGAAGAGAAGGGTGTGTGGGTGTGGGTGTGGCTGAAAATTCAAAATCATGAAAATACCTGATCACACCCACATTGCCGAGTCTCAAGGAATCTTGTCGTACTTTCATCCTAGCCTCATGTCTCTCAGCTTTTGATACAGATATCAATAAATCAGATAGTACTTTTATTCTCTGCATCCAAACAAGAGGAAAACAAACTAAATCTTAATTCAATAACATCTAAAAGAAACTTACAGTAAAGTGTGGATAAATTAGCTAATCAATTTCAAAAGATCAAAAGAAATTTGCATAAACCTTGGGCTTCATCTGCAGCTCATGCTCTTTGAAATCTTTCACCTCCTGTTCATGTAAGAGAAGACGTCCAAATAAATAGTACATGATAGTACCATTGTACCAATATAACAACAGAGAACATAGTATGAGTTTTTCAACTATTGGCCTTTTAAAGTCCAAAACAAGAAGAAACACACGCAGTACCTTTTCAAGGCATTCACACTTATTACGATAATCAGAAACCTCTTCACGCGATTTTTTCAGCTCATCCCCCAATAATACAACCTTAGCACGCAATGAGGTTGCTTCATCCTAATATCAAGGATAGAGATATAGTTATCAAATATAGCTGTATACAATAAATCTTAGTTGGAACTATCATAATTGGACTGGAAATATATGTTTAGTTTCAAAAAAAGTTTGAATGTACGCTTTCACAACGTAAGAACTTGACAAAATATTGAGACCTCAGTGGAGGAGTGGATATCATGCCACAGTAGATCTTTACTGAGCTCATCCTGCAAAGCCAAACAGAATGCATCGTTTTTTGTTAGAACATAATAGATTAATCAAATTATAAATCAACTTTTTGTCCAGTTGACCAATTCAAAAGTAATATTTTTTTTCTTACATAAATTTTCACCACATAGCATAACAAAAAGGTCCAAATGTCCAATGCATAGTGTATTCCTACGTTCTTAAAAGCTTTTTAACCTACAACTTAACCACGTGATCATGAAGATGTTTTTATAGGGGAAAAATACTTGGCCCCCATATTTTAGACTATGACAGACCAATTTCCAAAAGTGTAAGGTGTACAAGGTATCAATGTTCTAAAAAACGCTAGGCGCTAATAGGACGGTGACCTGGGGCCTAGCGCCTAGACGGCTAGGCGGGGGCCTAGACGGATTTAGACGGATCTAGGCGGATTTGATTATTTTAATATAAATATATATATTATCAATAAAAATATTAATAAAAAGTTTAAAATTGTTGAGAATATTAAATTATTAATAATAATTTATATAGAAATTCATATATAAGTACAATTTTATTTCTAATACATTCCAAAATGCATTCAATTATTTATTAAAAATAGTATAAAATGTTAAAATTTTAAAATATAAAGTAGGGGGAAAAGAAAATTAGAAAAAAGAATAAAAAAGAGTAAGAGGAAAAGATTTGGAAAAATAAAAGGAAAGAAAACTAATTAAAAGGAAAGTGAAAACAAAAAGGAAAAAAAAGATAATAAAATAGAAAATGGAAATAAATAAGTAAAGGAAAGAAAAAGAACAGTAAATGAAAAAATGGATAAATAAAGAAAGCTTAAACAATAAAAGGAAAATGAAACTAAAAAGGAAAAAAAAGAAAAATTAAAGAAGATAAAAAAAGAGAGAAACATAGCGTAAGTTCATAAAAAGAGACTGGAAAAAAAAAAGAGGGGAAGAGGGCTGCGGTGGAGTGCTGTCTACTGTAAGTTTTTTCTTTCAAATTTTTGCTTGAATTCCACCTTGAAGCCGCCCAAACACGATGAGAAGCCGTCCAGACCTGTCTAGCCTGCCCAGAAGCAGTCCAAAACCGCTTAAAACCCTACTTTCTCAAGCCCCCGCCTAGACCAGCCCGCCTAGAAGAAAACTGCTAGACTGACCGGCGCCTAGCGCCTAGGCGGCGCCTAGGCGGCCGCCTAGGCCGTTTTTTAGAACACTGCAAGGTATTAGGTGCAATAACAGGAATATAAATTATAAAGCAAAACCTCTAACATTATGAATAAAACTCATCATGGAGTTCAAGTACATTGAGGAAGGTGTTATAACTGTGAATATTTAACTCATCATGGAGTTCAAGTATGAAAGTGATGTATTTGAAAAATATCTCAGAATCAAAAATTTTAATTCTTCGTAAATAAAAGCAAGTTACTAGCAAGGGAAGCGAAAGTAGCAGAAACATATACAAACAAGTGAACCAAAAGAAGCAACTATAGATGCAAAGTGCAAACAAAGAAATTTCCAAATTATACACACCTTTTGATGTGAGTTTACGGCCTGACCATTTGATGGAGAAACCATCTGATTTTTTGCCTGATTTGTAACACGGTTACCGCGGCCTCTACCTGAAGAATTTGCCCTACCACGACCTTGTTTTCTTTTATTCACGTCAGGGCCTACCTTGTTGGGGTCCACTGATTCTAACGACTTCTGCCTAACATCGACTGATGTCTGGTGTACATCACCTGAAATACTACCATCCTAAAATACTCGTACGGACAAAGAAATAAATTTAATAAGCAAAGACACGTGAAAAATAATGGAAGATGCAGTTAGAAGCTACAAATCTAGAGATAATATTTAAACAATAGATCATGCCAACTGGAAAAGGAGATTGTCTACCTCAGCATGTTCACCAACGAGGCCACAATCTTCTTCAACTTTTCGTCTCTTTTGAGTGTTTGCTATTATAAGAAAGTCTCCTCCATTCTGGGACATAAAGTAAGAGACAGGTCAAAATGAGAAAGAACAAATAATCTGCAAAGAATGTGATCTAAAAAAACATAGAATCTGCAATTGCATACCAGTCACCGTATATACACAAAAATGGATATTATTGCAGTGTTTGCAACGTGAACAACACTTTCCAACATCAAAGCACATACCAGTATACCACAGGCTTTTCTTGTTTGATTAAATTTCGAAGCCCAACAAATAGATATAGGATGTTAAAACTAGGGATGTACAAGAATGCAGGTCCCAAAATCGAAGCATGGACTTCTAAAAAAACGTGAAGATTTACTTTAAGGAGGATGTATTATACTATTATTTGGACACAGTAATGCCTAAATTTGACTGGAAATGGAATCCTACCATAATTTGACTACACTGATTGAAAATTATACAAGGATCCTTTCAGATAAGTATGTGACATGTTTATTTCCATCTTTTGCACTGGCGTGGGTTTCCAAGCATAGCCCTTCCTATGTGGAATTATTTTGCAAATTATAGATATAATAGACTGAACTTTAGATTCAAATCAGTAGTCATATCTTTTTTTATGACAAGTAGTTATAAGAATATAGAATGAAATAAATTTCTTGCTACATTCCTTATGCAATGCATCTTCTCAGTCATTGTTAAAAAAGTTCGCCAAAGCACTTTCACTCTTGATCCATGAAAATTAAAGGTTGAAATTCACAATCAAACCAAGCTACAGAATCTAAGCTAGTTCATACTTGTGTGGCCCATATAGAAAGGAAACTAGTTATATGATGATCTATTGATCTATATTGGCTTCATCATTAATGGTGGGGAAGTTGTTAGGAAATGCGTACAAAATAAAGGATTTTACAGTTTACTAACACACTGAGCAATATCCAGTATCACGAATCTCAATCTTCAAGAGACTACAGAAAATTAACACAATCGCTACCATGTATTCAAGGCAAGCATGTTTAACTAAGAAGCTCCCTTCCTGATTCCAAGCACTGATTAAAAAAAAAATACACGCCGAACAAACTTTCTAAATGTCCGGTTCCATGTGGACCATGTGCTTTGATATCCATACCTTATAGTTCAAGATCAAAATGACATTAATTTCTCCAAAGTAATCAACTGAATGCAACGCATGACATAATATATAGCACCATAAACAGACCAAAAACAAAACCCAACATCCCAAATACTTATATACTAAGATAAACAGATCAAAAACAAAACCCAATATCCCAAATACTCACATCATCGTCAGAATCATCGCTATCGACCACATTCTCGGGCAGATTATCCGGTGCCCCTCCAAACAGGGCAGGTGCAGACCATGAATTCGTCTGTGTCTGAGCCTGGGGCTGCGAGGCAGCTACGGACGACGGGCGGCCCACCAGCCTGGCCTCGAGCTTCGCGATCTTCGAGGATTGGTCCGATTGGTTCGAAGAATTGGAGGTGAAATGTACAAACATGTCGTCCGACATTGCAAGAGTACTGAATTGAGGTAAAATTCCGAAGCGAAAATCTCAGTCAATGCAGAGCAAAAGCTGGCTGAAGAAATTGTTTTTTCTTTCAAGCCATCGGCACAAAACAGAAAAGGGGGAAAATGGAAATAAAAAAAATCATTAATTTCGAGCTCGAGGATTAATGGAAATGATTCTTCCAGAAACCCTTTTACATGAAACGAATCGCCGATTCATGACGAGTGCACGTGCTCTGGGCCCTTCAGTGAAATTGAATGAATTTTTTGGGTCGGTAGAAAAATTGAATTGACGGGGAGGCAGAATTAGGGTTTAGGGTTTTGGATTTTCCGCTGTTAATAGAAAGAACTGGGCTGGATGACTGAGTTTGTTAATGGTATGCAGACTGCAGAGCAAGACTGCGTGAGGGAGTGTTGGGAGTAATTTTGAATTTTTACTGAATTTTATTTTTTGAGAAATGATAATAATATTATTATTCGGTCATTGGAATTTGGTATCATATTTTTCAATGTGACAATAAATTGCAATTTCAGAGATAGAAATTTCACATGTAATGAAGAAAGAAATTACATTGTGTTTTTTTTTTTTAATATAAATTATTAATTTATTACATGATAAAAAATAGTGTAAATTTGGTGATGGCTGATGAGGTTGTGATTTTAATAATTAAACCAAAATACAAATAAAAGGTAAAGTTTAAAAAGTATATACAAATATATATTAAAGTAAAAAACAAAGAGGGTAAATATTGTTGTGTAAATTAAAAAAGAGTTATGTATCTATGTTTTAGGTCATTTGTAAATTACAAAGGAAAGGACTTATGATCATGATCATAGATATCAGACACAAGTGGTATTAATTAAATAATTAAAGCACACAAATCATAAACTCCATAATTTTAATTTTACAAATTCATTATATCCGTAAAACTATACAAATCTCACTGAAATTGTTAGGCTTAACTCACAATCATCCAAATGACCATATATATTATTTTTTTAATTTGACTAGTAACTTTTAATGCAAATCAGGTGAATGAAGTATTTCTTAGTTTTTGTGACCCGTTGAACAAGATAATTTCAAATCGATGAAGTAATACTTACTCTCTTCGTCTCGATGAGTTATCATAACTCAAAATATTTTGTGAAAAGAAATCATATTAATTCGAACGGGTAGTAAAATTAGATTTTTCTGTCAACACTTTCTAAGTTGAACTATAGAGTTAGTTTGCCTAATGTAATTTATTTGGTTGAGCCTAGTAGTAATTTATTTTTCTGTCAATGATGATTTGGGCTTTAAGTGGGCTTTTGTTAATGTTAAAAGCTTTTACGGCCGATGAGACCAGTGAGTCAATGGGCTTGGGGCCCGCCAAATATAATTAAAAGTGGAGTACAAAGTAAATAAACAGAGAAAAATAAGGATCCAATTAACTAAGAGTCTTTGGAGTAATAAAAAGGATAAATTTTATAAAGAATATTTTTGTGCAAAAACAAAGTGTTCTACACATTAATTTCTTCTACCTATTTCATGCCTAAGACAAAAAATATCATTCTTAATCATGTAGTAATTCACTAGTTCAAGTAAGAGCAGTTGTCCTTTTAATTTTCATTTTAATTTGACGTAAATCCCACACCTTATATCAAAGGCGTGAGAATGAAAATTACTTATAAATCAATTAATAATTACAATCCCATTTGTGTTTGACCACGCGTTTAGCACTTATTGTCTTATCCCTAATTTTCTTTCCACATCGATCCACTTCATTATTTATATTATTTATTATTCAAAATAATAAATAAAAGCCACTCACTTAACGAATGACTATTAAAAGTTGAAAATCAAAATTTATTTGAAGATGTGACAATTTTTTGTATTTATATTTATTTATTTGGTCTACTCTCAACCACGACAATTTTTAGCTTTCAATTACTCCTATTATATCTATATATAAAAAGCTTTTTTAAGGTACATTTTTTTTTTGAGTATTTTACTTATTTATTTTCCATTATTAGCAACCTCGTGACGTACCATTTACTTTGGTTACACCAAAATTACATTTTAAGATACTTTGATGGATAAAAATCGACTAAAAATGTAACGCGTGACATAAAATGTCAAAACAATAAAATCATTAGAAATAATATACCAACAAATTTGAAAGAAAACTAAAGTACATAAATCAGATTTGACGAAAAAAATGAATGTTTCAAAATATAATGGATTGATCAAATTAGTGAAATTAGTGGACAAGTGCGCACATAGATATTATACACATTAATTATGAGTTTAGTGGAACTTAAATTACAATTAATTATACCTATATTTCTTATAGGGAATGATTTTAAAATTTTCTTAAAAAACAAAAAATAAATATTATTATTAGTAGTAGTCTAATAACAAAAGTACTCTCTTAATTCCTCCAAAATATATATATATATATATTGGCACTTTTTTGTTCCTTTTTTCACTCCATATTTAAAAATAATAATTACTTTTATTTTTTAAAAATAAAAATACATTTTTATTCTTATATATATAATTTTTACTCACATTTATTTAATTAATTTTACAAAATTTTTTTTCATCAAAAATAAATAAATAAATAAATAAATCTTTTTTTAATATTTGTGCTCAAACAATCATAAAAAAATATTACTTCACTTTAAATTATAATGTTACTCATATATTGTAATATATTTTTATCACTTTTTTATTTTCCTCAATTACATTTACATTTTTAATTGTAAAAAATATTATCAATTACTTTAAAAATCTAGTACTTTTTTATTTTCCTCAATTACATTTACATTTTTAATTGTAAAACATATTATCAATTACTTTAAAAATCTAGTAGCAATATTTCTTTATTAATATTCCTATAAAAAAGTAGTCTAATAAAGAAAAGGAAAAAGAAATAAATAAAATTAGCCCTCTCATGAAATAAAAACATTCATTTATATATCTGGCCGTCATACTGCAAATCTCCATCTCCCTCTTTCTCTCTCATTTCAGTTTTCTCATATATCAATCCCGAAACATTCGATTAGGGGTTTTCAGATTTTTCCATTGACGAATCAAAATTAGTTGTTAATTAGTTGTTACCACCACCAAACTCACCTGTGATCCGTCGGTTTACACCTCAACACGCGCCGTCCAATGTCGGCGAAGACCGCCGCGGAGTCCCCTTCGGCGTCCGTTACGCGGCGGCTCACGAACGACGCCAAAAAATCCCGTCGACGGGGGAGCAGGATGGGGGAAACGGCGGGGGAATGCGCGGCGGTGTGCTGCTGCTGCCCGTGCGCGATGGCGCACCTGCTGATCCTCGCCGTGTACCGCCTCCCGAGGGGAATCTGGAGGAAGAAGAAGAAGAGGACGCTGCTGATGAAGAAGAGGAAAATTTCGTCGGAGGAAAAGGAGATCCAGAGGAATATACCCTCCAGCGCCGATGACGACGATGATATGGATGAAGACGAGTCAACCGATGAAACGGCGGAAAACGACGTCGTCGAGTGGGACAACGAGATGTGGGACCGGTTCGGGGTCGGTTTCTGGAGGAGCGGTTCTCAGAGAAAGGATGATTGATTGATTCATTGACTGGTAATTTTCTAATTTTTCGATTTAGGTTATTTGAATTTAATTTCCCTAATTTTGGATTGCATGCTTTTGGAAAATGGAGTATTAATTGCCAAATATCCACTGTTGATGAGTGCTGTGTTCTTGAGCTTTCAATGAAGTATTGAGTATTGACTGCAGAGAGATTGCTTTCTACATTTTTTGTTTGTTTGTTTTCTTTCTATTTTTGTGAGGACAGTTTTTATCGTCTTCTTCGATCGGTGTTGAATGATTCCAGTTGCATTTGTGTATTTATAATCTACGACCACCAAACGCATTTATGATTTATTCACCGGATTCTTGATAAGGACACGAGGGCTACCGCATGATTGGAATATTTGGGAAAAATCTATCGGTTTTATCTTTGATCTTGAATTCTCGATTGAATGTTGACTCATCTCTAATATGATTCCCTTTGTTTCAGGTGGATAACAAGTAGTAGAATGTTCCATATTAGCGTGTTCTTGGACGAAGTCAAGAAGAACTGTTTATTACAATTACACGGAGAGTTTGAATTGGTCGATTCTTGTTTTTAGAAACCGAGAGAACTTGCACGAAGCTCGATGATTTGAAGCAAGTGTTTTGCAGAAATTGGAGCTGCTTGCTTGCTTGGTCAAGTAGATATTGAGGATGTCATTCTCATTTGTGTATAGAGTATACAGTTAGTTGTGTTAATTCTATCAAAAAAAATCTTATTTGGGCTCAGAACCACTGCTGGGAGTAACCAAGAGAGCCCATATTGGGCCCAAGAACTGAAATCGTGAAGCCCAATAGATATGGGCCCATTTGTTGTGGTAGTTGGTGGATCTGACCTACTACAGGATACACCAAATGATTGATCAATATTTTGTGGGTTGAATGTGTAGACTTTGAAAATACTTATCAACAACTTTACGATGGGCCTCAAATTCGTAAACATGATTTGTCTTTTTTTCAGAATTATTATTATTTGGTGTTGTTTTTGATTGGAGGGGATCCTTGAATAAATCAATTGATTGTTGCTAAAGCTAATTAATAATAATGGTAATAATAATGATTCAATAAATGTGACAATATTTTCTCAATTACAATTCAATAATTAATTAACGTCTCTCTGATTCTATTCAAAAATATTATTGTTGACATTGCTTGAATTCACAAAGTTGATCTTAGAATTTAAGTGAATTTACTTGTGGTAAATTAAATAATGACACATTTGGGTTCGTAAGATACATCATAATCAAAGTATACCATTTTTTATCATATCTAACTACATAATATTATTGTATTTTATTACTACTATTTTATAAATAAAACAAATTAATATAAATTCAAAAAAATTGCATTTGTTGAAGACCACTTGTGAGTTGTTCCACATCGAATAATTGTGAGAGGGGAGTCTATGATATAAGCCTAGGGAGTTCTCCTACTTAGCACCATATGGTTTTGAGTTAGATTGATGCTCTCTAGTGCATATTCAAGCTCCCGCTCTCGTGTGTGCGCTAGGCGTGGGACCGCACTTGAACACCCCCATTTGAAATTTAACATGGTATCAGAGCAGGTTTCGATCCTGTTTGTGAGTGGTTTGACCACCCTTTGACTAGGACTCACAAGTGGAGGGGGTGTGTTGAAGGCCACTTGTGAGTTGTCCCACATCGAATAATTGTGAGAGGGGTTTCGATCCTGTTTGTGAGTGGTTTGACCACCCTTTGACTAGGACTCACAAGTGGAGCTCGATCCTGTTTGTGAGTGGTTTGACCACCCTTTGACTAGGACTCACAAGTGGAGGGGGTGTGTTGAAGGCCACTTGTGAGTTGTCCCACATCGAATAATTGTGAGAGGGGTTTCGATCCTGTTTGTGAGTGGTTTGACCACCCTTTGACTAGGACTCACAAGTGGAGGGGGTGTGTTGAAGGCCACTTGTGAGTTGTCCCACATCGAATAATTGTGAGAGGGGAGTCTATGATATAAGCCTTGCCTAGGGAGTTCTCCTACTTAGTACCATATGGTTTTGAGATAGATTGAGGCTCTCTAGTGCATATTCAAGCTCCCGCTCTCGTGTGTGCGCTAGGCGTGGGACCGCACTTGAACACCCCCATTTGAAATTTGACATGGTATCAGAGCAGGTTTCCTGTTTGTGAGTGGTTATAACCACCCTTTGACTAGGACTCACAAGTGGAGGGGGTGTGTTGAAGACCACTTGTGAGTTGTCCCACATCGAATAATTGTGAGAGGGGAGTCTATGATATAAGCCTAGGGAGTTCTCCTACTTAGCACCATATGGTTTTGAGTTAGATTGAGGCTCTCTAGTGCATATTCAAGCTCCCGCTCTCGTGTGTGCGCTAAGCGTGGGACCGCACCCCCCATTTGAAATTTAACATGGTATCAGAGCAGGTTTCGATCCTGTTTGTGAGTGGTTTGACCACCCTTTGACTTGTGAGTGGTTTGACCACCCTTTGACTAGGACTCACAAGTGGAGGGGGTGTGTTGAAGGCCACTTGTGAGTTGTCCCACATCGAATAATTGTGAGATCCTGTTTGTGAGTGGTTTGACCACCCTTTGACTAGGACTCACAAGTGGAGGGGGTGTGTTGAAGGCCACTTGTGAGTTGTCTCACATCGAATAATTGTGAGAGGGGAGTCTATGATATAAGCCTAGGGAGTTCTCCTACTTAGTACCATATGGTTTTGAGATAGATTGAGGCTCTCTAGTGCATATTCAAGCTCCCGCTCTCGTGTGTGCGCTAGGCGTGAGACCGCACTTGAACACCCCCATTTGAAATTTGACAGCATTATCATAAAAATACAGTAAAATTGTTACTTTGTTTTCTCCAACTCCAAAAAAGAAAGACTGTGTCAGTCAGTGTGTGGGGCGCTCACTTGTCAGACTCTCACCTCCATGAAAGAAAGAGAGAAAAAAAAAAGTAAAAAAGGAAAATAAAGAAGAAATAAATATTCATTTTTTTCCAGGAAAAAAAAAGTCCACAAATTGCTGTTCTCATTCCTCCTCTTTTTCTTCCCTTTTCCCCAAATTCCATTCCCTCGACAAAAGCGTATTGTATACTCTTCTTTCCTTTTCTGAATATATCAAATCCTCTGTCTTCTTTCTTCCGTTCAATATTACTCTGAGCTTTGCTCTGCTGTTCCGTGGATTCATCTCATCCCCAAAGCTCACTTTTTTTTTATCTCGAGGTAAAAAAAAATATGGACCATCTTCAAATCTGATAGGGTTTTTAAAACTGTAAAAAAAGAATTTTTTTTAGCCACCACCAAATTTTGATGGGCTGTTTCAATTTCATGTTTTCAACTGTAAAAAGGTTTTTTTAGTTGTAGCTAATTTAGGCGTGTGTGTGTTCTTGGGATATAATTAGGATTCAAGAATTGATTTTTTCTGGTATGTTGAGAAAAAAAAATCTGTATTTATTGGTCTTTTCCATCTGTAGGAATTGGTGAATTTTTTTTATATAATTTTCAACTCCATTTTTTACTTGCATAATCCTCTCTGTTCGTTTGGTTTTTGAAATTGAAATTTGTGTTTCTAATTCTACGAGCAGATGGAAGACGGAAAGGCGTCGTCTGAAAGCAGCTTGATTTCCGCTGCGGCTTTCGTGGAAGGAGGGGTTCAAGAGGCTTGTGATGATGCTTGCAGTATATGTCTCGAAACCTTCTGCGATACTGAACCTTCCACAGTATGAACACCATCTTATTCTTTTTTTTCTTTTTCTTTTTAATGGCTGCTCTTTGAATTGAGAATTTTAGATCATTTTGCCGATCGATTGATATTTAACAATCATCCACCTCAGGTGACTAGTTGCAAGCACGAGTTTCATCTCCAGTGCATTCTTGAATGGTAAAACGACACACCGACTCTCATAATTTTGGCTTTTAATTTTGCAATGTACTGTAATGTAGTGTGTTTCTCGTTTTGTTTTGTTTATTTTTATCTCTCAATGGATTGATTATTTTGGCCCATGAAAGCTGCTACCTTCGTCATTGATTGTTTGACTGTTTGTAAAAAAAGAAAACTTACGTTAGATCATTAACTTAATAATAATCGTAGGTGCCAGAGAAGCTCTCAATGCCCTATGTGTTGGCAGCCAATCAGCTTGAAGGATCCCAGCAGGTATATCGTAGTAATCGTTTTCGATTCTTAACTCGAATTTCGAACGGATATTATAAATAGGACTCTATTGTCTTCACATGTTTCGCAGCCAGGAATTGCTCGATGCAGTCGAGCAGGAGAGGAATGTCCGTATGAATCCGCCTCGAAGTGCCATATTCCACCATCCAACTCTAGGAGACTTTGAGTTGCAGAATGTTAGTTACTACTTGATTTCACTATTCTGTCATTTAGTCTATATACAAAAGATAATAATATTAAAAATCGAATCTTTTGATCCGTGCAGTTGCCAGTTAATGCAACCGAATCCGAACTCGAAGAGCAAATTATTCAGCACTTAGCTGCTGCCGCCGCCATGGGAAGGGCTCGTCAGCTAGCTCGGAGGGAAGGCCAACGGAACAGCAGGTCTTCTGCTCAAGGCCGTCCACAATTCTTGCTTTTTTCGGCTAATCCTAATGGAACCTCGTCCCCTGACGGCTCAAATACTTCCCTGATTACTGCCCCAGATGATTCTTCTCAGCTTATTGCGCAACCCTCTTCCGACCAGCTGATGGTGTCGGGATCAAGTGCAGCTGTAAATCAATACGGAACATCCTCAAACAATAGGTATTTTTTGTTTTTAAAATAAATGAATCAATCGAGGAATGATTATGAAAACAATCCCTAAGTTTATTATTTTTTTGGCTAATTTTTAAAATTAATAAACTACTATTGACGAGGTTTGTCATCGAGTATTGAGAACCTTGCCCTAATTTTTTTTCAAATATTCTTCAAGTATACCCTCATTTTCTTCAGATATTATGATCTAGCCCCATCTTTTTGTTTGGCCATATTTGTATTGGATGTAATCATAAAATGTAAGATGAAAAATTGGGTGTATATTTAATGTAAGGTGGACATAAATCTCAAGGGTGGTTTTCGTAATTTCCAAAGTTAAGATTTTGCATATATCCTTGTATCATTTTGTGAAAAATTCATAATCTAATCTTGTGGTTTAGCCTTTTAACGAGAAAACCAGTTATCTTCTAGTGGTTTAGTCTTCATTCGTGAAATAGTACGAACTTCCAGAGGTTAATAGGCTATTATGTATGTGTAACTATCAATTCGATTAGTGAGAGCTAACTGAAAGAGATCCAACATGTGTTTTTTTTCATAGGAGGTCTCCTGCACAGACTTCTCCTGGTAGCCAAGATAGAGCCGGACCATCCGATCTTCAATCATTCTCTGACAATCTAAGATCTCGCCTTACTGCATTGTCATCGAGGTAAGACCGACTAAATGTGTGTTTGCTCTTGTTTCTTTTTGCCGATCATGTTTTCATATAACCTTTTTCTTTTTCAGATACAAAGAATCTCTAAATAAGAGCACAAGGGGTTGGAAGGAGAGACTATTTGCTCGCAACAACAACAATAATAATACTTCAATAATTACCGTAACGCCCCCAAGTGCTGAAACCCACCGAGTACCCTCTGGTCAAACAAGTATTGCCACCGTGTCTCGGATGATGGATCATCTCGAAATAGGCGAAGATGGTGGGACCCACACCACATCAAGAAGTGTCGAGGAGGATAATGGACTAACTTCAAATCTTATCGGAGAACAGGGGGGAACTATGAGCGAAGACAATAATACAAGAGTTCCGTGTACTACTGCTTCGATTTCATAGCGATTTCCTTTTTGGTGGTAAGTAATCGCTCGCTGATTTGTTTGTTTGTTTTTTTGGATGCTTATACCGATTGTTTGATGGATGACTGTGTACGTATCAGGTGTGAACTTTCATCCGGCAATTCTGATTCTGTTCGTGACGACACTTTTGTCTCCGGTCAGTTTTATATATATGTGCAATAAAGGAAACCTTGTAAACATTGTGTTTGTAAATGATACTAATACATTATCGATGATTTTCAGATTTATCATATGAATCAAACTTATCAGAAGCAACAATTCCATAACAATTATTGATAATAATCCCTTGAAATTGTGAGTCCAAGATTGTGGGAAGAAATTTAAAAACACAACAAGCTGCAAATTTTTTCTTTATCACTCCAGATGATAAACAGCAATGGACTGCATCAAGACACTTCCGATCCAAAGCTTCCCATCTCTCTCCTCGACTTCGCTGATAGCTTTGACCACTTTCCCAGGTCGATCTTCCAAAACCTGCAAAATCTCGCCTTCCGGACTGTACTTCAAGGCAGCTGCATGCATGTGCCCTCCGATTTGCATCAAGTAGTGGACTTTCGCTGGTATCGGAAGCTTCAGCCATAACTTTCGGATCTTAGGGTACAATGCCATCAAGTGGGAGTATATGGTCCGGCGGCAGTGGATCGCTACCCAGAACTCACCCTTCTCGTTCGTCCGGACATTGTCTGGGTGTCCAGGTAGGACAACCATAACCTCAGTAGTTCCTGCCTTTTCACCCTTTAACCAGTATTTACGCAGCCTGAATTGTTTTAGATGACAGACAAATAGTATAAAAACAAACACCGAGTTTTCTGAGAAGTACAGTTTTCATTATGATATTTTTATGATCAATGAATACATATGACTCAGGGTTCAAAAAATGGGCATACCTTCCGATTGAACCCTCGCAAAAAGCGAAGAACGAACCATCTTTACTCAGGGAAAGACCGTTCGGGAACTGAAGATTCCGAACGAGCACAGTGGTTTCCTTTGTGTTTGGATCGTATTTCAGCACCCTTCCACTATCTTCCCCAGTGAAAACTAACTGCAGAAAGTTCCTGAAACCAAGCAAAGCCAGAAAACATGTCTTCATCGTTCAAACTTACATTTATCAAATAATTTGGAGAGGTTTATTTACCTTCTTTGATACTTTGTGCTGCTATCAGTGAAATACACATTTCCTTCGTCGTCAATATCTAAATCGTTCGTAAATCGAAGAGGAACCCCTTCCGCCTCAGTAGCCAATGGTGTCGCGAGACCACCTTCGGGCCCCACCTTCATAAGCCCGAGATACGCGTCCGCTATGTATAAAAAGCCCGTTCTTTTGTCGAATCTCAACCCCAATGGCCTACCACAGATATGCTCGTCTTTCAAGTAGCTAAGCGGCGATGGTTTTGGATCACATAAGCCCGACCTACTCGATAAAATAAACGAAAAAAACGAAAATCAGCTATATGTGATCATGTAGAGTAGTTCCCGTTTTCTTCCCCATACCATGGTGAAAAATTTGTTACAAATTACACAATTGTCCCCTGATTTTAGGTCAAAAACTGAAAAGCCTAATTATAGGAAAAATTGAAAAGGAAGGTTTTGAGTCTCACCGATTAGGGGAAGTGTGAGCGAAATCGTTCCACGTGTTTCCGTCCCAGGCGATGATTCTCCCGTCGGCGACGCCAGTGTACGGGCCGCGGCCCGTCGGGTCGAACGCGATGCTCTCGGGCCCTTGCACCTGGTTCAGGAACTTGATCTCGGACTTCTGGAGAAGGTTCTCGTGGTCTCTCGCGAGCGGGATTTCCGACCACGACGGCATCTGCACCGCGACCGCCTCGAAATCCGGGAAATCGGACATCGCCGAGTGACGGAACGGGTCGACGGCGCAGTACACCGCCAGGACGAGGCATAGCCCGGCGAATATTCCGGCGGGCCTCATATCTCTGCGAAAAATAGGCTTAATTTCGGAGGAGTAAATCAATTTTATTGTTTTTGTTGGTAGTAGCTATTGAAATCCAACTACCTCCGCGCTACTGCTTCACGGTACTAACAGCGTGATCAGTGATTGTGTGTGTCAGTAGTGTGTGAGAGAGAGAGTGCTGTGAGTAAATGTTATCTGGGCCGCGACGAGGAGGTTGGGTTGGGCTTTAAAATTTTAGAGCCGGCCCATGCAAATATAACGAGTCGTGGCCCATTTAGAATTTTATGTTCAAAAATCACAATTCCAAGTGTTCTACTACTATTTTTTTGTTTTTATTTTGCAACACAAATTCATATAATAATAAATAATCAATATAAATTAAATTAATTTCTCAACATGTTATTGATAGGTATTTTTACTATACTTCGTTTGATATATGGTGCGTCCTCAATTACGTCTTGTCGGACGAAAATAGACGATTATGTTTACGATCAAATCGGCAGTCGATTTTCAAATTTAGTTTTTTTCTCGAGCAGAGACTAGTGACAAAATTAATCGAAAACGATAAGAGTTCGTTCTTAGATTTCGGTTCTAGATCGACCGATCGATCTGATGATCAATAATTGTGGGGTTTGAAATTGGTTGATGTTGTGTCGTTATCTTTGCAGTTTGGGTTTTAATGTGAATATGTATATCGTGAGTAAATGATGATTGTACATTTGTACCTAGTGATCGAACAAACATTTTGTCGTTTGAAATTATTTACAGTACATTTTTTTTATAATCATGATAGTATAATTAATTCGATCTTGAGAATAAAAAATCAAGAATTTGAATTCAATATTTTTTTTTTAAATTTGTATAGATGAAGACGTACATTTTGATGTAAGATATCACGTGGGAGTTTTGATGCTGTCCAATCTCTACAATTCTTTGCAGTTACGTCTCATCACATTTCTTGGTACTTGACATATTATGGTACTTTATATATGCTCAATTATAAAGTGCATATGATAAATATAGTCCTTTTGTTTAAAGTCATAAAGTCAATCCCTTGCAAATCACCTTCACTTTCAATTAGGAAATCACCACATGAATATAGGTAGCTAAACCAAAGAGATGATATGCTAATAATGCTAGTAGTTGTTTACATGAAACGGTTTAGCTTAAGGTTCATCAATGTAGGATGAGTCATGACCTAAAAACAAGCCGAAATGCATAGTCGATAGAAAGCCACGCAACGACTTGAAACGAGATCATGGCCGACGTTGGATTTTCAAGATTATATTGTTTATATATCTTCAAAAATCATTTAAATCTCACGACTAATCTAGCTACTTAACTATAGTGAGACTCACATTTGACACTTAAAACAATCGTTAAAGCACTGTCTTGCGATATTAACTCAAATCGAAATTTTTTTTTTCTCTAGAACCGCGTTTTGAAATTTTAAATAAAAAATAAAATAATTGGATGTTTAATTTGAACAAACTTGCACTCTCTTCCAATTGTAGCATATTAATAGTGAGAATAATTAACAACAAATTAAATAAATAAATTAGGGTTTATAAGTAGGTGTATTTTGTGTTGTACTCTTAATTAGCTAATCCCAAGAGAAAATGAAGATTGGAAAAGTGCATTAATTAATAGTATGTCTCGCTCGCCCCCCTCGTCCGCTGCACAGAATGCAAACAGTTAATATTGTCACCCACTCATTCTCTCAATCATATCATAACACACACAATACACACACAATATATCTCTCTCTACATATATATACACTATACAATAATACAAATACGTAGTATAATATTACATATACTCTAATTTATATATAAATATGTTGTAATAATAATAATTTGATTTCTCTTATCTTTCCATTCTTTTGCCTTTTGGCACACCTTCTTGTGGCCTTTCTTGAAGCTCAAGATCATGAATTACTTACTCATTCTTATTATTAATATAACTTCTAATTTTGTGCTACTCACTTTCCTTGCCTAGATTCCTTTATTGATTTCCTCTATCAAGAACTAAACGGCGATCGATCGAATCCATCATCGATGGAATTGTCCTCCGAACGCGTTTGCTATGTCCAGTGCAACTACTGCAACACCGTCTTAGCGGTACATACACACATCGATGATCATCGATCTTTCCCTTACTGTATTTGTGTTGTTGCATGCTTACATTTTTTGTTAATTATTTTGTTATAATTATTTAAAAGAAATTAATTTGTGGATCAAGAACTTGAAATCTGCAGAGATCCAACTTTGGGAATTGAAGTAAACTTACTTTTTTTTTTTTTTTTTTTTTTTTTTTTTTTTTTTTTTTTTTTTTTTTTTATCTTTTTTGAAGAACCCTAGCTAGTTATATAGGCTATAGCTGCAGGAATCTTAATTTAATTTATTATCTAGGGTTTACTCTTACTTTAATATTCAATGGGTAATTTATTTCACTCATGGAGCATTAGTTTGAACTATTTTCCCATTTTTATTTACAAGCATATACTTGTAAGTTGTATCTATAGTAAAATGTAGTAGTAGTAATAATTTTTTTTTTCACTGTTTAATTCTTTGGTACAAGTGACTGAAAAAAATTAAACAGTTGTGTTGTGGGCTTTTGCTGAATTCAATTCAATTTCAGTCAGGTCGTTTTCTTCCCTCTTTCTTTATACATATCATAAATATAATAATTAATTAATTAATTCGTAAGCATTATATATATATAGTACTGAACTACTGATGATGGCAGTGTAGTGTTGTGTTCAGAAAATAAAAGTGATTGAGCACTAATTATATACTTTGTATTTTAGCATTTGGATATGATCTGATCATATATCAGTATATAACTATATATAGAGAATGAAAGACATTGAATTCATAGCTAGGACGTACTAATTATTCAAATAATACATATGGAGTATATATATTAATTAATAATTAACATCATTGCACAACTTATGATCATTGAATTGTGTGCAGGTTAGTGTTCCATACGGCAGCTTGTTTGCTACCGCGACTGTGCGTTGTGGGCATTGTTCGAATCTGCTGTCGGTTAACATGGGCCTTTTGCTTCAGTCTCTTCAACTTCAAGATTTCCAACTGCAGGTAATTAATTAATTATTGATACATACATACATACATGAGAATCATCGTTCGGTTATAAATGTAGTTTAATTAGCTAATTTGAGTCATATATATACGAATACGACGTACAGATGAAGCAACAATCTGCAGCCTTGGGCGAGGCCTCTGCGAAAGACAACATGACTAATAGTAATAACTTAATGAGATTTGGACCACTACAAAATATGAGTAGTACTTCTAGTACTACTACTGATTATGATCATGAACAACCTGCACCTAGGATGCCTCCAATACGACGTAAGTTCTCGATCAATTGTGTTTCACCTCGTATATATAATTAAAACAGTAATAATAATATATAGGTCAAGCATATACATTTAAAATAGTGCTTACTATTGCACAACATTACAATATTACTATGAATATATACATAGTTTTGATTTGAAACCCTAGCTGGCTAAATTGTGGACATTTATATTTGAATTTGCAGCTCCGGAGAAAAGACAACGCGTCCCATCTGCATATAATCGTTTCATAAAGTAAGCACTATTGCACCATCATATTATACAATCACTTCAATTTTAAATCATCGAGCGAACGAACGAATCCTTTTAATCATATATCAATTATTTGCATCGCTACAATGTAAAAACAATGTTGATTTTTTTGATCAATTTCGAAGAAATTAAATCATTTTACTTCATGATTTTTGTGACTAGTAACTAACAACAATTTTGTTGATTAACTTTTCGCTTTGTATGATTTGTTTTAAATTAAATATTGTTTTTGTGCAGAGAGGAGATTCAAAGGATAAAAGTGAGCAATCCAGAGATTAGCCACCGCGAAGCTTTTAGCACTGCTGCAAAAAACGTATGTTCAAATTGATTTGATTTTATATTTTATAATTATAAGAACTTGAAATTAATTAAATCAAATATATATATATTTACATATGCGCGGCAGTGGGCACATTTTCCACATATCCATTTTGGACATAAGCTCGACGCAAACAAAGAAACAACCGGAGGAGGTGAAGTGCCGCCGGCACACAAATCTCGTGGCTAATATAAATATATATTTGCATTTTTTCATTATGAATTTTACTCATTTTCATTCCCAGACTAATAATAAATTAAATTTAGTTTATTTCAGCAAATTAATAATATATATGTATAAACATCAAATTGATTAATGCAAAGTTGCTTTTCATAGTGTATTTTCCGTTGCTTCACAATATTAATAATACATATATATTACTACCTCTCTATCTGTTCAAGGACAGTATTTCTACTTCATTTGCAATCTACAAAATGACAGAATGAGTGTTTTTTTGAAGTTTTACAGTAATATAATATTATACTTTTTTTTTGTGTGTGTGGAAATTAACACTTGTGAATATTCAAGTTTGAAGGGCTTGCTCTGGGGATGGTGGTGAGTGTGGGGGGATGATGGTGACGGTTCGAGTGTTGAAGAGTCATATTCATTGCTGAGCTTATATATCAATTCAAGAAATTCAGCAAAAATTCCATGCCACCTCTAATGTGTGAAACCCTCCACCACTTTTTTTAATTATTATTATTATTATTCAAGTCTACCTAAGTTACCCTGCACGAAGAAAGTATTGAGAAATAAAAAAAAAAATACTCATATTCATTCAATAATTATTTATCTCACAACGAAACAAGTCTACTTTCTTCCAAAATAATAACGAGAGATACTTTTTTCTTGAAGGGAGTATAATTTTAATACTACTCTCTAATGGAACACTCAAATATATTTATAATATAATTATATCACCAAAATTGTAGTATTCCCTCCGTTTAATAGAAGAGAATTATCACTTAATTTTACAAAACAAAAAAACAGAATCTGTAACGTCAAATCACGCAGTTGATTTGAGTGGGGAGGTAAAGTGGGGTTATCGTGATTGTCCTAAAGAGATTGGTTTGTGCTCTGGATCTTTGCTTTAGTCATGAGATGTCATGTCATGCGTATTTAATGTTGTATTATTATACACACTACTGTGTGTATTTATAATGTCGGTACACCTAGTACAATTCTACAATTTCATATCACTTTTTAAATTTGAGTACTCACAAATCGAAATGGTGTAACTTGTAAGGATACACAGAACATTACAAACATAAAAACAGGCAACTATCAAATATAAAGTCCAACAGAATGAATTCAATAGCTCAACCGAAATCAGTAGTAGCGAGCCCGACTCATACGCACGGCCCTTTGGGTGCGAGATTTTGGGATCATAAACGTGATCCCTAGCATTGCCTGGAAATCGGCTTCCTTCTATGTAAGATTCCGAGTTGTTGTAAGGACGATGACCTGGCTCACCTGCTGGATCGAAGCCCCGAGGATCACTAGCACCGATGTTATCGGTCGGATAATTTTTCGTAACCATCTGCTGGTATTGCTGTTGTCTTGCTTGAGACGCTCTACGGAGAACATCGTCTCTCCTGCTGGCGTGCTGGGACCTGAGACTGAGTAGCTGCTCCTCGTATTGTGCATTGATTGCGTTTATTCTCTGTACAAGAAAATATACACATGAGTAAAATCTCTCATAATCTCGTTTTCTAGAAAGAACAAAGATAAATTACAAAATCGGGGCTTGGGGCTTGAGGCTTGAGGCTAGAAGGGAATTTTTTGTAAATATCGCATAAAATAAAAATAAAATAAAAAAGGAACAACTTACTATTAAAACTTCCGAAAAACTTTTAAAGAGGTATTTGACTTTTTGACACAAGAAACAAGGGTTGTGTTCTCGCTATCTTCCGATACAAGAAGGATACGAGATTTTCCAAATCGTGGTGATGGTGAAGTAAAACCAGAATGAAAACTTGCAACACAGACCAAGATGAAAGGTGGAACTCTAGAGCTAAAGAAACACTTTAATACCTCGAAAATCAGAAGTAACGAGGACCCTCCCTAATACCAAGAACTGCATCTTTTGAGAATTAAGACTCGTCGTGTCTAATTATTTAATGCAATTCGATCTAAGTCACTGATTAGTTAGGCACAAATTTGAAATTGAATTTAACGTTTACCCTTCATCAGAGCAAACTAAAATCCACCCCCCCAACCCAACCAAAATATAATAGTAATAATTGAAAAAATCAATTTAAAGTGGAGTCGGAAGAAACCTCTCTATGCCTGGTATTTTCAGCATCCTCAGCATTAGTTTGTTCTTTGCTCAGCTTCATGATGTCATCAAGAAACCTCTGCTGGAGACCTTCAAAATTCTGCATCGAGCGATTATCTTCATAGCCTACATCCATATCCTCCTCATGAGGCTGAGATCTATGATCCCCACCACCACCACCTTGTCTCTCCAACGACATCCGTTGATCCAACCTCTGGTTTTGGTAATATGATCTCGGAGCTTCACGCCCTAGAATAAAAACACACTCAGTTCATTCGAAGACTAACCGAGTAGCTGATAGAGTTTCCGATGTTTACAAATTACCCAAAAACAAACACTGAAAATGAGATTGAATAATTCCAGGGCACACATTACTCGATTATTCCTACGACTGAATTAACGAGCATTATCCGATAACAAAATGACACCACCGATTCGAGTATAAGTGCTACAAATAAAATATATATATATATATATATATATATATAAATATGAACAGAGAAATTACCTTCGGAGAAGGGAGCGGTGGGCGACATGGCGGTCTGAGGCAATTTATCCTGCGCACCATCTCTCTCCCACCGCCATTGATTATCGTGCTGCGGAACTATTTCCTTATCGCAGATTGCTTGCTGCTCCTGGTGAAGCCCCTGATAATAACCGGACGTACTGTTACGCTGCTGCCGCTGGTGGTGCATTTGAGCGGCGGATCCACCGTACTCGTGGCGTCCACCACCGTCGCCGCCGCCCGAATCGCCTTCGTAGTAGCCTCCGTGCCTTATCATCTCGCCTGATTATCGTTTATTTTGAGGGTTTATTTACTGCACGAAAAAAATCTAGAAGTTTGGGAATTTAGGGATTTTGTTTTCGAATGCAGTGGCAACATGGGCTGTATTGTTGGGCTACAGACTACGGTAGAGTTCAGCCCAGCAAGGAAATCAGCCCGTTTGAATAAACAAAATGAAATTAAAAAATAAAAAACAATACAATTAACAATTAAATTGTTCTTTTTTTTTTCTTGTTTACCAATCAAATAATTAAAATCACACAAATAATAAATTCATTAATTATAACCACACAAAACTTGGAATACCAATAAAATACCATATTACCATTGTTTCTATCAATTGACAATTTGTTTACAAAACATTGAGAATTTTTTAATTTTTTTAATTAATTTTTTGACTAATTATTGTTATTGTTAAAAATGTATTTTAATGAAATATTTTTAATTAAATAAGTGAAAAGATAATTTATCTTTTACAATTAAAAGTAAAATAAATTATTTATTTTTATGGAGTACATATATTACATCATCTCACTCTCATCCTATCCAAAATTTTGGTCCATGATAGGGGGGAATCTCACACACTTCAAGCCCTAGCTTTATGCCTTTTTCTTGGCACACAAATGTTATTCCAAAATTAAGCACTAAAAACATTTTTAAATCATTAAATTATTTGAAATTATAAAAAAAAATCCAACAAATTATTAACCGTCAAGTATTAAAATATTACTATGATTTAAAAATTATAAACTTCAAGTATATTTTATATCATACTACTTAAACTGTATATTCATTTTTAACACATGCAAAACAACACTTATTATAAAAGAAGGCACTTGTTATATACAGAAATCATTGATCGAGTGACTAGACTTGACTCGACTCTTATCCGAAAAAAGTATTCATGAAATAATCAAAAAAAGAAAAGACAAAAATTGGAACAAATACGAAATGTTATGTAATAAGATAAGGGCACGTCACGTACATAGTACGTACCCTAATAGATGGTTTATGGAATATACTGATTTTGAGATTCTAGTGGGCTGTTTTCCAATTTAACGAGAATATATAAAAAATAAAAAATATATAAAAAATTATAAAAAGGGGTGGGGTAGGCCCACCTTCACACTCACTCGAAAACATATCCTAGTTAGGCCCATGGGCCATAGCCATAGCTAGGCCCGGTCCAAGAAAAAGACCACAATGGGCCCTGGAACAACCCAAACGAGACCACGAATTGTCCCTCCGTAGCCATGCCACGTGTCGATCTCTGATTCCATATAAATAGCGTGCAATACAACGATCTATTTTATTAATTATTAATACTTCTGAAATAGTGCATTAGTGCATAAAATAATATTATTGATCGTGGATTTTATCTATGCTATTTTTTGTGAAGTACATTATTTACATCTTGAATGTAAATTCAAAATTTTAATATTATTATATTAAATGTACATTGAAGTAATATAGAATGAGGTAGTATATATATACAGGTAATTATTTATTTGACATAATCAAAATTAGTGTTTTCTAATAATAGTAATGACATATTTCAAATATATATATATATATAAATATATATATTATATTTTTAATTTTAAAATATCGTATAATTTTCTTCAATTTTTTTTATTGTGCTCGCAATTATCGATTTTGCCATAGAATGCTATGCCCTGTCTATTTAAATAATTAAGAGGAATCTTACTCCTAACTTTTATTTTGATTGACATCATTCTTTATAATTAAGAACAAAATGCAAAGCCATAGAATAATAACACAAAGCTCTTGTTATGTCAATGTCACAAAAAAAAGGATTATTGACATGTACTTGTTTTATATCTTATCTTCATTTGTTTAATTCTATACTTTATCAATATTCAAGAAAAAAAAGCTTATACGAAGGGATTTTTTTTATTTTTTTTGGAAACATGACAATTTTTTTCACAAAATAAAAAAGAAAAAGTTTTATATTTTTTAAACGAAAATAGTGGTTTTTATTTAAACTTTTGTTATGTATTCTTCAAATTTTGTTCATTAATCAGAGTACGATACTTTTAATTAAATAGTATATATCAATTATTTTTTTAATTAAAATTTGTATATTTAAATAACACTATTTCTTCTATCTTAGAAGAGAACATGGATACATCTTTTGTAAAATACAGATGAAAAGTTATGACAATTAATGTTTATACAAATGTTTATACAGTAGTATAGTTGTTTATATAGTTTGGGGTTGATTAAATTTAATTAACGATATTGTCGTAATGTTTGGTGCATAATCTTGACCACGTGGCAGAACCTCATTCATGGACTATTCATTTCAAACAATAACTATTGTTAAATATATTCACTTTTTCATGTCTTGCTTAATGTGGCAATGGAAATAATATTGGTTTCCAATCACAGTCTAATAATAGAAATGAGATATGTAGATTGAGAATAAAAAGTACATAGTGGGGACGAATATTTGTTTTATAAAAATATTCACATGATTACATTGTTTAATTAAAATAATCCGACCTAGTAAAACAAATCAAAACCCTAGTAGATGTTTACTATATTTTGTGACAAAATCATTTTGTTACGTTCCCAAATTCTTCAGTGTGACAATACTATAACTTAGTAGATGTTCACTATATTTTTGTTAGTGCTATATATGTTCCATTCGGTTATTTTGGAGAGCTCCGATTGTTTTGAAGAGCTCGGTGTGAGAGTAAAGTTCTCTTTACACTGTCATTGAAAAATAAATATCAAATAATGCACAAACAAATAAAAATGAGAAAATAAATACATAATGTGTAAACAACACCATTAAATAAAAATATTTATTCGACAAATAATTAAATAATATATTTAATAAATAAAAATATTCAATATTTATTCATAAATAATGCGCAAACAATATATTTAACAAATAAAAATATTCATTCTCAACACATAAAAACACCTTTTATTTATGATCTTTAAAAAAAACTTAGCATTCTGTTTTGAAGAAAAGAAAAAAAAACTGAATTTTGTTTGTTGCTGTCCTTAATTTGATGAATTTAATCGTCGAGAATTTTGAATTTGGCCGTCAAAATGTTTTTTAATTTTAATATTTGTTTGTCGAGAAAAAAATGACCATGATTGATGGAAATAAATTGAGTATTTTGTTTCCGTTCAAATTTTGTACAATATAAATATTTAATAAAATATTAAATTTATTTTTCTATTACATTGATATATTAATGATTATTATATATATATATATATATATATATATGATAAAAATTGAAATAGACAATTATATATGTAAAAAATGTGTATTGAAATTAAAAAATTGTGACATTTAAAAAGGGTTTAAATGCAATAAACTTATAAAAGTGTATAAGAATGCAATTTTATCCAAATTTTCATGTTAATATAATTTTCTAAATACTTTATAATTAATAATACTCTTACTAAAATTATTTGATGTAATATTTTAGTATATACAAATTTACAAGTTGTTAATATAATTTTATAAATACTTTATAATTTAATGTAATATTTTAGTATTTGATGTAATATTTTAGTATATAAATATTTTTATTTGATAAAATTAATTATTTTATGCTAACATATATTTATTTTAAATACAGTTTAAAACACAAATCACATTAATTCTATTAAAAATCATATTAATTATTTTATAGCATTTACTTATTTTAAATACAATGTATATAATAAATCACATAACTTTATATATTAATATTTATTGCGAATTAACCAGTTTTCAAAGAATAAGTTTTTTTTACTCACGTTAACATATTTTAATATGATAATTGCCATATTTTTCTTAAATACAGTAAAACCAGAATAACCATACTCTGTTTGCTTTAAAGCTAACAATTCTGTAGTTCAATCAAGTTTTTTTGGACTCGCGTAGATATTAAGATCCAATACTTATCGCAATAAAAATATCTTTCTACTCTGTTTTCTTTAAAGCTAACAATTTTGCAATTCAATCAAGTTTTTTGGGACTGGCGTTAACATATTTTAATATCCATACTTTGTTTTTTTAAATACAATCCAATATTTATCAGAATCACAGTATCTTCATACTCTGTTTCCTGTTTTTTTAAATACAATCCAATATTTATCAGAATCACAGTATCTTCATACTCTGTTTCCTTTAAAGCTAACAATTTTGAAGCTCAATCAACTTTTTTGGCACTGGGTTAACATATTTTAATATCGCTGATTGCGAATTAACCATACATTGTTTTTTTATAAATACGGTCATATATTTATTAGAATCATTATCTCCATATTCTTTTCCTTTAATAACAATTTTGCAGTTCATATTTTGCAGTTCAATCAAGTTTTTTGGAGGAATGCGTTAATATATTTTAATATTGTTGATTGCAAATCAATCATACTTTGTTTTTGTTTTTTTAAATACAATCCAATACTTATCACAATTACAATATCTTCCTACTCGATTTCCCTTAAAGCTAACAATTTTGCAGTTCAATCAAGTTTTTTGGGACTGGCGTTAACATATTTTAATATCCATACTTTGTTTTTTTTTTAAATACAATCCAATACTTATGAGAATCACATATCTTCATACTCAGTGGCGAGCCAGAAATTTTTTCCAGTAGGGCTTGGTTTATATATATATATATATATATAATGTTAAATATAAAAAAAATTATTTCATACACAATTTTTTTTGTCTAATTAATAACTTATATTTTTTTGTCTCATGTATATCTACATCCAAAAAAATAAATAATTGTTCTTATTTTTCTGTTTAAAATTAAAATATACCCTTAACTTTTTATTTATTTATTTTTATTTTATTCATAGCTATTTTTATTTATTTTTACTTTAAAATACAATTTTACTTTCAATTTTTTTCTTAAATATAATAAAAATAACATTTTTTCTTAATTAGTATATTGTCAAATAATGAAAATATTTATTTTAATTGTATAAATAATTATTATTTAATTAAATTAATTATTTTAATTTATGTACGTAGAACCAATTATATTTATTAAATTTATCAGTCGTGATAAAATTAATGGTGTGAGTAATAATTAAATCGGTAATTATAAATGGGCAGAATCTGCCATGTTTATATAATGATAAATATTATGAAGTTAATAATTATCTTAAAATTTAAAATTTATCTTTTATTATTATATATTAAAATATATTTTTTTTATTTAATTATTTTTTCAAACATAAATATGAATATATGCATTATTTTCATTTTCGACTAAAAAATTTTTATTTTTATTTTTTTTGTGCGGTATATATTTTATATACTATAATTAATTATTATATAGGTTAAAAAAATAATTAAAATATTATTACATATATAAAATAAATTTTTTGAAGAGATTCTGGCTTGGGCAGAATCTGCCCATTTAGCAGAACCCTAATTAAATTTATGTAGAACCAATTATATTTATTAAATTTATCTGATAAAATTAATGGTGTGAGTAATAATTAAACTGTTAAATTAACACAAACTGTTTATTTATTCATGAAAAAGTGATAAAATTAATGGTGTGAGTAATAATTAGGCTGTTAAATTAACGCAAAACAATGTAAATTTATTCATGACAAAAGTGATTTATTAGACCATCTACAACAGAGTGAGTGTCAAATTTGACACTTCTCTCCTGCCACGTCAGCTTGACACCCTCAATTAACACCCTCTTTTTAGCATCAGCTCCAGCAGGGTGTTATTCTAGGTGTCGAACTATTTTCTTTTTCTTTGCATCACCATATCCTATATCCCACCATATTTTACATTTATTTTTAATTAATTTATATATATAATTATTAAATTTAAAATTACTAAAATATAATTTTAAAAAATTCACAATATTTTAAAATAATAAATACAATTATTACTCACCACATTTAATAAATAAAAATACATAAAATACTGAAAATAAAGAGAAAAAAGTAAAAAAGTGCAAAAAATTGTGATTTTTTTTTTGTATCCAAATGATACAAACCTACTGTCTATTTATAGAGGATAAAAAATGAAAAATAATGGTATTTTTATTTAATTTTTATTGTGAATAATTATTTTGTAAAAAATGATTTTAAAATGAGGGGAAAAAATAATTAAAATAGCATGTGTCAATTAATGATTGACTCTTTTATTTATTGTTGTTATAAAATAATAGGTGGTGGGGGCCGCTGGAGGGTGTAAAAAATATTCGATCGGGGATCAAATTTTGATCCGGTGATGAGTTGAACTCAATTTGACACCTTATTTGACACCCTGCTGAGGATGGTCTTAGACTAAGCAACATAACAATTATCCAATAATTATCCATTTCATTTATTTTTATAATTAAATTTATTAATCATGATAATCAGCCCCTACTACTTAGCAATAATATGAGATTTTTCTCTCTTATAAAGTCACGGCTCTAGGGGCTGATAGTTAGTTTTCATTAATTATTTATAATTTTTTGCAGCTCAATCAAGTTTTTTGGCACTGAGTTAACATATTTTAATATCGTTGATTGCAAATTAACCATACTTTGTTTTTTTCTAAATACGGTCAAATATTTATCATAACCATACTTTGTTTTTTTTCTAAATACGGTCAAATATTTATCAGAATCATTATCTCCATATTCTTTTCCTTTAATAACAATTTTGCAGTTCATATTTTGCAGTTCAATCAAGTTTTTTTGGAGGAATGCGTTAATATATTTTAATCAAGTTTTTTTGGAGGAATGCGTTAATATATTTTAATATTGTTGATCGCAAATCAACCATACTTTGTTTTTGTTTTTTTAAAATACAATTCAATACTTATCACAATTACAGTATCTTCCTACTCAAGTTCCTTAAAAGCTAACAATTTTGCAGTTCAATCAAGTTTTTTGGGACTAGCGTTAACATATTTTAATATCCATACTTTGTTTTTTTAAGTACAATCCAATACTTATCAGAATCACAGTATCTTCATACTCTATTTTTCTTTAAAGCTAATAATTTTGCAGTTCAATCAAGTTTTTTGGGACTAGGTTAACATATTTTAATATGTTGATTGCGAATCAACCATTCTTTGTTTTTTTCTAAATACAGTCTAATATTTATCAGAATCATTGTCACCCTACTCTTTTCCTTTAATAACAATTTTGCAGTTAAATCAAGTTTTTTTTGAAAATGGGGTTAACATATTTTAATATAGTTGATTGCGAATCAACCATACTTTTTTTTAAATACCGTCTAATATCAGCGTGGATATTAATTATTAAGGGACTGGCCTTAACATATTTTAATATTGTTGATTGCGAATCAACTATACTTTGTTTTTTTAAATACAATCCAATACCTATCAAAATCACAGTACATTCATACTATGTTTCTTTTAAAGCTAACAATTTTGCAGTTCAATCAAGTTTTTTGAGACTAACGTTAACATATTTTAATATCCATATTTTAATATCGTTGATTGCAAATAAACCATTTTTTTTTTAAATATAGTTCAATATTTATCAGAATCACAGTATATGCAAATAAACCATATTTTGTTTTTTTTAATTACATTCCAATATTTATCAGAATCACAATATCTCCATGCTCTGTTTCTTTTAATAGCAATTTTGTTCAATCAAGTTTTTTGGGACCGGAGTTAACATATTTTAATATCATTGATTGCGAATCAACCATACTTTTTTTTTAAATACGGTCTAATACTTTTCAAAATCACATAACTGTATCTCCATACTCTGTTTCCTTTAACACTAACAATTTTGCAGTTCAATCAAGATTTTTGGGACTGGCGTTAACATATTTAATTTCAAATAATTTAGACAAGCATTATTGAACCACTTGGAATTTTTAACAATATATTTTTTATATTTTTATTATAAATCAATAAATTTATACAATAACAATTTTTTATATTAATAATTTAATCTCAAACCTCTTTAGAAGCAAAAGGTGAGAATTGATCAATGTATTTCACATTATTTCAAAATTTGAGAGATAGTAAAACCCTATTAGCTAGCTAGGTTATATATAAGGTTTGAAATTGATAGCCATATTGGACCATAGGTTGGGTGTCACTCTCTAGCTAAGTATATAGTCTCTAGTGCAAGTAGGAATATATATGCATTTGATGAGAGACCAAAGAAAGTGTGTTGTGTGTAGTTGGCAGAACCATATGCTCATTTTTCCTTTTACCTCAGCCCACAATATTTATTCATTATTTATTATCAGTGGGATTTTGGCTTAAATTCTTTTCCCACACATCTACATCACAATATCTCATATTTGACATTTTAATGTTAATTTATTTGTACAAAATAAAATATAGTAGTAAGTACTGCGTAATTCATCTGTCACGAAAATATATGCGCAAAAAATAAAATATACATTAAAATATCACTTTTTAATTTTTGATAAAAAATTGAAAAATAAAAATGATTTTTAGTTAGAAAAATAAGTAGACGCTGCGAGTAAAATGTAAAATATAAAGTTAAAATTGTATTAAAAAACATCAATTATTTTATTATATTAAGTTTGAATATAAAAAAATGGGTATATATATTTGGAACAAAAAAGAAGCACAATCTTACCCCGCTATTTTTTTCTTTTTAATTTTTATAACAAACGATTTTGCTTTTTAATTTTAAAATATATTTTATCTTTTACATTTTTGTTAATAAATTAAAAAAAAATCATCCGTCTCTATTGAAAAAAATAATTCCCAATTTTTTTGAATATTTGAGAACACCTTTAAAAATGGAAATGATTTTTTTATATTTTAAAATATAATTTTATTCTTATTTTATTAACATACTTTTTAAATTTTATTCAAATACTTAAAAATATATTTTTACTTTTTAACTTTTTAATAATATATAAAATTAAAAAAATAATATTTTTCTTAATTTACGTGTTAATAGTGGGGACAAAGTATATTACTCATCCGTTTATAAATAGATTTCATACTTTTTCGAGCACAAAGTTTAATAAAAATTTAAATTAATTTTTAATTTTTAAATTAAAGAGTAAAAATGTATTTTTAATATTTTTAAAGTGAAAAATAAAGTAGTTGTAAGTAAATTTAAAAATTAGTGGATAAAATAGAATAAAATTATATTTTAAAATAAGAAAAAAATGTTAGGAAAGAAAAGTATGTGAATTAATTTTGAAACAATGGGTAAAACATTTGTAAATGAACAATATCTTTGGGAGAGAATTGGTCCTATTTTTTTTTAATAAAAAATAATAATATTCTGTTTCTTGTCTTACTAACGAATAAAATAATAAAAAAAATCCTATCCAAACCAGAAACCAATCACGTAGAGGTACAGAGTCCACTTGCATGCTCAGTGTACGTAAACCCACACACATTCAAAGTGATCGTCGTCGATCAACTTCACACACTTTTTACAGTAACTACTTGATCAATCATCCACCCAATCCCTATATATACCATTCAATATTCAATTAAAATATTAAATTAATTAATTATTATTATTATTATCTTTTTTCAATTTGTTTGTTCCTATCTATATTTACGTAACATTTACACATAAAATAAATTTGTATAGAATATTGATGCATGTCCGCTCAATCGATCATGGAAAGAGATTCCTTGGCTTTCATCTTAAGCCATTTCCATCCATTAATCATCAACGCTTCTAAACTACAAACATGCTTGGATTCATTGATTCCTGTATTATATGTGTCAGTGATTGCATTTTTCATTTTAAAAAAAGTACAAAACTCGAATAAACTGATTTAAGACTCCAACCGCTCACCAAAAGTTATCAAGCTAGCTCACCGGCAACAACAAAAAAAATACTACATACTAAAATTCAACAAACAAATTTTAATCAAACAACTCGTTACCTAGTGATCAGCCAAAATCTCTGTTAAAATATTACACATCGATTGATTAAAGAATTTTGAGCTCACATATAAGTTGGACAAATGTAACTTATTAACTTAACAATACCTCTTAGAGCATCCTCAATGGTAGGTACAATTCCTATGTGGCATGGAATTGTACCTAGGTATACCATTGGGGAAGTAGGTACAATTGAGGAGAGATAAAAAGGAGTATCAAAGTTTAGATACTAGGTACAATTTGGTATGTGTCTTGTATAGTGGGACCCACATGCATAAAGAAGAAAAATTGTACCTTGAAATCAATGGGATGTTGAGGTACAAATTGATAAGTACAAATAATGTATGATGTGTCAACTAATTTGTACCTAATAAGAGGTACACCATTGGAGATGCTCTTAAAGTGTCAATATTTGTTAGCTCAGTTGGTTAAATACTTGAATTTAAAATCGTAAAGTCCAAAGTTCGAACACTTGTATGTGTTGTATTGTATGTGTTGTATGTGAGTATTTAAATTTCTAATATTTGTTTTTGAGTATTTAAATATTTTTTAATTGATAAAAAAAATTAAAGTGTTATTAGCTAATGAATAAATTTGAGTATAAAAACTGAACTTTTGCTACGTATAAAATATTACTAAAATCTAATCCATCTATTGAAAAATAAAATAAAAAATAAAAAGATGGCAGTGGGTCCCACCACATTCGTTTCAGCACTGCTACAAATACCACACCACTCTCACCCTTTCCATCTTCATTCATTCAAAGCCATTCAAAAAAACCACCACCATATTACATTCAGTTCTTTAATTTCTTGTTGCAGAAAACAAAAAAAACATTTTTTATTTTTAATTTTGATTTTAATTTTAAATTTTAATTTCCAACCAAGAACGAACATGCCTGTGATGAGAAACCAAATCCCCTGTTCCCCAGCAATGAAACAGGGGATCGTCGCCGCTCTCGGCTCCGAATCGAACTCCGACAAACCCGCCGCCACCGCCGCCGCCGCCTCCATCCGAAGAACACTCTCCGCCGACATGCTCCACCAGACCGGGTTCCCCTCCCCCTTCAAATACTCACCTTCTTCTCCCATTTCCTCTTCTTCTTCTTCCTCAGAGGAATTTCATCAAACACCTGCCGATCGCGACGACGTCTGGCGATCAATCCAGAACCAGAAGAAGAAGAAGAACAACAATAACAATCAAGAATCCTGGGACTCGATCCTCTCTCAGAAAAAGGAAACCCCTCTCCTCCTCCCGCCACCTCCCTACGTGCGCAGATCCCTGAGCGGGCTCAGCGACGAGAGCCTCGAGATCTGCACCGAGCGGCTCGGGTCGGAATCCGGGTCGGACTGCTTCTCGTCCTCCAACTGTTCGACGGAATGCCTGACTGAAGTGATGGTCAAGGAACAGGGGACGGGGACGAGCCTCAGAGGAAGGGCCGCCAGGGGGAAGGCTGCTACTCCGGCGCGCCGCCCCCTCCCGCCTCCGATCCCGTCGATCGCCGCCGTCTCCGACGGCGGGTGGTCTTCCCAGTTCCAAATGCAGTCCCGCCGGGAAAACGGCCGGCTCATCCTGGAGGCCGTTTCAGTCTCGCCCGGAAACTACTTGGAGGCTAAGAGGGGCGGCGGCCGCCTTGTTCTGACTCTGGTCCGCGGTGGTGGTGGGGAAATTCCGGCGGAGGAGGAGAGTGTTGACCAAGAGGTGTTTGTGGGTATGGAAGGTTTTCCGGCGGAGGAGGAGGTGGTGGATGATGGCGGCGGGGTGGAGGAGGTGAAGAAGTCGTCGATAATCGCGAGCAAGAAAGGGCTCGCGATGAAGAAGTTTGCGGTTATGGGGAATAACGCGAATAATGCCACGTGGACGACGGCGACGGGGGCCGCCGCCCCCAGCTCGTTCAACGCGTACGAGTATTTCTGGCGAAATAAGAGTGTGGTTTCTTGCGGTTTCGTGAATCCTACTAGGAAAGAAGCGATTAAAAATAAAGATTCAGACGAAGATAACAACAAGAACAAGAACGAGAACGAGAACGAGAATAATCGGAATATGGTGATGGTGAAAGGGAACAAAGGGGAGGATTTGGTTCCATATTCAAGGGGATGCAAGGTCACAAGGAGGTCACTTTTGTTTTGGGAGAAGCCATATTGCATTGCTACTTCTTGAGGACTAAAATATTACTACTACTACTACTACTACTACTATATTATATTATATTTAAATAGCCAATAATAATAATAATAATTGTTACTTCAATAATCCATTTTATATTTTATTTACCTTTGACCTTTGTCAACATCCCAATTTTAATAAGTTGTTCTTATTTTTACAAAAAATACTAGTTTGAATTGTGCAATAAAAAAACATTTGTGGTATTGTAATAATAATGTGGGAATCACATTGTATTTTTATTTAATTTTGTGTGTTTGATTTGATGGGGACACCAAGATCCAATATTCTAGATTTGCTCCTCTCCTTTAGGGTAAAAGTTGGCTGCATGGCCTTTGCCTTTACGCACTCGCTTTTTCCCATAAATGATATATGTATCCATGCACTCGTGTCAAATTTTGGTGAGGATGAATTGGAATTTTCATATATGTTGTGATTTTAATTTTGACCAGGATGAATTAGAATTTTCCTATTGAATAATTAAGTTTTTGAGTTGAATATGGAATAAGATGCCTTCAAATAGATATATATTCAAGAAAAATAGTTACCTTGCATTGTAAAGTCGAGATATATTTTTGAGAAAAATATTTACTTTGCATTGTAAAGTCGAGAGCAGATTAAAAGGTGTTATGTATTAGTGTACTCCATCTGTATAACTATAATAGAACCATGGTTTTTTATAAAATGCTGACAGAATTCTATTATAAAAAAATAGAGGGATCCATCTGTATAACTATAATAGAACCATGTTTTTTTATAAAATGCTGACAGAATTCTATAATAAAAAAATAGAGGGAGTAGGAAAAAAAGCAGTAATAAATTACTAAAAACTTGAGTTCTGTTAACAAAACAAATTTGCATAACAAAACATAATCATTAGTCACATTCTACATTATTTAAAAAGATATATAAGAAATAAAATAGACAAAGCGACTAACACCATCAAAAATCAACTTGTCATACGGGTGTAGGAACACCTCATATCCTTAAAATTGATAACTACATAAGAATGATAATTATACATATTGTAACAAGAAAATACACAAGAAATGAACATGCCGCCTACCTTTTCTCTCATGTACAGATGAATATATTCCAGGCACAAAATAAGTAAACACTCTACTCATCTTTACAAAGGGCCTTTATAGTTTATCCGGGAAATTCTCCGTTGTGTTTAATCATGCTATGTACACATCACTGGAAATTCCAAGTGTCAGCCCGAGCCTGGAAGAGGTAACGGAAAACAATCTTGGAGTATAATCTAAATCCACGCAAGAGAACCTCGATCATTAGTAACTTGAGGACGCCCTCTAGTCGGTGTAGGCGGCCGGTTAGCATTCAGCTCCTAAAATCAAACCAAATTGAAAAGGAGGAAAAAAAAATCTAATTAAAAAAAAAAAAGTTCTTTCAAATAACATAGCCACTCAGATTTCTATATGGCGTGATCTGAGTGGCTAAATGAAAAAGGTTGGAAGTAAATGAAGAACCTGCATCCAAGTGTCATCTATATGGCGTTCAGGTGATGTCTCTGGAGAAGAAATTGCAGGTGGAAGTGGATGAATAAGTTTGGGCACGACTACTAAATCTCTACCTAATACCAAGATTGCACCAGCATTATTAGCAGTTCCTGTTAACGAGAGAGGGAAAGAGTTAAGATCCGACCTTCATAACATAATTTCAATAGTTTAAAAACTAGGACGTACCACAGTAGTTAGTGGCTGAAAAGAGAGTAATTAAATGTCCCTGAGCAAATCTTTCAAATCCATCCATTACACATTCATGTGCCCGGACAATCAATTGCAGATCATTGTTGTTACAGAATTCCATCACACGGTCAGGCTGCAACCATGAGCACGGATCATCACAAGCATACATTTACCTTAACGGAAAGTAAAGACGTGCATTGAAATTTTATCCATTGATGTTTTTTTCCCTAGTTTGTTCACGTGAGTTCCAAATTTATTTTTTATTTTATTTATCAGAACAATTAATTCTACCATTTTGATTTTCTTTCAAGTCAAAAGAACACCCACCCCGAAGGTTACTAACCCAGGACCTCTTGCATTTGGCCGCAATCCTTCTACACTGTCATTTTCAGTTGGATCAGACCTACAGGGTAAAAAAAAATCACATCAACAAGACAATTTAAGGATACATAAATTTACCTTAACAAAAAATAAAAAGTCACTAACCATAATAAGTCCATAAGAACAATTGATCCTGCTTCCATTGGAATTGGACGCTGAATGTTATCAATCTGTTCAATGTGGCTTATTGATCTCCCGATGCCACCATGCATACAAATTATTTTCTTCTCGATTAATGCAGCTAGAGGAAGCCAGTTGAACAGTCTGTTTATCCTATGCCATGTCCATATCCCATCTCTCTCTCCCTATTCAAGAACCAAATAGTAAGTAATACGCCTTCAATCTTTATCCAAATATTGAAGCATAAAATTAATTCAACATTCATATTTACCATACGCTCAATGCACTCAATCCGAAAGCCAAAAAGAGCATTGATATCTGCAGCTTCATGATTTCCTCGGATCAAGTGTACTTGATGTGGATGTTCAACCTACATATTTCATGTATTCGCAAGTACTATGAACAAGGAGAAATATTCCAAACTCCAAAGTATATAATAAATATACAGAAGATGGAAAAACTAAACTAATTAGAAAATGAGCAGAAGATACCTTTAAAGCAAGGAGAAGACAAATGGTTTCCAAACTGTGCTGTCCACGATCAACGTAATCTCCCAAGAATAGATAATCGATGTATCTGAAAAAATGTTTTGCAAAAATCAGCATCACATGAATCAACATGTTGATAGGTAATTAAGTCCAGTTTGACTTTTCATACAGATTCAAAATGTTTTTGAAATAAAAAATAAGCATATATTGTCTTGATATGTAATGAAGGACATTAGTTACAAAATGCATATGACAGTGTACTACTGGAGGATTGGACAAAAAATACTACTCCTATTAGACATAGAAAGTGGACTATCAATTTTAAAAATAGGTGTGCTTAGGGGTTGAAGTAAAGAAACAGAGTCAACATCGATCGTTCCAATACTTGCATCATATAAATATCCCTTAATAAGAAGAAACAAGAGATGGACCAATTTGGCAAAATAAAAATTAGGTGGCAAAATATTGTGAAGCAAATAGTAGGAAACTCACGCTATATCTCCTGCGGTAGAAGGTGACCCATATTCATCAAAAAGCCGCATAAGATCTCCGAATTGGCCGTGTAAGTCACCAAATATCTTAATAGGAGCCCTAAGCTGTAATACACTAGGTTCATTTGAAAATATTCTCTCGGCACTGTCACAAAGATCAGCAATCTCATTGCAATCCATGAAAAATTGTCTACGAACTGGAGGCTTCCAACCACGAGGTTTCAGAAGATGATCTATAACCTAGGAGACAGAAAAAAGTCAGTTTGTGCCAGAACTATGACAAATTTTCTAAAATGAATATATTTGATAATGTCAAGGCAAGTAATTTTTTTTCTCTGTTGTGTAGTTGTATATTGCTGAAACAAGTTCTAGAGAATTCATAAAACAGAAAAATATACGCGTGCGATCAGCTTCTTTTGCTACTCTAACAACTCTTTTTTTTTTTCAAAAACAAGTTTCGATTTTTTATTTTATTTTATTTTTTTCGAAAACAAGTTTATACATTGCATAATAACCATGCAGATGTGTCTCAAATGGAAATTTAAACAACTTTTATCATTTCAAATCACAGAAATCAAACCAACTTACCAACCATATTTTAATTTTTTTTCAAAGAGGAACTAGTAACTTCTAGACTAACACTTTTGACTTTTCCAACTATAAATTTGAAAATGAAAAGGCAAAACTTCGATACATCGAAATAGAGAAGGATATACCTTCTTTGGTACACTACTAATCGACATTTGTCGATCTAAAAGTTTCCTAGCTGCTACAGCACTTTCTGGAGTTCCATAGCTGACACGCCTGCCTTCATTCTCAAACTGGTCAATTGAAAGCTGTCTAACCATACCGCCTAAAGCACCACCAGTCTCCGCAGCTACAACCACCTGCATATACATCGGGAGGCATGATTAGTAATAAGTAAGAACCCTTAAAACAACTCTACTTTTGTTTCTTGTCCCAATACTTACGGCACGATGATGGAGGCGAACCCCAGTCGACGCAGAATTATTCAACATTGCAGAGTCAGGTTTGATCAATGTTGTTATCTGTTTCCCACTCGGTGTCGCCTCGGCCCCACGGTCTCTGTCTGGCAGCTCGACTTCTCCGTTAACCTGTCGAGCTTTAGCAGCAGCCATTGTCGCACTAATAGCCTCAGCTTCGGCTGCAGACGCCTCGACTAAGTACTCAACACCTTTGCTAAGTGACCTACCCAGTATATCATACTTAGTACCATAAATTCAATAAAAAGGAGAGAAAAAAATATTAGTTTAATATACTCAGAATTTACCTGGAATGGTGGGTTACATTTTCTGCGCTTATATCGGTATATATGTCGCCATTTTCAGGGGGTGCTACAGGACTTCCTACCACAACTGAACCATCGGCAGCAGTAGCATCAGATACAGGAACATTTAGTCTATCATCAGTAAAACCATATCTGTTTTGTATTCTCCCTTGCTGCAAATTGGATGTCGCAGCTACAGCGGCCGCGTGAGAGGCTGCACTGGTTGTTTCGGCAGCGGCAAGGTCTTCAGCTACGAGTAAATCATCAAGCAGCACCCCTATGACATAATTACAAACGTTAATATAATTTTGCCGTAATTATTTTTCAAGCTAGTGCACGAGGCATATATTCGTACAAACTGAGTACAAGCCATTTTGCAGAAGATAGGGTTGTATAATATCAGACTACTTTGAGTAATTACTCAATGGCGATGGCCAACACAATAGAAACCCCTACTGCAGCTGGTAATTCATATTAAAGTCTTCTGACCAGTAATACAAAAGTCCAAACTTCTCTAAAAAAAATGGAAAGGTTTTCAATGCAATCATGCACAACGTATAATTGCATATATATAACAGTTTCCAATAACTTGCGTGTACAAATCTTAATAATTTTCTAATCATACCTTACTAAAATTATCTCATAATGAAAAAGAGACATCGGGGCACTTAATCAGTTATTTTATGGTAAACATCATTCACAATATTTAAACAAGTAAACAACTCTCCAAATTCAAACATAAAATATCTAATCATAAAACTAATAGAGAATAAGAAGGTGTTACTGCATGTGGAATAAAACACGACAATCCTCACAAACTTCTCCATTGGAGACCTCACGCCCTGAATAATAATTCCAAAGTATCCTAAAAAACTAACAATCGCTTATATGGAAAATAACCCTAAACTTCTACCGGCCAAATAAACAAACTTAAATAACATAAAATAAAACAAGATATCTAACAATATCAATTTCATGTCTCACCACCACGTAGACCGCCATAAATGAAGATCAAGTCGCCGATGGCAGCAGCAGCATGCCTGCAGCGTCTGGTCAACTCAACTTCTGCGTCTCCACCGGCAGCATCAGCGCTGTATCTTCCAGTCCTCGGACTTGTGACTACAGACTTTGAGTCGCACCACACTCCGGCTGCGGTATCCAAAACTGCACACCAAAAACAAACACATTAATTATCAAGACATTACTTTAATGAAGGTTTTACGCACAATGCAACGAATCTTCATAGAGGACCCAATAAATTAATAGAATTACCAGCCACACTCGAGGAGTCCTCGACCATGCGTCCACCACCAAGTGCACCTCCAGACACATGAAGACGTGCATTAACAAAAACCTATAAAAGCAGCACATGAAAAAGCTTTATCAGAAAAAACTATATAGAAGGTAATATGAAGTACATGTAGAGCAATTTTACAAACAAAAAAAATAACTCACTGCTGCATGTTGATATCTCGGAGAAGGAGAGACACCAGGAGCAATGGCCCATTCCCATCGACCATCTCTATGTTTGGCAAGCCCATATGCACTAGCCAGTGGCTGCAGATTACGTCATTTGAAAAGCCAGTAAAGTGTAGTTAACATGAAAAAGTTCCAATACCATAAAGCAACTAAGCAAAGCACTTAGACGGTTGGACCAATATTTAATATTAGAATACTGATCCATATATCTATCCTTGTCTCTGTTAGAAGGTGGAGTGATTTACTGATTTTTGAGGAAACAAGCATATGACTGGAAATATTAAGAAACCTCGGTTCTTCATCTGAGAAAACGAAGCGTAAAATCCAAAAAAAGAAAGCAAATGCAAAGCCAAAAAGAAAAAGGGAAAGAAAGAAAAAAACATTGATGAATGATGGAAAAATGTTTTATGTCAACTTACCACACTATTTGCATCCCTCCCACCGCATAGCAGAAGAAGACCATCAGAACGCGCACTAGCAGTTGCATACCTGGACAAGTGGACAACCAGCATAACACATCTAAGTTTCAGTATATGCACCATTGAAAGCAAACTGGCATAATTTACATAACAAATATGACAATGACCATCAGAAAACAAAATAATGAAACACTCCAGTTGAAGGCCATAAGTTTCTAGGCTAAAACAATGGTCAATGGGTATAAACCTATGATACAAAAAACAAAATATTGTGAACATAAAAAGCAGAGAAAGGATGGCTCATGAACAAACTTTTGACACCTTAGGCTACGTTTGGTGGCCACGTTAAATACAAGATAGTTGCGTTAACGGACTAATTCCGTGTTTGGTTTGATCTTGTTCGGCCCGCTAGAGATAAATGGCCCGCTACAAACTACTGTTTGCCTTTGAAAGAATTATCAGCCCAAAATGGGAAGTTGGCCTGACCCAATTCAATAGTAACTAGGTTAATTATGAAAATTACTGAATTGCCCTCATGTATATAAAGCATAAAAATCACACTTTCCTTTCATTTTTCTCATTTCACTCTCCATCTTCTTCGATAGGTGATTCAAAAGTTTAGGTTTTTACTATTCATCTCTTCGAATCACATAATTATAATACGGAATTTCATTATAAATTATTTATATAAAGCTTCCGGAGAAGAAGAAAATGGATTTTTGGTAATTTTTGTCTATTCGGGCTCAACGTCGGATTCCACGGCCTCATGGTCCACTGGTTATTTTCGATTTTTAGCCATGGATTGAGGAGTAAGGAGATGTTTAAGAATTTCTGTGATTATTTATTAATTTTTTTGTTTCTAAAAAATCAAAAATAAAATTGAATTTCTCGTCTTTCTTGAGAAAAATGTCTGGGTGAGAAAAAAAATAGAATTAAAAATACAAATAGAGGATATTTTTGTCATTTTATTTTGAAAAGGGTTAAACCTACTGTAATAGTGATAATACGCAGATGTACACCAAACACCCGTTTGTGAACAATACATGTAGGTTAAGATTCTTATTTTTTTAGATAAGTTATCACCCGTTTACTAGTTTGGACTACCAAACAAAGCCTTAAGGTCTTGATTGACTTACTTTCATGGAACATTAGTACATTTTTGTATTTGCATCTCATTTTCAGTTAAACAATCTTGAAGATTTCTGGTACAGTGATCATGTTTTCAAATTTGTAAATGATGCAGAAATAAAATAGAACTTTAAGTAAAATGCTGAATAAGACCTTCAAGTAAAATAGGACTTTACCCACAGCAGACAAAGGAACACTTCTAACACGTGACAACAAATCAACTCTCTTCAAGATAAAATCAGTAAAAATAGTCTCATAACTTCAAGAAAAAAGGTGTCTTTTCATACAGGGGGTTAAACTAGACCGAAACTTAAGATTTTCCCAAAGTATAGTAATCAACCATACAAAATGATCTAATTTAAATTGATTGTGTTTATATCATCAACTTTAAACAATAAGTTTCAAAGTTTCAATCTTCCAAGTTCCAAGTATTTAGCAAAGAGGGTAAATGAGATCAAGAATCACATTTTCGTTGTTGTAGTACTGTAGTATGCAACTTATATATTTTTAAAATTTAGATGGGAAAAGCTACATGCGTGTAATTTATTTGTTTAATCAAAAAATTGCAGGCGTAAAATTGAGAAGGGAAAAGAGGAAGAAAAAATAACTTCAGTCATTAAAAAAGGTTCACAAACTTACATGCATGGAGGTGGGCCTTCACCCTCTGGCTCCAGTTTTCGCCATTCATATGGCTTTGCTGCAGTGTCCAGCGCCCATACATCAGCTAAAGGCCTTTTTCCTAATAAAATCGCACCAAACTATTAGCGGCAGAATTAAATAGCTAGTAAAAGGTAAAACACAACTGAACACAACAAACCATCATTTCCGCCAATCGCCATGAGATACCGTTGTCCCACCAAAGCCATGACATGCCCATAGCGTGGCCCCGGCCCAGGACCTTGGACCACAACCCTAAGAGAAATTAATTTACGATCTAGTGATTATGAATGAAATATGTTTTTTAAATTAGAATAATCATATCAGGAATCACTTTGCATACTTTGTATATTTACTTGAATAATTACAAAGAGACAAACCTGTGCCATCTTGGGCGTTGTTGTGTAAGGTCAAGAACATGAAGATCTTCAGCTGACAAACCCGCTGGACCAATTCCTCCCTGGAACGGACAATGTCCTTAACTTATTACATTGTATGATTAATTAAAAAAATGAGGCACCTTTTCCACTAGTCAACAAACCTGAATAACAACCATGGTACCGACAGCAGTAGCCACGTGAGCTGCCCTAGGTGTGGGTGGTTCTCCAATAGGAGTAAGTCTGCAAAGATCGACAACCAAATCCTAATTAAGAAAGATTTAAACTAAGAGAAGCGGATAAAATAAAATAAAATAAAATCAGATGTATGCAAAAAATAAAATTTGATAATTATTTAACTCAAAGCTTACCGAGACCATTTATTTGTCAACACGTCATAACTGTGGACATCGGCAGTAGCCCCTGCTAACCCTGAAACGAAATGATCGTTTAAGTGGCATTTACAGCTATACAATGAGTTTGATAATTAACTAAGAAATAATTGGGCTCGATCATTATTCACTACAAACACTGGACAAATGTCATCTAAAGGCCGGTATTCACGACTTCAAAGTAAATAACAATTAAGGTTATTCAATGCCTACAAACGACAAAACAAGACTCTCCTCTATGACCAGCCGCAAACTGCAAACGTAAGTCCCAACTTCAGCTTTCCACAGCATAGAACAACTAGAATATACAACCCAAAAACCTATTAAACCAATTAAACCAACCCTCCGGTTTTCAAACATCAAAACTCAGATGAAGGGCTCTATATGCATAACGAAAAGATAACAGTAAACATACGAATTCCTGCACTTCCAGCAGATGAAGGAGTTCCAGAACCAGAAGAATTCCCTTCGAGAGCTGTGGCCCCTCCGAACAGAACCAACCTCGAACCAATATACCCAGGACTCCCTTCTTCCCCAACCGCAGGGACAGCTGTCAGCGTGTGGCCGCATCTCGGCCCTGGACCATCTTCCTTCTTCTCGAGAATCGAGTTCACCACAGTGTACGTCGGCGCACACCGTGGTCCAGCCACAACTGCACCACTGCTACTGTTAACGTTATCGCAATGATTATTACTACTAATACTACTTTGTTCCGGCTGCTGCTGCTGATGTGGCTCCCGGAGAGTCGAGGGTTGGGATTCGGTGGGCGGCGGAGCACCGTTAGCAGCCGTGGATTCCGCCGACGGATCGTGATCGGTCTCGGTCGACATAGCCGAATCCACCTCCATATCCGCCTGATTAAACCCTAATTTTCGAAGGATTTTAGATCAGATCGGAGCTTGGATTCTCAGCAATTTGCATCTATCATCATCGATTTGAAATTCAGTAAAAATTCAAAAATAAAATAAAGCCCTAGCTTCGATCCTCCGAAACACCGAAATAATAATAATTAATAAATAAATTTAAAAAAAAAAATCTCTTTTTTACTTCATAAGTTGGTTCTCTCTCTGTGAAATATTCTTATTTTGTTTTGTTTTTTGTTTTTTCTTATGAAATAGCTGCGTACGTCTGCGGAAGCTCCCGTCGCCGGCTAAATAAATATTATAGGGAAGGGTAATTTGGACTTTTCGAGTCATATAATACTTCCGTTTTGGTGGGATTTATTTTGTTCTAAATGTTGGTATGACTTTTATTTTATTTATTGACATTTCTATATATTCTCTTCCCGGTAATGAAGTGCAATGAAAACGAAAGAACATAGGTTAGTTTATTATAGGTTAATATAGGTTAGTTTAATCTTAAAGAATACATTTGACTTTGCAAGAAATAGACCAAATGATACACAACAACATAAATGTTGTGACTTGTGAGTGATTCATGATCAATCATGACTAAGAATTAATAAATAAGTATGGGCTTATTTGAGTTTAAATCGAAATTTTATAATACTTCACTATTCAGTGAAATTTATTTAGTACTAAATATTTCATTTGAAATACAGTAATTATTAAGTGTAATACTCACTACTCATTAAGTAGTAGTTATACATAAAAATATTAATAATTATGTACTAGTTGTTTAATGAAAAGGATTCCTTTTAAGAACAAAGAAAACAGAGTATATATTAAACATTAAATAAATATATTCTGGAAACAGAGTATATATTAAACATTAAATAAATATATTCTGGAAAAATAAAACAGATCAATATCCAAGCACACACAACAAAATCGCATTTCAAAAGAATACTAGCATGTGCATCTTCATCAGAAACAAGTTCAATTTCCAGCATCTGAACATAAATTAAATACCAGAAAATAACAATCGACTTAACTAATAATATTCATATCACTGCTGGGCGCATTGGACCCTCTGGGCCCCACCATGCATATCCTCATCATCCTCGTCGTAAGCCTCCTGCTGCTGCTGAGCTTTCCTCCTCATCTCATCCTCGATGTTGACATCATGAAGTGTAGTCTCCTCACACTCATCGATTTCCATATCAGTCAGCTGGGGTTGACTCTTCTGGGGCAAAATCTTCTCCAAGGCCTCGACTTGGTCCGCAGCAATAGAATCCGGGAACTCAACACTGAAATGGATATACAGTTTGCCCTTCATGAAAGATCTCCCATACACTGGCATCCCTTCATCATTCACCGCCTTGTACGAATCTAAAGCACAATAAAAAAATCAAATCAGTAACAATACAAATCGCAGTTAAATCATATAATTTGATTAATAGTTCATTTAATCATAACACTTACTGGGCTTAACAACTTCCCCTGGAGACGACTTGATGAGGAGCTGCCTTCCATCCAAATGAGTCAAGGAAAACTGGAAACCACACAAGGCCTCAGTGAGTGTCAATGAGTGCTCGACAAAGAGATCTTCTCCCTTTCGCTTGAATTTCGGGTGCTCTTTCTGCTGGAGGACGAATACAATGTCTCCGGTGACAGTATCAGGCTGCACATACAAAAAAACACACGATAAGGGCACAAAGTCGATAGCAAAAACGAAAGGATAATCAAATCGAGCAACAGCATACCGCCTCGTCAGCCTCTCCAGGGAATGTGATCTTCTGACCATTCTGCATCCCTTTCTCAACATGAACTTCCAGAACCTTCTTCTCCTGGGAAACCTTCTCGCCTTTGCACTGCGTGCACCTGTCCTTGTCACTGATGGTCTCACCAGTCCCTTTGCACTCGTTACAAGGGTGCTGCATCTGCTGGATCATGCCAGGGCCAAGCTGCCTGATAGAGACCTTCAAGCCAGAACCCTTACATCCCGAGCAGCTGGACGAGGCTCCAGATTTCGAGCCCTTGCTGCAAAATTCACAACATTTAATATAACCTAAAACAACAAAAACTAAAACAAGACAGGTAATAAGAACACCTACCCATTACACTTGGTGCAGATTACATTGCGGGATAAAGAGAGCTTCTTTGTGGTCCCGAGATAGAGATCCTCGAGGGAAACCTTCAACGGATGAACTACATCTTCTCCACGTCTCTGCCTTCTTCCCCTGCTACTACCACCACCACCACCTAGTTATAGGAAACATAACCAATTAAATTTCACATCACGCAAAACGATAGAACTGATTATTTCGATACAAGAAATAGTTAACTAGCTCACCACCACCAAATGGACTCCCACCAAAGAACTGTGAGAAGATGTCGAACGGATCGTTCATGCCGCCGCCACCACCGCCCATTCCTTCCTTGAGCGCATCCTCACCATACTGATCGTAGATTTCACGCTTATCGGGATCGCTCAACACCTCATACGCATGAGCAAGCTCTTTGAACTGAGGACGGCACACAAAAATATATTTTTTAATTTCTAAAATCTGATGCACCCATCAAAAACGCTTTATTTTCTGAATTTTGGGGGAAAACCATCACTATATGATCAATATTAACAAAACATGCTCTCCTCCCACATCGAAAAATAAAATCGAATTGTAATCGAGCTGAATTCTCAGAATCCAAATTAACCACACAAACTCAAAATTCAGCAGATCTTCTATGTATTGTAGCCCAAAACAAAAATCGAATAAAAACAGAGTAACGTCGAAATCAGAAAGAGGAAAAAGGCAATACCTTCTCCGGGTCTCCGCCCTTATCGGGATGATTCTTAATCGCAGCTTTCTTATACGCCTTCTTCAGATCTTCTGGAGCCGCCGTTTTTGGCACCCCGAGGATCTCATAGTACTTCGAATTGTCACTTTTCTTTGGTGGGTGCCTCCCAAAGTTCATCGTGAATTTACTATCGAAATATCAGAGAGATCTATCGAACAGATTTAGTCTTTAAGACGGGATCGAAAATTCTACGAACAGGTTTCCAAAAGTGATGTCAGAGCCGCGCAGAGAAAAAAGAGGAAGACGATGAGTAATTAATTTGTGAGGGTGAGGGGTTGATATAGAAGGGATTTCCTACGGCACAGATCGAGCGATGATGCGATCTTCGCCGTTGATTATATGAGCGAAGGATCTGGAATTTTCTCAATATTTCTTTTTTTAGAGAGTTTTTTTAATTTTGGTTTTATATTTTGTGGTGGGATATCAGTCGTCGATTTCGAATCAAGGGCTGAGATATTGCTTCTGGATTGTTCTGTTCTAATTTAGTAGCGGAAAGCGCAAAGCGATTTCTGTTAACACCGAGTCGCCGACTATGGTCGATTGGTCGTATAACATTGAAACGGGCTTCCAGCTTTCATATTTGACGGCCCAACATTTTCTGTGTGGGCCGTCTGGTGATTAGTTGGGCTTGTAGCCGATCCGACTCATGAATCAATTAAATTATCTAAAATTACAAATATATTTTTAAATGATGAGAAAAATGAATTTTGAGTTTCTCATAAAATTTGAGAAAAATATGTAGAGTATTATGTATACTATCTTTTTCCAAAAAATTGAGAAAAAAATTGTGTCATTAAAATTAAGAAAAATATATAATTTTAAATTAAAAAGTAAAATAACTTTGAGCAAACATTTTAAGTAAATAATAAAGTAAGATAAAATTTTATTTTAGACTAAATTTTTTTGATGTCATATGACACCAACAAACAAAGAGTTGCAACAAGTATTATTAAACTATTTTTGATATATAAATTACTCTTTTCTACTTTAATTGTTTTCAAATTTTGTATCTCATTTTAATGAACCACTATTTATTATTTTGATTTTTAGAAAAAAACTAATAAACATATTCTTACAAGAATTAGTTTTTTATTTTAAAATTTAATTTTATAATTTATACTACTACTAATATACTTAATTTTTTCTTCTCACAAAAGTTGTGAGTTGAGTTTAACAAGTAGTGAATAAAGTAGAAGTACAATAGTATATCAAAGTGAAAATTTTAGATTTTTTTTTTCGGGTATCAAATATTGTGAGACAAATGCATTTTTGTAATTTTTGTGGGTGGGGAAAATATATTAATTTACATTTAAATTTTAGACGAAATTATTTTATTTTTTATTAAAAAATATAAAAAATAAAATAAAATTTGCAAATGCATCTATGACGTCGTTATCTCCTTTTCTGTTTTTTTTCCCCTTCCCTCATCCCTAGTTTCACTTTCACACACACTCACTCCCAATCCTTTTCCTCCCAAAATTGCAATCCCCCCAAATCTCAGATCCTAGAACCACCGTAAAACCACCGCCGGCCGCCGCAATGGAATCCCACTCTCCCCTGAAACGAAACCCTAAATAAAACTCCACATTATTATTTTTTTTTACAATTAATCAAATCATCAATAGCGATAGCCATAGCCATGGGTATGATCTCCATATCGTCTTCCCCACTCATCCCAGCCCTAATCCTCCTCCTCTCCCTCCCGATTCTCTTCTTCCTCGTCGCCCCTCGCATTCTCCCATCCCGCCAAATCTCCATCTCCCTCCCGGACGAGCTCGACGACCTCTCCCTCTTCCACAAGGCCATCGCCATGGACTCCGCCAATTTCTCCCGCCGCGTGCACCTCCCCGCCGTCAAATCCCGCATCTCCGCCGGCCTCCGCCGCCCCAAGGTCGCCTTCCTCTTCCTCACCAACTCCGACCTCCATTTCGCCCCCCTCTGGGAGCGATTCTTCTCCAACGCCACCCGCCGGCACTACAACATCTACATACACTCAGATCCGTTCGTCAAAACCCACCCGTTCGAAGGAATCTTCAGAGGAAAACTCATCCCCTCCAAGCGGACGCAGAGATCCTCGCCGACGCTCATCTCAGCCGCCCGCCGCCTGCTCGCCACCGCCATGCTCGACGACCCCTCCAACGCCTACTTCGCCCTCGTCTCCCAGCACTGTATCCCTCTCCACTCGTTTGATTATCTCTACAATTTCCTATTCGATCTCGGTAGACTCTCCAGAAATCTCGAGTTTTCCAGCTACATTGAAATCCTCGATAACGAGACCACCTTAAGTGATAGATATAATGCCAGGGGTAAAGATGTAATGCTCCCAGAGGTTCGTTTTAGCGAATTCCGAGTGGGGTCGCAGTTTTTTGTGCTCACGAGAAAGCACGCCTTGATGGTGATCAAGGATAGGAAGCTATGGAGGAAGTTCAAGCTTAAGTGTTTGAACGTGCAATCTTGTTACCCGGAGGAGCATTATTTTCCGACGATGTTGTCGATGCAGGATCCCGAAGCTTGTAGTCATTATACATTGACTAGGGTTAATTGGACTGATAGTGTTAATGGGCATCCACACACTTATCATCCTGTTGAAGTTTCACCCGAGCTAATTTACAGTCTCAGGGAGTCGAATTCGAGTTATTCGTATATGTTTGCTAGAAAATTCTCACCGGATTGCTTGAACCCGTTGATGGAAATGGCAGACTCGGTTATCTTCAAGGATTGATCTTCTCTTTTTTCCCTTAGGTAAGCGAAGATGGTTCCTTTACTTTTATTTTTTCCCGCTTGTAATGGAATTGTGAGCTTTTCTTATATTGAATTTGTATTGTGAAGTATCTGTTATCTGGGTTCTCTAGATTATTAGCGAGTAATAATCGATCATTTATTGGTACCTAAATAAGTAATCATGTTTCATGTAGTGATGCATTTGTGAATTTACAGCATCATAGTAGAAATTTCAGTTGACACCTTGGAGATTTTTTTTCGTTGTTCTTTTTCTTTTATCATTCTGATAATCTGATGCGTATTATGCAGAAAAAATCTAGAAAAATAGATTCCTACTAACATATATATAGGTGCTAGGTCTAGATAGAAATGAATTTGATATGGTCTAACCTGTTATTTATTCTTTGATGTTTTTGTTACAGAAGTTAAGGAGAAGTCAAAAATTGAGCCTTCCGATGTTTTTGTTGCAGACGTTGAAATTTGTCCCTTTCAGAATGCAGGCACCAGAGTTGCCCTTGCGGGATTATGTTGTTCATGTGGCTGGAAGAATAAATGCCCTAAACCTAAAGGTAAACCCCATGGGAAAGTGCTACAAGCAATTGAAAGAGCTAATTAAGATATTTAGGGTTTGCAAGCTATATTGTTGAGGTGTGATCAATTGTCAGTTTTCACGGTAGTTCGATTAGTTTTTTTTTTTTTCTCGCACAATCCAAAACCACAAGGTTGCTGGGTTGTGATTGTGTGCATTAGTTCTTGTGTGTATCTTGTAAATACTAAATATTGTAATGATTTGGTGAAAAAAAGAAATGCATTCATGGCTCCAACCTTACCTTCGCACGAGTGTCATTGAACGCAGTCAACGCGCCACGTGTACATTATGACACTATTACATGGCACTCGTGCGGGTGTATTGGAGTAAAAAAGTATGGAATGGGTCTTGAATTTTCATCAAATTGTAGTTTTTTGAATAAAAAAGGATTATGCATCTCTTTTCCCCAACTTTGTATTTTCACTGTTCTCTTTTGTTATTACCTTTTCATACTTTTCTTTCCAAAGAGGATTGAGTAATAGCCATCAAATAATAATAACCAAAAACTGGGTCATTCTACATAGGCATAGTTGCCTTTTTTTTTTCTAGAGCAAGGTCTACATTTCATCGGTTAGAGCCCTACGCTGAACAACATATCCAAAATGAAAAGGATAAATTTGTCTTAGCTACCTGATGTTGGTTCTTGCTCAACGGGCTTTTCTGCTTCGACAATTGGTTCTCCAGAATCAACCTTTTCATCTACCACAACTGTATTATTACCATTCAGATTCTCAGTATTGCCATCATTTTGGTTTTCGACAGCAGATGGTTCATCTGTTTTCGTCTCAACTTTCTCAACTTCTGCCTCTGTTTTTGTTTGGGTTTTTTCAGAATCAGACGTTTCCGGAAGATAGGTACCAGTAACCTCTTTGTATCCGGCTTCCTTCCCCTCAGTGGCTTTGTCTACTTCCGAATCTGCATTGTTCTTCTCCTCACCTCCCTCTGTGCCGCTCGACTTCTTTCTCTTTCTCTCACTCAATCTTGTCGAGCGCCTAGGAGTATCACCTGCACAGGGCGATGAAACTGTATTAGGCTAAGTGTTTGGATGGAAATTATTTGGATTCAAGGAATACAAATTTGAATGACTCCATTTATTTACCTGATCCCCAATCAAATTCCGAGGCAGTGGAGTGAGATTTCAAGTACTGATCCAGCTGTTTCTTGTTCTTGATCTCTTCTCCTTTGGGAGATATAAAAACAATGTCATGCCTCAGAGGGGTACCACCTTTCTTTAGAGTATACTGATTGTTTCCACAAACAAAAAACGAGAGAAAAACACGGTTCAGAACAAGAGGAATGTGCATAACAAATACTGTAGCAGGAACTAACAAGAACTCAATTTCATAATCTTGCAAACATGAATACATCAACAACCCTAACTAACATACTATTGTAAGTAGTGGTTTTAAAACAAACGTAAATTCAACATCTACATCCACCAAAATCAAATCCACAATTGTGGAAGAAACTCTAGAAATTCCGAACATAAAATAAAACTGGGAAAGGGAACCTTCTTCTTCACCCAACCAGCTGGAGCAGGGAGCTCGATGGAAACGACGTCATCTCGCTGCTTATTCTCTCCTTCGCTTGCCATATCTCCTTCGCTGGTCCTACCTCTCTTTCGTCTGTAATTTTGGAGAAAATAATTTATCCCCGTTTCAAAGAATTTGGTATGCAGTACAGTACTGTAGGAGTAGTACTCGTAGTACTCCCTCGGTTTAAAGACACTTGACATATTTTCCTTTTAAGCGTCCTCGATCTAAAGATACTTGACATACTTTCTTTTTAAGCGTGTTACCTCAAAAAAAGAAATAATTATTCTAACTTTTTCATTTTAATATACCATTTTATTCAACTTTACCCAGCTACTTTTTAAACTTTACTCACAACTATCACAACTATTTTTTTTAAACTTTACTCACAACTACTTTAATTTTTACTTTTAAAATATATTTTTACTATTTACTTTTTAATTAAAAAATTAAAAAATAACTATTTTTTTAAACTCAAAAATTAAAAAATAACTATTTTTTTAAACTCCGTGTCAAGCAAAGTATGAAATCTATTAATGTCAACGAAAGTTCCATGTCCAGCAAAGTATGAAATCTATTAATGTCAACGAAAGTCACGGGAATTTAGTAAATAAAGTTATGTCCTCCGTTTGGCGTCCGCTCACTTTGGCGGGCACTATATACACTACCCTTTCTAAATTTTATTATTTCAAATATTTTATCATCCACTACAAATATACTACTAGTGTACTTTCTAAATTTCATTATTTCAAATATTTTATCATCCACTACAAAATACTCTAGACTACTACGGAGTATATATTTTTGTTATTGAAGGCTCAAATTCAATACTTATAAATAATTGTCGTATGTAATTTAGAAAAAAAAATATGACTATTTGTATGACTGGCATGTTGGAATGTACGCAAAAATTGGATTCTAGAAGTGTTTTTTTACACAAAACGGACGCAGGGGCAAAGTGGACATTTCAGCTCATTTCAAATCTGCCGCCAAAGATCATACGACGCCATTTCGGGCAAAGCGGCGTTGTTTCGCCTGGGATCATTGAAGTGTCGCGCTGCATTGGATCGAGCCTCTCTCACGTGTTTGTGGATGTCAATGCGAGATTTCAAGTGCTCCAAGTTCCTCGCCAGCTCACGCACAACATGACGTCCACAATTTCTGTTTGAAATCTGTGGTGTGGATTCGCCTAAAAACGATTTGATCGTAGGATTCATATGCATGCGGATTTGGGCATAATCACGCGTGTGTATATAAATATAATTCACGTGTTGTGTGTGATCTAGAACTGTAACTAAGTGTATTCTGATAGCCTTGATAACTTGAATATCATCAGAGCACCACCTCCCTCCCCGAGCACGTCGATCGATTTTCAATCGATCGAAGCTCGTAAAATCCTTTGTTGTTCTGCGTGATTTATTTTGCGTTTTGTTCCTTGAAGTTCATAGATACTTTTAGGATCACTAAATCGAACTCATAACGTCGTATCTCGAATTCACCATTGTTGAGCTCGAAGCTCTGGTTCAAAGCTTTTGAGTGTTGAGAAATATACCCTTCTTAGGCCGATATATCCCCGTCAATCGTCAAAGGGTAGGTTCGATAGTAAAATAAAGCGGAATAAAAAGGAAGACAAGAAATTACGTGGTTCGACCAATAATGCTTACTTCCACGGACACCACACCCAATATTATTCGATAATAATATTCCTTTGTACAGGACCGGATCTCGATAGATCTCTTTTCGACTCACTATTTCGTGTTCTATATGTTCTCTAGGTTATACATGAATGAGGGGAGGAGGTCCTTTTATAGATGGGAGGTCAAAACCCTAACCCAATCCCCAAAAAACCGAAGTCAAAACGCGGTCAAACTTCCGCCAGGAGACGAAGCGCCCGCTCTCGACGACTTCAGCATTCTGAAGACGGGACCAAGCGTCCGCTTGGTCCCCAGGCGCCCGCTTGCCCAAGCCTGGCGCTCGCTCTTTGCCCAAGCGACCGCTCGCGTCGTTTCCAGATCTCTAAAGATGGGACCAAGCGCCCGCTTGGTCCCCAGGCGCTCGCCTGCCCAGGTCTGGCGCCCGCCAGCCTCCTGCTGGGGCTCTCGCCTCGTTCCGTCTTCATCTCGGCTCGTCGCGACTTCTCCGATTGGTTTGTCTCCACCTCTAACACTCCTCTGATGCTTTAATCCGAACAAGGGTTGGACTCCCAAAATTGAGCGCGTGTAGCTTGATTTTTTGTTTTCTTGTTAGAATCCTCTACATGGCCATTATAGTGTGACTATTAGTTTAGGATAGCGAGACTTTATTCCATTTATAGAATACATATAGTTGATGAAAAGTTGTCATCAAACTTAAAAGAGAGACTCTCTTTGAATTAAGTGGATTCATAGCGGCTACCTTCGGAGACGCTCTTTCTGGGATTGGCCACATCACCGAGACGATTTTCCGATCATCAGACATATCCTTCATACGCGTGACACCCTTGTGAGGCGTGAGGGATAACCTGAGGCAGCTACGACCGTTTTACGGTCTTGGCTCGTTGGACAGACCATTTCGACTGTCAAAGCCTATGAGTACTTCCGCCCAAGGGGAACTCAGAAGTTTTGGGTCCGAGACGTTTGGAGGCCCTTTCTCATGAAGCATTCTTTTACTCTTTGGCTTTGTGCTAAAGGGAAATTGCCGACGCGGGATCGACTAGATCATTTTACTGTCAGTTTGCACCAAAGTCACTGGATCACTTGTTCTTTTCATGCCCAATCACGTCTCTCATTTGGGGAGCTATTAGGATGTGAATGGGTATTCGACGAAGCATGTCTACGATACTGAGTGCGTTGAAGTGGATCAAGAAAAAAAATACGAGGGATGCAACTCAAGAGCAAGCTTCAGAGGATTGCTCTTGCCACGACGGTCTACAATATTTGGAGTGCGAGTAAACCGTCACATTTTCGAGCTGAAGACCATCTCCATGGTGGATATTACTAGGAGTGTTCAGGTTTCATGTTTGTAGAGCTATGTTAGCTGTTTATCTTGATTATACGTTTAGATAGATTGGTTTTGATTTAGATGATGTTTTAGAGAGCTAGGACCAAACTTCGGGCCTGTCCGATTGCTAGTCTAACATCTCCCGTTGTTCTCTACCGAATATGCCCAACTTATAGTTTTTTAAAGATAACACATTAATTCACGAGCAGAGTATGTGAACAAAATTTTCAGGCAATATCATATCATCGATCCTCTATTCGTAAGTTGATACAAAATTGAAAGAAGGATCGATGATACAAATTTGATATAAAAACTGTTGTGTAAAGTGTGTCCTATCGATCGTGTCTAGTCAAAAGATACACTTGTATACACGGTGAGTTACTCCAATCACTCGAATGCAGCCTCAGAATCTCCTTGGCCTTCTTCTTCAAATACTCTGCACAGTCCGCCTGCATAACCATGCACAGCTTCACCACCCCGCCCACTCTCAACATCTCCCCCACCACCGCCGGCGTTCCCGAGAACCGCGCCACCAGCTCCATCACGCACAGAATCCGGTCGTCCGTCGCCGCCGACACCCTCAGCAGCCGCTTCGCCGCCACCGCCACGCCGCCGCCGTGCTCCACCAGCCGCTGCCGCCCCTCCGCGCACGAGCACAGCTGCGCCAGCAGGCAGAACACCAGCTCCGTCGTCCGCTTCTCCGCCGGATTCGCCAGCGCAATCTCCACCGCCTCGAAAACCGCGCCGGCCTCCGCCATCCTCGCCCTGTTCCTCACCGCCCTCGACGCCTCGATTAAGATCTGCAGCGCCGATCTCGTCGCCTGCGCCGAAATTCCTCCCCTCAGAACCGCCACGATCGCCGAGAAAAACTCCGATCGCAGTTTCTCGAGGCGGATCGAGCTCATCGCCTCCGTCGCGTTTTTCAGATTCGCGAGCGCGAGGGATTTCACGTGGTTTCCGTTTCCGAGATTCGCGCATTTCAGGATCCACAAAACAGAATTCACGAAATCGTCCACGCTGTTTTCGTGACCTTCCAAAACTTTCCCGATTTCCGCGGATGGGGTCCACGTCAGCTGGAGGACTCTCATCGCCCGATCGAGACCGTCGGTTCTACCGTCCTTCCACCGCCTACAGATGAAGGCGAAAACCGCACTCCCCACTCCGGTTTCCGCCATCAATTTCCGGTTACTCTTCTCGCCGTCGCCGACGAGCAGCTCGTCGATTTTCCTCAGAGCGTTCGCGCTCGCCGGATTACTGTTTTTATTCAGATCGCGCACGAGCTTGAGGATAACTGATCGTTGAACCGGAGATTTGGGCGTCGGAATCCGGTCGATTCCGTTCTTCGCATTGGCGACGCACCAAGCCTGAGTCAACCGCCGGAGCATGTGGTTCGGAGTTAGCAGGTTCGAGTCACGAGGAAGATGCTGCTTCGTGACCGGACATACGTCGGCCGATCTCAGCCATTTCTGGATGCTTTCCCGGTCGTAGGTGATTCCGGTGACCGTCGTCACAGGGTCTTTCATTATCTGCAGTGATATAGGGCAGAGGAAATATTCCGGTATGTCGATTTCGCAATCCATAATTTTTTTTCCCTTCTAATTTTTCAATTTGCAAGTTCTATGTTTACATTATGAAAATAGAAATATATCTATATATATAATATATACTTTTTTTATTTATGAAGACAAAATTGGTAAAAGAATTCGGCTATTTTGAATGGAAACTAGCTAGAAAAATCTCCTTATTAAATTAGGTGGGAATGTGACTTTTTAGTCACAATTGATAAAGAGATGAGTTTAAAGTCCCCATCTATAAAAGTGTGAGTTTTTTACACCAATTGAACATAAAATGTCTCTTATACCCTTACTATTTAAATAAATCCAAAATAAACAAAAACAATCTCAAATAAAATAAAAACAAAATCAAAATAACTTGTGGGGCCCACGAGATCAGATTTTTTGTTGAGTTGAGGGTTTGGTGTAGGTTTAATTGTGCATTCATATCCCCCATATTCATCATCCAAACCTACCAAAAAAATTTCAAAACTCTCTCAAAATTCTCTCAAAAAAATTCCATCATGTTGCCCCGTTAAATTCTGGAAAAAGCCGTCGGATATACGCGTGCCTCAACGAGCGAAAACGAGAGGTACGTGTTCAAGTTTTTTTGATTTTTATTTTCTGCGTCTGTTGCTCGATGGGTTGCTCGATGGTACGCTCCATCGAGTAACCCATCGAGTAACTATGAATTTATGAAGCGAAACATTACTCGAAATGAGGTTAATCGAACTGAGGTTACCCGAAATGCCTTCGAGTAGTTTTTCGATTAACCCTAATTTCAGTAACATGTTTCGACTAACCTCATTCCAGGAACACTGATTCGAGTAATGTGAGATTACTCGAACTGATGAGGTTACTCGAATGGAGGTTACTCGAATGGAGGTTACTCGAATGACCATCCTGTTACTCGAATAAAACTGTCCATCCTGTTACTCGATGGAACAGTCCATTCGAGTAACATGGCCTGTTTTTTGCCAAAAAATGCATTTTTCGTATTTTTTGGTTTGTTTCGTCGATTTATATGGATATGTTTTATTAGTTAACCTAATTCAATAATGTTTTTTGTGAATGTAGATGTCGAATCAACGAATCACGATACGTTACGGTGGTCGTTGGGAACGAGCGGTCTACGTCGACGGGATAGATATGTGCCTTTTCTTCAGGAGGGATCAACTTACCCTCGATGGTCTTGTGAGACAGATTCGTGCCGTTTTGCGCCCTCCGCCGAATATCGAGTACATGTTGTTCATCTTAACACGAGGCATTGATTTTAGGAGCGTGCGGTGTCCTTTGCTTAGCGACGACGATGTATCCCGCATGCTAGACGAGCAAAAGGACGATTGTTTCATTTTCGTCACCGAGATGCTAGAGGAGGCACAACCAAATGCCCCCGAGGTGAATATTCCAGAAGTGGATCCGGATGTACCGACCGAGGGCGAGAGGCATGCTGAGAATTCCGAGGACGACGAAGAAGCTCGTCAGACCGATCTGTTGCAGTCGTTGACCACTGAATGGACAGAATGGATTAGACAGCCGCGGGTCATCACAAATATTCTGTCACGCCGTAATCTGTCCTCGAGTTCTAGTGTGGGAGCCGGCGAGCATCCCGAAGCAGCTCAGAATGCTCAGAATAATCCAATGCGCAACTGGATCATTCCACTGCCGGAGTTTGACCCCGCGGTTCCATTGCGATCGGTCGAGCCTCCCGAACTGGTGTATGGTCACATTGCAGTCGGCTCGACATTCCGAACGAAATCGGATCTGAAGATAGCGGTGGGGATGTATCACATGGAGCATATGGTGGAGTGTGCCACTAAACGCTCGACCACTGAACGGGTAGCGTTCGTCTGCAAGCAAGGTTCTGAGAAGTGCCCGTTCAAATTGTGTGCTACTGGGAATGACGAAACACTCTGGAAGATTACGAGGCTGAACTTGAATCACGAGTGTGTCAATGATTTGAGTCGGACTGCCGATCGTCACGTGTCGAGCAAGGTTGCCGCTACTTACTTTGCACGTCAGCTAGTCGACGATGAGATCACACTGAAGCCGAAGACGATGATTTTTGATCTGAGGAGATTGTACGGAGTAGTGATCGATTACAGCTTCGCCCTGCGGACGAGGAACCTGGCCGTTGAAATGAGGTACGGCAACTATCAGGATTCATATCAGATGCTCCCGTCATATCTGCACGTGCTGAAAGAATGCAATCCAGGGACTCGGTATGAGATTCAGACGACCAGTGAGGGCGTGTTCTGTCACATGTTTGTTGCACTTGGGCAGTGCATTAGTGCATTTCAGCAGCGCACTCTGCGTCCCATCATAGTAGTCGACGCCACTCATTTGAAGGGGAAAAACAGTGGTGTGTTATTTGTTGCCGTCACGAAGGACGGAAACGAGCAGATTTTCCCGCTTGCCTTTGGTATCGGTCCGATTGAGAATGACCTGGAGTGGACGTGGTTTCTAGAGAACCTCAGGCTTTGCTACGATGGAGACGATCTGCTCATTGTGTCCGACCAGCACAAGAGCATCGCGAATGCCATTCGGAGTGCCTATCCCCACGCAACCCGTGCGTTGTGCTGTCACCACCTCGAGAAGAATCTAGCAATGTACCGCTCTCATGTGGTCACAATTGTACACAAAGCTGCCTACTGTTATCGAGAGGATGAGTTTGAAAAGTATTTATCTGATTTGGAGAAAGCCAGTGGAGACGGTGCTTATAGGCGCCTCGTTGGACTCGGTGTTGAGACCTGGGCAAGGTCGAAATGTGCTGCACGACGATATGGTTTCATGACATCGAATGCGGCCGAAGTCTTCAACGCTGCTATCAGATGGCCACGACGATTGCCTGTTTGTGCTATGCTCGAGTCGATTCGTGCGATGATTGAGAGATGGTTTGACGAGAAACGAAGGAAGGCTAACGAGAGAGAGGATGAGCTGACCGAAGAGGCATTCGCAAAGGTGTCTAATCAGAATCAGTTGAGTCATCATTTTCCTGTTCGGGAGGTCAGTGCGGGGACCGTGTTCAGAGTTGAGGAAAACGGCAGGTCCTATCTCGTAGATATCGCGAGACGCACGTGTGACTGTCGGGAGTTCGACTTAGACCTTATTCCGTGTCGTCATGCCGCTGCCGCTATACGGTATGGTATCGGTTTCCTTACATCTTCTTTTTTAATTTTAAACATTCAATTAATTAATGCCACTAACCTGATACTTTGTGTAGACGGGCTAGATTTTCATTGTACGATTTCGTCGGCCCCTATTTCAAGCAAAGCAGCTTGAGAGAGATGTATGCGACTCCTATTGTGCCAGTACCACACGTTGATGATTGGGTTGTCCCTCCAGAAGTAGCTTCGTACGTGTGTCTTCCACCGGAAGTGGTTAGTCAGGCTGGACGTCCGCGGATGAGTCGGGTTCGTTCTGCAGTTGAGGGATCTGGGTCTGCTCGTCGTGTTCAGGTTTGTTCTTCGTACCTAATATTGTGTCGTCATTAGTTTGAGTAAAGACCTAATACCGCGTCTTTGTGTGCAGGTGTGTACGAAATGTAAGGGCGTAGGACATAACATACGCAACTGCTAAACAATATTTCATCCAAAACAAGTCTAATACCAAACAATACTAAACAAGTCTCTAAAGTGTCGAAAATAAATAATCCTAACGATACTCTTCATTTGTTACCCCTTCCCGAGCTAACCAAAAAATCATCCTAGCAATATATGCACGGTACTTTGTGATGTAACCAATGTCAATAGTCTTATTCTCGTGAGTCATTTTCTTGTTGACTAAGCGATCCAGGTACATGCAACAGATCGGCCCACACGAGCTCCCGTCCTCTTGCGATATTTGTTGCTCCGTGGGCATTAGCTCAACTTTGAAAGCACACGTCTTACGCTCCCTGAAAAATAAAAGATTGAAAGCACACGTCAATATCATATAAGAAAAAAGATAAAACTACGAAATGAATTAAATGATTGAATCATACCTCATCGAATTTTGTTGCCACCAGTTTGCGCTTTTCAACAGTCGAGGCAACAAATCTGTGATTGGCTTAAGCTGTTTAACCCTGATCTTGGGATTCGGGAGAGTATGCAACAAGGAATCATACACTTCGACAGTCCAGGTGTCGAAATCAATGACCGCCACGATCCAGTGAATGTTATCCAAGTTGCAAATCAAGGCCGCCTTACATACAAACAATGAAAATATAAGAAATCAGAGAAACCGAAGTTTATTAAAATTCATTTAACATACCTTACAGATATTGTACCAACTACGTTGTCCACCACCCGGACCCGATACAGTTTGTCTCAAATCCAGAGGTGGTATCCAATTCTTGTATCTCTGCTCGAAATTATCCGACTTCCCTGTATGCCTCAGTTTCCCGTATTCACGACACATAGTTTGCTTTGGAAAGGACATAAATTATGTCAGTAAAAACATAATAAAAATATAAAATATAACAAACATAGATAAAAGAAATTCACTTACAAAGAAGTCGGGACCAAAGATCTGGTGCGTAAAGTCGTGCACGTGCGCCTTCACCCCTTCTTTGTTTCTGAGTTTTTGTCTCAGAAAAGCAACATACAAGTCGAGTACCTGAATATTAACAGGTTGTTAAGATTTAAACATAAATTAATAAAGTTAAAATTTATAATATTACCTGAGAGGTGAACCAAACGGAGGGACTTTCGACATCGTCGAAGAATTTCTGATCAAGGATCAAATCATCACAGCACCTCACCTTCACGCAGGAATCGGGCCCCGACTGTCTGTACACCTTGTACATCTGCGCGCTTCTTAAACTGCGATCCTTACTAAAATCTTGGATGAAAGGGCTACGCAAGTACTTGGAAGGCATAACAACACGAGGTCCGAGGCTGCTCTCCCCGTCATCCTGCTCGTCATCATCGTGCTCCACGTCGCCCTCATCCTCGTCAGTGAAGCACACCTCATCCTCGTCAGCCTCCTCGTCATAAGCAGCTGGCTCTGAGAAGATATCAAAGTTCCTCTCAGGATAGCTCTCGACATCGACCACAACAGCTGGTCTCGGCGTGCTGGACATCCCTAGATCAAAAGGAACAATCGACGGAGGCGTGCGGTAGCTGGAGGACTCAAATGGATAGGCCGGTGGCGGCATCTGGGGGCCCTGAAATCCATAGGCCGGTGGAGGCATCTGGTAACCCTGGAACCACGTGTCAAATGGAAATACAGGAGGCACCGGGGGCTGCTGCCTACAGTAACGCATCCATGCCTCAGCGTCTGCATATGAATACCGAGGGTCAGGCATCGCCGACGTCGAGAATCGAGCTGGTGCTCTGCGCGAAGAAGTCTCCTGAATGTCCTCGCAGTGGTAGGAATGACGAGGAGGTGAACTCCGAGGGGGAGAGGAAGGCTCTTCGTACACTGGCCTCGAGGGATAAGGCCGTGGCTGAGAGTGACGACTGAAGCCGAAGAATGCCTTCATTTTAGAGAACAAGTTCTCCGTGACGCTCTCCGTGACATGCCTCACGATGTGAGTCGTGAATCCCTTCTCGGATGTGTCGAACAATATCCTCTCGAAGTCACTCCGACGATAAATAGGTGGATCATCGTCCACCACTGTCTCAGATGCAGGTCCAGCTCGAGACTCAGGAGGAGTGGCATGTCGAGGAGGCGGAGAATCATGTCGAGGAGGAGGAGTGGCATGTCGAGGAGGCGGAGAATCATGTCGAGCTCTCCGAGATGTACGTCTCTCTGCTGAAGAGCTGGGCGTGATATCGTCACGCGTGCGGACATGTGTCGTCGCCTTCTTGAATGTCTTGGCCACGCTTTCGGCCACACGGTCCACAAGCTTCTTCTTCTTCTTCTTCTCCATCTGCTTCTTCGGTGCAGGTGCTCGTGCCGGCCCCGCTGCGTGAGCTAAGCGGACGGGAGGCTGGTACGGGAGGCCATACAACTCACCGGCCTCAGTCAAACTCCTGTAATACAACATCTCCTCCTCCTCCGGTGTCGGTGTGAGGGTCTCGTGCACTTCAAGCTAAAAGAAAACAATAACAAAATATTTATTAGATATTCGATAAGATTATTAATTCAAAATTATTAACGAAACAGATTGACGGTTACCTGCTCATCCTCGAAGTAATCAGCGAAATCGAAGTTAGTCTTCCTCGGCGTCCAATGCAAAAACCGGGGCCTTTGCGTCACTCCGCTCCGGGTACCGCACAGTCTCCCTAAAGGAGGAAAGGCCTCGAAGGCCCAACACTGGAAGGCCCAAACTGGACCGTAAAAGTGATAAGCAGGTTTGTCCACCTGATCAGCTGCCATCCCAGCAGTGCTGATGTAGTGCGAGAAGTTCTGGAACGTATAAGAACCCCAAGGAAACCACTCCCAGCCATCGTTGTCCTCCACCAGTGTCCAGACCCAGTTCTCGACATCCAATTTCTCTCGACCAATCAGAATGAAGTAGAGAATCAGGATGTTGGCAACCTTGAAATAATCACCTAGCTCGTGGCCCATCCGCTGATCCTTGAACGAACTGAGCAGTGCTTCAATCTTCATCACTCTGCATCGGAATAACCTCCGATGGATGCCTGTACTGGGAGCGACATGACCTTGGTCTGAGGGATTGAAGTTACTATCCCCAAAGCTCAGGCCGGTGATCAGGGCGTATTCTTGTGCTCGGAACTTTACGATACGATCCCCTATAGCAAACCAGTGCTCAAACTCCGGTATTCTGCTTTTGCTAACGATCTCTCTCGATAGCAGCTTGTGCAGAGGTTTGTTCGATCGGTCTGCACTGGAAATGGGAAAGAACTGACTGAACAGAAACGTCTGTTCGTACTCCGCGAGGCCATCTTCCCCACCCACATCCCTCAGTGTATCTTGTACGATTTTCAGTACACCGCGTCGATCTCCGCAATTTATCGCTCTCGAAATGTTGACGAAATCCGGTCTCCTCCATCGGAAACCAGCCTGCACAAATGGAGAAGAAGCAATTAAAAACATATCAATAGGATCAAAAACAAAAAAAAAACAAAAAAAAAGGTTTCTGCCTCCATCGACCAACCTATTTCGAGTAACCCCATCGACCAACCTATTTCGAGTAACCCCATCGACCAACGTTTTCGAGTAACCACATCGACCAACCAAATCGACCAACCAATCTGACTAGTCGATGAGGTTAATCGAATTGGTTGCTCGATTGGTTGATCGATGGGGTTAGTCGATGGCACTAATCGACTGCCATCGACCAACGCGTTCGAGCAGTCAAGAACACATTTCAGAAATCAGAATTTCAGACAATTCAACTCAAATTACAGTTCTAAATCACTTATAACACTAGTAAGAACTCAACCAAGCATCTAAAGCACCATATAATCCATCACATTGCTCGAATTCTCGAAAAAAAAATCGAAAAAAAGGGTTTCGGATTTGGGATTTACCGGCGGTTGGAGCAGCGGTTCTTCTTGTTGTTGTTCTTCCTCATGCTCGGAATCAGATGGTGTCGCCGACGATGACATTGCTCCGGTTGATTCGATTGAAAAAAAAAAACGGTGACGGGGGCGGGCGGGTTTCCGGAAGAGAAAGAGAGAAAAGAGAGAAAAAAAAGTGGGGACCAATATTATTTTTATTTCTTGTCTTTTTCTTTTACTTTCAAGGGTATAATAGGTACTTCAAATGCAATTGGTGTAAAAAACTCATGCTCTTATAATTGAGCACAAAAAACTCACAATTCTTACTAACTTGACCAAAAATCCACAGGCCTCTTAAATTAGCCGTATCGGATACGTTGTATCACGGCGAATTTGTCTCTTATATTATGTGATTTTTATAATATTGAATTATTAAATTAATTAATTTAATGTGGGTGTTACTATATATGAAAATAAATTTGGTTGGGCGGTCAATGCATGAGTAGCAATTTTTTGTCGCGTAGTGATGACTTTTCAAACAAAAACACGTGGCGGCGTTTGGTTGGTTTGTGCGTCGACGTTTCAATAATTTTGACCCGACTAAAGCAAAAATTATAATGTGACTCTCTATCGAATTTTTAAACCTTTGATGTGCAAGTGGTTATATCACGTTGCTACTTAAAGGTACGTTTACTGTAATTTTATACTAATATAAATGAAAAAATGAGTGACAATTGCTAAGTTTGTACATTAAATTATACACTATTTTTCGTGGATCCTAAAATTAAAGACACGTTTTTATTATTTATACAATAAATTGTTATTAATTATGTTACAATTAATTATACATTTCTCTTTTATATTTAAAAAAAAACATTGTATGATTGGCTGAGTTGAGGTAATACTACTACTTACTAGAATCAAAGTTTCCTTAGTTTCAAGTCAAAAAAACGTGGAATTGGGTGTGGAATTGGGTTTGGGTATATATGTTGATCGAAGATAGTCAAAGCAGTCAAAAGTAACACAATCAGGTTTCATTTCATTGGTGTGCCCTTTCAAAAGACTATTCTAGCTAGAATTCTAGATTGAACACTTCGAACTTTCATGCAAAAATAAATAAACTGAATGATTCAGAAAAGAAAATTTCTAGTCAGATCGGGTGGATCAAACTCGGGGGTCCAAATTTCAGAACCCAGCCCAATTCATTTTTCATTTGAAATTAAAGTCGGCCCATAACGCCTCCAATGGCGGACCCAAAGTTATTGAGATGAAGCCCTAAATGATCTATGGGCCACAATATAGTTGGGCCTTTTAAAGGATAATTAAACAGCCCAATATTATCGTAGTGAGAGTCTCAAAGACAAGCTTGAAAAAACTAACAATGAAAACTAGCATCTCTTATTTAGTCGAAGGGCAACAACGCATTCAAGTTTGCGTGTATATACCAGTCGTCTACATGATTACTTGAACGGAATTCATTGATCGGGATGAACTTCTAAGATTTTGGTTTAGTAACGTATATAGTGTGTTATTATATTAAACGAATAAGAAATAACTAATCATATGAATATATGATACCATAGTAAATTTCATATATATATGATTACAAAATTTATTTAATGTATGATGCAAAGAAGGCAAAGGCAAGTAATTGGACATGATTTGGTCCAAAGCATGAAATGGGTAATGGCCTATGGTGTTCAACTTTCATCATTGTCAACCTCATTCATTCTTTTTTTTTTTTTTTTGTTAGATTTTTAAGATGTATATTTATTTTCCATAAAAGTGTGTATTATATTTATATTTATTATTATTTTCAAAAAGTGAAAACTTTATTTTCAAAAAAACAAAAAGAGGATATTGAGCAATGTCAATGCCCTAGATCTTATTGTCTCATCATCCAAAATTAGGTCATTTTTCACACTTGCTCTTCACAACATAAACATCAAGACTCAGCCAAACTTTGACTGATTTTTGGCCCCCTTAACAAATAAATTAATTAAGTGCAAATTTGAGGTGAATATACTTTAAGACAAATTATTTTGAATAAAATAATAATTGTATTTATTAAAATACTATTTAATATACGGTGTTCGTACAACTTAATTAATACTTTGACCAATCCTAATTCTAAATGTATGCTGTACATATTTAAACTTTATAAATAAGTTAGATTAATAAACTATTAATAAAACATAGTTAAAAGGTGCACAACTCTGAAACTCATGTGCATCCAACTAGTGCTCCATCTTTTGATGACCCCAACATTACATTATTTATTTTGCCCAAGGGAATGTATCATACTTCAATTTTCATAATATACTTTAATTTATATATATATGTACAATAAAAAATTTAAAACGTGTTAATAATAGTAAGCATGACCTAATCAATCATCAATGTTGTAAGCATGAAATTGTTAATGCATAAGTAATCAATGATGTATGCTACTTACCATTTATCTAAATCTATTTTAATTTTTTAAAATAATCATTCCATTAACTATTCTCACAAACAAAAACATAGTTTCAACAAACACCCTACGTAATTCTTCACATGCACATGTGCATGCATTATTTGAACTCTATTTTATTTATTATACAATTGATACTATCATCTATTTTCAAACATATCAATCATTCTTTTAACATTATATTTTATAAGAATCCAATTTGATCGAGCGCGAACAACAATACAAAAGGCTTATCTTTGATGTCATATTGAAATTAAAATTGAAAAAAAAAAATCTTAAAATAACTTGCTTAGTTTTATTTTATTTTCATGATAATTGAATGTAAAACTACTAAAAATTTAAGTGGAACACATATATTGTTTGTTGACTGATTGACTGTCAATTTTTTATTTGATTATTTATTATATAAAAATTATAAAAATAAAAGTAAATGGATGACAAAATTAACGTCATGGCCCAGTGGGCCGTGGTCCTGACCCGACACATACTGCGGTAGAGAGCGACTCGTGTGTTTTTGTGTAATTTAGATCACATGCCAAGGGCATTATTGGTATTACAGAAAGAGGAACATCAACAATCAACATCCACCACTGAAATCTCAGGATACAAACATCTGATTCTGAACTCTAACCAGTGACCTCTACGATTAAGTGGCAAAATCGGAAATTACAATTTGTTGTAACTTTGAAATATTCACTTCTTTTGTGATTTTTTAAAAAATTATTTTATAAAAATGATAAACAATTATCAACACATAAATTTATTGAACTAGCATGACATGTTTTATTCTAATTTTTTCTTATGATCTCTATAATTTTAATTAGCAAGAAAAAGATGATTGCTCCTTATTTTTGATAAGGCTTCTTAAATTTTTTTTATGATCTCCTTATTTTTTATGATAACCTTTGCAATGTATCAAAGAAAAAGAAAAAGTCAGTATTTTTAACTTATGTTCTCTTCTTGAATCTATAATAAATACACATAAACTTTTAGTACAAAAGACATTTTTATTTTTATTTTTAACATACTTTAAAAAAAAATCTAATTTACAATTATTTATTTTGTATATACTAAATTAATACTCAATTAGAATAACTGATGGTTAGCTTTGGTTTAACTCAAAAAATGAACTATTTAGTATTAGTAATATTTTTATTCAAATTACAAAAAAAATCACTTTTATTTATTTATAAAAAGTCTCTATTTTCTACTACGTAGATTACTTTTTGTCTCCCCCGATGATTTTATCTTCCCAATTCGTAGGGGTAAAATGGTAAAACTCTCTCAAAACACAAAATTCTGACCCCCGAAATTAATTAACATTAAAAAAATTAAAAAAAAAGCCGACAACAAAACCAGACCCACCCAGCGGCACGGCCCACCCAGAGCGCAGCAGCCATAGCAAATTCAGCCCAAAACTCCAGGTCCAGGCCCATTTCCACTACCCCCTTCTCCCATTGGTCAATCATCCCGGCGCACTTTAGCACACCCCCCTTCGTCACCTTCTTCACATCCTCTGCTCCTAAAATACAAAACAAAAAATTCAGAGCACACCACAGTAAACACCTTCACCTTTCATTCCATTCCATTCTCTGCCAAAAAAAAAAAAAAAAAGTAAAATCCCAGAATTCAGAAACACGCACAAAACACACACTCAGTGTGATCTTCCCACTCCAAAGCTCTGATCTTTCGAGATGGAGATTTTTTTTTCCTCGGTTAATTCGAGCTGAAAGCTCGGATTTTTTTAACCCCCTTTTTTTTATTCTCTCCCCTCTCTCTAAAATGGGTTGCAAGAGCACGTTAGCAGGAAATTTAGATCCAGAGAGAGAAAGCAGTGGTGGGCTCAGAACAAAACAAGCTGGCCGTGGCTCTTGCAGAGGAAGTTAGGCTAACCCACCCCACACTCCTTTTTATTTTCATTCAATTTTTTTTTTTTATCCTGGTGAATCCTGATTTTTACCGGCAAGGTTCTTGAAATGGGGTACTTGTTGAAGGAGGGTTTGAAGACTCTCTGTGGGGTTAATCAGTGGTCTTATGCTGTTCTCTGGAAATTCGGCTGCCAAAACCCCAAGTGAGTTTTCCCCCCTAAAAATCCAATCTTTTTTTTTGCTGGGACTAAAAATTAGGGTTTTGTTTGACCCCTTGATCTGTAACTAACAATGGTGTGTTTTGTTGGAGAATATATGGTTGCAGTTGCTTAATTTATGGTGACCCCATGTGATTTTTGTTTTCTTCTTCTAAAAATCCAATCTTTTTTAAATGGGGGACTAAAATTAGGGTTTTGTTTGGCCCTTTTATCTGTAATTAATGGTGTGATTTGTTGGAGAATATATGGGTGACCCATGTTTTTTTTTTCTGAGCTCTGTGATAGGATATGTGGTGACTTTCATTTTCTTCAAGTTTGGAGTTTTCTGTTAGGTCCAAAAAAAAAAATCTATTTTTTGTCATGAAAGAATATATGTGGAAGTGAAAAAAAATACCCTTTCACCAGTGTGTATGGTTTCTTTCCTCTGGATTTTCATGTTAATAATTCCTCATCTTGTCTTTCTTGTTTGTACTCTTTTCCTTGTCTGCATCAAACATCACACTCCCCTATTTCAATGTTTTTTTTTTCTTCTTGGAAAATTTCTCAGGCTTTTGATATGGGAAGATTGTTACTACGAAACCGCATCGTGTTCGCAGCACACTGGTTCTTGGGTTTCAGCAGAGACTCGTGAGTTGCAGTCAGCGGACAAGGTTCATTTGCTCGTAAACAAGATGATGATGGACTGCCAAGTCAATATCGTCGGAGAAGGGTAACTACATGTTTCAAAATCTTAGTAATTTTAATTTGCAACTCTTTTATGTTTGTAGGAGTATTAATTAACAGAAGTTGCTTGTTTGTATTTTCTTCACTCAGGTTAGTCGGAAGAGTCGCATTTACCGGAAACCATCAGTGGATTCAAGCTGAGAATTATTACAGAGAAGCTCATCCACCTCAGGTATAAACAATAACCGGAGTTTTTCTTCGATTTTGGTACTGCACGATTTCTAATATTTACTCTTCTCTTAAAAGGTTCAAAAGGAAGTCTCCCAACAATTCTCAGCTGGTATGAAGGTAATAAAGATTGAATTTTTCTAAATAAATTATGTTTTTTTCGCTGCGATTTTGTTGTTTTAATGAATTATTTCGTTTAAATCCACTCAGACCGTTGCGGTTATCCCCATTCTTCCTCATGGCGTTGTTCAATTCGGTTCATTCATGACTGTAAGCCCTTCCCTTTATTCGTTGTTTACATGTTGCAGTAGAATAGTAGTCCCGGATAAATGTAGTTATGTGTGTTTTTTCGTTTACCGTCCCTCAGATAACGGAGAACATGGGATTCGTAAATCACGTGGCATCGCTTTTACATCAGCTCGGATATCTCACAGAATTACCCAGACAAGGATTCCCTTCGAACGAACCTCAATGCTCGTTCGACGCTTTTAATTACATTACTGACTCAATGCCCTATTCCAACAACCCGACTCCCAACGAGCTTAAAAACACGAGCTTTCCTAAGAGAGAGATAAAACCCAATACACTTCCTCTTTCTTCTGGAGACGACCTGTTTGATATCTTAGGAGCCGATTTCAAGAACAAGTTATTCAGTAATTTCTGGAACAGCAGCGAACCAGATCCGAAAGCTCACAACTTTGACACGAGTAATAACGATAATTCGGAAAGTGGGATTTTCTCCTCGTCTAATTCCGACAATCTCTTGGAGGCAGTGGTCTCTAAAGTTAGCCCTTCCTCCGCTAAACAGAATGTGGATGACATCAGCGTAAGTAGCTCGTCCGGCCCGAGCTCTTCGTTCTTGTACGGGATTTCCGATCAAATGAAGGCTGCAGGAACTTCTTACTCACAAGGGAGTTCGATTCACGGGTCCCACATGAGTTCGTGGGTCGGTAAGGATCAGAAGGGGAAACAGAACAACAGTAGTGTGTCGACTGGATACTCCAAGAAACCGGAAGCGAATCGCAAGAGGTGTAAGCCCGGGGAGAATCCAAAACCGAGGCCGAAAGATCGGCAGTTGATTCAAGATCGAGTGAAGGAGTTGAGGGAGATTGTGCCGAATGGGGGGAAGGTGAACTTTTCTTAATTTCCTTTTTTTTTCAGGTAAATCGAATAAAAATCGGATCTTGCTTATACGTGTTGTTTGGTAAACAGTGTAGCATCGATACTCTACTCGAACGCACCATCAAACACATGCTTTTCTTGCAAAGCGTGGCGAAGCATTCGGACGAGCTGAAGCAAACCGGAGAGTCGAAGGTCAGAAATATAATCTTTTTACTTTTTACTTTTTACCGAAGAAAATGCGAGTGAAGTATTTATATTCTTCATTCGTTCGGTTGAGTTTCAGATTATTAGCAAGGATGGTGGTTTGGTTTTGAAAGACAACTTCGAAGGAGGAGCAACGTGGGCGTACGAAGTTGGCTCGCAATCCATGGTGTGTCCGATCATAGTCGAGGATCTAAACCAGCCCCGTCAAATGCTTGTAGAGGTATAACTCGATAATTCCCTTGAATCCAAAGACTGCGAATTTGTTGACTTAATTCGTTGACTTTACACAGATGGTATGTGAAGACAGAGGATTGTTTTTGGAAATAGCAGACGTAATTCGAGGGATCGGGTTAACGATTTTGAAGGGAGTCATGGAGATCAGGGACGACAAGATCTGGGCCCGCTTTACGGTTGAGGTAACGTTTTGTTTTTTGATTTCGAGCCTGTGATTATCTTTTCGAATAAGTGATCAACCACACTACACTCTTGTTTAAACACAGGCGAATAGGGATGTGACGAGAATGGAAATATTCATCTCGCTCGTTCGACTCTTGGAGCAAACCGTAAAAAGTATCGCTCATCCACAAGGACCAGATCAACGGTTTCAACAAGTTGCGCCTATTTCCCATTAGATCCATCCGCCCATAGATGATTAAAGACGTGTTAAGAGCGATATATGATTACTGCAATTAATATCGGAAAAGATTGCCATGACTAACACGTCTCGATCCGATCCCTTAGGAATCGACTCTTTGTTCGTGTTTAGCTCTCTCTCTCTCTAATGGCAACCAAAATAGCTAGCATTGCCTCTTCTTCAAGACTATGTAACTGTTGCTGTTGTTTGTTTGCCTTTGTAGTGTAGTAGTAACTATAGTCGACTTGTGTTTATGTCGATTGATGTTTTTCAGGGTTGTTTTTTTCGGTTTTTTTGTTTGCAAGAATTTGACGATCAAAATTTGAACTTTTGGAGTAGATATGGAATCAGATTCACCAACATATGTAATCCTCATTAAGATAATGACATAAAATTATATTCCTTAATTAATCTCATAACACTAGAGTTATAAGTTGTCCCGTAGACGTACTCAAGTGTGATGAAGGTGCAAAATTCAACTTAAAATCACCATCATTGAAAGTTCCGTAGACTGAATATTATCTATATATCTCTTAATTGTATCATACATACATATATATGCTGCATTAGACAGATAGATATATAGATGCCTTCAATTTGTCTGCAATGGCGTGGATCAAACCCCACATGCACACGTAACTCTCGAATCGACCAACGGTTATGCAGAAAGGATCGATCGATCGAAAAACCGAAAATCGTGACCATTGTTTAGTATGCTTCAAACACATAGGCCATGTCTGCAATTGGAACCTATTCTTTCGTCTATTCTCGTCTCGTCTCGTCTTATATAAGTCAGTGACTCTGGTGAACTCCTCCTCACTTCCATGCATGCAAAGCTTTCAATGGAGCCAAAAAATGATGACGAAAAAGTTTGCATTTTTACAAAGGCGTTCAGAGCCCTTCGATCCAAGGCACTCAATATTTCCGATCAGACGAAGAGAACTGCGAGGGAAGATTCTAGAAGGCTGACTCACTCCTTGAAAGTCGGGCTTGCCCTAACTCTGGTTCAGATTTTATGCTACTTCCAGCCCCTTTACAACACACTAGGCGACTCCGCCATGTGGGCCGTCATCACTGTCGTCGTTGTCTTCGAGTTCTCAGTCGGTAAGTTCGTTTCTTCTTATATATATTATGTTTTTTTTTTTTTATATATATAATACCGTTTTATATATAGGAGCAATGCTCGGAAAAGGTCTCAACAGAGGACTAGCAACCCTAGCAGCCGGAGGGCTCGGCCTCGGAGCTCGTCATTTAGCCACCCTAACCGGAAAAACGAGCGATCCCATAATAATCGGACTCTTCATATTCTTACTAGGTATATATATATATAACTTCATTTATTTAAAAGTTCAAACTGTTTAGAGAAGTTAGACAACTTGACATTTATATTAAGCTGCATGCATGCATGCATGCAGCTGTGGTGTCGACTTTCGTGCGGTTCATTCCGAGAGTGAAGGCTAGATACGACTACGGGATGTTGATATTCATCCTAACGTTCTGTCTCGTCTCGCTCTCTGGTTTTCCGACGGAGGAGGAGATAGTGAAGATGATTCAAGAGAGGTTGTGGACCATACTAATCGGAGCATCCACTTGCGTGCTCGTTTCGATCTTGGTTCGACCCGTTTGGGCGGGCGAAGATCTCCACAAGCTCGTCGCTCGGAATGTAGACAATCTCGGCTCTTTCTTCCAAGGTACGTATATATAATTAATTAAACCATGTACTTAATTTACGCGCTTAATTATAATTAATCTCGTTCCATCTGCATGCAGGACTCGTGGATGAGCCGTGCATGACATCAGAGAACGAGAACAATGGAAGAGCGCCTCTTGTGAGCTTGGATAGCATTCTCGTCGATTCTAAAATCACCGAAGAGACCTTGGTTGGTGTATATATATATATATATATGGGAGTTTTTTACAACTTATATATTTGTAGCTATCAAAAACTCTTAGTTTTGAACTTATTATGAAAAGCAAGTGTATTTTGTAGGCCAATTTCGCGGTGTGGGAGCCAGGGCACGGCGAGTTCATGTACCGGCATCCATGGAAACACTACTTGAAGATAGGGAATCTGACGCGAAAGTGTGCGTGTAGAGTCGAAGCCCTCAACGGCCACTTGACCTCCCAAACGTCTATTCAAGTACGACGAAACTAAAGTTGAGATAATATCATAAAACATATCGTAACATAACTCGATTTGACATTATGTTTTTTAAGTTTATGGATATCAAATTTCTTCATTTCTAATGATTTTTGTGGAATTTTGAGATCATATCTAAAGTGTACGTACTTAATGATATCTCTCTCTAACGTTCTGTTTAATGTGAAATCAATTCAATTGAAACATAAACTTGAGAAACAAAATAAATTCAATTTTTTCATATTTTGTAACACTTGGTTAGCTGAATAAGTATCAAATAAGTTACATAATCTCATGTACAACCAATTAATTTGTGAAATTTCACTAAAAATTGTTAAATATAACGAAATTTGATTTTCATAAATTTAAACGATTAAATATGAGGTTGAACTATTTTAAACAACGTTTTGTGATGCTATCTCATAACTAACTAACTAAAAAAATCTTGTTAATCATAGGCGCTAAATCGGGGAACGATCCGGGAGGCGATTTCGAGCTTGAGCTCAGAGTCGGGAAAAGCGTTGAAAGAAGTAGCATGGACCATAGAGACGATGACCTCAAGGCCATCATCATCATCATCATCATCATCATCATCATCTTCTAACTCCAGCATAGCAAACCTTAAAAGTGCATCCAAGAACCTGAGATTGTTGGTCATGAAAGAAGACGAAAGCGCTGGTCTTCTGGAAGTGATACCGATCGCGGCATTGCTCATCGACGCAGTCTCCATTGTCGAAAACATCGACAGTGCTGTGAAGGAGCTGTGTTACGCGGCTAATTTCAAGTGCAAAGAGACGGATGCTGATAGTCATGTCGGCATTAGAATCGACAACGGAAGATATTGATGTTCTCGAACGAATTGGAATTGCATGCAGATTGTAACAAGTTCTTGAAAAATAAATATATAAGTATTTTGTCTATCTTAATAACAGATTTTTGGGGTTGGAAAAATAAAATAATAAAATCACTTTTTATTATAATGTTTCCTTTTGCCCAACAAACTTCTTGGTAAGTCAATAAATTCAGATCGGACGAATCAAAACAAAGGGCACAATCGTCAACGACATTTTGAATTATTTTGACCTAATTTTTCCCCTTCGAACGACGTCGTCTCGTATACAGAATTTCTTGCTTCGATCGATACTCTACAATTCTTCCATTTCAAGTTTAAATGATTACGAAAATATATTGCGATCACCGTAACTTGTTTTCCACTCCAAGTCTTTATTCAATCAAGAATTTTTCACCTCATCTTTTCCACTACGTTATTTACGACTTCGAAGTCGTAAATAAATTATATATAACCACAAAACAAGTACATATCATTTACGGAGTAATTGAAATTGATATACAAACAATATTATAGTACTTACGTAACTAAATTATATATTACCAAAAAACAAACAATGTTTAATTATAATAAATTGTTACACGTCCACGTGGCAGTCCATGATAAGCTGATACTTCACCCCCGCCCCGACGGCGATGCCTCCATTACCCCTCCCGCCGCCGTAATTTATATACGCCGGACAGTTCACGAAAACACGATACTTCCCGGAGACGAACGTCCCGACCCTCCACCTCACCCTCCCGTCGACCCTCACGTTCAGCATCAAGCTTCCGGCGACCCCGTCCTCCGCCAGGGCGGCGCCGGTGTACGGCGCCACCGGAACGGCGCTCCCGTAGACGAACGGCGACCAGACGGCGACGTCCTTGTGGCCCTGGTACGCCGGCGGGAGGAGGGTCGGGGCGGTGATCGGCTGGCCGTGGTAGGCGGCGTAGACGTCGAGGCGGTCGTAGTATATTCCGATGCGGTTGTTAGGGTTCCGGGCGGAGAGGGTGACCTGGAGGGTGGTGGTGAGGAGGTTGCCGGCGCCGGCGCCGGAGAGGTTGAAGGCGTAGACGGTGGCGTCGACGAGGGTGAAGTGGGGTTTTGTCGGGCGGAGGACGAGGTAGACGAGGAGGATGACGAAGAGGACGAGGGCGACGAGGGTGACGAGGGAGGAGACGAGGCGGCGGTGGAGCTTCCGACGGGATTCGTCGTGGTGGTGGCCGCATTCTTTCTCCGTCATGGCGGCGGCGGACGGCGGCGGTGGGAGTTGGTGATGGGGTGAAATAAAATGAGAGAGTTTTTATGTGGAGATAGCACACGTCGTTTTATAGTGGGATTGCCAAATAGTATAAAGAAAAATAACTAACTAATGTATAAAGATAATGTAATGGAATAGATCAAAAAAATAATAATTTAGTTATTTACCTTGTTATGACGCTTCTTTTTTACTTGTTCATTCATATTATATATATGCACATTGAACTAAAAGAAAAATCAATTTATGGAATATACACTCTTAAAATTTGAAAAAAAAAACAATAATATTTGAGACATTCTTAGTAGGTAATTTAACAAACTTATTCATGATTGAGGTAGTTTTTAATTTTGATTAGATGAAGATTGGAGAAACACCTTTGGGTTGAAGTAAGGGGAGAGGTAGTTGGGGTGGGACTGCAATTTTGTGCTCAAAATCAAAATCTTTCTTTACCTTGAAGATAAATACATGTACTCTCTCTATATATACACGAATTAAATATATATCAACAAAATAATGAGTGAGATGTCTCAATTATTTCATATTCGAGTAGTAAAGTCTGTGATAATATATGTGTAATTTTTACTTAGATTGTAACAAATTTTTCATTCAGAGATGTGACTAATATTGTTGGCATTTAACAAAAAAAAAAAAACCTTTGAAAAATCTTGAACCAATTGACATCAGAATTAATTACCCCTAAACGCGTCCTTTTATTTCCAATAAAAATTTGCTTAGTTAAAACGCGTGATGGAAAAACAGAGCAAAAATGGCGTCCGCGTCGTTGACTTTCCTACAGTCATGTGACCTGTTCTTCACCCCTCTCCTCCGATCCATTTATAATGTTCATCGTCACATTCTTTAATCACCGACACGATAATCGTAATTGCAGTCACAAGTGGCCAAAAAACGTTGACAAAAAATTGAAGCAACATGGAGGAGAAGTCGCCGGATTTGACCGGAGTGTGGAAGCGGGTGGTGGTGGTCGGCGGAGGCGTAGCCGGCTCCCTCGTCGCCAAATCTCTTCAGTTTCACGCTGACGTCACCCTCATCGACCCGTAAGTACATACTACCAATTGCTTCCAATGTGTTCGATAAAATGCCTCAAACAAAATATTGTTTTTTTGCTGTAATATGTATCTTAAATCTACTGCATTCGAAACAGGAAGGAATATTTCGAGATTCCCTGGGCGAGCTTGAGGTCGATGGTTGAGCCCTCCTTCGCAGAGAGATCATTGATTCACCACAAAGATTATCTCACAAACGGCCGTCTCGTTTTATCCAAGGCCATAAGCATCTCCAACTCCCAAGTCTTGACTGCGAACGGCCGCCAGCTGATTTACGACTATCTCGTCATCGCCACCGGTCACAACGACTCGTTCCCGAAAACTAGGTCCGAGAGGCTCAATGAATTCCGATCAGGTAGCATTTTGCTTAAGCTAGTTTTCCTTCAAATTGTACACTTTCGAGTTTCGACTGATTCAGTATTTCTAATCGGTATGTAGAAAACGAAGAGATAAAGTCAGCTGATTCCATCCTCATCGTCGGTGGAGGGCCCACCGGAGTCGAGCTGGCGGCCGAGATCGCGGTTGACTTTCCACACAAAAGGGTTACTCTGGTTCACCGAGGGTCGAGGCTGCTCGAGTTCATCGGACCAAAAGCAGCTGACAAAACATTAGAATGGCTGAAAGCCAAGAGAGTGGAAGTAAAACTGAGGCAATCGATTGATCTCAACAACTGCTCGGAAGGATCCGGAACTTACGTAACTTCATCGGGAGAAATCGTGAAAGCGGATTGTCTTTTCGTCTGCACGGGGAAGCCCTTAGGTTCGTCGTGGTTAAAAGATACTGTTTTTCAGGGTAGCCTGGATAGTACCGGAAGGTTGAAGGTCGATGAGAATACGAGAGTTAACGGGTTCAAGAATGTGTTTGCTGTCGGAGATATTACGGATTTCAAGGTTTGTGCTGATTTGTTTTTTCCCATATTACTCGAGGCATCTAATTAATCGATTCTTGTATGGTTTCAGGAAATTAAACAGGGCTACTTTGCTCAGAAGCACGCTCTGATCACTGCGAAAAATATTAAACTTTTGTTGACAGGTGGGAAGGAAAGCAAGATGGGGATTTACAAACCTCAATCGCCGAAAGTGATGGTCTCACTGGGAAGACAAGATGCTGTGGCTCAATTTCCTTTGACGACGTTAATCGGACTAGTTCCAGGTTTGATCAAGTCCAAGGATTTGTTCGTCGGGAAGTCGAGGAAGCAGTTGGGTCTTGATCCAAGGATTGTGGATCATTGAGGATTCTATCAAGAAATGATAATTTTTTATTTTTTTTAGTTTGCATTTATTATTTTATGTTTATTGTTATGTTGTAAAATATGTATAATTTCATGAGTTATTATGTAATTTGAGTTTTTAACAAATCAAAATTGCATATTTTTTAAAATTATTGGACCAAAATCGTATAAATATTTTAAATAGGACCAAAATGCCAATTAACCAAAAGTTATAGAACTAAAATTCAATTAAAACTCTCATCCAGAAATCCATATGCAAATCTCAATTAAGATTCTTGGTTCCAGCACCAATACTGCCCTGACGCTCTCTCGCACACAACAAAAATGTTTTAACACAAAAAAAAGGTACTACATAATAAACATTGATCACAAAAGGTTAATCTTAGGATTCAGTATCAGTATCTGATTCCGATACTATTGCCAGGCCCGACATGTAAGGATTTACTCTGTTTGTATTTGCTTCCAGAGGCGGAAGTCCATCGTCTTCACTAGAACTACCTTCCGTCTCTATATCCAGACCCGATGTAAGAGGATTTACGCTGTTGGTATTTGCTTCCAGAGGTGGCAATCCATCATCTTCGCTTGTAGAATGTGTACTTTGTTTTATGTTTTCTTCCAACGCCGGTTTAAATATCTCTGGCCTGTGGGAGCAACGAAAAACAAATAGTAAAATGAGTTCTTTACAAAAGTAGCCTTGAAGTCTGACCAAATCACACAGAAATCGGGTAATTACAGCTCTATGGAGAACGTTGAATTGTAATTATTGATTTTTTGTCAAGCAAGATAGGGTTGCATTCTAAAAAAAAAAAAGGACAAAAAAAAAAAGAGGAGTAACAATAGAACTTTATTAGGACACGACGAAAAATAACTATAAGACATTTATTAGAAGCATTAAAAATGACCTATTTATGATCGGAGGGAGTAACACTCACCATTCTGAAGACTTTTTAAGCACACGAACTTGATCATGGTAAAGTACTTGTGTAACCATGCCCGCAACCTTCCTACCAGATTCCACCGCCTCTTCTCTCCCACTTTCATCAACCACTACAAAGTTCCCTATTGATACAAAAACATTCATTATCGAAACAAGTCTGAGTAATAACCAATCTCTCGAGTCGAGAAAAATTACAAAATTGTTGAAATTTTGCTAATGCAGTTCCAATATGAACAAAGCGTATGCTTAAAATATCTCAACATTTATAAACACAAACACTTGTCGACCATACCTATTCTGATCCACATGCTTTTCTGGAACTTTGCTGGGAATATTGCTATTAACTTCTCTCCTTTCGAGTCCATTACCTTGAAACACAACGAATCAACGGGGTGAAAAATAGTTTCCCATTCGCGAATACCAGTAAAGGCAGCCTTACAAAAGTGTGTTGTATAAAATACCTCAATAATATTAGAGCCCCTAAGACTCACAACCTGCATCACACTGTGACCGTCTACAAGCTTCGACATCTCGTCCTCGACTGCCCTCTTGAGGTTCTTCCTTCCTCGTTTCATGGCTTGCTGTTTAATCGCACCCTCTTTTTGTCAGAACATTAACAAACACAAAAATGAAGGCCCAGTGAACTTCACAACATATTAACACATAACAAGCCAACAGTAACAAACACTTGACACCAATAATTTATGACCTAATTTTTCTTTTTAAAAATTATAAAGAAATCAGCATAATATCTATCTACAAGCAACACCGAATCGAAATCAATTTGCCTCAGTAGCACAAACTCACTTCGCCGCCTCACCGGCCGGCGGCAGGCTTATGCTTTCCCAGCCCGTCAATAGTTCCCCATTTCCGTCTCAGTGGGAAAATGAAAGCTCTAATCAGATTATCCCAAAAATGTATTACGACTCCCCCACCCCCCAATCGGTGGAAACGAAATCAAATAACCATATTATTTCAAAAGAATTCAACAATGGGAAAAGGAATAGAAAGCACTCACCAATGGAAGACTGTTTGACGGAGATGGAGGTTGATCGGTTGAGCTTCAAGCTCTGCAACTCTCTCGGTGGCGCGCGGTGACCGGTAAAGTAGTGAACTGTGAAAGAGGGTTTTTCTTTTTCTCCCGTGAATCAAAATTGGTTTGCCCTATTAGAACTAATTATTTTATTATTTTATACTCCTAATCGAATTGTTTTATTAAAAATAATACTGTAACAACGAAATGAGTTCTATCTATGCTATTGGATTGAAGTGGAATATAATTTTCACAATGTTTTAATTTTATGAAAAATCTACAACAATAATATTTGACGTTTTTATATTTAGAATTTGAGACGTTGTTGATTCTAATTAAAGATTTTATGACAAATCATTGTAACATTTGAGTTGGACGAAAACATGACACTTCAAACAATCAAACATACTCTCTCTCTCTCGGACTAATGGTTCTATATAGGGCTGGAAACGAACCGAGCAGCTCGCAGGCTGCTCGAGTTAACGCTCAGCTCGAGTTCGATCAAACCCGAGCTCGAGTCGAGCTCGAGCCGAGCATTAAAATATTCGAGTCGAGCTCGAGCCCTAATCTTGAACAATCGAGCGGCTCGCGAGCCGCTCGTATATAAAAAAAATTAATTAAATATTTTAGTATGTGTATATATATCGAGTCAAGTCGATCTTTTCGAGCAATTCGAGTCGAGTCGAACTCGAGCAATACGAGCAGAGTAACTCGAAAACAAGCTGGTGTTGAACTAATCGAGCGAGCAAAAGTCGAGCAGCTCGAGCTCGGCTCGATCGAATCGAGCTCGAGCATGAAAAAAAATTCGCGAGCCGAGCTCGAGCACACTCTCGAGCGGCTCGTCGAGCTCGAGCCTGATAATTTTTTTTCCAAGCCAGCTCGATAAGCTCAAAGCTCGACTCGGCTCGGCTCGTTTCCAACCCTAGTTCTATATAAATATGACTATTAGTTCGGGACAAAATACTATCAATTTAGTTCAAATACTCTCTCTCGGACAATGAAATTAAAGATTAATCATTTATATCATTTGAAAAAATATAATTGAAAAATGAATTATCAATTATTCTTGAATCATTTCAAATGTACTCTTAAATTTGGTCAATTAATTATTTTTGCAGTTTGTATTAACCACTCATCACATGCATCTCAATGGTCTTATTCAATTTTTTCTGAATTTTGTCAAATGCAAGAAGCCTTTATCATTGATTGGTGATAGATGACATTTGATTAGAAGTTACCACTATGGTTGAAATTTCAATACTAATGGATTTACACGTTGGAAAATGGTCAGTCAATATATATTGCTAATATAAGCAATTACATATTCTTCATTTTATTTTATTTTAAAATTGAGTTCAAACGAACTATTTTCTCAAAAATTAAACCCATTCAAGTACTACTACAATAAACAACTCACAAAGCATGTTTAAACTAATTAATTCTCAAATATAATATTACAATTCTATTAATTATCCATTAAACAACGTCATAAATAAAAATAATTACTCCCTGTTTTACTAGAGACTAAACAGATTCCCTATAGTCTCTCTTTCTTCGATTATTGTACTACAAATTCTATCCCACTTTATCGCCACCTTACGCCGCCACCCCAATACCTCCGGCATGCCTTCCCGGAAAATACGCAAATTCAAGATCACATTCACACCAAGCGGCGGCCGCGGCCGCGGCGGCGGATGTGGATGCGGCCGGAAAGCGACGGACTTCGTCGACCCCGTACCCAAATCCAAAGCCACGTCATTCTCCCACACCTCATCGGAGATACACGGCGGCGGAAATTCCTCCGCCGCCGCCGGGGACCGCACTTCCGCCACCTTCTCTCTCAGCACCGACGCCGATAACTGCTGCCCGATGCACGCAATATGCCCGGAGACGGTCAGGGCCGTCGCCTGCCCGAAAATCTACGACTGCCTCGCCGTCGTCAAAGATTCCGACGACCCTTACCGCGATTTCCGGCGGTCAATGCTCCGGATGATCCTCGAGAAGGAAATCTACTCGAGGGGAGACCTTCAGCAGCTCCTCGACTGCTTTCTTCACCTCAATTCGCCCCTCCACCACGAGATCATCGTTCGGGCTTTCATGGAGATATGGAACGGCGGCGGCGGCTCGGCGGCGCGTGTATCTCCGGTGGGCGGCGGCGGCCACGTGAGGTCAATAAATTCGGACGTGGGGCGAAAAATTCAGTGACGATTAGTGTCATAATTTGTAATAATGACAGTAATTAAGAAGGCTGTTATTTTCGTTAATTATTAGTATTATACTACTACAGTACTATTATTATTATTATTATTATTATTATTATTATTATTATTGAAATGCAATTAAAAGTGCAAAATGAAAGGTTTTTTTTTTCTTTTCATTTTTTTATTTTGCAATTAACTTGTAAAAAATAGATTTCATATTTTTCTAGCTACAAAATTTAAGAAATTTTTTAATTTAAAAAGTAAATAAGTAAAGTAAACTAAAATTATATTTTAAAATTAAAAAAATATAATATATTTTTTAAAGTGTGTCAACTCGACACATAATTATCTTTTGATTGGGAGAATACTGCGTAAGTGTTCTTTATTAATTTCCATTTATGAGTCTCTAGAATTCTTATAGTCGTCTTAAGCCATTTATGTTCTTCATTTGTTTCAAGATCATAACAGGTCGAGACAACATTATAGATGCATGAACCATTGAAATAAGTTTTATCTTAAAATCAAAATAAGAATTCGCCACAATTGCAATTAGATTAAATTCAATTTAATAATTATTTTATATTCCTAATTTTTACAATGAGACGAAAATAGTACTCCTTTTTTGTTAAAATAGTTGATGTATTTTTTTTTTATTTTTACGATAGTTGAAACACTAAAAAAAATTTATTTTAATTTTTACTTACAATTTTATAGTAATACTTTATCAATTTATTGTTTTTATAAAATATTGTGTAATGTAACTTTTAAATTATTTTTACAAAACGTGTGTACACATAAACACGATTTTTTAAAACGAAATAAAAAAAATAGTTTATCGTCTGATTCCCGTCTCCATCCACAATCATTTCCTTAACCCTTGTTCTCCACACAACACACAAAGATAAACGAAATACCCAAACCCGATTACCAGGACCCGATCCGCATCCGAAAATGAACGACGCCGACGTTTCGAAGCAGATCCAGCAGATGGTCCGATTCATCCGCCAAGAGGCGGAGGAGAAGGCCAACGAGATCTCCGTCTCCGCCGAGGAAGTACGATTTGCCGATTTTCGTGTTTTGTTTTTTCCACGTTTTATTTTGTCTGATTCAATTTGCCCCCTCTCCGGTGCAGGAATTCAATATCGAGAAGTTGCAATTGTTCGAGGCCGAGAAGAAGAAGATCAGACAAGAGTACGAGCGCAAGGAGAAGCAAGTGGAAGTCCGAAAGAAAATGTAAATTCTATTATTCGTTTATTTTCATTGTGCTTTTGCGCTGCGATTTTTTTAATTAATATTTCTGGGTAGAAATTGTTTTGAATTCTGTATCTAATTATGATTTTTGGGGCTTTGATTTTTTTTAGAGTGAATATGTACCAATGATCTATCTAATTTTGGATGCCATCTGATCTTGTTTCTTTGAATTGGGTTCGTTGTAGTGAGTACTCAATGCAGCTGAATGCTTCTAGAATCAAGGTTCTTCAAGCACAGGACGATTTGGTCAATTCCATGAAGGATTCCGCGTCGAAGGAGCTTTTGAATGTTAGCCGTGACAATAATACTTACAAGCGCCTCCTTAAGGAACTCATTGTTCAGGTTCTCCTATCTGAGTCCTGATAGATTGTGTATATCTGCAATTTTTTTTTACAAAACGCGCCTTATGTGTTGGAATTGAAATCATCAGGACTCTAATTTGATTAAGAGTGTTAGTTCTCTGACCATACTTCCATATATTTTATCAGGAGGAGAACCCGTGGTACATTTTGTTCATGTAGTGTACTATTCAAGTGTATGAATTTCATTGAAATTTCATACACTAAAAATTATATCGTTACTCATAATTCAAATAATTTACAGACGTATCTATATAAATTTCAAAAATGTCTTAATTTTGTTTTCACCGTTTTTAGTTTTGGCTCGTCAGTTATTACTTGTTAGCTGTTATTCAATTGCGATTTCCATTTTTAATTTGAATTTCAGAGTTTGTTGAGGTTGAAAGAACCTTCCCTGTTACTGCGTTGCCGTAAGGAGGATGTTAACTTGGTGGAGTCTGTGTTGGACTCAGCAAAGGATGAGTATGCACAGAAGGCAAAAGTTCATTCACCTGAGGTCGTAATTGATAAGATCCACCTTCCACCTGCTCCTTCCAAAAAAAATATACATGATCGCTCTTGGTAATAAAACACTACTTCTTACTGCACTGCACTTTTTTTGAATAGTAACTTCTGACATAATGGCTAATGCTCTAATGATGATTTCTCCTTTTTTGCTCTGGCATTTCTAGCTCCGGTGGTGTGGTGTTGGCTTCTAGGGACGGAAAGATTGTGTTGGAGAACACTCTTGATGCTAGACTTGATGTTGCTTTCCGTAAAAAATTGCCAGAGGTATTCCATATCTCATCTTCGTCTCCAATTTAACATATTTTCTGGATTTATTTATTTTGGGAATTTATTTATTCTCAAAGGTTTTGTAACATATGAAACCTGAATTTATTTTTCTCCAGTAAAGTCTCTCTAAGGTTGTTTTATTATGCACTCCTCTATTGTGTTCTCTCTCTAAGCGGTCAGGTCTTGCAAGTCTCATATTGTGAATGTGATTCTTAGACTCAATATAAACTTAAAGAAACGAGAAGTCGTAAATATGAGAATAGGAAGACTATGCATAGGAATGAGAGAAAAATCGTGATGGCTTTTGGATTATTTGAGTTATTCCAATCTGTTGAAGCACTGCAAGTCTGACTTCACGATTTCTGTGTTGCAGATACGCACGAGCCTGTTTGGTCAGATTGCTGTTTGATGTCACGTTCGTTTGAGAACCGACAAACTGCTCCTTGAGACTAATCGCCATGGTGTTTTTTCTTTGAAAGTACCTTTGTTTTTTCCATCTGGGAAAGTGTTGCTTAAATTATAGTACTCCAATTGATAGAAGTTTTAGCCCCGACCGTTCTATTTAAAAATGAGTAATAATTGTATGCTGCGCGAACCTTTAGTAGTTTTCATTCGTTATAATAATTTTTTTTATCCAATCAAATTTTCATATGTTCTGTTTTCTATGTATCCAGAGTTTATTTTAGCTCTAATGTTATTAACATCACAATTAAAAGACCACTCTTAACATCAATTTTATAAACCCTAACAACAATCCAAGAGAAGTAAAAAACAACAAAAAAAAAAAAAAAACTTAAAACATCAAAACACACTCACACACAAACTCAAAAAAGGAAAAGAAGACAAAAAAAAAGCAACACAAATTTCATCACTTGTTGAGTCCCCTTTTGGTTTCCTCATGCAGAAAATCAAGCAACACAGTGCTCTTGCACTTTGGGCACCTGGGATCTTCTCCCATCATCATCACATACATCAAGCACCTCGGACAACCGACCAGAATCATGCTCCGGCCACTCTCCGGGCTGCCCGAGCCCGATCTCACTGCCCGATCACTGCCCGGGCTCGCTTCTCGAGACACACACGACATCTCCTCAGACGAGCACGACTCCTCACGGGCAGGCGATGTAATAACTCGATCCCTCGACGGGGACAAGTTGAGTTTCAGCTCGAGTTTCGGGCCCTTTTCGCCTTTGTAACTCATTCTTGATTGTTACTACTACACAGATATGTGTGTGTATATATAGAGTGGAGACATGAAAGGACATGTGCCTTCTTTAAATTGAGAATTGATTGTGGATACAACTGGAGTGAAGCAGAGATTTTGAATACTGGTAGTATTTATTTATGAGTGAATAAATAGAATGAATGAATGCATTTGAGAAATATGAATATGGGAATTAAAATTAATTATTTATATCAAATAAAATTGAAAAAATTAATGTATTGTGCAAATGCAACTACAAGGCATTAAGGCTTCATTCATTCATTGCTGACATTTGTTGGTTAACATATTACTTTCAAGGGTGCAATTTAATTCTCATATTTATAAGCCCTAACTGCCATCTGAATTGCCTATTAAAGCACTCCCAATTTAATTGTATTTTTTCAATTTTTATTTTTATTTTTTAGTTGTAGTTTGTTACAAACCGATAGAATCGAGATATTTGATCATTCGGGTCGAACACAAATACCAAATTACGAACTAAACTGAATCGAATTAACCATAAAATTACGTTCGATCAGCGAAAATTTTAAATTTGACAGGTGGTTTGACGAGAAGAGTGTTGAATGAGAGACTTGAATAGTAATAATACGAAAAATAGTTGGGCAGGTGAATCGAAGGGCTTCTTCTAACTCAGTAACTCTATCTACCTGTGATGGAATTGAATCAAACTTAAGTCTTACACAATTCAACTAACCTTATTAATGAAACGCATCGATAGGCTTGAACTAACCTTATTATACGTTTTTGTTTTGTTTTGTCGCTCGACTTGTTCATATATACCTCGAGTCCAAACTCCTCTGTTTTTACGGTATAATTAAACATGTCGATCGACTGAACCATCGATATTCTCTTGTTCAACGGGACAAGCTCTGAAAACACCTCACAATTATATTCATCGTATCAAACACACACCGAGAAGGACAAGGAGACAATCAACAACCACTGCCAAAACTATTTAAACCAAATATTGTTTCACCCATTTTCTTGCCAACACTATGAATGTGATTATTATAAATACACACACATTTATTATTAAACTACTCCAGTAAAAAAAATACTATAAAACAACCCTTTTTCATTTTAAACTTTCAGCTTTGTTTTTTTTCAAGATTTTTAATTCTACATCAGTATTTTCTTAATTTTTGCACTCAAAATACGGAAACATTTTGAACAAAATATGGAAACATTTTCTTATTTAGGCCCGTTTTCATACGAACGAATTGAACGCAGTGAAAAAAACAAAACAAAACGCATTTTCAATACATACAATATATCAATTACCCGAAGAGGAATAAGATTTGAAGTACACAAGTATCATACAATTACACAATTGCAACACAATTAAGTTGATGATAAATTAAATATACGAGTTGAAATCCATCTCAAAAGTATCCCTCAGTCCTTCCCTTGAACCCAATTTGACCAAAAGTAAGAGCCAAGAACATTCCCAAGTGCCAACACACCAACCACAACCTGTCAAATAATTAGTAAAAACACAAGGGGTCAATTTGCAAATTATCAAAGTTGTGGGATAACTCAGTAGTAAATAATATTACCAGAATTGAGAATCCAGGGCCGGGCCGGTGGGGAAGTGAGCTAGCTCAGTGCCAATGCTCGAGAAGAAAAGCCCGGTCAAGCTGTTGCCGTTGATGATCGGAATGCTCGAAGGAGCGAGCCATCCGATCAAACCGAACCCGATCACGTTCAAGTCTCTTCGAAGCCAGTCTCGTTGAAAGCTACATAATAATTAAATCATTCACATTATCACATACATATAATACATAAATACAATATATATTCTTACCATGTGTATTTTCCTCCTGAGGCTTTAGCTACCTTCAGAGGGTTCCTGGCTGGCACTGGAGATCTCAAGAATCCTGAGGCAAATCGTTCGATTGACTATCAATTAATATATATTCAAATTCAACAATACTCTTTCCTATTCAAAATATAATTTTTCGTTTCAGCCTTGTTAATTGTTTTAAAATTCTAAATTAACATTTGTAATGACAATTATTTACTTCATATTTAATCGAACAGAGGATAATTTGAGAAAATTAACATTGTAATTTTCGAATAAGTACCTGAGGAGAGGTTGAGTTTGGTTGGAGAAGACAAAGAGGAGGTGCCCAATCCCACGATGCTTGAACCCATTGCTGCTGCCATTTCCTTTTTCTTGTTATCGAGTGTGGTGTGTGTTTGGGGAACTTAAGAAAAATATGAAAATTTAAAATATTGGGATGATTGTCTCTGATTGCACTGGATTGGATTCCGACGAATCATATTTCGCCACTTGGAATTCTGTGGATAAAATTGAAGCTGCTGTTGGCTTGGCTATGGTTGCAACTTGTAATGTTGGATGGATGACTCGACAAAACGACACTTGCAATTTGCAATACACATTTCATCGTCTCATGTATATAACTAGAAATGTATACATAATATATAGATACACATTTCTGGAACTTTGCTGGGAATATTGCTATTAACTTCTCTCCTTTCGAGTCCATTACCTTGAAACACAACGAATCAACATATACACATAACAGTTACAAAAGTGTGTTGTATAAAATACCTCAATAATATTAGAGACTCACAATCTGCATCACACTGTGACCGTCTACAAGCTTCGACATCTCGTCCTCGACTGCCCTCTTGAGGTTCTTCCTTCCTCGTTTCATGGCTTGCTTTTTGTCACAACATTAACAAACACAAAAATGAAGGCCCAGTGAACTTCACAACATATTAACACATAACAAGCCAACAGTAACAAACACTTGACACCAATAATTTATGACCTAATTTTTCTTTTTAACAAATTATTTTTTTCTTTTTCTTTCCCAGCCCCCGTCAATAGTTCCCCATTTCCGTCTCAGTGGGAAAATGAAAGCTCTAATCAGATTATCCCAAAAATGTATTATGACTCCCCCACCCCCCAATCGGTGGAAACGAAATCAAATATCCATATTATTTCAAAAGAAAAAAGGAATAGAAAAACGAAATCTTATAATTATAAATACAAAATAAAATCAATTTCAACATACGTTTTTTTGCAGCAGTGCTAAAAGCTTCACGGTGGCTAATCTCTGGATTGCTCACTTTTATCCTTTGAATCTCCTCTCTGCACAAAAACAACATTTAAAATCAAATTAAATTAAAGATGTTAGTCGATACGTAGACTCGTTAGTTTTCACGTAGCAAAAATCAAGTAAAATGATTTAATTTCTTGGAAATTGATCAAGAAAATCAACATACATTAATGTTTTAATATTTTTCTATATATGCAAATTGATATACTACTTACATCCTGTCACGACTAATTATATATGCACTGTTTCTTTGTAAATTACAAAAAAAAATAAAAAAAAAATACAACTAATTAGTTGGGATGAAGATTGAAGGTAGGATTCATTTGTTCTTACTTTATGAAACGATTATATGCCGATGGAACGCGTTGTCTTTTCGCCGGAACTGCAAATTCAATATAAATGTCCACAATTTAGCCAGCTAGCTAGGGTTTCAAATCAAAATTATGTATGTATATTCATATATAGCTAGTAATGTTGTGCAATATATAGTATGCATTATTTTAAATGTGTGCTAGCTAGCTTGATCTATATATTATTATACTGTTTTAATTATATATACGAGGTGAAACACAAATGATCGGTGGAGAACTTACGGCGTATTGCAGGTTGTTCATGATCATAATCAGTAGTAGTAGTAGAACTAGAACTACTACTCATATTGTGTAGTGGTCCGAATCTCATTAAGTTATTACTATTAGTCGTGTTGTCTTTCGCAGAGGCCTCGCCCACGGCTGCAGATTGTACATACGTCGTATTATATATATCGACTCAAATTAACTAATATAACCGAAGAATGTATGTATGTATGTATCGATAATTAATTAATTAATTAATTACCTGCAGCTGGAAATCTTGAAGTTGAAGAGACTGAAGCAAAAGGTTCATGTTAACCGACAGCAGATTCGAGCAATGCCCACAACGCATGGTCGCGGTGGCAAACAAGCTGCCGTATGGAACACTAACCTAGTAACCTGCACCCAATGATGTTAATTAATATATTAAATATTATTAATTATTTGAATTTATTCAATCTCTTTCTCTATATATAATTATACACTGTACTATATGATAATCAGATCATATCCAAATGCTAAAATACAAAGTGTATATAATTAGTGCTCAATCACTTTTATTTTCTGAACACAACATTACACTGCCATCATCAGTACTATATATAATGTTTATACGAATTAATTAATTATAATATTTATGATATATGTATAAAGAAAGAGGGAAGAAAACGACCTGACTGAAATTGAATTGAATTCAGCAAAAGCCCACAACACAACTGTTTAATTTTTTTTTTTCAGTCACTTGTACCAAAAAATAAAACAGTGAAGAAAAAATTATTACTACCACTACATTTGACTATAGATACAAGTATATGCTTGTAAATAAAAATGGGATATTAGTTCAAACTAATACTCCATGAGTGAAATAAATTACCCATTGAATATTAAAGTAAGAGGAAACCCTAGATAATAAATTAAATTAATTAAGATTTCTGAAGCTATAGCCTATATAACTAGCTAGGGTTCTTCAAAAAAGATAAAGATAAAAAAAAAGTAAATTTACTTCAATTCCCAAAGTTGGATCATTGCAGATTTCCACAAATTAATTTCTTTTAAATAATAATAATTAAGCAATTAATTAACAGAAAATGTTAGCATGCAACAACAGAAATAAAGTAACGGAAAGATAGATGATCATCAATGTATGTATGTAAGTTCCGCTAAGACGGTGTTGCACTGGACATATATAGCAAACGCGTTCGGAGGACAATTCCATCGATGATGAATTTGATCGATCGATTGCCTGCGTTTAGTTCTTGAGAAAATTAATAAAATGAATCTAGGCAAGGAAAGTGAGTAGCACAAAATTAAAAGTTATATTAATAATAAGAATGAGTAAATAATTAATGATCTTGAGCTTCAAGAAAGGCCACAAGAAGGTGTGCCAAAAGGCAAAAGAATGGAAAGATAAGAGAAATCAAATTATTATTAGAGTATATATAATATTATACTACGTATTTGTATTATTGTATAGTGTATACATGTAAATAGATATACTTTATAATTCAGCATTTATATATATAAAGTACCATATAATATATCAAGTACCAAGAAGCACTAGTAAAAATATTGCATTAGAAATCGGTGATTCACTGATTTCTATGAGGCATCCGCACTGATGTTGATAGAGCCGATATCTATAGTCTGCAGCTATAGACATCGGTGATTAACCGATTTCTATGTACATTTTAGAAATCAGTTTTTATTTTACAATCGATTTCTTTTGTGTTCATAGAAATCGGTTGATTTCCGGTACTAACCCACAATACTAACTGATATCTAACATCTCCTTTAATATCGGTTATTTAACTTAAAACCGATAACTATATAGTATTACATAATCATTTTTATTTTAAAAACTGATTTCTATAAAAAAAATCTATTCCTGTAATTTTGTCCAATATATATATAATCAATATTTTTATATTAAAATTGCACAAAATTTATAAAACCACCAAATTCCATAACAATACTTAAAATATCTTAAACATTCATACAAAATATTGTAGCTAGAGTACAATCATTATCCAAAATCAAAACATTCATAATTGTAGCTAGAGTACATTCGAATTGTTTTGCCAATGCATAACCATAATAGTTTCTTGATTTTTTCTTCTGGAACTCCCATCCTTGTATAGACTAGCTCCTGATGAATCATGTTATAACTGGTTAAGCGATAGCCTCCTGTTTCAGAGAAAAGAACAAAAACAAAAGGCACATAAAGTTGGGAGTGTCAAGAAGTAGAAAAATATGTCAAATTTCGAGGTTCATGTCCTTAGTAAATCAACTACAATTCCCAGCAACAATTCAACTACAATGAAAAAAATCTGAGTAACATACCATGAATATTGCCTGACTCTAATGTTTACTATTGTCCTTGTTGGCTCTGCCAAGGGCCTAATCTGCAACATGAAGCTAAAATTCCCTTTTGAATATAAGACCTTGAAAACTATATCTTTGACAAGGCAACTGATAACTGATAAGCAATGTGCAAACACAACTGATAGGAAAATCAAAACTTATCATTAGAAAATAAGCAAAAGAAAATTTGCATCCAAGCACAACCAAGTGAACCAACCAGAAGAGCATGTATCTGCATTAAGCAAAAATGAGGCGCCTCTTGGATATTCAGCCCTACTTCAGCTAAGAATGAAGTCAACTGCAATGCCCAAAGTAGAACTCACTGATTATATAATTTTAACAAACAAAATGTGTGTCTACAAAACACATACAACGCAAGCTACTTACTAGTCACTACAATATCACCCTCACAATGGAAAGTAATAAACTCATCATTATCACACATCCTAAAAGATTTAATTTCCATTAAAAGTTTAAAAGAAAATATAATGTATCAAGAGAGATTTTATTTTCACTCATTAAACCTAAAGTCTTAGGTTGGATTATTTGTGGCTGCTAATTCACCCAGAAATAAAAGTTTTCTCGATTGCAAGGCAAGCAAGTCCAAATTGCTCACAATTATATCTATCTAAATGGATTAGTAACACAGCAATCTAAAAATATCATTAACAATTGAAAAACTGATGATCATGCATTAATTTACTCGAGCAAAACAATTAAATGATCATCATAGCATGGTAAAGAAAAACCTGACTTAGGAGCTTTGGCTTGTCATCAGTTGAAAATGTAATCTCACACATGGGCCTGCATTGAGGTGTTCTAAGAAGTAAGCACAGAATAACACACTACATATGGCTGGTAATTCCACTAAACATTACAACTTGTCAGAAACATTAACTGATAGTTCATGAAAATTACACTAATGATTAATGCCAAATAAAATAAAGCCTAATGCAATATATATATATATATATATATATATATATATATATATATATATATATATATATATATATATATATATTGGATTCACTGGTATATGTTATGATGGCTATTAAGTGTTGAAAATAGGACGAGCAAAAACACTCATTAAAGAATAATTGATGACTGGTAAAGAATGAGTTACTGTTCATGGTGATGTAAAATATCAAGTGTCCAAACTTAGATACAAGGGAAACCGTGACATTTAATTTTTCAAATAGGAGTGAATACCTGCCCTTTCTTGGTGATCGTGAATGCACCATGTCTCCTGAATTTCCATCAAAGACAGGTACAACCTGTTGACAAAATTCAATTCAACATACATATTGCATTGAGAAATATATTGAAGAGTTACAAAAATATGAGGACACAAGATTGTTGGAACACGGTGAACGCTCGCTACAGTCTGTTGACCAATGCAATAAGGTTTTGATCAGTTTCCAACTCATTGTAGGTATGATCAGATTTTGCAAGCCATGCAATTTGTAGGACTAACTCAAAATATTAACACAATCAATTTAAAGATAACATAAGAAAGTGAGCATAATATCTCACATTCTGATTTGCCAAGTTCATACACGCATTTAGAAAAAAAAGTAGAGTAAAAAATTCAACGAGAATGAACATCCACTGCAAGGCAATATTTTATTTTTTCATTTGAAATGAACAATATTTTATTTTTTCATTTGACTTGTAAAAACATGTAGTAATTGATTTGTGTAATACAAATCTCTCTTTTGGTAAGGCTCCTGGTTTTCGAACTGAAAAGACTTACCCTAATGAACATGAAAACGTAGGAAACAACAATAGAATCAATATTAGTCGATTATGAACGATTAAAGAGCTATGCCTGCAAGCGAGTCTTCATGATATCCAACGGGGTTAAGATGCTTGATGTTGTGGCACCATCGAAAATCGATCCAGTAGCTTGAACCAACACAATTTTCCCTTGGCTAGTGGCTTTCCCGTCACCCTCAGTATCATCATGTAACAGTCTGCCAGAAATGATAGAAATGTGAACTTAAAATTTAAACATAATAATTGAGAAAGAAATCACTCGAGACAAGGTAAGAAAAGACAAGGACCAAAAAAAAACATAAAGTTATCAAAAAAGTAGAGTAAAGGTAACAAGGAGTCGTTGCCGCCGCTGCTCGAACCCTCCCTCTGCTCGCTCGAACACGCTGCTCCAGCTCGCCGCAGAAATCGAAAAATCCCCAAACTTCAAACCCTAAATCCATTTGTAATTGAAAATAAAAATCAAGCCTAAATCAACGAATAATCGAAGAATCAAAACAAGAAAGAGGTTGTCGGAGACATACCTTGCTGCTGCCGCTGCTCGAAACCGCTCGTACCCTAGCCCATCTGCCTCGCGCGCGCTTGGCTCGTCAGCCTCGCCGGAGCTGTGTCGTCGTCGTGCTCCCTGCAATCTGGCGAAGTGAAGATAAATCGAAGTGAGAAGAGAAGTGAAGTAAAGTGAAGAGAAATCGTCTCGCTCGCTCTTGGAGAAAGAAAAAAAGAAGTGAGAAATGATTTAAGTCGTGAGGCCGCTCTGCTGTGTATTAGGTTTTTTGTTTGATTTGCGTATGGTAATTTCCTTACTAAATTTTCATAAAAAATTACTAACACAACAAGACATCGGTTTTCTTATTAAAACTGATTACTAACTAAGAAAACATTTTAATAAAAAATTACAACACACAAACAAATCGGTTTCTTATTACCACCGATTACTAAGCAAAACAATATTTTAAAAACAAAATCATAGTAATCGGTTTACTCAAACACAGATTTCGTAGATAACAAATGTATCACTATTTCTGCGACTGATATCATTGGTGTCATAGACATCAGTTGAATCAGCGACCGATTTCTTTAAAGTGATATCTAATCCACTTTTTTTAGTAGTGAAGGCAAGAACATGACCGATGAGACGTACGTAACTCCAAAGAATTGTATAGATTGGACAGCATCAAAACTCCCACGTGATATCTTGCATCAAAAACCCAAACTGCAAAGATAATGACACCACATCAACCAATTTCAAAACCCCACAATTATTGATCATCAGATCGATCTAGAACCGAAATCTAAGAACGAACGTTCAACTGATATTTTCGATTAAATTTGTCACTAGTCTATGCTCGAGAAAAAAAACTAAATTTGAAAATCGACTGCCGATTTTTTCGTAAACATAATCATCTATCTATATTCATCCGAAGACACAAATGAGAACGCACCATCAAACGAAGTCAATAGGGAAGTATAGTAAAAATACCTATCAATAACATGTTGGGATATTAATTTAATTTCTTATTAAATCTATTTGTGAGTAATATATATTATATTGATTATTTATTATTCTGAGTAGAAACTTAATACTAGTAGGTATTTATGGGTAACCTAATTAACTAAGTATATAAAGACTCTTTAAATGCATTCCCACTTTTTTTTTTCTCCAATCAAAATTGGTTTGCCCTATAAGCCCTAATTATTTTATTATTATATACTCCTAATCGAATTGTTTTATTAAAAATAATAACGAAATGCGTTCTATCTATGCTATTAGATTGAAGTGGAATATAAATTTCACAATGTTTTAATTTTATGAAAAATCTACAACAATAATATTTGACTTTTTTTATATTTACTAGAATTTAAGACGTTGATTGTGATCTTTTTAAAGATCACGTGACAATTCATTGTAACATTTTAGTCTGACGAAAACATTACACTTCAAAGAATGAAACATAGCAATTTTAGTTGAATAAGCCTCAAGTAATGACTTCAATTCATGCCGAATTCAACCAATAATATTCATGCCGAATTCAACCAAATATTGTAAAATAACATGAATGTAAAATTAATTATAGAAAAGTTTAGCGGGTCTCTCAAAATAGGTCATTCTTTTATTAATTTCAAGTAAATACTCCGTATGTTTTTTCAATTTAATCTCATATAATTCAAAATTACATCAATTTAATTCATTTTTACCTGAAAATTCAATGTTGATTAGTTAATTAAGAGCATATGTGGACAACGAAATTGAAGATTAATCATTTATATCATTTGAAAACATATAATTGAATAAATGAATTATCAATTATTCTTGACTCATTTCAAACGTACTCTTAAATTTGGCCAATTAATTATTTTACAGTTTGTATTAACACTCATCACATGCATCTCAGTGGTCTTATTCGATTTTTTCTGAATTTTGTCAAATGCAAGAAGCCTTTATCATTGATTGGTGGAAGATGACATTTGATTAGGACTTAGAAGTTACCACTATTGTTGAAACTTCAATATTAATGGATTTACACGTTGGAAAATGGTCAGTCAATATTAACTTCAATATTAAGTTCTTCGAATTAAACTCGTTTCAATTCATTTTTTTTTTTAATTGAGTTCAAACAAACTATTTTCTAAAAAATTAAACCCATTTAAGCACTACTACAATAAACAACTCACAAAGCATGTTTAAACAAATTAATTCTTAAATATAATATTACAATACTATTAATTATCCATTAAATAACGTCATAAATAAAAATAATTACTCTCTATCTTACTAGAGACTAAACAGATTACCCGCAAAATTAAGACTCATTGATTCAAATAAATACCGAGAATTAAAACATTAAATTTTCGTTGATTTCGAAAAATACTGAAATCTAATAAAACTCAAGAAAACTTGGAGAGATATAAATTTTTTATTTCATATCACGAACGACTACCAAATTCATTAACAATCTTTGTCTTATTCAAACCATAATAAAATAAAATAAAATAATTTAGACAATAAGAAACAATCTTTGTCTTATTCAAATATATATCTCTATCATGATAAAATAAATATATGAGTTGAAATCCATCTCAAAAGTACTCCTCATTCCTTCCATTGATCCCAATTTCACCAAAAGTAAGAGCCAAGAACATTCCCAAGTGCCAACACACCAACCACAACCTGTCAATTAATTAGTAAAAAACATAAGGGGTCAAATTACAAATGATCAAAGTTGTGTGATAACTCAGTAGTAAATAATATTACCAGAATTGAGAATCCAGGGCCGGGCCGGTGGGGAAGTGAGCTAGCTCAGTGCCAATGCTCGAGAAGAAAAGCCCGGTCAAGCTGTTGCCGTTGATGATCGGAATGCTCGAAGGGACGAGCCATCCGATCAAACCGAACCCGATCACGTTCAAGTCTCTTCGGAGAAGCCTTTCCCGTTTTAAGCTACACAATAATCAAATTTCATTCACATTATCACATTATCACATACATATAATACATAAATACAATATATATTCTTACCATGTGTATTTTCCTCCTGAGGCTTTAGCTACCTTCAGAGGGTTCCTGGCTTGCACTGGGGATGATCTCAAGAATCCTGGGGCAAATCGTACGTACAATCGACTATCAATTAATATATATATATATATATTGAATTTCAACTTTCATTAATTGTTTTAAAAAATTCTAAATTAACATCAAACAGAGGATAATTTGAGAAAAAAACATAGTAAATTAACATTGTAATTTTCGAATAAGTGCCTGAGGAGAGGTTGAGTTTGGTTGGAGAAGACAAAGAGGAGGTGCCCAATCCCACAATGCTTGAACCCATTGCTGCTGCCATTTCCCTTTTCTTGTTATCGAGTGTGGTGTGTGTTTGGGGAACTTAAGAAAAATATGAAAATTTAAAATATTGGGATGATTGTCTATGATTGCAATGGATTTGATTCCGACGAATCATATTTTGCCACGTGGAATTCTGTGGATAAAATTGAAGCTGCTATTGGCTTGGCTATGATTGTAATGTTGGATGGATCAACAAAACGACACTTGCAATACACATTTCATAGTCTCAGGTGTATTATAAATGTATACATATAATACTCCTCTCTATACGGACGGGTACATAATCAGGTTGACTATTTGGTACAGACAGTTACTCACACCACCCGAATTTTTTGAGTAGCTTTGCCCTAATAATAAAAAAATTTATCTCATAACCCAACGGAAGCTGATACGGTTACACTCGGTGTATTGACTTTTCAATACACTTCCAATTAATTTTTGACATTTGGAATTTATTTGTTTAGTTATTTTTCATTTTAAGTTTTTAGTTTTTCACACGTGGTCAAAGGTAATGGAGATCAGTTACAGATTTAGTCATTTTCTTGTGCCGAAAGAGTTTTAAATTTTGAAAAAAATTGTTTTTAAATAATTTAATTAAATATATATAAATGTAATCTTAAAAACTTATTATTTTTTTCGAAATAGTACTTTTTATTTTAAAAACATTTATTTTTCAATAATTTATTTAAATATATAGAGTAAATATAAATTTTTTTGCGTAAAGAGTTCATTATTTTGAAATTTTTTGTTTTCAAATAATTTAAATAAATATATATGGTGTATATAATTTTAAAAACTTTATTGTTTTGCGTAAAAGAAAATTTATTTAAAAAAAATTGTTTTTAAATAATTTAATAAAATATATATAGTAAATATATAATCTTAAAAACGTATTTTTTTTTTTGCGGAAAGAGTAATTTTTTATTTTGAAAACATTTGTTTTTAAATAGAGTAAATATAATTTTTTGAAGAGTACTTTTTTATTTTGAAAACATTTGTTTTTAAATAGAGTAAATATAATTTTTTTACGTAAAAAGTTTATTATTTTGAAAAAAATTGTTTTTGAATAATTTAAATAAATATGTATAGTGTATATAATCTTAAAAACTTTATTTTTTTCTGTAATTTTTTTTACTTCTTTTACAAATTTTAAAAATTAAAATACCTTATTTAGTAAAAAATAAAAAATAATAATAATTGATTTTTATAAATTAAATTAGTGTACATGAAATATTATCAATTATAATATACACAATCTATATTTCATTATTATTTATTTAAGAAAAAATAAATGCATTTATTTTTCAAAAAAATAAATTTATTTTTTTATTTAGGTCAATTGTAAAAATTTAAATACTCACACATACTCAATTCAAGTGAGCTAACAACCTTCGACAAAGAGATCATTTTTCTAAAAATATCATATGCATGGCATGTGTGTCTTTTAATGTAATTTACAATAAAGTATTTTAAAATTTGAAATGAACGTCAAATTATTTTTTTGTTTTCATTTGTGATTTCATTTTTCAATATCTATAAATTAGATTCTAATAACTAATTACTATAATTTAATTTAATATTATTCAATTAAAAAAATATAAATGTATTTATTTTTTAAATAGATCAATGTTTTGAAAACTTCACATATTTTGCATGTGTGTGTATTAGATAAGTGTATTGGATTGTGATTTCATAAGATTTTTTCATAGAGTGGTATGTTGAATTATGATTTCAAAAGATATTTTTTGAAACTTTAAAAGTTCTTAAATTTAAAAAGTCTATAGACTCTATGCAAATTTTGACTTGTTTTTTTAATTGATTTGTATATATTAATTTTCATTAATTTGAGAGAACTGTAAACAAAAATTATTTATTTAAGTGACCATGCACTCTGACTTATTGATTCAAATTAATATGAGTATATAAAAAAATCATATTATTTAGAAAATACAAAAACCATTATTATTTATTATTATTATTCTCATTTTTATTATTTTATACTTGACTTCATTTTTTAAATACATTAACGATACTCGTTTTTCATGTATCAACTTTCGTTATTTGTTAAATTACAATTTTTTCTATTTCATATCGAGATTTTCTACTAAATATTAAACAATATACAATTTTAAATAAATAGTTATAACCAATTTTTTAATTAAATTAAATATTAATACTAATAATATTAATTTATAATATTTTGATTTATTGTTAAACAAGTCTTTATATTAATAATCACAAAAATAATTTATTATAAATATCATCTATAAATAATTATTTAAAAAAAATATATGATTAGTCTAATTTTTTCAAATAAAATTTTGATTATTTGTCTAAAAACTATTTTAATAATGTGGAATGTAAACTTTTGCAATAATTATGAGCACTACATTAATAGAAAAAAAGAATTAAAAAAGAAATCAATAGAAATATATTAAAATAAAAATAATTATTATTACAAAGTGAACGCATGTCATATTTTTTGATGGAAATGTATAAAATATTTATTATCAATAATATTATTACAACCCGCCAAATGTCATGTTTTAATTGGAAGTGTATCAAACATTGGTTACACTTTGTGTATATATAGCCTTTTCCTAACCCAACACTCTTTAATAAATATCCGGATCAGGTAAACGGTTACGGTAATCAAATACCCAAAATTATCCTAAAATTTTAATTTACAAAAAATCAATAATAATATTTAAATTTAATGATTTATTTTTATCAACAAACAATAAAAAATTATCAATCAAAATTAAAAATTGCAATAAAATATAATATATAAAAATTGCAATATATTTTTTAATTAATATATTAATATATTTATTATTTTAATTTAAATAATTAATCGGGTATTTTGGGTATACCCGAACGAGTAATCGGGTGCCCTAATACTCAATATTTTTTAAAATAAAATTTTAACAACCCGACCCTTTACCCAAATTTATTGGATACGGGTACCCAAAAATCTTAACGGGTGCGGGTATTTCGGTACAAACCCAAATACCCGAACCCGAATAGTCACCCTTATACATAATACATAATTCATAGTACGGATATGTACCCACACCCGAATTTTTCGGGTACCCGTACTCTAATAAGCAAAAAAAATACATTTCATATATAACACGACCCTCTTTAATAAATCGGGTACCCAATATCCGGCCGAGTAATCGAGAACTTAAAATTACCCTAAAATTATACAAAATTAATAATAATATTCAAATTCAATAGTTTATTTTCAACGAACAAGCAAAGATTATCAATAGGGTATTTCGAGAATACCCGAACGGGTAATAAGTACCTTAATAACCAATATTTTTAAAAATGAATTTCATAACCCGACCCTTTACCCAAATTTATTGGGTACAGATACACAAAAATCCAAATTAGTGTGGATATTTCGATACAACCCCGAATACCCAAACCCGAATAGTCACCTCTAGAATAGTCACAGTGGTCGTTGAGTTAAATTTTTTTTTAATTATTTTTTCATAATTTTATCATATGTATTGAATAAACAAAAAAAGTCAACATTGAACACTTTTGCCTATTTTATCATATGAATTGGCTGAAGCTACAAATTTAAAGGGAAATTGGGATTGTTTGAAACATTCGTAAAAGCTGATTTTTTTTAGCATTACATTGAAAAAAAAAAGCAATAAAACCACAATAACAATATACTCAACGTTCCGCCGCTTTTCCCCTATTTACAGCCAGATAAACATAAGGCCTCTGAAGGCTTGCAGTGAACAGATTTATTTTGATCGGCAAGATGGTAAAGTGATGCCTCCGCAAGCAGCCGCAATTATAAAGTAGAGGAGTAGGACAATAAAACATGTCAGCATGGCCCTGCAAAAGGGAGAAAAAAATAATTAAAGTTTGAAAGCCATGAAGTATCAAAGAACGAACCCCGGCACTCCTGTCAAAGTGGCTAATTTCCGTCTGACTAATTCTGTCTTAAATGTAAGGGGGAATGACTAATTTCCAGCTGAGATTTCAAGATCAAGTGTAACACATAACAAAATAAAATGTTTTCCGAACTCCAAAATAGATTAAGAACTTCAGGTAGGAGGAAATAAAAACAACCATTAATTTTTTTCCAATTTAGTAGGATCTAAGTACGAAAGTCAATATGCTTGTTGAATTTATCTCTTTATGTTGAAACTTGCAATGGACGTAATAAAAGTTGAGAAAGAATAATGGCCCATAAGGAACTATAAGCCCTGTATTAAACAAAATTTCCCTTATGTCTGTTAAACAAAACTTTTTTTTTGTTCAGTGATCATTATAGTATGTATATAAGAAATGGCAACCTACTTTCAAGATATAAAAGATAAATATATATGTGTGTGCGTGCTGTTTTTTAAGTTTATATGGGATATATAAATTTGACTTGATAAATACAGTATAAAATACTTACAACAGTTTGGCGTTTTTCATCCACAAAGCTCGATGGAGACGCTTAGATTGTTTCCTGAAGTGAAATGCACTATCTTGCATGGTTGATGTTTTGTCAACAAGAAGCTCGATTCTATCACCTCTTTCGAGTATCTTGTCAATGTTGTCCACCATTATAGTACGAACCTGCACCATACATATACATATCGTTGATTCAGATATCACTCCCAAGTTCACAAATGAATATCAGAGATACTTCTATGATCAAGAAGCTCCAGAAACTTCGGAAACAGGGTGTGTGTTTGCGTGTATTAAGTCTATGTAATGTATATTACACACACGCACGCACAATGGGTTGAACAAAAATGCACTGTTTTAGCAAGACCTCTATAACACATTGAGATATTTGCTCTTTCGTTTAGCTAAGACATTGAAATCAGGAAACGAAAAACTACAATAAAACACACCGAAAAGTCTGTTCCATTAGAACAAGTAATACTTGCCTCGCTAACTTCTCCCCTGACACGGTTGAGCGTATCGGCACTGGGGTTACTGGAGAAAAACTCCATTTGCTGGTGAAGAGCTCGAGAGAACTCGTCGTTCATAGCGTAAGCAGGCGCGTGAGAAGCCACCCTCCCGTAGTTCTTCATGAACCTCATCTGAATATCCTCCAAGTATGAGAATGGAACTCTTCCTGTTTTTCCCAGAATATCATTTTTCCAAAATCAAACAGAAATCCCAAATTAATTTGAAACGACGATCATCACAAAAACGATGATCATCATAATAGAGCTTCAAATTGAAATAGAACGCAAGCAAAGCTCAGTAAACCCTAAATCACACAATTAAACAATTCAACGAAATTCCATTTTTCCCGAAATCGGAAGCTTACTTCCGAAGGTGTCGTTGGCCATACAGAGGAAAGTAAGTCCGTCGGACCGAAGGATGTGGAAGATATACCGGTCCTGCGAGAAGCACAGCCTCGACTCCGCCGGCTCGGTCTCGCAAATCTTCTCCAGTATTCGGCGCACCACCGCGCCGGTATTTCCGGTGACGGCGCTGAACTCCGCCAGCACCGTCGCCCCACGCGCCACCAACCCGTAGAGAATCGCCATTGATCTCAACCTTTGACTCAAAGCAGTTATGAATAAATCTGAACGGAAATTTCAGGGAATTGGTGACACTTCAACGCCTAAGTTTTATTTTATTCTATATGCAATTTAATTGTGTGAATTTTATTCTATATGCAATCTAATTTTAGTAAGGTAGTACTCCGTATATTTCAAGTTTTAATTTTAAATTTGATTTCTTAATACAATTCATTTTTTTCATTTCTTTATACAATTCATTTTTCATTTTTCTAAGTCTACAAAATTCTTGTTATCGAATAGGCAATGCCATTGAAAAAGAAAAAAAAAAGTTCAACTAAAAAATGATCGATCAAAAAGAAACGAAGCGAAAAGGAAATGAGGCGAAAATACGAAAGACCAATATTCAAACAAGCATGTTTTCTTGGGTTACAAACTAACAAAGTGATCTTCAATCATAAATTCATAATGCATTATTACTACACAAATTTATGGTATTCCAATGATCGGAACATACGGGACATAGTAGCTAGTCGGAGCTAAACCCCATTCTCTCGGAACAGGGAAATCCACAGTCTTGGAAGAAGCGAATCCCATATCATTGCCTCGACATTTTCCCTTCAAAGGGCATGCCTTGTAGAAACTCAAGGGTTCGGAGATGATATAATCGTTGTGGCTTGGATAGTTGGACTCGACAAATGGGACAAAAGAGTCCCTAGTCGAAGTGTAGATTAGTCGAGGCCCGCCCATGATCCTAGCCACGCAGCTCGAGGGGTCAGTTCGTTCCAGCCCATCCGACGGAAGCCCAGCTCGGAAAGTGCCATCTTCTTCCGTGTATGCCATGGCCAACTTCTTGACATGGTCACATTTCACCAAGACTTGTATTCCTAATTAGTAAATTGTATCATCATATCGAGAAATATAAGTAGGAAAACTAACTTTACATGAACTATCAAGAACCATACATAATAGTAGTACATATACCTGAGAGGTCATAACCTTGAGGACAATCGAGACAAGTGACGGAACCTTTGAGCTCAGCCTTTGCAAGTGTGAAGGCGAAGAAAAGAGCAACCAAGACTCGATTTATCGCCATTGGAGCTGATTTTTTTTTTTTTTTTTGTTCTAAAGCTTAGTTTTTCCAAAGGTGTTGATGTGAAGAATGAACAATGCAACGGGCCGCTATAAATATTGCAAAAGGCATCACAAGAGAAGTAGATGAAGGGCCCGCATGTCTGTGCAGGTTGTTGAATCTCAATAAAGAAGACTCCAAGGCCCAAGCTATTTCTTCTTGAATTTAAATGAAAAATATGAAAAAAAAGGCTCATTCAAGTCTTCTGTGCATGTCATGTGTGTGATTTCTTGCTCTGTATTGAATGTATAAACTTTACTCGAGCCGAGTCGAATAAGGATTTTTTTTCTCACTAATTGTTTGTTTAATTTTTTTTATCAAATGACAGCTACTAGCCATTTACTTCCAATATGGCAATAATATCTACTCAAATAATAGGCATTTACACATATGAACCACAACACAACACATCAATTATTTGCAGCCAACATCTTTCATTGCATTCTATTAATCATTCAAATTATCGTTAGTTTAAAAATCTGAAGAATAATACTCAACGACATGTATACTAACCTCGTCAGCAATACCAAGCTTTTGCCACCATCGGACATCACCGCTACCGAGGCATACTTGCTGTTGGGAGTTCAAATTAAAATTTATGCAAAATAAATTATTGTCAGAAAATGAATCAGGTTGGTCAGGCTACCAACAACCACAAAAGACGCGTAGTATATTATTGACAGAAATATCCTCTGAAAATAAACCATTTACTGCATTCATCAAGGTGGTTGAATAGTAGTAGTTCACATTTTAACTAAACCATGAAAGAAAATCTACCACTCTCTTAAGTTATCTAACTAAGTGAAATAGATCACATTTATCTGACATAAATTACCTGTCAGAAGTGGCACGCACCATGGCATTTGCACAATGCGAGTTTTTACACGGGTTATATAACTTAGATTATGGTCCAAAGAAACGACTAAAAAATGTGGTCCAAAGAAACTACCTCAATGCATGTATTCTAAAAGAGTGGAGTGGTAGATCCGCCACTTTGAATACGCACGTGAAAAGTAATTAATATCAACGACAGAATAGGAATTCATAAAATAAAGATATGAAACCCAATGTTTCATTTTCGTATTCATCCAGTAGCGATGCATGTTGAATCAATTTCCAAGGCACCATTATTTTGTTCATAATTGTACGGTATTAATGCATGCATCTAAATATATAGAGTACACAGTACACTGCAGTACCCCATCCTAGTTAGTACTTTGAAATGGGAGAGATTAAAGATTAACACGTTACACGTGAACCATTTACCTAGACTTTCAACAAATTGTGCAAGCATTTCAAAATATATTTCATAGTTAGCACACATATATTCAAGCATGAAAAACGGAGGAAGAAAAGGGCAGTTGTAGTAGAAATAAATCATCAGATTCCGATCATGCAGATAAACGGAGAAATTGTTTCAAACCAAACAGTTAACAACTGTCGAGACGTAATAGTCACTCCTAAAATGGTAATCTGGTTTCTCAGAAGCATTTCTCAGACTCCCGGTCAATCTTTTTCAGATTTGTTGTGATTTGTGAATCAAAGGCAACCAAAAATTAAATATACTGACGAGTACACAAACAGATTTATGTTATTCTCGCTAAGGATATAAAGCTGAATCTACAGAAATAATCCTAATATTATTTAGAATTTGAATCAATATGCCATAGTTATTAAAATTGCCGATGCACCATAACTGCTGTGTACAAACCAAGATAACAGATTTCACCTAATTTGCTACTATCACTTTATGGGATCAATTATCAACCCCAGCATTTTAACAGCCAACTGTGTTTCTATATGGTAGGTAATGCACAGCTCATGGCCTAACTTTAGGCATAAAGAGACGGAAAAAAACACTCTTCAAAACACAAAAAAAAGTGATACCTATAGATATATAACGATATGCCAAAATTATCTATAAAGTAGATACATAACTTAATATGTGAAACTAAGGCATATCCGTTATTACGGTTCCCTAAAGGTTTGGTGCCTCATATATCAACGTGCATTGCTATACGCTGTAACCTTATTAGGAAAATCAGGTCCTTTCAATTTTCAATTTCTCCTGTCGTGGGAGAAGATGCTCTCAAGTTTCATATAGTAAGTAATAAGTATTAATATAATGGTTCATTTTCTAAAAACTACCTGAGCTGTATGATAATTTCAAAAGACAGTAATAATATTTTTCATGTTAAGATGTAGTTATATAAAAAAAAAAAAAACGCATTTAAAAAAAATCCACTGTTATAGTTTTTCGACATGGCCTGTAGAGGAGATGACAATCATTTGGTCAAGTAATTTAGTCATTTATACTAGTTCGGAAAAAATAACTAAATGTCAATTTCTCATGATTTTAAATTAAGCATAAATAATTAAAAAAAAAAAAAATTAAACTCCAGTAACATAGCAGTAGGATGAATAAAGAAAACCTACCTTTGAAAGAAAATGTAATGTATCGCAATGATATCAAACCATTTTAAAGAAAAAAAAATCAAACAACCCTCGTACTTGAATACAACTATTTCCATTTTTTAAACTGGAATCAATATCCAAACAATAGCAAGTAAAATTTTGTAATTTATTAAGTGAATAAAACCCAAATTCATACCTATGAACGACGCAAAAAGCAAGAATACAAACTTATATACAGCTCTTTATCTCAAATGAGGTATTTAAATGAATGTCTGGATATCATATAGATATAGGTGAGCAAATACTTCAGAGAGTTATAACATATTATCATAACATTGGATAAGAAAACATTTTGGAAGCGGAGAAACCCGAAAGGAATGAAGACGGAATATAGGGCACACAAGTTTGTGCTACGAAAACTTGACTAACGACCGACATTCCTCAAACTGAAACATAAGTGAAGTTCAAACTTCTGTAGAACAATACTTGTATGGCTTTCGATCTTTTAATTCTACATTCAGATCTCTGATAGAAATTTTCTATTAATTCTACCGTTCCGGATATTTGCCTTATTGAAATCTTACAAACAATAGTTAACAATCAGTTTACTCAGCTTATCCATTCATTATTTTAAATTTAATAGACACCGCACCCAATCGTCAACTTCCACGTGTCATAGACGCCGATTACAACACGTGAAAGCAAAATCTACAAAAAAAGCAGATTCCTAACGGTAAACATCGTCAACGGGTCTACCTTTCGCCAACAAACAAGTAACGAGAATTTGAAAAACAATCTCATAAGGAATGTTCTTATGTTGAAGCCTAACGGCTATATACCATCAACAGCAAACAAAACAATCCATCAATCAAAGTAACATAAAACGATCAGCAAATCAACGATAAATCGGCAATCAAAACTCGATGAACGAAAGATGTATACGATATAGCAACTGGTTTCCCAACATATATATTACCATGACAGTAAAGGTTATTTACAGTTCACTTCTACATATATGAAGTATCAAGAGGTTTTAAGTATACAGCCACAACCACAGAGCCAATATGTAAGCATATGAAACCAAGTCAATCAATCAGTCAAGAAAACCTGTCTTCCTGAAAATAGCATTTCGAACCTGCCTGAGATCCCTCCCTTTCAGAGTCCGGCTAGCGCCATCCACCACGGACCAAGCCAGCAGGTACGAATCGCGGGGCGGCGCCGCCGCCAACACCACCCCACTCGTATCCTCCTCCTCCTCCACTCTCCTCCGAAGCGCCGCCGGAATCACCGGAATGTTCACCGGAGCCGACCGCGGGAAAAACCGAGTCGTCTCCTCCTGAATCGGAGTCGGCCTCGGAATAGACACCTCCGAAGTGGCCGGAGATGCCCTGTGGTTGAAAACGGGCCGGGTGACCGATCCGGATCCGGACCTGTTTAGGGCGGCCAGGATGCCGTAGTGGTTGAGGCCGATCTTCGGGGCGGGATTGGGAATCGGGCGGGCCGGGGCGGCGGGGAGGCATTCCATAAGAGTGGTGAAGATATCGTCCTCGGAGAGTTCGAGTGACGGCGAGGCGGCGGAGGGCTTGGGCGGTTGAAACGTCCCCAGGTACCTTTCCGCGGACGGAGGGCATTGATAGCGGCGGCGGAAACGGGTAGCGCCGCCGGGAGGGAGTTCCATCGGAGGCGGCCGTATGATTTTTGTGTGTTGTGAGAGTGGAGGGGCGGGGGGTTTATATACATGGCGGGGGCAGGAATTGTATAACCAAATTGCCGATACAGTATTACAGTGAATTACAATGATTTCTATTTACTTACTCCAGATGGGGAGAGATCGTCTGCGGCAGGGCTTACGGTGAGCTTCTTTTGCCTAAAATAAAAATAAAAATAAAGTAAAGTAAAATAAAATGGTAGTATTATTTTCAAATGTGGTCAAATAAAGTGACAAAATCTCCACATACTGACCTATTCAATATTAGTATTTGCCAATTTTAGTTCAGATTAGGCGAATTAAATTACTTAATTTATGTAAGTTACAATATTATTTGACTTCAAAGTTGAAAGTAAATGATGACGTGAGTGTAATTTATCTCAAATTAATTTATGACGTGTGAATATAAAAGTATTATATCATCTTTCTTTTCTAAAATTAACTTTTCATTCTTTTATTTACTCACAAATTTAAAGGTCAAATTCTAAAATAAGAATTATGAATATTTTAAAATAATTAAAAAAATTGTATTAATATTTATAATAACAAAAATCGTATATTTATAATTGATTTATATTCTAAAATCCTATATTTAATATTATTATATATAAATTCACAAATATATATATTTTTAATATATAAGAGTATATTTGGTATATTAATTTAAATATATAATATTGAGTCTATTTGGGAACGAGATATACTTAGAGAAAAGCTGATCGATAAAGATCCTCAAAGTAACGCATAAAAACCCCATTCCCTTCACAGTACGGCGCCGGCGTTGCGAGTTGCGACAGACTGAGAGTGAAAAAAAACTTGATTTATAATCGGTACGTGATAATCTGATTCGTTATGAAGCATTTTTTTATAGTGTAATTTTGTATCTAAATATATGCACTGCCCGCCATGTCAATTTTGTCGGGTCGTACGTAATCTCCTGTTAAACCCTAAATTAATCGGCCATCGTTTTTGCTGTGAAATCTGTTGGAGACATTCATGTCTGAAAATCGTTCGGTCGTGTGTCGTCGTTGTTGAAATCAATGGATTGTATGATGATGGATTTTTGTGGATTTTTGTTTCAATCTGTAGTGTTTAGATTGTCCTTCGTTTTCGACCCTTTTTTAGTTAGCTCCGTGACTCGTTTGCTCCTATCCTGTTTATAGGATTTGTTCTCGAGTTTGCTGTACTATTTGACATGGCTGATAATGGTGACAAGAGCTCTGCTCAGATTATTACTCAGGTTAAAAATGCAAAGAGTACTCACGGTAAAGAAGCCAAGAACAGCTCTGCCGGGAGTGAGTGTCGTGACCCTGTTTTACCCCTTACCTATGAATCTAAATATAATTTTATATATTTTTTAAATGAATGCTCGTAATTCTCAATTCGTCTTATATCTGATCATTGAATGGTGCAGAGGGAAAGAAGAAGGAAGTGAAAAAAGAGACCGGCCTCGGTCTTTCGAATAAGAAAGACGACAACTTTGGAGAATGGTACTCTGAGGTACGAGTATAACATGTATTTGAATTCTAGGTATTAAGTGGTGATTAAAACATGATATCTTCTAGTATCTTTTATTTTATCGATATCCTATATTAGAAACAAGGATTCTATTATTAGTCTTAAGAAATCTTCCTTTTTTCGGCTTTGCATTCTATTCAGGTGGTTGTTAGCGCGGAAATGCTTGAATACTATGACATATCTGGCTGTTACGTTTTGCGACCATGGACAATGTTTATTTGGGAGGTCATGAAAGTAAGTATTACGTAATCATGCTTTTAACCTTTAAATGAAGAAAACAGTTGTTTTAACTTATTGAGTGATAAGGTTTGAATGGTCAAATTAAACTTTAAGGTTTGATTAATACGATGCTGTTGTATTGTTAGCATGTATTTGTCTTAAATTGAAACAGATTTTTGTTTGGTGTTTGCCCTATTTGGTCGATCCTTTTTTATTATCCAATTTCCGATTTGAGTTTTATTTTCTTAATCTGTATGATAAGTCACATAAGTTAAATTGAACTGTGAAACTGAGACGGCTCGAGAATTACCTACTGTCTCACTTGACATCTACTTAGTTTTCTTCTCATTGGATAAAATGTCACTTGCTTTTGTCGGCGACGTTATTTTACAGACTTTCTTTAATGCTGAAATCAAGAAAAGGAAAATCGAGGAGTGCTATTTCCCTCTGTTTGTATCCGCCGGTGTCCTACAAAAGGAGAAGGACCACATAGAGGGGTTTGCTCCTGAGGTGAGAGTACAGCGTTTTGGCTCTTGTTTTTGAAACTCAACTTTGTTATTGTACAAGTGGGCTCAAAAATAATCATTTTTGAGTTTTGAAGGTTGCATGGGTTACAAAGTCTGGAGAGTCCGAGCTGGATATGCCCATCGCTATCCGTCCAACTAGTGAAACTGTCATATATCCGTATTTCGCCAAGTGGATTAAGGAGAAGGGGTACCGTGAGTTGCCTTTGAAAATCAACCAGTGGTGTAATGTTGTTCGATGGGAATTCAGCAATCCCATTCCATTTATCAGGTTCTTATACAGTCATGATTTGTCCTATTTCCCTTTTTATTGGAATTCGATGAAAATATAACTCGTTTTCGCAGGTGAGACAATCATATCCCCTTAGGACTACTATTTGTGAAACAATTTTTCCTTCTATTTGTTGGTGATATATATAGTTTGTGATTTTGTAGGAGTCGTGAGTTTCTTTGGCAGGAAGGACATACGGCTTTCGCAACCAAGAAGGAAGCAGATACTGAGGTACTTTTCGATAACTTGAGTATATATATTGGATATTTTTCTTTTTTTGTGGGTATCGATTCTTCTTTGAATCACAATCAAGCTGTATTCTTGCTTGTATATTTATCCAGGTGCTTGATATTTTGGAACTCTACAGACGCATATACGAAGAATTCTTATCCGTTCCGGTTATCAAGGGGATAAAGAGCGAACACGAGAAGTTCGCCGGTGGACTTTATACAACCACTGTCGAGGTTACCATAAATACGATGTCGTCAACTTTTTTCCAAACTGATTTATATCATCACTCTAAAATTATTGATTTTTGCGTGACAGGCTTTTGTGCCAAACACTGGACGTGGCGTGCAAGGTGCAACGTCGCACTGCCTCGGCCAAAACTTTGCGGAAATGTTTGAGATTAATTTCGAGAACGAGAAACGAGAAAAAGCTATGGTCTGGCAGAATTCTTGGGCTTATACTACCCGAACGGTAAATGATTGTATGTATGTTAGTTTCTTTACACCACAATTTTAACTTGTATATATTTATTGGCAGATAGGGGTGATGATAATGGTTCACGGTGATGACAAAGGCGTTGTACTGCCTCCAAAAGTCGCATCAGTCCAAGTCATTGTAATTCCTGTGCCCTATAAGGATGCAAACACTCAGGGAATCTACGACGCTTGTGAAGCCACCGTGGAATCTTTGTCTGAAGCAGGGATTCGCGCTGAGACTGATGGTAGAGATAATTATTCGCCTGGATGGAAGTATTCTCATTGGGAGTTGAAAGGTGTTCCTCTCAGGATCGAAATCGGACCCAGAGACTTGGCCAATAATCAGGTAAATGCTAATTCCGAACGCTTTTGGACTAAAACTTGATAAACTGAACTGAACAAGTTTGAAACGATCTGAATTGAACTGAATTGAAACGATCTGAACTGAAATGGTCTGAAATTTAAGACCTGTTCTTTTGGACTTTTTTTCAGATCACTCAAAGTTCAGTTCAGACCCATTAAGTTCCGTTCAGACACATTAAGTTCAGTTCAGTCAATTAATTTTTATTTATTTTTTATTTATTATTATTTCAATATTATAAAATTAAATTAAATTGAACTTAATTTCAGTTTAGACCAGTTCAGTCCATTTTCAATCCAAAAGAACAGGTCCTGAAGTCCAAAAGAACAGATCTTAAGTCTCTTATTTGTTTCTATTTGTAATTATGGCAGGTACGTGCTGTCCGGCGTGACAACTCATCGAAAACCGATATTCCGATGGCCGATTTGATCGTGAAAGTGAAAGAAATGCTTAGCAATATCCAACAATGTCTGTTCGACTCTGCCAAGCAAAAACGAGACGCATGCATCCAAATCGCACGTACTTGGGAAGAATTTTCGGAAGCGCTTGGCCAAAAGAAGATGGTTCTAGCCCCTTGGTGTGACGAAGAGGAAGTGGAGAAAGATGTAAAGGCTCGAACGAAGGGTGAAACGGGTGCAGCTAAGTCACTTTGTTCTCCATTTGATCAGCCCGATCTCCCAGAAGGTACATTCGGTGTAATGAAAAAACTAGAAATTAAATCTCGGGTGATTATGTTTCTTAATTTTGCTCGATCTTTTGCAGGTACTTTGTGTTTCGCATCAGGGAAGCCTGCCAAAAAGTGGACCTATTGGGGAAGGAGTTACTGATCAACTGTTATCAGTTGGTAATATGTATAGCAACTTCGGTTAATCGATTATGGAATACGACGGTGATGAACCGAGCTCAGTCGAACAGCATAACATTAGTAGATTATTTATTGTTTTAGAGTTTGTTTCATGAGGAAATTTTGATTGCTTGCTCTATAATTCTATTTGCAGAAAATTATTAGTATTTGTGTTGAAATTAAAAAAAGGTACAGTACATTTCAAAAAATACCAAAACAGATAAATTAATTTCATTTTCAAATAATAAATTACATAATTTCAACCACTTGATTCATAATCAGCTATTTATAATTAATATTAATTATATTTTAATCACAATACTGTATGTGCAAGTAATTTAATTATTCAACATTTTAAAATTTATGCTACGTATTACAGAGATATGTGATTATCCTAAAAGATTATTTCTATACAAATATCTATATTATTATTTTCTTATAAATTTACCATTATATATAGGGATTTAATTTAAGAGATTACTTTAATTTCTCGAAATCTCGGAAGAGGTAAATAATAAGAAGGGCAAATTCGAAATTTTAACGAAAATATCTCCTCTCCATAAAATACGCAACACCTACACACGGCCACACCAGAATACTGCAGCCGTAATTTCTTGAATTTTTTTTTCCTCATCAGTAAGAACTCTAACGAATAAATCTTCCTTTTACTTTTTTTTTTCTTTTCTTTATTCGAAACAAAAATTAAATTATTTCAATATATATTATTTATTTACTGTATTTATTTATTAGTGTAGCGTTTTTTTAAACCCTACGCGTTTTAACTTTGTGTTCCATTGCATGATGATTTCTAATTAATTATCACATGTGTTTTAATCTCACGGCAGAAAATGGACGGCGCCGGAAACACCGTTCTGACGCAGCCCGAATACGATCTTCCGGCGGAGGACGGCGGAGGAGGAGTGACGGCGGCGGGATTCGGGAGCGCCGGCGAGGACGAGTCGTCGTCCAGTTTGAAGAGGAGGGGGCGGCCGAGAAAGCAAACGGAGGCGGCGGTGCCGGAATATTCGGCCCCTCCGAGTAAGAGGGGGCGGGGCCGCCCCAGGGGTTCCGGGAAGTGGCAAACCCTGGCTGCCTCTTTAGGTAACTTTCCATCTTTTTTATTTTATACCTTTTCATACCATTTTTTTTAATTTTTGTAGATTTTATGAGAATTATCTTCGATTTTTTTATCACATGTGAAAAATGATATAGCTTAGGTATATAGTATAAATCTTATAATAACATAAAAAAATATAGTAGAATGTGTTTGCTTCATTGAGTTTATTGTAAGGAGTACTATGTTTTCTCACAAGTTCGACAAATAATTAAATTGCTTTGATTTCATGTATACAAAACTATATGTTAATCAAGATAATAGATGACATTCAAAAATTTTGTTACAACTCGAATATTTTCTTAATCAGCTTGTGAAATTCCTAAAATTATTGGCGCTCGAACAATACACTATTGATATCAAAATGTCAATACATGTAAATGCTAAAATTGTATTGAAGTTGGAGCTTATTTTTTCAATTTTTGAAATTCAAAAAATTATTGGCGCTCCAACGTTACACTGATATCAAAATTTGGCGCTCCAACGTTACACTGATGTCAAAATTTCAACACGTGTTAAAATTATATTGTCGTTAGTGTATTTTAGTTTTTTGAATTTCAAATTTGTTTTGACGCTCGATCACTATAGTGATATCAAGATTTCAACACGTGTTCTAAAATACTATTGTCGTTGAAGCACAACGGCAATCTCGTGAAGCAGAAAAAGAAAAAGAAAAACGTAAAAATCATAATTAATTCATTATTTTTTTATATAACTAATTTTAATCAACTATATTAGTTTTGTTTGGAATTTTGTACCTAATTTGTTTGAATGCATTTGATTAAAAAGAAATAGTCAAATACATTTTGTTGTGAAATTTCTTTCAAATTTAAGTTTTTTTTTTTATTGGGATGTAGCACAATACTCTTATAACTACATTAAAGCAAATCTAATTTTTCATTTTATATATATATATATTTACTTTTATTTGAATTTAAAATGACATTTTTATTTGTAATCCCTTTACAACTATATATATTTTTTCATAATTCACAGAGTACTAATACACTTATCTAGCACGAAGGGATATAGTGTAAGTGTGTAACAACTAACAAGGAATTAATATTTTGAAGGTGGGAGCATTGGAGACTCAGCTGGAACGGACTTCACTCCTTGCATATTATCAATTCAAGAAGGAGAGGTAACAACCTTTTTCTCGATTATAATCGGCCTCGAGAGAAAGATAATAACACGCACTACCCCTTCGATTCTTCGTTGTTGGCTTGTTGCAGAACATCGTTCAAAAGATCTGGTCCTTTTCTCACAAAACACCGGATTCAATTTGCATCCTATCAGCTTCCGGAACGATCTCCACCGCTGAAATTTACGTACCACCTACTCGCAGCCACTTCATAAGATACGAGGCATGCATGATCTCTCGATTCATTCTCCACACATAATTATTATAATGTGCGATGCACCGTGCATAATATATATACATGTAAATATTGCAGGGACATTTTTCATTAATAAATCTGAATGGCTCCCACACACTCGACGAAAAACGGGGCGGCAAGATTTGCCTTCTGAGTGTCCAGCTGGCGAACCCGGAAGGCTGCTTATACGGTGGGGCCGTTGCCAGTTCACTGATAGCCGGCGGGCCCACTCAGGTTATCATTGCTACATTCAGACAGAAGCAGCAACATATGTTAAGGCCGCGTGCACTTACGATTGCGGACCCAGGTCCAGTGCAGGCGCAGAGCAATCAGATGGCAGATGTTGTTCAACTGAAAGACGAAGGGTTAGCAATGTTGTCGGCTCCTACGGTGGGCCCGGCTTCTCCGCCACTTCCACCTCTGCCCATCGACTGGAAGGCGTTTGAGCCGTTGATCGAGTCTAGGTCGGAACGAGTGATGTCGTCCGGTTTAGGAAATTAATCAAGATTTTGAGGTTATTTATTTGTTTGCTTTAAAGACGAATTAAGTTGAGGTTTATTTTTTTAGTTTGTTTGAAATTTGTTTTGAGTTGTTTGGAGGGGTTTGAGCCTCAATTTTGTTGTATGATTTATGGTGTTTTAAATTTTTTGACTTGATTACATGTTTAGACTATTAGTAAGTTGTACTGCTATATATTAAAAAATATATAAATTATAGTGCATATAAAAATTGAATATAAAAATATATAAAAATAATATATTACAAGTATAAAAAAATTAAAAAATTAATGGCAAAATATATTATAGCATATATAAAAACAAAAAAATATATATTATATCACTTATAGAAACATAAATATAGCTCACATAAAAAATATATTATAGGACATGATAGAAACATAAATATAGCTCACATAAAAAAATATATTATAGGACATGATAGAAACATAAATATAACTCACATAAAAAAATATATTATAGGACATATAAAAACATAAAAATATATATTATAGCGCATATACAAATCATATATAAATATAAAAAAGGGCATATAAAAATAAAAAATATATATTATAGTGCATATAAAATCATATATAAATATAAAAAATAGTACAAACAAAAATTACAAAAATAGCGCAAACGAAAATAAATAAAATTAATAAATCTCACATACATACAAAAATAGCGCAAACAAAAATATATTATAGGATTTAATATCATATAAAAATATAAAAAATAGCTCAAAAAACTAATATAGCTCTTATACAAAAATATCACTAACAATCAAAAATATATTATTGCGCATTTAAAGTCATTTGGAGTTGCTGAGAGCTAGCCTGTTAGCTCGCTTATGCGGTAGGATTTTCAAAATTTTTTATTTTTTATTTTTTTATACTTCCTTGGCCATTAATAGATGTCATACTTTGCTGGACACGGAGTTTAAGAAAATTGTTATTTTTTAATTTTTTTATTAAAAAGTAAAGAGTAAAAATATATTTTAAAAGTGAAAAGTAAAGTAGTTGTGAGTGAAGTTTAAAAGTAGGTGGGGTAAAGTAGAATAAAATTGTATATTAAAATGAAAAAGTTAGAATAATTCATTTTTTGGGATGTGTCAACTATTGTTGGACACCTCAAAAATGAAAGTATGCTGTCAATGGACCGAGGGAGTATATAATATTGACCGTTAAAAAAAAAAAAAAAATAGCTCACATACAAAAATAGCGCAAACAAATATATATTATAGCGCATAGAAAAACATAAAACAATTAAAAAATAAATAAAAACATAAAAAATAGCAATAGGGCAAATATAAATATATTATAGGGCATATAAAAACATAAAAATACACAAACAAAAACTTATATACAAAATATATATTAAAAAAAATATATAGCAAACAAAAATACCCATGAGCAAAAAATATATTATAGCGCATATATAAAGCATGTAAAAAATACTCAATAAGCAAAAATACCCGTTCTATAAAAAAAAAATTAGCGCTAATAAAGTTTTGTTATGCTTAATCTTTCCTCTAAAATTTTGGGGCCCAATTTTTTATACGTGTTCTATTAAAAAAAATAGCGCTAATAAAATTTTGTTATACTTAATCTTTGATTATATTTTTATAAAAATTATTTAAAAAAAATAATTTGTTTTAGCTAATAAATAAATTTTAGTGTTAATAATTTGGATTCTTGCTAATAAAATTTTGTTATACTTAATTTTTGATTATATTTTTAAAAAAATTATTTAAAAAAAATAATTTGTTTTAGCTAATAAATAAATTTTAGTGTTAATAAAATTTTAGTGTTAATAATTTGGATTCTTTTGCGCTAATAAAATTTTGTTATGCTTAATCTTTGATTATATTTTTAAAAAAATTATTTAAAAAAAAATTGTTTTAGCTAATAAATAAATTTTAGTGTTAATAATTTGGATTCTTTTGCGCTTCTTTTTCGCCCATTCACAGGCGGTTGCCTATCCTCTTCTTTTTTTTCTGTAGTCCCAATGTGATCATCATCACCATGTGGCCGAAAAAGCTGTTCAGTGATCGCTTGGATCTGGATCGTACGTAAGTAAAAAAAAAAAGTAATTTTGTATGTGGAATTATTCTACCAATTAAGTTCTATACAAGGAAAGTACCTTAACAAAACACAAACTGACAATCTCCCTCAACAAGCTTTCTTTTGCAGACATGGCAATTAATTCCAAAGCTTTACGAACGTGGGCAGCAGGAGAGCGGGTTCACAGACACGACGGCCTTATTGTTGCATTTATATGGCTACATTAAGAGAACAAAAAATAAAAATAAGAACTAATTTATTATATATATACTCTCTCTGTTCAGTAATAATAGACACACGTTGTCCAATACATATGATAAACTTTAATTTATTGTAATTATTTTTCATAATTTTTATGATTTATGGTGTTTTAAATTTTTTGACTTGATTACATGTTTAGACTATTAGTATGTTGTACTGTGCTATATATTAAAAAATATATAAATTATAGTGCATATAAAAATTGAATTTAAAAATAATATATTACAAGTATAAAAAAAAATTAAAAAATTAATGGCAAAATATATTATAGCATATATAAAAACAAAAAAAATATATATTATAGCAGGTATAGAAACATAAATATAGCTCACATAAAAAAATATATTATAGGACATATAAAAACATAAAAATATATTATAGCGCATATAAAATCATATATAAATATAAAAAAGGGCATATAAAAACATAAAAATATATTATAGCACATATAAAATCATATATAAATATAAAAAATAGTACAAACAAAAATTACAAAAATAACGCAAACAGTAATAAACAAGCAAACAGAAATAAACAAAATTAATAAATCTCAAATACAAAAATAGCGCAAACAAAAATATATTATATCGCATTTAAAATCATAAAAATCATATATAAATATAAAAATAGTGCAAACAAAAATTACAAAAATAGCACAAACAAAAATAAACAAAAATTAAAAGATTTCACATACAAAAATAGCGCAAACAAAAATATATTATAGTACATTTAAAATCATATAAAAATATAAAAAATAGCTCAAACAAAAACTAATATAGCTCTCATACAAAAATAACACTAACAATCAAAAAAATATTATTGCGCATTTAAAGTCATATAAAAATAGCGCAAACAAAAACTAATATAGCTCACATACAAAAATAGCCCAAACAAAAATATATTATACCGCATAGAAAAACATAAAACAATTAAAAAATAAATAAATACATAAAAAATAGCAATAGGGCAAATATAAATATATTATAGGTCATATAAAAACATAAAAATACACAAACAAAAATTTATATACAAAATATATATTAAAGAAAAAAATATAGCAAACAAAAATACACATGAGCAAAAAAATATATTATAGCGCATATATAAAGCATGTAAAAAATACCCAGTAAGCAAAAATATATATTATATGACCTATATAAATAGTTTAATTAAAAATAGTTTAATATGTGAACATCAAATTGAAATATTCATTATGTTTTTCAGACTTTATAGGATAAGTAAGCATGTAGCACTGTGAAGAGATGAACTCATAGCTTTAAAATAAAGCCTGAGCTCCAAATCTCTCCCTCGAATCCATCATATCCATCATTACAGGGCCGGCTTTTAGCAGTCCCCAAAATTTTGAGGCCCAATTTTTTATATACCCGTTCTATTAAAAAAAATATTTTAGCGCTAATAAAAAAAAATAGCATTAATTAATTGTTAAAAATAACTAGGTTGTTAGATGGAAATGCATTTATACATTGATCTTAATTTTTTAAAGAATTCATGCAAAAAAATAAAGTTAAGTATTTGTTAATAAAGTTAAGTATTTGTTTAAGCACTGGTTAGGGAAGAATTCATGAAAAAAAATAAAGTTAAGTACGTATTTGTTTAAGCACTTGTTAGGGGCCCGTATTGACCGTTCGCAAGTCTTGTTGTGCTTAATATTTGTTTATGTTTTAAAAAAAATTGTTTAAGAAAAAAAATTTGTTTTAGCACTAATAAAAAAATTTGGTTTAGCTAATAAATTCGTTAAGAATAAAAAAGAGTAGGATGAAAATGCATTTATACATTAAATTGAATTTTTTAAAAAAATCTATACAAAAAAAAATAGTTAAGAAATACAATTTTTTATTTTTTATTTGTTTACGCACTAGCTAGTGCCCCAAATTGACATTTAGCACAGAGCCACCGAAACTTCCAAGACGGCCCTATCCATCAACTTCCACTTGTTGTTACTGGTGAGGATTTGAGGAATGAACTCGTAGCTTCAAGCTAAAGCCTGAGCTCCAAATCTATGTCCTGGGATTTAGAGTTGTCATCACTCGAATCCATCATATCTGTCAATTTTCTTTTGTTGTTATTGGTGAGAATATGAGAGACGAACTCATAGCTTCAAGCTAATTAAAGCCTGAGCTCCAAATCTATGTCCTGAGATTCAGAGTTGTCAACACTCGAATCCATCATATCCATCAACTTCTTCTTGTTGTTATTGGTGAGGATCTGAGGGATGAACTCATAGCTTCAAGCTAAAGCCTGAGCACTCGAATTCATCATATCCACCAACTTCCTCTTGTTGTTATTGGTGAGAGGTCACAATTCAATTAAACAAAAAATCTAATCAGTCTAACTCAAAACTAACATATAATGTTTGAATAAAATGTAGCTTTATTTTATGTATTTATTGGAATTTAAGTTATTATATTATTTTTCAATTTAAAAATAGATTCCAAATGTTTTTTTTTACCTGAAAAATTGTGAAAATTAAATAATTTACATAAAAAAATTGGAAAGAAAATTACAAAATGAACATAAAAATATATAATTAAAATATAATTTTTAAAAAATATATATTATAGCGCATATAAAAAAATATATTATAGGACATATAATGCGCAAATAATATATTTTAAAAATAAAATTATTCATTTTATGAATAATACTGATAAATAATTTATTCACAAATAAATATTAATTAGATAAATTAGTTGTTGATTAGATTTAGTACGGGACCGTCCTTAATATTTTGTGTTAAACAATGCGCTTTCTCTATCTTCATTCTATGAATAATACTGATAAATAATGCATTCATAAATAAATATTAATTAGATAAATTGATTGTTGATTAGATTTAGTACAGACCGTCCTTGGTATTTTGTGCTAAACAATGCCTTTTCTAGATTGAGATAAAACAATAGGGATGTAAAATCAGGTTTTAAGGAATGCTGAGAGAGAAAGAGTGTTTTGGAGAAAGAGTTCAATGAATAGTAAATTAATTGTACCGAGCCGTGATTTTTATAGCTTTTGTATTGATTTACTTTAATTGTGATTCCTTCATTTGTTGATATTTGATTTAAAAATGCAACCAACAAAATATATATTATAGAGCATGTAAATATTAGCAAAAAAAATATTATGAGGCATTTAATATTGTAGAGCATATAAAAAATTAGTGCAAAGCAAAAAAATATATTATAGCGCATTATAGAACATGTGAAAATTATAGAATATGTGAAAAAAACTCAACAAAAAATATATTATAGCGCAAATAAAAATATCGCATAATTTTGTTTGATATTATAGCGTATATAAAATATAATTCCAAAAATTTATGCTTTTGTTATATAAAAATAGCGCATAATTTTTTTTAATATTATAGCGTATATAAAATATAATGCCAAAAATTTATGCTTTTGTTCATTATTAATAGGAGTGTGCAAAATAAGTTGCATACGGTCGAACATTTTGAGATTCCGGATTTCCATCCGGTCTAAACTCTGAATTTTCCAGTTCAAACCAAAAACCGGATTTTTAATATATATATATATATATATATATATATATATATATATATATATAATATGTGTTTATATATAAAATAATACATGTAAATTTAACATTTTATTTTTTCAATATGAAATACCATATTTTTTGCCTAATTTTATTTATGAATTAAGTTTATTCATATTTTTATGTATATTTATTAATATATTGAGCTACTATTTTAATTTGAATTAATATTAAATATTATAATTTTTAAAAATAAATAAAATTTAATTAAAAAAAATAAAATCAGTCCAAACTCGAATCAGACCGGACCGGAATAATACCGGTCCGATCTCCGATCCGTGAAATTTTAAGGTTGCGGTCGCGGTCCAAACCGGTTGGGTCTTGGATTGGTGCACACCTCTAATTATTAATAGAGCCACTTATTTTTATTTGTAAGGTGATTATTAATAATGAACACAACGCAAAACTAAAACTAATAGACTAATAGCCTGTTTGGGCGAGCTTATTTAAAATAGCTTATAAGATGTTACATCTTATAAGTTGTTTTAAGAGCTCATAAGCTGTTATGTCTTATTTAATAAATAAGTTGTTAAACCGTTTGGATAAAATAGATATATAAACTTATAAGATGTTAATTTGTTTGGCAATTTAAGATCTTATATAAATAAAATTATCAAAAATAAATTGTTATATATGAAAAAAATAATTAAAAATAATTATATAAACTAAATAATAAATTTGGAATTTTTGTATATATATAAAAAGTAATAATTTTAAGGGTATTTTGGTCTTTTATTGTTTAAGTTACAAGAGCTTATAAGCTGTTTTAAAAAAAATACCTCCCCCCTTACTTTTTTTTAAACAGCTTATAAGCTGTTTAACAGCTTATTTTTAAATTTTTTAAGACCTTTTTCTAAATGTTTACCAAACAAATTTTAGGAGCTTATAAGCTCTTAAACAGCTTATAAGCTGTTTTAAGGAGCTTATAAGCTCCGCCAAACAGGATCTAACAACCTTTATACTTAAAAAAACATTTTTGTTCATTTAGGTGCTAACATATACTAGTTCTTTCTGTTATTAATAAATGTCTAATCAGAAAGAACACTTTGTTTAAGAAACTTAATTTATTTTAGTTAACATCCATGAAAAAGATTTATGTATTGAGTAACACAACGTAGAATGAATCAATAGACATAAAATGACAAATAAATTAAAAATAATTAATAAAATCAAAAGGATATGTATTGAATGAGAGAGATAATAAAAGAGAGTATATACGATGGGAGTATTATACAACTATTATGGAAAAAGGATTGAAGAATTAGTCATTCCATTTAATATGTAATAAATCTGTCATTCTTTTGTTGTAGTATTTAATAAAAGAATTAGTCACATATTATTATATGAAAACAATTGTTTTCACAATTTTAATCTTTCATCAAACTAATCATTGACTATAAAATAACCTTTCACTTATTACTCAGTCATTACTCATTACTCTGAAGCCTCAATTATTTTTTCATTTTTTCTATATATAGAATAGAACAAACCAGATCTACTGAGTTACCAAAAGACTAAATCCTCCGTTTCTTCACTCTCCCCTATTTTCCCCCTTTTCCCCGATTAAAAATTAAAATAAAAATGTCGGAGTCATTTCCGAGCTACGCAGCTCCGGCCGTCGTGGGGCAAATCGGTCTTCTATGGGACCTAATCCGACCGCCGCTGATAGTTCCGGCGCTGAGAGTATGCGTCTACATTTGCCTCGCCATGTCCATTATGGTCTTTTTGGAGCGCCTCTACATGGGCGTCGTCATCGTCCTCGTGAAGCTGTTCTGGAGAAAGCCTGAGCGCCGGTACAAGTTCTTCCCCATCGACGGCGATGACGTGGAATTGGGCGCCGAAGCTTTTCCCGTAGTCCTCGTTCAGATCCCCATGTTCAACGAGAAAGAGGTTTTTCATTTCTCATTTTCCATTGTTTTAGTCCCCTCTCTCTCTCTCACACACCCGCACGGGTATGTGTGTGTAGTGTACGCGTGAGAAGCGTGATTTCTGAGGGGTGTTTTCGTCCTTTCGCGTGACAGGTTTACAAGATCTCCATCGGCGCGGCGTGCAATCTCTCGTGGCCTGCCGATAGGCTGGTGATCCAAGTACTCGACGATTCCACCGACTTCGCAGTCAAGGTAAAATCAATTAAGCTCACACGATCTCGATTTTTTCGACTCGGATTAACATATTTGTCTAACATTTCTGTTAATTGATTTCGATTCCCCTAATATTGATGAGGAGAAATAATGATGGTTTTGAAGGATATGGTGGAGAAGGAATGCGTGAGATGGGCGAGCAAGGGGATTAACATCAGGTACCAAATCCGGGAATCGAGGGGAGGCTACAAAGCCGGAGCCCTCAAAGAAGGCCTCAAACACGACTACGTCAAAAGCTGCGAATACGTCGTCATATTCGACGCTGATTTCCGGCCCGAGCCCGATTTCCTCCGGCGATCTGTCCCGTTTTTGATCCACAATCACAACATCGCCCTCGTTCAAGCCCGATGGCGATTCGGTGAGCTTCTTCTTCTTCTTGTTCTTCGATAACAATCTATTATTGTTGTTGTTTATATCACTGGAGTAACAAACAAAAGTGTCGGTGGTGAAAAATCTGAAACGTCATAATTTTGCTAATTGTACAGTATTTGATTTTGCGGGTAGGATTTGTTTAATGGTGAAATGACAAAATTGTCCTCTGGGGTAGGGGTTTTGTAAAGCCGACAGTGACAGCGATAGACGATGATGTCACTGAGGGGCAGATTTGTAAATTAAATACAGCCACGTGATATTATGCTGTTGGTCAGATTCCGCATGGGATGCGCCCATTGGTGGCCGGACTTAATATTTTAGTTGTTGACTTTGTATTTGAAATACAAATAAATAGCTCAACCACTAAAAATATAAGTTCAGTCAAAAACTCTCTTTTAATCTCGATTACGAACAGAGTATTTCGTAAAATTGAACTGTCGCATTAATTTCTTGATGTAATATTCGCAGTGAACTCGAACGAATGCATGTTGACAAGGATGCAGGAAATGTCGTTGGACTATCATTTCACCGTGGAGCAAGAAGTGGGTTCGGCCACTCATGCCTTCTTCGGTTTCAACGGTAACTAACTAACTGATCAATAAAGGAACAGTCTTAATCATGATAATACTGTAGTGAGATACAGTAGTAATGAAGAATATGATATCATATAGGGACTGGTGGAATATGGAGAATCAAGGCAATCAACGAGGCCGGAGGCTGGAAAGATCGAACCACAGTCGAGGACATGGATCTGGCAGTTCGATCTGGTCTCAAGGGCTGGAAATTTCTCTACTTGGGTGACCTGCAGGTACATTTTTCTGTATCCATGAACTAATTGTTTTGATTAACTAATGATTAATTCACTAATTTCTTTTCGTGTTCCTCACAAAAGGTGAAGAGTGAACTTCCCAGTACATTCAAGGCCTTCCGTTTCCAGCAACACCGTTGGTCTTGTGGGCCCGCCAACCTCTTTAGGAAAATGGTTGTGGATATCGCGACCAACAAGGTTCGTCTCGCCATTTCAAGAACATTTTTTTTATCGAAAGAAGAAAAAAAAATAAAAAATTCTGAGTTTATGTTTTGATGTGCGACAGAAAGTGACGCTGTACAAGAAGTTTTACGTGATCTACAGCTTTTTCTTCGTCCGAAAGATCATAGCCCATATGTTCACTTTCTTCTTCTACTGCGTGGTTTTGCCGATTTCCATTTTTGTACCCGAAGTCGATGTCCCGAAGTGGGGAGCCATTTACATTCCCTGCATCATCACCATGCTCAACTCTGTCGGAACTCCTAGGTTAGTCCGTGTTAAATTACAAAACTACCCCTCAAACGTCCGATGAAACGTATATACTTATTTACTCGAACGTTTTCAGGTCATTCCATCTGTTGTTCTATTGGGTCCTTTTCGAAAACGTCATGTCCTTCCACCGGACAAAGGCGACTCTGATAGGCCTATTGGAAGCAAAGAGAGTGAACGAATGGGTAGTCACAGAAAAACTCGGAGATGGGCATAAGAACAAATCGAACAATAAAACAAGTGCAACCAGATGGTCACTTTCCAAGTTCCTCGGAGATAGGTAAACACATCGTGTTAGTTTATTCTTACGGAGTAATTTTTTTCGTCCCTACTACTACTAATCATCTTGTTTTTTTCTTTTCTTTTACCAGAGTTCTTGTACACGAGCTCGGGTTCGCAGTGTTCCTCTTCATTTGCGGATGCTATGACTTCCTCTATGGGAAGAACAATTACTTCATATACCTTTTCCTTCAAGTCATCACTTTTACGATCGTGGGACTTGGTTTCGTTGGCACGATAGTTCCGAGTTCCTAACAAGAAGCAGCTTATACATTTATTCATATTTGTTCAAGAAAAATGAAGAGACTTCAATTTGTCTTAGAAATCTATAGCTGACAAAAAAGGCATCAGCAACTTATACAGTAAAAACAAAAGTCTGAAAAGGGAGCATAAATATGATGATATTACTGTTGACTGTTGAGACCAAATTTATTTTCTCTCTCATCTCAGTGTGTAATTATGTGAAATTGTTTTAATTATTTTTTATGTAATTTTGGATTCTTTAATTCATTTATGAAATTTTGCTCATGTAAAGTTTAGAATTAATTGTCATTCTTTTTGCATGTTAATCTATAAATAAATTATTTGTGAAGATTTGCTCATGTAAAGTTTAATATTTTGATGTTTTTTTAATTTAATTACTGTATTAATCATAAAAACTAAAGAGTAAAAAGTTAATTTTTTTTAAAAACTCATAATTTTAGGAGGAATATAAATTAATTTTGAAGCAATAACATTTATATAATTTTTTATTCTTTAATTCATTTATGAAATTGTCTTTTAACCTTTGAAATTAAATTTTAAATAAAGATTTCCAATAGTTTGAGTAATGCAAAAATGTTAACAACTCATAAGAGAAATAAAACTTAATTTTTAAGCAATAATTTTATAAAATAAAATATTCATGAAAAGGAATAGTAGCAATCCATGGAAGATTTCCCAAAACAGAACCAGAGATCTAATGATTCCTAGTCCCTGCTAAAAATCACCACAGAAAATAACAATAACAATAATCTCTCAAAATGTAGCTTCACCACCAAGTGTGCTCATCCTCATTTGCCACCTCGTTTACCCTTGCCACCATTCTTAGAGTTGAAGTTCCTGCAAACACATTAATCGTCATTTAAAACAAAGTAACAAATGTAGATAAAATTAAGTGGGCAGACGACTGTCATCATGGACATACTTGTTTCCGCCGGAAAATTTGCCTCCGGATTTAGGGCTCTGCTTAGATTTGTTGTTGTTGCTGTTGTTGCCACCAGGTGAATTTTTTGCAGCAGGCTTCGGAGTAGCATTCTGACCCTTCTTGTTATTACCTAGAGCACAAGAAATTTACTTTAAATCAGAAGATGCTCAGAAACAAGTTCTTACTATCTAACCAAAATACAACATTATCATTTAGAAAAATAATAGAAATAGGAACCTGTCTTGTTGTCGGTAGGGGTAGAAGCCTTAGCCTTCTTACCAGGAGCAGAAGCTGCTGGCTGAGCAGGCCTTTTGTTCGAAGGCTGCATAATATTTCATCAAGATTTGTCATTACATGCTTAATTAAACGAAAAGGCTACAACAAATTGTTCAACTATATATTAGTACACACCTTTACAGGCTCCTCTTCCTCTTCCGAATCATCATCATCCTCAGAATCCTTTAACAAAAAATCAAGAATTAACATAAGTTAAAGTTTTATAAGTCAAAACAAATCCCAATCAAACCAAAACAACTGATCAAGAATCACAGAATTAACATACTTGTCCAGACAAGTCATCACTAGAATCACCGGCCAGAGACTCATCAATCGCCATTTCATCATCAGAATCATCCTCATCATCATCTGAATCAGAAGTCTCTTGTTTCTTTGCAACAACAGCCTTAGCAGCAGGAGCAGCTTTAGCGGCCTTAGCAGCACCATTCGGGACAGCAACAGCAGCAGCAGCCTTTTCGACGGGCTTAGTCTTAGCTTCAACTAAAGTTTTGTTCAAATAATATTCTCAGCAAAGAGTTACAATAAACAAAGCAACAGCTATCCAATGTAGTGTTAAAAGAGAGGTTTTACCATTTTCCTTGGCTTCAACAAGTTCATCTTCCGACTCATCCTCGGAATCATCAGAGCCAAAGCCACCTTCATTATCTATAACAATGAAATAACAATCCATTTAAGAACACTAACTAGTAAACACATAAATAATTTGACTTTCAAAAAAATTCACCTGAAATCGGCTCCTCGGCAGAGTAACCGATAAAGTAGATGCTCCCGGTTTTCAGGTCATGGGAGAGCTCAAACTCCTTCTCGAACACGAGATCAAACGCCAGCTGAGGTCTGTCCTCCAGTGCAAGGTTGCCGATGATAAAGTCTTTGCCGTCGATTTTCAAACGGAGGGGGATGTTCTTGGCTCCCTTCAAGGCATCCTTCTTCACCTCACCCAAAGAAGCCTGTGAAAAAATCAATGGGGATTTCAATCAGACACAAATCATTCAAACAAAAAACAAAAAAAAATGGAGCTAAAAATTGAAAAAAAAAAAAAAAAGGAAACCTACCTGAGAAATATGAATCAGTTTTCCGAGTTCAGGTTGGACAGTCAGTGGTTTCCCAGCTTTAACTTCAACACCTGAAGACGACGGAGTAAATTTCTTGGGTAAAAACAGGGAAACAAAAAACACAATATTTTTAGCATGTTTAATTACGGAATCACGAATTACTAACAATTATTGAAAATGTTATGATGAAAAACACAGATTTATAAGAGCAATTACGAGAAATCAAAATAAAATGAATCAAATAAATTACAGTAAACGAAAGGAAAAATAACGGAATAAAGAGTGAAGAAGAAACGGGAAACGTACCCCAAAATTCCATTGTTGAGCTCGGCGGATAAAACGAAGGTTAATGGAGAGGATTGAGGATGAGAGAATTTTGAGGGGTTTGATCTGAGAGAGGTGAAGAACGAAGAAAGGGTTTTATAAGAGAGAGCGTGTGGCGACTGAGTAGGGTTTAGTGAGCCTGTGAATTAGGGTTTTGGAATAGGAAGGAAATAATACGCACGCGTATCATTTCATACGTTTCAGGCTTTGATGCTATTGGGCTGATATATTTTAATGGGTCTTGAGTAATCTATGGCCCCTTTTGTTTTATATTACCTCATTTCAAAACACGCTTTCTTGATAAAATACAAATTATGTAGTGCTTCTTAAGACATAAAGAACAGTATCATAAAATTCTCTATGCAAAGTTTTCGAACAATAATATTGTAAAATAAATATATTGTGGTTTTATTTATTTAATAACATATTTTTCTACATATTATTTTTTCATAATTTTTTTATATTATTTATTGTATATAATTTTTTTATATTATTTATCATATGTATTGAGAAGTCAACCTCGACAGTAAGTGTGGGACAAAGGGAGTAGCGAATTTCAATTTGGGTTTACAACTTTCAAACTATTAATGTAAATATATATCACATAATATAATTGTATTTGATTAAACAATAAGTAATTGTGTAATTTAGATATTGTTTTAATTAAAAATAAAGGTATATTCCCTCCATCCCTCTATACAATGCATAGAGAAATTTTTACATAGATTAAGAAAAAATGATTTTTTGGGTATTGATGTGTAGGTAATAAGAGCATGTACAATGGTACCAATTTTTTTGAGTTTGAACTCATTAAAGTGAACTCGTACCATTGGGAGTTCCAGTTCATTATACCCACTCTACTTATCCCACCCCACCAAATTGAACTCGGTTCAAAGGTATGAACTGAGTTTTTTTTTTTTTTTTCTGTCAGAGTACACAATTATTCCCAAAATAAATAGACAGAAATACTGCGTGGAAGACACGCCCCGAATATGCAATTAAGCTATAATCATAATTTTTAATTTTAATTGCGTTAAATTAAAATTATTTACGTTAAACTATAATCATAGTGTTTAATTTTAATTGTGTTAAATTAAAATTATTAAATTAAAATTATTTGCGTTAAACTATAATCATAATTGTTAATTTTAATTGTGTTAAATTAAAATTATTTGCGTAAAACTCTATTTGCACAAATCAGAAGCAAAACCAACTCTATTTTAATTGCTGTTTTTTTTATTTATAAAAACTTAAATAATTTAAATTATTTGTTAATCAAATTAAAATATAATTATTTTTTTAATTTAAATTATTTTACACATAATTTTAAATTATTAACAAAATCAAATACAATTTATTATTTTTATACATAATAATGAATAATAAATATTTGTAATTCAAATGTATATTTTATTTAATAAAAATATATATAATTAAAAAAGTAAAAGTTTGTATGACCCACCCAATTCGGTTCAAACCAAAAAACCAATGCAAGTATAGATTATGTAGTTCAGTTAATAAGAAAAGTGATTGAAAATAAATTAATAAATTATTAATTTATGGTGGGTTGGTATGAATTGAACCCACCATTGTACATGCTCTAAAGTAGGTAATAAAGTAGGTAATTGAAAAAGTAATGGTATAAGAGTAAATAAATGTGTATTGGGAGGATAAAATTGTGAAAAGACATTCCATTTATGGAATGTGCACTGTCTTAAAGGATGAACTAAAAAAAAAGTATGCATTGTTTTAAAGGAAAGAGAGAGTAATATTTAAGAAAAGTATAAATATGAGACAATATTTTAATTTTTTTATTCAAATAATAATGCAACCATCCAAACAAGTCTATATACTGTACTTTTAAAGTTTTGGGTGAGAAATCCTCTTACAAACTCAAGAACAAACCATCCATGAACAAGCATCTCCTAATCAAATCTTGGTCCAAAACATTCTCCATATGACAAGAGTTAAGCACAACCCTAGCAATCTTTTTAAGAAAAGGTTCAACTGAGAATAAGTCTGATTTCAGCCGAGTCATCATCCATCATCCGGGTAAGTTTGTGGTACCAGTAGTGGTCGTCTTCTTAAAATCAATTTTATCGACCTTGACCTCTCCATCAATAAGTTCGTAAACGTACACCACCACTCGTAGGCCGTCGATATCCATTAGGACAAAGCTAGGGTTGACATCGTAGGTGATGCTGCTGAATGCTCCTGTGGCGGACCCTGGGTTTATGACGACCCCAGCCTCGTGTTTGTAAGCCGTGAACTGGTGAGTGTGGCCTGTCACAAGAATGTCTACATCAAGCTGTCTCTGGAGCATGGCTAGGGATTCGAGATCTCCCCATGGAATAACCTTCAAAATAATAATTACAAAAATGGCACATTAGTTTTAGGCTAATTGCGAAAAAGCCCAGTCATAAAAACTAGTCCAATTGCAAGCAAAAACCACTTATGAACTTTTTTTCTCTTCTACAAATTGTACTTACAAGAGAATTATTTTCAAATTATGTTAATTGTCCAGGTTAAGTTAAGAGGTTATACATATATACAACACAAAAAAAATGAATTCAGTTTGTTGGTACAGCTAATACTTACTGATGGTTTCACAAAGAAAAATAGAGGGCTCATGCAGCAAGATAGTAAAGGCTTCATTTAAAACACTAATTCAGTAGAATGATAAAAGAGTATCACACCTGATGACCATGGCATATACCGAGCTTAAACTGGCCAATTGTTAGTGTTTTCGTATCGGGATAACGTGTGTCCTCATCATATTCACCTCGAGTAATGTGCAAGTCGGGACAAACAGTTCTCAAGTAGTCATGAACCTCCTGAAGAGAGATAAGAGTAAAGATGATATAATATATGCATCGATAAGTGGGAGCGTTTTCCAGATAATAAAAAATGACATGAGCTAGAAAGAAAAATCTCAAAATACAAGGGTGTTACTTAAAACAGTTATTATGCACTGGTAATGTAAAACAACAAAGAGAGAAAATTTAACCTAAGTAGACTGTAACTAATTTATATGGCTATAGATGGTTGCTCAACATCCATTTACATTTTAAAAAGCATAAAATAGAACTAAAATTTTCCTGATTCAATCAATCCTAACATAGCCAAAAGATCATTATTGTTCAGAAGATACCTCTTTGGTCCAACTGAGATAGTTAAATCAAACGTAAGGGACCAAAAGGTTAAAATAAATAAAAAAAACATAGAAGCCATTTGCATTTCTTATGTTATTTTACTCTTGCAACTCATTACAATCTAATTTTACGATAAAACTCTAAAACTTGCCATATTTTCTTTCTTTTATGCAGATAAAACTTAAACACACTATCAATATAAATCTCAGGATTTCTTCCGTTGACTTTAGTTATTAGAGCAAGAGGAATCTCAGATAAAGATATAGAAATCTCACAATGGCTAGGGATTTCACCCCCACTAACCATCAACTTCAATGATTGCATTTTCCAAGATTGAGTGAAACCAATTTTCCATTTTAGTTTCTCATTTTTAATATTCTCTTTTATTTTCATTTTCTATTTTTAATTCTGAGATGCGTGGAGCCATAGACTAAATCTAAATTTCAATAAAATTATGAGAAATTATACATAAATGAGATTTTTTATATGAATATAACCTTCAGAATCTATTCACTGACTTGACACCATCATGAGCTTTCACAAGCAATAAACTTAAAGAGTGAGTCTACACGGAAAGAATGTAAAAGGCAATCAGGAAAATTTGTCAGAAGTAACTTAAAATGAGATGCAGTCCATGAGAAAATATGCCGTCATCCCAAACCATTTGTTTCCCACTTAGTTATGTAACGAACAAAAAGACCTCAACAAGAAATGAAGGAATTAAATATTATAGAGAAACTATATATGGATGAAACTTATACGGCACACACTTCTTCCAAACTTTTGATCAGATATAATATACACTCACTTTGGTACATAAGTTTCCGGTGCAAATGATGTGTTGTATCTTCCCTGGAACGAGCATGGACTTGAACTTTGCCGGAAGATCCAGCGCCCGTTGTGGTATGTGTAAATCACCCAATGCTAGTACCAGCACCATCCCTCCTAATTCAATATCACAATTTTCAAATTTACCCACAAAATCTTCCGGAGAACCAAAAACAAATTTTCTCAAAACAAGCAAATTGTATCTGTCACACTAATCAACTTAATTCATTACCAGATTTTTACCAACTTTTACATTTAATTCGGTTCAGAACAAATTAACTTAAATTGAAAGAAAAAAAAAATCTAAACAAAATAAATAAATAAATAAATATCGAAATCAATTGAAACAGTGAAATTACTGGAATGTCACGACATTTCAGAACATAGGTTTGATCACTGAGCATAGAATATTGCAGAAAAATGCAACAAAAAAAGGGTAAACGAATACCTTGGGGAGAGAGGTAAGTTAGGTTATGAAATCGAAAGTTAGAGCACGACGTGAGGCGGTGGTGGCGGCGATGAGCTGAGGATCACAGAGGCAGACGGAGGTTCACGGCGGGTTGAAGATCCAAGAGGTGGATCTGATTAATTGACTTAATTTAAACGAACGAGTAATCGACGGCTTCGTTTTAATCTAAAAAATGAAAAGGTTGCTAAGACGAAGTAAATCCAAAATATCGAAATAAGGAAACAGAAGGAAAAACGGAGCTAGCCCATTTCATAAGCCCATAGGAAATGGGCTTTTCTCGAGGTCGAAATTACCCTCCATAATTATCCTCCATCTGCAGTTAATTAATTCGCCTGTTATTTACCATTCAATCGTGTTTTTTTTATAGAATTACAAACAGAAATTCTCCTTGATAAATTAATTCGATTCGAAGGTTCGTGAAACAAGGATGTTTTATTTATGGACGGAAAGCATTTGTTGCACGTGCGAATTCAAGTGAATTGCATCCCCACATTTTCTCACAACACTGTAGCCACAATTTCACACGTGAGTTTGAGGTGCAAGGGACCAGGGGTCACCCTCAGGTCAGAGCGCCGCCGCCGCTGGCCGCCTCCGCCGCCGTCTTCCGGCAAAGGAAGAAGTTTCTCGACCCCAACGCCACCAACTTCTCATCCCTATCAATAACTGCTCACAAAAACCATATAAGAATAAAGTGACGATTAATCGATTAAAAGAAGAAGCTTACTTTCTAAGCTGAATTGGGAGTAATGGAGGTCATATTCCGACGAGCTCCGGGAAGATAAAACCGGCAGCCGTTGCTCCTTCACGTACTGCCTTATCACCTCCACGATCAAATCCTCCACCATCGCCTCCGGCGGCATCACCACCCTGACAGCACCCAGGCTCCTCTGTATCGTCACGTTCAGCAGCAGCTTCCTCAGCCTCGGAGGAATCGCCACATCAGCACCAGTCGAGCTTCCCCTCCCTGTGAGCAAGTCCTTCCCGCGAAACAGCAAAGCCCCCCTCGAGTTCTTCTGCTGAGACGTCGGCATATTGGTGATGAAGTAATGAGTAATGCTCAAGGGCTTTTTATAAACATCAAAAAGAGCTTATAAGTTGTTTTAAGAGCTTATAAGATGTTATGTCTTATTTAATAAATAAATTGTTACACTGTTTGGAGAAAAATATTGTCACAAAAAGTCGAACAAAACCAACGTAAGATACAGTGTATATTCAGACAGAGTACCATATCGAAAAAAGAATGGACGACAGAAATCCAGTGTTACAAACACGATGCAACATGAAAAAAAAACAGAAGATTTACAGCATTGTAATGGGAGTGTGCCATGATAGTATGTTCAAATCCTCAAAAGCCCGTCTCGGTTGGATGGAAGTTTTCCCTTTAGAGGGGTTTCTCGATCTCGGCTTAGAGATGAATACACGGTGATTTGTTTGATTCTTGCATCTCATTTTCAAGCTTCTGTTACCTGCGGCAGGAAATGTGAATGTAGAAAAACTCTGTGGCGACTCAAGTGTTGTTGGAGCGTTTGAGGAGGTCGGCTTTTGTGTTGTCGCTTCTTTCTTCCACCCTAGAAATGAGTTTCGCAACTTTGGAGGAGCCTGTCGTCAATGTGAAAAACATGGTATTTCGGTTAAAAAAATAAATGAATCACACGAATATTTTGACAATCAACAAAAAACGTACTTCAAGCTTACCAACGAGACGATAGTCGAACAGCCAAATGACAGCGACAATGATGCGAATGTAGACTTCCCATTGCTTTTATTCCCATCACCATTCCCAGAGCTTTGACCTTCAATAGTCCCAAAACTAGAAGGTGTGTTATCGTCATCATCATCATCGTCTTCGTTGCCATCATCTTCCTCCTCACCTTCTCCCTCTTCAGCTACAGTTTCCTCCGACTGCTTTACGGATTCGGGCAACGAAAAATTCTCCTCTTCCACTTTGCTCTCTTCCTTCTCCAACATCTTCAGCGTTTGATCGAAATCCTCGATGGCTTCTTTAAGCGACATCTCAGCATCCATCAGCTCCATCTCCTTCTCCAGCATCTCCATTTTACTCTTGCTCTCTTTCTTCTTTTCCTCGCTCCATTTCTCCAACCTGTCGAAAACCGGCTTGCAGGCCTTCTCCACAGAAGTCACGAGTTGCACCCACATGTTCTTCTCCTCAATCGTCTCTTCCCGACCATAAAACTCGTCGAATCCAAGGGGGAGAAACTGGGCATCATCTGGATTCACGTCTTCGCCTTCCTCCACGGGAGGCTGCCAGAATAGTCGGATCCCATGTTCTTCGTCATCCACGTAGTTGATTATTCTTCCAGTCGGAGTATGTAGAATGAGAGGGTCTTCTGTGTATATGAGTTGGGATGGATTCTCAGGGTCTGGCTCTGGTTCCTTGTTGATCAGAACGAATTCCGGTTCTTCCTCTGCTCAAAATTGCAGAACCAATCAATAATAATCATCTTGGTATAAAAAGGCTAATTGAACAACAAAAAATACAATGGAGGTTTGGTTTTGTTTATGGAAAAAAATCAAGCAATATTTCACATATTATATACCTCCTGATATTTGACACTGCTTTTACAAATTGCAATATCAATAAGGGGACAATTGCTAAATATACAAACCCTCACAGGGGATAGAAATCAAGGGATTTAAAAAAAAAAAAAAAGGTAAACTGAAATGCCGTAAAATATGGAGCAATAGAATATAGTTAACTGAGATGCTGTAAAAAATGCATCATTACGAGTGAAGTTACCACCTTTTTCCCACAAGTATTCAAGTTCAGAAGGCATAGGTAGCCTAAGTGGAGATTTATAGAATGAGTTCAACCACATCTCCCTCTCTTGATCCACTTCATTGACGTACATTTTCCAATAATCTGGAACCTGAAAAATGATTCACCAATTTAACATTCTAGACACTGTTTTTTCTCTGACTAGGCATTCTTCATTTATGCGTGAGGTACCTCATAGAACTGATTGATGAAGCCTGGTGCCATCCACACATCTTCTTCCTCGTATAAATACGGGTGTTGAGGATCAGAATATGGACCATTGTATTCTCTAACCACTGCAGGCACGGAAAACTTCTTAGAAAGAAAGATTTTGTTTAACAAAAGCAGTAAAGCTTCACAAAATTTTAACAAATAATCAGAAATGTTGAAGAAAAATAACTCCTAACTAAGCATAGACTGCATAGTCTGGGCACTGATATTTTCCTTTTTGTTTTTAAAATGGATTGAAATGCATGGCAAACTATTTAAAACCATCAAACAACAAATGCATTGTATAATAATAGACTCAACCACCTTCACCAGAATATTTAAAACAATATTTGACTACCTCCTTTTACTTGCAGTATAGTTCACAAAAAGTGCTGAATGAGGATTCTGCATTTCACCGGGCCAATTGGTAAAAAAATAACTAAAAATAATTTTAGGTTAATAGAAATGGTGTCGCTGTCTGAGTTGATATATGCTCGGTGATAAATTTTAATTCAGAAATTCTAAATGGCCTCCATGAAGAAAATGACAAACACATCAAACATTTAATTACTTTTGGAATTAACTAAACCACAAGATTTCCCACACGATTGAAGATTTGTAATTTTATTTCCTTTTGACAATTTTTAGTTCAGTTACATTGCTGCAGATAAGCCATCACACCTAAAAAGGATGATTTCAGTGAGTTTGATCGACAAAAATCAATCAAATTTACACAAAATTGCAAAAAAAAAAAAAAAAAAAAAAGTGATAATTTTCTCGGATTACATGCCTCATGTTGTCTAATGTCAATTTTCATTGCAGACATCAATCAGTATAAAGGTAATATAAATTGGGAATCGACTTACTTCCATCAGGCTTGTTAACGAACATGCGCGCCTTAGCAGCTGCGACCTCTGCTATACCTGCATGCATCTGAGATAATACACTCTTAAGTTGTCTGTTCTACAGCAGTTAAAGAGAGTTGTCAGCAGATAGATAATCTTTAATTACCGCTGAAATATCTGCATCACAACCAGTTGGGTCGTTTAAAAGATCCCCAAAATAGAATCGCCCCTGCTCACATAAATAGCACAAGATTACACAGGATTCTTTATAATATATTGCTTCCTCTACCTTTGACTATATTAAGGAAAGAAATAACAAATTATGCTTCTCTAGCACGTATAACTGTTTTCTAATAGTAATCTGAAAATGATTTTCAAGTCCAGATGTTTACATATAATGTAATTCAGTTGGTCACAAAAAATAAAATCATAGAAAATACCATTTGCCATTTGTTTCGCTTACGCAAATTGCACCCAAAGTGGGAGTATTTGTTAAGTAAATCCAGACCTCAAGGGGGTTAGTAACATGTTAGGGGTTATTTGTAATTTTGAAAGAAAACTGGAGCTCTTTCATACATAAGCTAGACCTCACGGGTAGTAATTGTGAACATTACTAAATTATTGTTGTCACATTTAGATTGTGGTCAAAGTGAGTAGTCAGTCAACAACGCAAAGTGTAATGGTGGTGAAAACAAAATTCCTAGTACAGGGTGCAAGTGCGACAAGGAGAAGATACAAGGAAAAAAAACAACATGGTATGTACCTTCACAAGCAAGATGTTAACGTTTTTATAAGGGTGTTGAGTAAATAAAAAAGATCTGTATGTTTTCCCACTGCAAATAGAAGTAGTTTTATGTCAGAGAAAACAACAGTAAACTGTTCTTACATATATTATTCGCTCATTGACTTCATATACACCACAACCATGCATTCTCCCTTGTTTCCATTGGCCAGCATATCTGTAACGACCTTTTTCCCTGGCACCAAAACACCATTGGAAAAACAAATAAGCAACAAATACTGAATCTGAATGAGCAAATTATGTTCTATTAAAGTTGAACAGAATACACAAGAAGAAAAGAGTAACATCCCCGTGCATTATTTGCAAAGATTTAGCGCTTGTAAGCAAATGATCCATTAAAAAAATGAGTGGTCAAACATTATATTAGTTAAGCAAGAGATTTCTTATTCTTATTCATTCTGTACCTTTTTCGTAAATTAATTTCAATCTACACTCATAATAAATAGTAAGAGCAAACAAAATTCAAAAATGGGCAAGCACGCTACATTAGAAATTTTACATGAAATTTAACTCATGAAAAATAATTTAAAATTGGAGAATACATAACCGAGGACTGCACGATATTACTAAACAGAAGGTTAAACAAGCTGGTTGTTGTGATTGTCAAGGTGGCTTGAACCTAAAACTTACGGCTTCTGTCCAAATTGTTTGACCCACTCATCGTTTTCATAAAATGGGATTTCGGTTTCTCCATCAGCTATAATCAAACTGTCCTCAATATCCATCTCAAGCCATTTTTTTTCATCAGGTGGTAAGAAGTCTCTTGATATTATATGCCCTTCAGCTCGCATCTTGGCTTCAAGCCTGGCAAAAACCATAAGAAATACCTAAGAATATATAACAATTGATGGTGTTATAAAGGGTGTGTATAGCAGTGAAAAGCGTACTTGGACCCCGGAATAGGCTCCATCGTGGGTATGTCAACTTCGATAACACCATGACCTGCCATGTCGTTTTGTAGCCATTCCCCTTCATACCTATAATCAACATATAGTCCTTATTGAATAATTTCAATAACCGGAACTAAAGGCAGATGAACTGTCAAACTGCGGAAAGTTCCCAAACCTGACCAGCCCTAGCTCGGCAACATAAACACCCCTCCCATGAGCATAGTCATCCCAAACAGTGCCTTCATAGCTTAGAAGAGTAAAAAATTATCAATCAAATAACACAGTCGAAATAGGCAGCACTTATAACAATATAAGAAACAGAAGGAGAAGCAATACTGTACTTCTAATCGGCAATAATCAAATGAAAAATGAAAACATTACAGCATATGTTCAGAACACTCACGAGCTGCCGTCTTCGAAAATGTAGCTCCGCCAGGTCAAGAACTCCTCAATCCTATCCAGCTCCTCAATCACCGACTTCGGGTTCGAGACATCGTAATTGTCATCCGGAATCACCGGATAATGCTTCCTGTACGGCACGTAGAAAGGGGCAATTGGTGGGTCCCGCCCCGCCTTAATCTCTTCGCTGATAATCTCCATCTCATCTTCATCTACGTCGTGCGGGTCCCAACCCGGTTTTGTCATCTCAAGCGGAGCATCCGCCCAGAGCTCCTTCAAATCCTCCTCCTGCCAGTTCTCAGGGTCCTTGGGAAAGTCAAAAAGGTCCTCGTGATACTCGATGTCTTCCTCTTCCTCCTCCTCCAACCTGCGCAGGCTCTTCGAGTTGAGGATTTTGGTGAAGCGGCTGATGTTGGCTTCCGGGGTGTTTTCGGTATCGGAGTCGTAGGGGTTGAGCTGCTGCGTCGTTCCGTCTTTACGGACATATGAAACTGGCTCGTAATCGGATTCGTCATCGGAATCATCGTCGGAGTCGGTGTCGGATTCGGAGGAGGAGGAGGATTCCGGCGGAGGGGTTTCGGTTCCCGATTCTTCCCCGCCGGAGTTTTTCGGCGATGATTGGAGCTCATCTTCCTTTTCCGTCAAGTTCGACATTGTGTGTGAGAAGTGCAGAGGAAAATGGAGGAAGAAGATAAGGTAAGGGTTTTCTGGTTTGGTGGGGTTTTATATACCGTGCCACGAGTAGCCGAAGATATTGAGAGGTTGTAACCGGGATTTTTGTTTTACTTTTTACTGTGCCGTAATTCAATTTATTTTGATTATTACTGTTCTTTGGGCCGTTAGAGATTTTATAAATAAATGGGCTGCGCTCAAATCAAAATGGGTTTGGGTTTAGATAAGCGACGCTTGGGCTTTAAAACAATTTTTTACAGTATTTCAAGACTTAGCATGAATTTGTATAAAAAATTTACTGTAAATGTGATTAAACTAATTTAAAATAAAATAAAAAAGTTTTACTCTCTTTGTAGTTGAGCTCCAACAATGGAAAAAATATTGCCAAACTAAAATAACTAAGCATTAAATTACAAATAAAATCTCGCTCGAGCATGTATTTGTTGTTTTACCGCACTGTCAAAATAAAAAAATTAAAAAAAAAATGTAAAACGCAAAAGTAAAATTGACCGCGTCACAGTCACCCTGACCTCCGCCGAGAACATCTCGCCTCCGCCACCACCACCGCCGCCGCATGGAGAACAGAGTCCTTATACTTGCTCGGCATCGCCACCGACCTCCTCCTCGTCGATCTCGCCACCACCGCCCCCTCCTCCGAACCGCGCCCGTCATTAACCTTCCTCCGAGTCCTCCGAGCCGCCGCCTCTTCACGCGGCTCGGCTTCCCTACTCGGCCTCCGCCTCCGGTTCCCTGCTTTTTCCTCTTCGCCCCTCGCGCTTTCTTCGTACTCGCGCAAGGCCACGCTCGCAGCTTCTAGAAGCGCGTGCCAGTACCGTGTATTCCCCTCTCCCACCTCCTCCTCTTTCCCCTTTCCCTTTCCGTAACCAGTAACCGCAATCGCGCCTTCCCCTCCGGCGGTTTCCCCTCTCGACAAATGCGCTCCGATTGCACCTCGATTTTCACCGAATTTCAAACCAACCGCCGCCGCTATCGGGCGCATTTCGCGCACGCCTCCGCTGTTCTCCGCCGGGGGAGAATCGGAACCGCTGTCGTCCGGCGGAGAAGCGTTCAGGTCGATGTCCCATAAACCCTTCTTCTCCTCCGATGCTCCGTCCCGGCGTTTTCCCGGCGATTCCGGAGTGCGCTGAAAATCGTTCTCCGCCATTGACGGCGATTGGTTCTCGAATCAATCGAAAATCAGTGCGAAGAATTTCTGGATTTAATCGGGCGATTCGTTCGAGTTCATCGATCTCGTAATCGCATTCAGATCGCGATAAAACGAAAGAGGTTATTCAATACGGGTTTGAGAGAGAAAGTGGAAAAGGGGACGAGAGAGTAAAACAAGAAGCACACCGGATTCTAACAGCCGTGCTAATGCTGTGAAGAAAAAAAATTATATATTTTTTATTAATTATAAATCCTAACCTATAGTCTATATATAGGAGTAGTATATAATAGGGAGTATTATTTTAGTTTAATTACATAAATAAGTATATCACAAAATTTCATTACATTTGTCGAATATTACAATTACAATTATCATAATCAAATTTCATTGATCGATTCGTATTAAATATAAAAATTATAAAGTTTAAGTGTAATTATTAAGAAATCTTGCGATAAATAAAGTAGAGTTGGAATTCGAAAATGAATCACGTGGTTCGCACGAAATATGTATATATGACATTTTAATTTGACGTTGTGTGTTGTTTGATGACCTTAAATCGTTTTTTTCTAACAAATCTAAAACCTTAAGTTATATATTAATTAAAAATATCTTGATTAATAAACCAAATTAAAAGAAAATCTAAATTTAAAATAGTACGAATAATAATAATATTACTTCATTACCTTTATCGACTAATAAAATTACAATATTATTACGAAATTACACTAATATTGTCTCGCATTAAATATAAGAAATTATTTTTTAATAAATATTTAGTGTAATTATTAATAGGTCGTAAAGTTAAATTTGGCGTTGAAATTTGAAGGTCAATCGCACCGGTCTCTCACGATGAAATTATTCCCACTTCCCTTAACAATATGAGCAAACTTATAAACACAATCAACACATGCCCTAGAGGCACATATTTACTAACTACGCACAATTGAGCTAAAATTTGTGAAGTACATATTTTTCATATGTTTCGTATTGTTTCGGTGATAGTTGTTGTGTAACGTTTTATAATAAGGAGTAATATTTTATTGTAATTACATAAATACTTTTATCACATAATTTAATTATATTTATCGAATAATAAAATTACGATTATCATAATCAAATTTCATTGATCGTTTCACATTAAATATGAAAATTATAAAGTTTACGTGCAATTATTAAGAGATCGCACGATGAATAATGCAAAGTTGAATTTTGAAAGTAAGTCGCGTGGTACGTACGAAATGTGTATATGTGACATTTTAATTTGACGTTGTGTGTTGTTTGATAACCTTAAATCTTTTGTTTCCTAACAAATTAAAACATTAAATTTTATCAATAAAAAATACTATCTTAATTAATAAACCAAATTAAAACAAATCTATGTTTATAATGACAAAAAATAGTATATGTATAGTAATGATATTACTTTACTGTATTACCTTCATCGACTAATAAAATCACAATCTTATTACAAAATTACACTATTAATATCGTCTCGCATTAAATATACGAATTCATTTTTTAATAAAGATTTAGTGTAATTATTAATAGGTCGTAAAGTTAAATGTCGCGTTGAAATTATATAATAGGTCGTAAAGTTAAATGTCGCGTTGAAATTTGAAGATGATCAATCGCACCGGTCTCGCACGATGAAATTATAGGGACTTCCCTTACCAATATGAGCAAGCTTATAAACACACTCAACACATGCCCTACAAACACATATTTACTAATTACATGTACACAATTGAGCTAAAATTTGTGAAGTACATATTTTTCATATTGTTTCGGTAATAGTTACGTTGTTGTGTAACGTTTTATAGTAAAGAGAAATATTTTATTTTAATTACATAAATAATTTTATCACACAATTTAATTACATTCGTCGAATAATAGAATTACGATTATCATAATCAAATTTCATTGATCGTTTAGCATTAAAAATGAAAATTATAAAGTTTACGTGCAATTATTAAGAGATCTCACGATGAATAAAGCATAATTGAAATTTGAAAGTGAGTCGCGTGTTTCGTACGAAATGTGTTTATGTGACATTTTAATTTGACGTTGTGTGTTGTTTGATACCTTAAATAATTTTTTTCCTAACAAATTTAAAACCATAAGTTTTATCAATAAAAAATACTATCTTAATTAATAAACCAAATTAAAAAAATCTAAGTTTATAATGACAAAAAATAGTATGTATAATAATAATACTTCCTCTCACACAAACTAATACTCACACTTTCTTTGTATTTTGTGAAACAAATGTGACTATTAATTTGGAGGAGGAGTATTACTTTATTACCTTTATCGACTAATAAAAAATACAATCTTATTACAAAATTACACTAATATCGTCTCGCATTGAATATACAAATTCATTTTTTAATAAAGATTTAGTGTAATTATTAATAGATCGTAAAGTTAAATGTCGCGTTGAAATTTGAAGATCAATCGCACCGGTCTCGCACGATGAAATTACTGAGACTTCCCTTATCAATATGAGCAAGCTTATAAACACAATCAACACATGCCCTACAAGCATATATTTACTAATTACACGCAATTAGGCTAAAATTTGTGAAGTACATATTTTTTATATTGTTTCGGTGATAGTTGTTGTATAACGTTTTATAATAATGAGTAATATTTTATTTTAATTACATAAATAATTTTATCACATAATTTAATTACATTTGTCGAATAATAAAAATACGATTATCATAATCAAATTTCATTGATCGTTTCGCATTAATTATAAAATTATAAAGTTTACGTGCAATTATTAAGGGATCATGCGATTAATACAACATAGTTGAAATTTGAAAGAGAGTCGCGTGGTTCGTGCGAAATGTAGATATGTGACATTTTAATTTGACGTTGTTTGTTGTTTGATAACCTTAAATCATTTTTTGTTCCTAACAAATTTAAAACCTTAAGTTTTATCAATAAAAAATACTATTTTAATTAATAAACCAAATTAAAACAAATTTAAGTTTATAATGACAAAAAATAGTATGTATAATAATAATATTACTTTTATTACCTTTATCGACTAATAACATCACAATTTTATTACAAAATTACACTAATATTGTGGCATATTAAACATACGAATTCATTTTTTAATAAAGGTTTAGTGTAATTACTAATAGGTCGTAAAATTAAATGTAGCGTAGAAATTTGAAGATCAATTGCACCGGTATCGCACGATGAAAATATTGGGATTTTCATTATCAATATGAGCAAGCTTATAAACACAATCAACATATAACCTACAAGCACATATTTACTTGCACACAATTGAGCTAATTTTTGTCAAATACGTAGTTTTCATATTGTTTTGGTGATAGTTGTTGTTTTGTTGTGTAACGTTTTATAATAAAGAGTAATATTTTATTTTAATTACTTAAATAATTTTATCACACAATTTAATTACATTCGTCGAATAATAAAATTACGATTATCATAATCAAATTTCATTGTTTGTTTCACATTAAATATAAAAATTATAAAGTTTACGTGCAATTATTAAGAGATCGTACGATGAGTAAAGTAGAGTTGAAATTCGAAAGTGAGTCGTGTAGTTCGCACGAAATGTGTATATGTGACATTTTAATTTGATGTAGTGTGTTGTTTGATGACCTTAAGTCGTTTTTTCCTAACAAAATTAAAAGCTTAAGTTTTATTAATTAAAAATATCTTAATGAATAAACCAAATTAAAAGAAAATCTAATTAAGTTTATAATGACAAAAAATTGCATCGGGCGATAAAATTACAATCTTATTACAAAATCACACTACAACCGCTCGCATTAAATATACAAAATTATTTTTTAATAAAGATTTAGTGTAAATATTAATAGGTTGTAAAGTTAAATACCGCGATGAAATTTGAAGGTGGATCTCACCGGTTTCGCACCATAAAATTATTATGAGCAAGTTTGTAAACACAATCAACACATGCCCCCACAAGCACATACTATATATTTACTAATTACACAATTGAGCTAAAATTTGTGAGGTATTTTTCATATTGTTTTAGTCATAATTGTTGTGTAATATTTTATAAATAGATAATTGATATTTAAAACGCCGTAAACTAAAGTTAGATATAAAAAAAGAAAAATCATTGCACAATTTATTTTAAGATTAATAAATTCATAACTTTCACGTATATATCACAACATTCCACGCACCACCCACTAATTGATAAAATTCATACAAGACGATTCCTAATTATACACTTTTTTCACTTACTAATTTATTATTATTTAATTTTTAATTTAAAAATATATTCTTATTTCTTAATTTTGATCAAACATTTTTTAAAAATTTCTATACAAAATAAAATGTGAAAAATGTACTAGTAATAAAGATACTAATGAGACAATAAGGGTTATTTTTATTCTTTCTTCCTTTTTTGGGTCACTACTTATGTAGTGACGTGGCGCGACTGAAGGGTCAAGAAGGAAGTCGTGGCAGGATATGATTGGCCAGAAGGAGCCTTCTAGTGTGGGGACAAAAGTAGACGGATGCGACCCGAATCTGATCAACGTTATAAAATCTTTTATTTTTTCTGTTTTATTTTTTCCTGCTGTCAGTCAATCACTTGATGGCCGAGAAAAAATATTCGGAATGCTCAAAACGGCGTCGTGTACCTCATTATTTAACCTTTTTTTTTCTCTCACTATATTTTGACAATTTTATTCACTCATTTTTATACTGTAATTTGGAATTAATTAAAATATATTTACAACAGTTATTTATTCAAAAAAAGAAGCAAGAAAATTACACAAGGTGCACGAATGGGCCACTATGATAATGGGCTTTTATTTATAGCCCAGCTTCTCAATGACATAGAAACGAGTATACAAATTAAAATTCTTAATTTTAAGAGTCAAATACTGTATATAAGCTTTTCACTTCTTGTATTATTAAAAGTCTTTGATACAAAATAAATAAAATATTCGAAAGTAAAATTCAAAAAAATTATAAAAAACGATTTTGTATAAATAAAAGCTGGCTCCTTCAAATTAGACTTTGGGGTTAAATCTATCCCAATAAATTTGATAACAATCTTTGATTTGGTTAAACCGACGGAGTTTGTTTAATCATTTTGAAATATTGTTTCGTAATGATAAGATATTTCATTTTGTTCATACATTCATCCAAATTTTATTTTGGTTACAAATATCACACTCAATTTTGATTCTCTAAATATTGATAATTGTCTTATGAAAACTCCTTTTCTTGTAGACCCGGGTAAATTTCTTTAATCCATCCGCTCTCTATGAGCAAGCAACTCATTCTTTCAAGTCATCACCATTTGGGAAGTTGAAACAATATAGTTTTCACATTTTATAATTTGTTAATTATGAATAATTTGACTTTGGGCATGTTTGTGTCACACCCACAAATTACTATTTCACCAACTCTTTTGCTTCAAAACATCATTTGATTACCTTACATTATATTTAAACATATACTGTAATATAACCACAAGTCATTCACTGAAGTGGTGGGCCCATCTTCAACTTCAAGCACAATTTCACATATAATTATTACTTTAATTAAAACTTAATGCTTGTTTAATTGTCGAGTTCAAATAAATATTAATTTTAAATATTTTTCTTTGTAAACAAGAATTATAATCTCACCTAATTAATATAGTAATAATCTAACATCATCTCAATTTAAAAAAAAAAAATGCAGACGATTTTTCATTAATCGGGTATTTCATTTTATAAATTTATACTCCGTATTATAAATTACATCATAGGGTCGTCTACCTGAGGCAAATATATATGTAATGCTTATATAATGATTACGTAAACACGATGAATAATAAAAAAAACATTGAAACAATCACACAAACAAAATGATATACTACATACTATATATTCTCTCTCTACGTGATATTTAAGTCTCAAACTAATGATCACATGTAATTACAAATTAAAAAAAAGGAACATAACAAAAAAGAACATGTCTCAAAATTTATTTTTTATTCTAAATTTAATCACGAGTGATACACTTTCGACAATAAAAAATAAGATCAACTTTTGATTATAATAAGTGCATTTGTTAGATACTAAATATTTTCCAATTATATTTATAAAATAAAACAACTAAGTAGTAATAAGTAATAACTTCAATTCATTCTACCACAATTTTTTATAATCATTTTTTGTCCCAAAATAAACGTGACACGCCTTATATCATTTTCAATGACAAGAAAAGCCATACATGACCTATTGAGTACAATTCAATATACATTAATTATACAATATGGTCCAAATTGATGTATCAAATTCTTTCTGGGTGGGCGGTGGTTGTAATTTTCTAAAAATAACGGGGCAAATTGACAATTACAAAAAGATACATTAGAAAAGGGGGAAAAATTGCAGAAGAGGCTTTTCCCTAATCCTCGCCGGAGATCGACGGCGTCCACGGCGTCATATCCATCGGGTAGCTTCCCAAAACCCTCAGGAACGAGGTGAACTCCTGCACCTCCGCCAGCGCGTTTTGCGCCCTCACATCCGCCATCGACGCCTCGAAATCGACGTAGAATATATACTCGAAGTGCTTCGCCGTCCCGACGTCTCCGTCGGCGACGATCCGGATCGGGCTGTGTCGGTGCGGCCGGGACTCGATCTTCGTGAGGCTGATGTTCCTGAACGCGAACGCCGACAGCACCTTGAAGAGCACGCCCATCCCCTTCTCGTGCGCGAAGACGATGCTGGTTTTGAACGGCCGGTCGATCCGGGGGATAATCGGCTCGCGCGCCAGCATCACGAACCGGGTGACGTTTCCGGTGTCGTCCTGGATCCCGTCCGCGAGGATCTGGAGTCCGTACAGATCCGCCGCCCGCGCGGAGGCGATCGCCGCCGTGTCGCGGAGGTTGTTCGCCGCGATGTACTCGGCGGCGCCGGCGGTGTCGTCCACCGCCTCGCGGACGACGTTGAGGCCGAGCTTGGTGAGGGTGTGCTCGCACTGGGAGAGGGCTTGGGTGTGGCTGATGACGCGGCTGAGGTACTCCTTTCGGACGCCGGGGAGGGCGAGGAGGCAGTGGTGGACGGGGAGCTGGACCTCGCCGACGATGTGGAGGCGGTGGCGGAGGAGGAGGTCGTAATTTCGGTGAATCGAGCCGCCGAGGGAGTTTTCGACCGGGAGGACGGCTCGATCGGCGATCCAGAGCTCGACGGCTTGGAAGGCGATCTCGAATTGGTCGCAGGGGATGGCTTCGCAGTTGGGGTAGGCCTTGCCGGCGGCGGCCTCGCTGTAAGCTCCGGGGACGCCCTGGTAGGCGACGCGGAGGAGAGAGCCGTGCATCGGCGCCGGCGAGAGGTCGGTGATGGTCAGCGGCTTCGGGAGCGGCGCCAGCTGGTCGTTCACGGGGACGAGGTCCAGGGTCTGGTGGCCGTTGACGGAGGAGATGGCGTCGGCGCCGTGCTGCTGAGACACCACTTTGGACGCGAGTATGGCGCACGCGCTCTTCCAGTCGTGGTGAGCGCGTCCGAAGCACGCGCCGCCGGTGCATTGTATGACGAGTCGGGTCGGGGGCGGGCGGGGTGCGCCCGGCGGCGAAGTAGGAATGAAGTACTTGAGATCTGTTCCCGGGGCAGCGAGAGAAAGCATGTTTGGAGTAAATTGAAAACGTTGGGGGGGAAAGGGGAAGAACGAGTAAATTGAGGGGCGAAAATGTAATAAAAATAAATGAAATTTGTATGCTTGAAGTAGATCCAAGCTGAGATGAAGGGGGGAGAGAGGGGGTGTTTTTATATTGGGGAAATGTTTGTGGGGGGTTTAGTTGGTTGACTCAATCCTACTACACCTACCACATTCACTCTCAACTAAGTAATTATAATTTCAGTAAATGTTAATAGCATCTACCATTTATTCAAAAAAATTAAAAACTACTACTACTCTTTCTTGGGTCTATTTGATACCACCTCTATCCCGGAATCAATGGTTATATTCATAAATTCATTTATGATGTAATCATTGTTACCAAATGAAAAAAGTTGATTTTTGTAATGTGATTGTAAATGAAAATATAAATGTTATAATAAAACAAAAGAAATATGAAAGTGTCATCACTATCATAATTTTTTTTTTTATATAGACTTTATATTTTGAATAAGAAAGTAATAAGCTTTCAAAATTAGGACTTTTTGCTTCATAAAATAAAATACAAAAAGCATGTCCTATAATTATTAACTCGAAAGAGTAAACTATAGCAAAATTAAATATAAAAAAAAAAACTTCAAATTACAAAATAAGTGTGAAAATATTAGTATTGAAATTTTATGAGTATTAAATTTCTCGTGATGGGTTTTTACTTTTTAGGAATTCCAAATTTGTAGGCTGATATACTTTTTACTTTATTTACCTAATCAACAGTATTGATATCAATAATAGTCCAATACGGATGCAATTACGCATTTGATATCATGTCACATTTCTAACTGCACTTAGTTAGTATTTTAACTCTAAAGTGAAGTAATTTACTGAAAGTTCCTCGGTGTTTGGGAAATAATTATACTACTATACTCTGTTTAGTGTTACACAAATACCCCTCGAGATTTGACCTAATTACCAAAAATATCCAACAAAGTTTCAAAATTAAAAAAAATACCCCCAAGATTATGATTTGTCTTGCATCTACCCCTTCAAGATTAACATTTCTTCATCAACTCCCTGCCTCACTGCACCCAAACTTCAACAGACATAAGGCATCAAGTTTCAAGTATGGTAAAACCCGACAACCGGATTAAAACAAAGTATTGTCTTAGAAGGTAATTTAAATACATATCACAAGAGTTTTGTAACTACTAGTATTGTTTTTGTTCAATATATTGGTAAGTAAATATAAACATTGAGGATGAATTTACAATTTTTCAAAGATGAATTTTTCTGTTAATTACAAAAAGTACCCTTTAGACTGACCTACTTGTAAAAAAACACCCCTGAAGTTGTATTCAGATAGTTCAAAATATACAATAGCTACATGTAGTTTCAACATGCATATCCATGAAATGGCCAACATTATTTCAGATCGAGAATACGAGAAAACAATAAACAACGACGTTCTCATTCACCGGTAAGACAGTAGTAACGATGAATCGATGATGATGCATGATAGGAACCAACCTTTTAATTTAATTTGTTGACCTCATGATCAATTTGGGACTGTTTAACAACCTCGTTGATCTACTTTTCAACGCTTCTAGTTACAAGGTTTAAATTACTACCAACTTCGGACTTGGTGTCTCGCGCAAAGCTTTTGACTTTAACTATAAACAACAACAACGACGATACAAAAAAAAAAAAAAAACTAAACTAAACTAAACTAAACTAAACTAAACTTTTTGATCCATACACAGCCCAAGGTTTAATTTTCCCTAAGCGTCTGGTTTTAGACTTTCAATAGCAAAACGAATTCGTATTTTCAAATTGAAGATCAAAATTTTGACTTTTAGCCACCAAATTAACACTCTTAATTAACTTACTTTGATCAGCCTCTAGTTGCAAGAACATCAAACTGCTTTCGACTTTTACGATATTTTACGGATGAGGAAACCAAAACGGATATTTTTCGAAGGTAGTGCTGCAAACAAATTAAGGTTTCAGGAAACTGAGAACTATGAATCCAGGGAATTCGAATGCCGATTCTCTTGGCTCGTATCGAACGAGGAAATACATAAAAAAAAAAAAACATGAGAAAATAGCATCCGAATAATCAAGGAATGGTTGAAATACATACATTTTTACATTAGGCCTCAAGGATTCAGGGGATCAGATCAGTCGACAAATTGCAAGTGCAGGGGCAAGAAAGACAAATTACAAAGGAGTCTTGAACCAAACGATGTGGGCTAAAGAGTTGTCACTCCCGAAACGAACAGCAACAAGTTTCTGATCCACGTGATCAATGTTAATTCTGATCATGAACTTCGAAACAAAATCGAAAATTTTAATGTTGCGATAAAACACGACTTTTACTCTAACACTTGTGATTAAACACTGCTTCTCCTCTGATCACTAATTTCAGTGCCCAATACTAAGTTGGGACGAAGAGAGTATAATTCAGAAAAAAAAAGAGTCATTGTGATTTAGTTTGAGAATTGAGAATATGAGATCAAAATGCCAACAAAATCAGACTAAAATGCCAACAAAATCAAATCGAATTTACGAATTTAATTCGATTTGTTGGTACTTATTCGAATTAATATTCATGAGTACATTAGTAATAGTAGTCCATCTTACACTAAACGTTAAAATTAAAAAAAGATCGGGTCTTACGATTTCGTGTCGTACCAACAACTTGCAGTTCTGCGTGATTGATTCAATTCACAAATACTAACAATAAATAAATTAATAAAAAACATAAATTTTATATAGAATAAATAATGTGCGGTGGGTAAGTCCTTATTAAATAATCTCTTGCTTAACAACTTAAATTCATATTAAAAAATTAAAAAACTCCCAGAAAATGGAATTTAAGTAGTTTACGTGTAAAGAAAAGGAAAAGGGTTATGCAAAAGTTTATACAAATGGAGTTCACATTTATGATTTTACTATATGTCATGTGTTGGCAGCAGAAGTTGGCGGGTGGGTCATTATCAAATTATCAATACACCTTTGCTTTTTTTCAATTCAATTCTACATCGTGGCATTCGAGTCGAGTCGAGTCGAGTCGATCGTGAACGACAAGTTCAATGATACCTTGAGTGTTTCAAAACATTGTGTTGAACTGAACTGAAACGAATAGAATTAAAAAAAACAAGGTATTAGTACTTAATTAAAAAAAAGAATTTCCTTTACCAACAAGTGTGAAACTTCTTCGCAGCTGCTTATGTACTAACTATACAATAATTTAAATTTGGCAAGAAGAATTAAATTAAATATAGCAACAAATAAAAACCAATAATTATAAATATTTGCTTCCTCAATTTCATCACATCTCTCTCCACACGCACACATTCATATATATTCATATATTCATACAGTATATATTTAAAAACAGCCCTCACTCCCAAAATTCACTAAGCTAAAATCTCCTCTCAAAATTAAAACACTTTTTAGAGAGAGAAAGTGATACTACTTAACAAACCCAACAGAATTCTCTCTCACACAGTCACGCAATATCCGATGAGAGATTTCGCGTCCTGTTTCAGCGAGCACGCATTGCGTGTCTCCGACACCTCCTGCTCCGGCGGCCGCTCCACCGCCCCCTCCGTCCAAAACGCCGTCGTTTCCGTCTACAGAGTCTCCCTCTCCTCCGGGAAGCACCTCCTCGTCACGCTCACCTGGAGCCGATCCGCCGCCGCCCACTCCCACGACCTCGCCGTCGCCTTCAACGGCGACGCCTCCGCCGCCTTCCGCCTCACCACCAACTCCCGCCGCCTCTTCCGAAAGCCCCCCAGAGGGTCCAAGTCGATCCAGTTCCAGAACCACGCAATCGAGCTCTCCTGGGATCTCTCGTCGGCCCGATACGGGCCCGGGCCCGAACCAATCGACGGGTTCCACGTCACCATCACCGTCGATTCCGAGCTCGGACCGACGATCGGCGACCTGCAGACGGCGAAGCCCGGCGGAACGGTCGCGAAATCGACCCTGATCTCGCGGCAGGAGCACTTCTCCGGGGGGAGGGCCGCGTGCGGGACACGCGCCCGTTTCAGAGACGCGGGCCCGAACCACGAGGTGTCGATACGGTGCGACGGCGACGGCGGCGAGCAGCCGGCGATGTCGGTGCGGATCGGCGAGAGGACGGCGGCGAGGGTGAAGAGGCTGAGGTGGAATTTCAGGGGGAAGAAGACGATATTCGTGGACGGGGCGGAAGTGGATCTGATGTGGGACGTGCACGATTGGTTTTACGATCCGGTGGGCCCGGGTCACGCGGTGTTCATGTTCAGGACCACGAGGGAGGAGACGGAGAGGAAGGATCAGGATAATAAACCGATCGATTTCTCGTTCATCATATTCGCCTGTAAAAATGTTTGATCATTTCTTCATCCAGTTCACGTGAAAGTAATAATTTATCAAAAATATTTAATTGTAAATTTTACATTATTTATGTGAAAATTTGATTTAAAAAAATAAAAGTGTGCAATTCATTTATATTTCGGGTAAGAATTTATTACTACTAATTTTAGAGTAGTACTCTTGAAAAAACGCACTTGATATATGTTTAGGGAAAATGCTACAGTTACACCAGCTGTGCGACATGTAGCATTATTAAATTAATTAATTGAATAAATAATATTTTAATTATTATTAAAATAAATTATTAATTAGGAAAATAAATTTTAAGAATCTTCACAAAATACAATAAAAATAATATTTCCTAATGAATATATATTGTGGCAAAATTAAAATGGAAGTAAAATATTTTTATAAAATTAAAAAAATTTATCGGTAAGACATAATTAATATATCAATTAAATAAAAATAATAATTAAATCAATCATTTATAAGAATTAAATAATTAATTAAATTAAAATTTACTTAATTTAAAAAGTTTGCACTTACTAAGAAATTATTAATTAAATAAATTACATTAAACAATTAATAAATTTAAAAATTGTCACAATAAAATTAATTTTATTAATTAATTAAAATTGAACTATATTAAAAATTACCTAATTACAAAAAAATTGTTAAAATTTAACAAATTAAGAATAAAAATGTATTTTACTAATTCAATTTACATTGAATCTATTATACAAAAAATTTTTGTTATGTAAAATAAATATAATTTCGATAATATTAGTATTATTTAATGATGATTTGTTTTGTAATTTAAAACATTAAAGTAATTTTTGTAGTTTATTCTTAAATTTTGATATCTATGGATCTATTAAAAAAAATTACATCTATTAATTATATTTGAATACATAAAATTAGTTTTACAAAATTAAATATAAAAATTATCTCTATTTTAATTTAAAAAAAACGCATTTCTTAACATATAGTTTGAAGTATACCTAAATTGTGATATTGTTTTTACATGTTCGATTTAAAAACTATAGTTAATTTTTACTCTTATAATATAATTAAAAAAAATTATCTTTTAATTATATTATACACAATTAAATAAAAATAATACAATTTTACTACTCGATTTTTTTTCTTATTTTTTTTATTTGATAATTGTTGAGTACTATCAATTCTAATACATATGTATACCGCATGTTTTAATATTTAATATCAATACACAATAATTTAATATGTTTATTTTTTTTAATTTTATGAAAAAAATAAATAATTATTATATTTGACTTTTTACAGTGAAATTTTGTTATATAATCATATATGTAGAGAAATATCTGCGACGCTACTATAACATATTGGACCCGAATACACCGGGTCGTTGGGAATTCTTCAAGCTATAGCAGACGGTACAAAACAAAACTACTTTTTAAAGAGAATCTTCTTCCATCTAAAAGAGATATTCGTTTAGTTAGTATCGGACCATCCCTAGCAGTCATATCCATTATTACTAACTTTTTTAGTAATCACTTTTAGCTATCGCTTTATTCTAGCTGATCTTAGTATTGATATTTTTTTTTGACTTCTTATGTCGCGATATGGCTCAAATAATAAATTAGGTGGATATAAGGGCTGCTCAATCAATTAGTTATGAAATACCATTAACTCTACATGTATTATCTGCGATTTGGTAAGACACAAAATTTACCCCATATTTTTTTTTTTTTAAGTGAAATTTGAATATTTATAAAAAATGTAAATTGGCGGGTTTGAAACGGGGTAAGGTATGATCGTGGTTGTAAAAATAACTATAAGAAATCAAAGTATTTTGGCCCTCGCTCATAAACCAATTAGGAAGAAAATTAATTCGGATTACAAACAGTAAATAAAATTTTACTATATACTACTTCTGTAAAAAACAATAGTCGCACTTTCTGCATAAATAACAAAAGAAATATAACTATAAAAATAGACGGTTGTAAATATATAATTCACTATTGTTTAACGTTAATTTAAACTACTTCTGTAAAAAACAATAGTCACACTTTCTGCATAAATAACAAAAGAAATATGACTATAAAAATAGACGGTTGTAAATATATAATTCACTATTGTTTAACGTTAATTTAAATGCGTTAATATTATGAATAATGAATAATTTGAATGTCATTTTTTTTTAAAACCTATGTTTTTTTATATATAATTAAACACTTAAAAACTTAAAAAGTTAATTTAAATGCGTTAATATTATGAATAATGAATAATTGAATGTCATTTTTTTTAAAACCTATGTTTTTTATATATAATTAAACACTTAAAAAATTAAAAATTAAATTTGCCTGACACTTATGCAATTGTTTTTTTATAAGGAGGAGAGACGAGAAACTCCACCCCACTCGATCGGAGGTCCCTCGATCGAGTAGGATGTAAATCGAGGAATGTGCCCGAGTAGCAGACACCTGTGCGAGAGATGTAAATCGAGGAATGTGCCCGAGTAGCAGACACCTGTGCGAGAGAGCCAACAGGTTTTTTTTTTTTTTATAAGGAGGAGAGACGAGAAACTTCACCCCACTCGATCGCTCCGATCGAGTAGGATGTAAATCGAGGAATGTGCCCGAGTAGCAGACACCTGTGCGAGAGATGTAAATCGAGGAATGTGCCCGAGTAGCAGACACCTGTGCGAGAGAGCCAACAGGTCGAACCCCAGGACAAACCTTCATAATATTTCAATGAAAATTTGTCTCACCCGAGATTCGAACCCTGCGTCGCCGGGGAATTACATTCACATCATCACAGGCCTTACCACTCGGCTATGCTCCTGGGGACACACTTACGCAATTGTTATAAAATACAAAATGTAATAATTAATTAACTTAATGTAAAATAAAATAATTTTTTAAAAATAATTTTTAAAAATATAATAAAATAAAACGTTACACATTATTTCATTCAAATTAAAATGTGAGTTTTAAATCAAATATAAATAAATAAAATTAAACCTAATCAACTATTGTTTTTATATATAGAGTTGTTAGTTTGGTTGAACACTTAAATTGAAGACTTCTAAGATTCTAACTCAGACATTGTAATTGTCCTATACAAAAAAAAATTATTTTTGTATGTTTATTAGATATTTATTAATTTAATAAAAATATATTGATTAAAAAAATATTTCTAACATTATTATTCGTTTAATAAATTACGATTATTATTATGCTTATATTTTATATTTACATTTATAATTTAATTGATCGAATTGATAATTTTAAAAAATATATTTTTTACGTACAAATATATTATTCATTTATGTTCACAATGGAATGAAAATAGTTAATTTAGACGAGTTTGTTTTTTTTCTTTAAAAATTTGACATAATAAAATTATTTTCTAAAAATACATATTTTGAATATTTTATTTATTTTATTTTAATTTATCTTAATTATTTGTTATTTAATGTTTTTAAATTAATTCGAAAAAATAATGAATTTTTATACTAATTTAATTTATTATTTTTTAAATTAATTATTTTTATACTTTTAATAAATTTTTATACTAATTTAATTGATTATTGATTATGTAATATTTTTAAATTAATAATAAAAAATTGTGAAATTTTACTAATTTAATTAATTATTTTAAATTTATTTTATATTCGTAATTTTTATAATTATGTATAAATTAATTTTTTTTATCAAAATACTTTTAAAAAATAAAATATTTTCTTTTAATCTCTTACTTACATTTTTTTTATTTTTATTTATGTTTTTTTATGATTTAATATATATTTTATTTATTTATTTGTTATCTATATTTTAAGGAAAACGATCTAATAGATTCGGAGAATATTCATTATTTGGTATGATTATATTGATTTTATTTACTTAACATTTTAAAAGATTTGGTAATATTTTTTCTTAATTAATAATTTAATTTAATAATAATTAAAATACTAATTATTTAATTAATTAATTTAAAAATGTCATGTGTCTCATTTTGATTAGTGTGTACTGGAGGCCCGGTATACCTTGTGTAACTGTATCATCCTCTTCTGTGTTTAGACTTTCATTTATAGTTTTTTTAAATTTCGATTTAGATTTATTTGGCGTGTGTTGTGTGCAGTTATTAACCAATTAGACTGATCATGTGACATTTTGCAATATTTATGAGTGTAATTGGTCTAACTAAATAATAATGTCTAACTTTTTACAATAGAGTACACTTTTTTTTTTGTTGCCATATAATTGATTTTAGTCCTAGATTAACTATAATATTTTTGGGAGATTAAGAAAAATGTTAAATTTTTATTTTTTGGTATATTTAAAAATATCTTTTTATATTGAAAATGTGAAGTATTTAAAATACTACTAATTATTTTGGTTTTTATTTCTAATTTTAATGAACTTGTTACTTGTGTGACTAAGATGTAATTAATTGATTTATTTGGGGTAAGAAGTAGTATATCAAGAAGATGATGATGAAGCAAAACTAAAATTGATGGACACATAAATCCCAGCAGACCCTCCTTGTCCCGTGTTTGTCATATTCCTTTGGACCACATTCCGTGGGGCCCCTTCAATTTTCATATTTTTGAACCCAAAGTTTTCTTCATTCAAACTTCTCTATGTAGTTTCCAATTTACATCAAAAATTTGTGCCAAAAAAAAAAAAAAACCGGTCGATTCACGCCCGTCGAAAGTTCGATTTAATCGAATAATCCCGACGCTAGATTGCAATCGAGCATCGATCGAATCGACCGCCTCGTTGCAAAAAAAGGGGCTACACTACATCTACATATACCTGTAGTACCCCCCCTTTACTTTAGCTTTACAGTGTGTTTGACAACAAAATTTCAAATGTACACCTAACATGCAATGATGTACAATGCATGTTACCTTTGTTTTCAAATACTCAACACTTGAAGAAGATCAAGAATGACAACACAGAAACAACAACCAGAAATGCCTTGCATGGGGATCATAAGCTCTTGCCTCCCGAGAGACAAAATCGAGAGCCCCTCGCACGAGGAAGGGAAAGTCGACGATCAGGAGATGACGAAATCGGCCTTGGCAGAGTTCACCGCCAAGGAAGAGGAAATCGAGCGGAAGAAATCCGAGATGGGAGACGAGATTCGAGCTCGGTTGGGCCGAGTCGAGGAAGAAACTAAGCGTTTGGTCGGAATTCGACAGGAGGTCGAAGCTGTGAGTGATCCGATGAGGAAAGAAGGTGAAATCATCTGCAAGAGGATTGGGCTTGTTACTAGAGATCTCAAGTCCTTGGGAATCAACTGCCAGAAGAAGGTAACTTAATTACAAAATGGCCCTTATATTTCAAACTAATTGCAAAAAAAAAAATTATGAAACAGGAAAAAGAGTACAAAGAAGCCACTGAGGCTTTGAATGAGAAGACCAAGGAAAGGGGGCAGCTGATTGTCAAACTAACTGAGGTAAAAACAAAAATGTAGTAAAATCATATTCTCGATTCAAGAACCGCGCAAATGAAACTAATGGCCCATTTCGTCGGTGTCTTGCAGTTGGTAACCGAGAGAGATACATTAAGCTTGAAGAAATTGGAAGAGCTTTGCAAGAACATATAAAGATATTGGTCAAGAATTTACTGTTTTTTTTTTGTTTTACTGTATCTTATTGTTTGATTCTTTTTTGTGTCTTGTATCAGTGTATGTATGGGGTGATTTTTTTTTTCTTTTTTGTGTTTGTTTGAGAGTACTGTAATGTCTTTAAAATTAGGGATAATTATTGTTTAGTGGCTGAACTATAGGCACTTTCAGACTTTGGTGGCTCATCTTTTTTTTTTGGTGGTTTGGTACCTGAACTAAGGCTTAATTAGACTTTAGTACCTGAAACGGCGGATCCCGGTGACACGTGCATAACACGTGCCTTCAAGTGACAAGTGTCACAACTACAATGGCTGAAGATGAGAAGTTACGGTTGTACCCTTTTCATTATTTATCATTTATATTTATAAAACATATTATACGTATTGGTTGGGTGAAGATACGTATTCATTAACAAAATACGTATATCCCATTTCTATAAGAAACGGGCTCTTCTCAGAATTCCCAAATTCATCTCTATACCCTAATTGCGATTTTCCAGAAATCAATTGAAGAGCAAATCTTCATGGAGGACCTATGCAGATGCGGGAAACCTTTGGTGATGAAAACCTCTTGGACAGACGCGAACCCAGGTAGACGATTCATGGCCTGCGGAGAATTTCGGGTAAGCATCGATTTCACTGTATAAACCCTAATTTCTGATTTACTATATATAAACCCTAATTCCCTATATATAAACCCTAATTTCATACATATCAACCCCAATTTCTGATTTCATACATATAAGCCTAAACCCAAATTCTGATTTCATACGTATTAACCATAATTTTGTTTTCCAGAAATTTGGGGGTTGTAATGATTTCTCTTGGACCGACCCACCTGCATGTGGAAGGTGTTCTCAGATCATACCAGGCCTCTTAAGGAACATAAACTCAAAGGTTGAAGAGTTTGAGATGATTGAGAAGAAATGTGCTGTGCTGGAAAAAAAACTTCTGAAATTGCGCATTGCTGTAGTTCTTGGTATTATGGTAGCTGTGATGTTTGTTTTTAACAAGTAGTGTGTAGAAATGCCTGTCTTGTGTTTCTTGTAACAGATGTTCAGTGTTGTAATGCTTTTGGTAACCAGTAGTGTAATGTCTAATGTGTATCAGTTTGTTTGTAACAGATTTCTATTGTAAGAATTTGGTTATTTTTCAATCTGAAATGTATTTTGTCATTCTGAGTAACTTCTTAAACATTAATAGGAAGTCTAAAACACAAAATCAGAGTAAATCCAAAACACATTATTGTTCAAAACAGAATTATCCAAACACAAACCTAGACAACATCAGTTCAAATCAGAATTATCCAAACACAAACACAAACCTAGACAACATCAGTTCAAATCAGAATTATCCAAACACAAACAGAAACCTACACAACATGAGTTAAAACCAGAATTTTCCAAACACAATCACACAGAATTTCCAAATTCAAGTACAAACACATCAGAACTTGTTCTTCACATCCTCTGATTTTTTTCCTCTCCAGGCTTATGCACACTCTTTCTGCTAAACATTGGTTGGGAAGAAAAGGAGAGATTTCTTTGCACAGGAAGCTTTTGCATAACAGATTCAAACCCCATCTGGAATGCTGACATGGGCTGTTTTGCAGGTTCTTTTCCCTTGGCAGCAGAGGTTGTGGGTTGAGATGAAGACACTTTATGAGCAGGCTCTTTTCCCTTAGCAGCAGAGGTTGTGGGTTGAGATGAAGAGACCTTGAGGGCAGGCTTCTTACCAATAGGGCAGTGTTTCTTACCAATATGAGCAGGCTCCTTTCCCTTAGGCTCAACCCTTGACTGAACCTTAATATTGGCTTGTTCAGGTACTTCAGTTTTCTTAAATCTGGGACTCCTTCTCACATCAGTGACATTTTGTTTGACAGCCTATACAAATGAATCAGTTAATACAATTAGAAAATAAAATGAATCAAATAATGCAATCACTATCCATTACAAATGTATACCTGTTTTTTCTCCCTTTTAACCTCTGTTGTATTAGCTGCTGGAATGCTCATCCCTGGTTCCTTCACATTTTTGCCCTTGTTCAGTGGACATGTTCTAGAATTATGTCCTGTTTCCTTGCAAAGCTTGCAGCTCATCTCCACTCCTCTCTTTGTCAGCCTGCCCTTATTCTGAGATCCCCTGATTTCACCAACCTGAAGCTTTCTTTTGTGCTTCTTGGGTCTTCCAGGCATTTGAGAGGCAGTAGGAGGTACAATAGGAGGCAGGTTATCTTGATTAACAGCAGGCCATTCTTCCCTTCCATACAAAGGGACCATAAAGTGGTTGTAGACCTTCAAATAAGTATCCCTATGGAAACAGCTGGCCACATATTCTTCTGGCCTGTATCTCATGTGATTCATACATGATATACTATGTGGGCAAGGAATACCTGACAACTGCCATTTTCTACAGCTACAGATCTTGTCCCCTAAATGCACATAGTATGACTGTTCATAAGGCCCAGTAACTTCAAACTCCATATGGCCATTCCATGCTGCTGCCCAACCATAAGACTTCACCTTGTTTTTATCCAATTTCTTCTGAATGTTAGGGCACAACAACCCTGTGTGAGCCAACATGTCCTTCCTTTTCACTCCAATCCTTTTCATCAGTTTTTTCCTAATGTCCTCCAACATTGTTAGAATGCCCTTGCTTCTGGCCTGTAGGATCATGGAATTAAATGACTCAGACATATTGTTACTGATCATATCTGTGTTGTTCAGAGTGTTGAAGTGAGAGAGACTCCAATGCTTTGGATTCCTCTGTGTTAACCACTCAGCAGCAGCAGCATCATGAATCTGTAATTCATTCATGACAGCCTCATAATCTACCAACCTACTTGCCCTTGCAGCTCTCCAGACAAACTTTTCCAGAGACAATCCCTTGTGAAGCAGTTTCATATTGGCAATAAGGTGTCTCACACAAAACCTGTGATCACAGTAGGGTAGCATTTGAGTCACAGCATCCACAAGCCCTTTTTGCTTGTCACTCATCACTGTCCAAAGATAAGCATTACTCTCACTGATTCCCAAATCCTGAGTCAGTAACTCCAAAAACCACAACCATGAAACATACTTCTCTTTCTCAACTACTGCATAGGCTATTGGATAAATGCCATTGTTCCCATCCACACCTACTGCTGTCAAGAGCACTCCCCCATACACTGTTTTCAAATGGCAGCCATCCAGACATATAATCTTCCTATTTCCATCCAACATTCCAAGTTTCAATGCATTCCAGCTGATATACACCCTCTGAAAAACTTGCTCAGTGCCCATAGCATTAGACTTGATTCTGAAAGTGGTGTGGGGATTGCTTCTGAACACCTCAGCAGCATATCTATATAGATCTCCAAACTGTCTCTCCAGATCACAATCACCCATCTTGCTCACCTTCTTCTTAACACTATACATCTGCCACTTGGAAACTATGCATCCCACTTCAGATTGCATTATTTCAACCATTGAGTTGACTGGCCAAGTTGGATCAGACTTTAACTTCATTTCATATCTCTTAGACAGGTACCTGGAAGTGGCTTGAATCACTCTTTCTTGCCTAACACATGTGTGAGTGTCATCCAGAGTCTTGACAATGACAGTGTTGTCTTTTGGTGTTCTGGAGCCATAAATAACCCAAGGGCAGTCCTTTTGATAACATCTTGCTTGCACTTTCATCAAGGTGTTGGTTGGAAATCTCAAAGACCTACCCTGCTCAAGTTAATGGGATGAATTAGAAAATTGTGATGAATCAGAGAATGTGAAGAAACAGAGAATGTGATGAAAAAAAAAATGCAATCATACTATTACCTGTTCAATTGCATATTGATTCAAAGCTGCTCTAAAGGTAGGTATGTCTTTGAAACATAATCCAACAAAAAACTTGACATTCACCATATCAGTCTTCTCATTGAAAACCTTATATCTTTTTAGCTTCTTTGCAACTGGATTGCTATCTTCTTCATCATCTCCACATTCTTCATCTGAATCATCAAACTTCTTGAAATCCTCATTATCAACAGCATACTCATCCTCACTGTCAAGTAGATAATCAGACAATTCTGAATCTTCACCCACTGATATATCAGGATCACTATCCATTTCCTCAACCCCATTATCAACCAATTTGTCTAAACTTGCTCTCAAAATATCTTCTGACTCTGCCTCTCCAACCTCTTCTTTCTGCTCTTCCTGCTCATCCACATTATCAGGTTCACTGCCCTCTTCCTCATCCTCAGTATTAGCCTCACTGCCCTTTTCTTCATCCTTATTATCAGCCTCACTGCCATTTTCCCCATCCTCAGTATCAGCCTCACTGCCCTCTTCATCATCAACTTCATTCAAATTCTTAACATTAAAAACCTCTTCAGGAGCCAAATCTTCATGATCAACATATACTGAAACTGTGGAATCAATACTAACACACGCACCAATCATAGTGGCGTTGTAGTCAGTATTTGCATGCTCAATATGATTACACTCATCATATCCATCCATACTAAAATAAAATTTCATAGAGCCCTCTAAACCCACAGTCGCAGCCATCATATATAAATCTAAAACTCTCAGTTTATCACCTTCCACAAAATCTATATAACACACTCTCCCACCTACGTAACACCTCTTACCGTATTTTTGCGCAAACTCCCCTGAGTGGTGGAAAATCAGTGTGCTAACATCTTTGCGACCTCCATAGTCGGGAACGAGCTTGCCGTCGGGTATTTTTTCAGTTTCGCTCCTCAATTTCCACGGCATTGTTCAAGATTTGACCTTCACTGTAAATTAGGGTTTTTTGGGAAATTGATAAATCGAATTCGAATTGGGTTTCTGGAAGAGCAGAATCAACGACGATTCAGGAATTAGGTTTGGGTTTCAATGATTTTCGAATTGGGGACGATAACAAATTCTAGGGTTCTTCGTCTTAGAGAATTGGGGATAGAGTTACGGGTTTTTCAGAAATGTGATGAATGTGATGAATCGTTTTTTGTTATGTAATAAAAGAGAGGAGTGGAGATTCCTTGTATTCAATGTGTAGTAATACAGTATTCAATTCCTTGTATTCAATGTGTAGTAATACGGTATTCAATTCGTATTCATTAATAATGTATGGAAATGTCCATAATGCCCTCCAGAGCCCGCAGCTGTATTTAAAAAAGTCACGTGTTATGCACGTGTCGCCGGGATCCGCCGTTTCAGGTACTAAAGTCTAATTAAGCCTTAGTTCAGGTACCAAACCACCAAAAAAAAAAGATGAGCCACCAAAGTCTGAAAGTGCCTATAGTTCAGCCACTAAACAATAATTATCCCTTAAAATTACAGTACCTTTCAAGAAAGCAAGTTGCATATTATGTTCACAAAAGCAGATTACTTTTTGAACTACAAGGGAAGGCTTTTGAATTTTGAATGATACAATATTTTATAATTATCTCAAATTTGCCCCAAATACTTTTCTTACAAGCTCATAACAATCCAAAATCAAGAATTAGAGCCTCTCAGCTACAATACTTTCCAGCAGTGAATCGCACGCGTCCTCGAGTAAATCCAGGACCTGCAATTGATAAACCTCATACCAGACGAGAATAAAATAAACTATATATCGAACACTAAACTTGTCTAGCAAAGAGAGGGAGTAAATTCACATGGTAGAACTTGAAAATATTCGTTCATATTTGTTACCTTCTCGAACCCCTGCGGCCCACCATAGTAGGGATCGGGCACTTCAGTTTCGTCGTGCTTCTTGCAATAGGAACACATTAACTTGACCTGCAGATGTATGTTATATTACACATTAACAACAATTTTTCTCATGTAATCCTTGCAACGAACCTTCTTATCTGCATCAACCGGCAAGGGCTCTCTATGCCTCCATCTCTCAAATGCCTCGAGTATATCCTCTTGAGCAACAAAAATAGGAGTAAACACTATAAGCAGAATCCTGATATTTTCTAGGGCTACTTACAAGACTACAAATTTTGCGGGTTTATTGGTAATGCAATAATCAAATCTATTTCATGAGAAAACGGTGAAGGGTGTGAAAAACAGGTAATGCATAATAGACTGAACTAAAAGCAAGAACTCGAATCAATCGAGATTCTGATCTGATGCATTATTAATCTACCACCTCTGTTTTGCTTATCCATTGCAAGAATAAGATCAAAATCCTTGAAATCGGACGGCCGAATCGGCCTCGATATCGAACTTATCTCGATCCCACGCCTTCTAGAAGCTGCTCTCATTCTCGGATCAGCTTGATTACCCTTTCATTCAAAAATCAAAATCAAAATCAAAATTTTAACCTAATTTGCCTATGAAACAGGGGAAACATAATTATCCTGTGAAAAAAAATAAATCTCAATGAAATTATTTTTACCACGGACCATACATTTAATTACCTCGTGGTAATTAATCGTTCCGGCAGAATCGATGTTGAACTCGGAATCGAGATTCCGTTTACCGACGAGGTGCGTGAAGACGCCTTCGGCGGCTGGGCTCCTGCAAATGTTCCCGAGGCAAACGAAAAGCACGGAAATCGGTTTCGCCGGCCGCGAGTCAACGTCGTCGGAGGCCACTGACGGCGCCGTTATCCCTTCCGATTTCGCGGCAACTATCGTCCTGCTGTTCGTCGAGCGTTGCGGAAGAAACGGCAACGGGGGTTTGGAATTGGGGGCGAGACGGTAAGGGCAAATTGGTAATTTCAGGACCGGCACCGAAACTGTTGTGAACAAGGCCCTCATTTTATTGGAGATTTTTTTCAACTGTGTGTGTTTGGTCTTATTTTTTAGACTAAGGCGATGATAATAATTTTAACCACACAAATACAGATCGTTATACTCGATAATCACAATCACATACTGTAAACACACTAAGCTGATAAAATACCGTATTTTTTTATTAAACTTCGCGACGATAAGAAACGAGTCAGGGATAGTAGGGTGAAAATTGATAACAACATCACGCTCATTTATTTCAAGAAGAACAAAAAAATGGACCACATTTACTACACAATAAGAAAAGAACTAATAACCAAGAAAAATAAAAATCAAGAAACCAAACTAAATACCCATGAAACTAAATTTGCAGACATGAACATAAGCAGAAACAAAGGAAGAAAATGGATCGACAGACAACAGAAATTCACCTGAATTAAAAAAAAAAAAAAACTCTCTATTAATCTCTCCTTGGGAAAAAATTAAAATTTTAATAAAAAGAAAATTGAAAAGGATTTTCCTTTTCTTTTTAAGTTCATGATTTTTTAGTTTCAATGTAAAAATTGATTAGCACTATATCTCATACTACCTTGATGCAACGAGTGAATTCGCCTCTCTCCCAACTAAATATGCACCTGTATCAACTAAGAACCCACTTTTATTCATCACACCAAGTATAGTATTAAATTACTGGCATTAAAATTATCATAGTAAAAACTAAGTATTAATTGTGCAACCAGAAGTTCAAGTGTTAAGCTGCCTTGAGGGAAATAGTTCCACAGAAAATTACTTTATGGTACAGGATTTGGCTTCAACCTACAGACGGGTAATCCAAACACACATACGCATTTTGAACTCAGAAGAAAAGAAATCCACTGCAATTTTCAATCAGAAAAATCAAAGGAAAAAAAATTAACTACTCATGTGTCAGTATCAGACTAACAACATTCACAAGATTTTTTTTTAATATTCACAATAATATAATACTATCAAAGGAATCATATAATTTACTTTGTTTCATTTTTATTTTTCGGCCTTGGCTTCGACTTCGGTCTAGTGTCATGGAATATGCTTTGAAGGGGTTTCGGTGACATTGTTTTCCTGTCAAATCCTTTGATGCACATGAAACCATCTGAAAATCATACCAAAACAAACAAGGGAAAAAGACATTACAAAACAATAAAAAATAAAAATAATAATTATGGTTTAAGTAACAAAAGACATTTCTTACAGTGGAAGAACCACCCCATTTCCCTAAAGCCCGACATCCCTGTAAGACAAACATTACAAAAATTAAATTCATTCTTTGAAGAATGAAATGGCAATGTTATAATATGAACTACTCCATTATTTACCTTTAGAAATTGAGCGTATAGATGTTGAACAATACAATAGTCGTGGCTCAAGATAACTGATCCATTCTCTCGGGACATTTATTGGTTGGATGGTAGTCTCATGATCAGCAAACACCTGGTTATTCTGAAAGTAGGTCCCGTTGAGTGGAAATGATCCATTATTAACTGTTTGGCAAGGTATCTGCACACATGCATATAAAGTTATACATTACAGTTTCTATAGTGAAAATGACTTGTGAAGACTGCATATGTATGTATAATCTAATTCACCAAGATTGTTCCTTTAATCATCCCCTCATCTCGGTATTTAACAATATCGCCCAAATTTGTTCGCTCCTCAGACATGTTCGACTTTTCCAGATTTGGGGAGGAGGTTGAAATTTCTTCTGTGATAAATATAATAAAATATATATCATGACAACATAACAAATGAATAACGCAAGTAGTAAATGCAACTTGATTATACAAGCAAGAGAGCGTGTGTGGTTTTTGTGTCGGTGGCAAGAGGGAGTACCTGGCTTCCATAATGCAAGAAGGTAAGGATTAGGATCTCCATGATATCGTTTACTGAACTGCTCACATTAAAGAACATGTATTAGGTATTTATATATTAAGAGAATTGCTGAATACAAAAAATGTGAGAAAAGGGGTCAAAAAATGTGAGAAAGGGGCTAACCCCTGCCAAAAGAGGGTGTGAGTCTGGAAGCTCATACCTGCGATAAAATACGACAAGGGAAAACAATCACTTTTAACACATTATATATCATTTTCATCGGTGGTGAACTTATTTTTTTTCAAAATCTAACATATACACCTCCATTTTACTTTTAAATAAAAATGTAGATTTACCAAAAATAGAAATACTCACACTTGGTGTACGGTTCTTAATCTCTCCACTTCCTTCTGTCTAAGCTCGGATTTTGGTCCAAACCTCAAAGACAACTCGCTGGTAGTTTTAATATCTTTGTCCAGCTGACTGAGGTTAAGTATCAGCATCTCATCCCCCTCATCGTTAAAGAGGTCTTCGATGTCATCTGGTCCTCTGTACACATCCAAATCTGATTCTGAACAGTTGCGCACAGGAGATTCTGGGATCTCTATGATTGGCTCACAGTTCTGCGAACAATTGCAGTCGGCTGAAAATTCTCTATCGGAGTTCACGAGCACGGTCTGAGATTCCACCACTAGGCCTTGAGAGTCTTGACTAGATGCACTCGACATATTTTGCTCGAAAGAACCTTCAAGAAAGCGCATCAAGGCTTGAGTCTCTTGACTATATGCAGTTGGCATATTTCCAACCGGATAACCATCAAGTCGGGGTCTATTACTGCAATGAGTACGAGCATTGTGTAAAGGCTTTTGAATTATTTGTAGCTAATAGTTCCAAATTTAATGCTCCAAAATAATTTAGTAAAACATGGGCATAAGAGTTCTAGGTATAATTACAAAACTACACTTGAGGTTTGACCTACATATAAACACCTAATTATTATCTATCAAATAGTTCAAAATTCACCATTAAGATTGACAATTTGTAAAAATTAAGTATATACAGGGAATTTACCATTAAGGCTTTTCTTTATAAATGGATTACCTTAGAATACTTTTTGTAAGTATAACCCCAAATTTTAATATAGCTATGTGATTTATTGATTTTAATAGGAAAATTTATAAAAATCATGTTTTTTGCTTCTTTTAATTCATCAAGTTAAAATTGTTTCTTTCAAAATATGGTGACACGGTTACATGAAAAAATAGCTTAACAAAATATCAATTTTCACTTATAACATTTTTTCAGAATATTTGTATTATTATATATTTTTGGCCAATAAATGAACAGATAAGATGATACAAACCTTGCACTCATACTAGCAAAGTGTCTGCAACGTGATTGGAACGGACATAACCCACAATTCGGTTTCTCCTTAATACATATTGTCTGTATCATAAAAGTGACATTCTTATGTAAGAGTTTTTTTCCAAACAAAAGTGTCAATTGATAGGAAAAAAATATGAAGATCCATTTGTAGTTAAGAAACAAACCTTTCCGAAGAGTATCAGATGACAATGGAATTCATACCTGTGCAAGGCAACAATATTCATTAATGGCTCAAGTAAATATCTATTTCATAATATATAAACGAATAATTACAAAAACAAAACTGAGATTATGTTTAAATTACAATAAAACTCCAGTTATTTTTCAAGCTAAATTATTCCAACAACAGTGCTTCTAAGACATCTGAGTTAGAGTTTACTCTCTCCCAACCAGACAAATAGTCACACCTATTTTGTATTTTGTGAAAAAAATGTGACTATTAATAAATGGGAGGGAGTATAATTTAAAAGATGCCTTGGATATCTATTTGTAATTAAACTAAAATTTAGGTATAGATTTTGAAATAAAATAATATATTCAAATTCAGAATAAATAACTCTTATTGACTTTACAATTTTGCGTGTGAAATATGTGCTAAACGTGGGGCGAGGTACCGCTGGACGCTATCTAAATTTGGGTACCTGCAAAACAAACAATTTAAGAGCAACATTTATGAAAATGACAAAAGTAGAAATAAATCTATGTTTGATAAATAATACTAACTCTTTCAGTTGGTGTATCAGAAGACTCTCAGGTAGAGTATGAAGAGTGATCCAGTGTAGCCTAGTTGCAATGCGAGAAATATTCACATCAACCTACAGACAAGAAAAAACACTCATGAGTACTCAATTATATTCTTAAGGTGATTTCAAAAAGAAATTGTTAAAATTGAGCCCATATACTATAAAAGTAGGCCTTAGTATTTATTTATAATTTACAAACTTCATCGTCAAGAGGGATTATATTTGTCAGACCTTGCTAGTCTTCTAAAAAAATGAAAAAGGTTATTTCAAATTTTATTTAACAAGTTTGAAATAAAATTATATTACTGGAAAGGCTGAACGCTGGAGGACCCTTCGTAGTAAAATATTTTTGTTTTATTTATAATTAAGTCCCTTTTAATATATAATCTGAATAATCTTACTGGGAAGGCTGAAAGCCGGAGAGCCAATAGCCTCACACACTCTACGCTCTTCAAGCCAAGGCCTTTGAAGCTTAAAAGGTATTCCCTACAATGAAAAAAATGACCATATTAAATATCTTGCATGAAAATAATTAAAACGAGAAAGGAAACTGAGGTATGAGCTAATTAAAAGAAATATAAGATTTCTATCGTGCAAACAGTAATATATTTACGAATTAAGACCGTAGTAGAGATGTTTTTGCTAATAGAAAGGGCAAAATATAATTTATAATTAATCTAACCATCCATGTCATTCTTACTTTACTTTATCCGATGGGACATTTCTCAGCCACTCTAAGTCAATGGCACCATGATCTGCAACAATACGATCAAGAAACTCCTGCAAAAATGAAAGGCAAACAATTTTCAAAACCAACATTAAAAACCCGAGTGTTTGCTTTTGAAGTAATCACCTTGATACTTCTTGCAAGTATACGATGCATGCCCCTATCCTTTATCAAATCAGCCAACTCATGCACCGATGCTTGTCTAACAGCTTCCCAATTAACAGAATCTCTCGTAAATTCTGTTCTGAATTTTGATTCACTAGAATATTTTAACCTCAATTCATCCCAATTGATTTTTTGTTGGTTTTTTAATTTTCCCTTTTTCACCTTGTTTCCCCTATTTATTCCTGGTGTAGATTCACCCTGTGAGGATATATATTCAGCCTCATTGTCATTGTGATTGACCTCAGTCTGACTATTGTGGCCACTGTCAGAGTCGATAGTAAAAAGTCGTTCGTGCTCATCAGAGTGTCCTTCAGTTATTCTCAATCTTGCAGAATCACTTTCACCATCACAATCACCCTCACTGGGATCACTAACTGCCGGAAATCTCGCTACAATATTCATAAAGGCAGTACTGCAATCCAATTTTATATAAATATATCAATACATAGATAGATAGATGATAGACAATTTCATAGATTTACCCAAATTTACCTGGAAAGGTTATCACAGACATTTTGAGTCAGAAAAACACCGACCACCGAATCAACCACTGACCCTTTCCATGCTGAAAATACTTTTCTTCCTGAGTGGTGCAAAATTTACCAGTCAATGAGTGCAATTAGACATTAATAATTTATGAATAACTAGAATTCTCATTTAGAGTGAGTGCAACCAGTGCTTCAATTAATGGTTAGAACGTTATATCTACAATTTATCTCAACAAACTATATGAAGTTATGGACTAATTATATCGGATAGATGGCCAGACTAATTATTCGAACTACAATTTATCTCAATAAAATTTAAATATGGAATAAATAGACCTCCTCAAGCCGCCTTGTACAACAAGAAAAAAATGTTATATAAAAACAGGAGTAACGAAAATCATTTGAAACTATAAGGATTACAAATTCCTCAACTCAAATACAAAATTTATGTAACCAAAATTACAGGAAAGTTAACTCTCATTGCATTCACAGAAATCAAAGTCTCATTGCATTCACATATTTCAAAGTGTTAATAGCATTCCTGATTAACTAATAATTACTTAACAATACAAATAATTAAACTACCTAAATTATAATTAATTTTCAAATAACCTAAAGAAGAAAACCACTGGCACTGAGATTTACCCAAACTAAAGAACACATAATGGCTCGCATATATCAATAATTGCAACTCCATAGAATAAATCTTAAAAAGTAACAATAATTACCGTGCAAAAAATCCAGAGTGTTAATAAATTCGTCCACTCTCCCTTTAAACAAAGCTCTTTCCTTTATCCAGTATTCTGCTTCAGTATCTTCTTTCTCACCACTTGACATCACTACATCCAGATCAAGGTCCATCTTTGGCTTATATTCACTTTTCTTTTTCCCTGAAGGATTTTTTTTCCCCTTGTACGAAATAATTTCCATATTTTTCTCGGACATGTCATCCATACGTAGACACGCCATCATCTGACTAGCATAATCAACAAGAGCTTTCGCAAACCAATCATCTGAAAGAAGAAGCAAACGATCATCACATTAGAGCAATATAATTTATATATCAAGCTTAAAGCAATACAAATTGGGGTTTTGAGTTTTGACTCACAGTGTTGGTTATCCAAGACATCATCATCATGTTCATCTTCTTCTTCTACTACTACTACTACATTTTCGCATTGATAATCATGCGTGTCAAGACTCGTTTCGACTCCAACCATTGGATCATCAAAATCTTCTGTACAAACCTGATTGCTTTCATGAGAAGAATCCACATTATCTGGATGAAGTTCTTGTTGCTCAATTGACGCATTTTTATCCGAATTCAGAACACCTTCATCTTGAGCTTTCACGTGAGCTACTGTTATTTCATGGCTAACATCTTTTTTTCTGATCGCAGATGCTTTCGAAATAAAAGCCCCCGAAAAATGCAACTTTGAAATATCATGGACAAAGGATGGTGAATAACATATACGAGCCAATGCCTTAGATCTTTTCCTTTGCATCTCCCAATGTAAATTCGTGGCCCATTTCTTAAAATCCAGATGTGTAACTGCTCCTCTTGTCTGAGATCTTGTCAATCTGTCCCTCACTATTGGTCCCAAGCTCATTAACTCATTCACGGCAGAATTATTCTTTGTCTGAGTAGTTCGAGGCAAACTGCCTATTCTCAAGTACTTTTCGAATTTGGTTGCCCTAGGTCGCCTCGTCCTTGCCTTTTTAAACTTACCTGGACAATTTGGGCCAAGCCTTCTACTGTTCTTCAAACACTCGTTCAGACTCCTATAGACAATCAGCGAGCCGAGTCTATCGCTTGGAAGCTCTTGTAGCTTAGCTCTCACCTCTGGTTTACTTTCTATCTCGACGGAAGTCTTCTGGGTCTGATTCGTAGAGGTTTGGTTTTCGATATCGAAATCAAGTTTTCTTCTGCAGGTATTTTCAGTAGAATCGACCACTTCTTCCACACGGGCAACTTTCAGGGGCTCAACAGGGGTTTTGTTGCTGACTGTATTTTTTTCTGCGAGTTTAGGGCGCTTTGGAGTGCGTGGTTTAGGAGTTGAGGGCTTCGAGGGTTTAGGTGTTGAGGGCTTCTTCTTCTTGGATTTGTCAAGAACCCTAGGTGTGTGCCTTTTGACCTTCACTCGCTTCTTCCTTTCATTACCCTTTTTCGGAGTGGCTTTCGACGATTTCGATTTCGTCCTGTCTGATCCGAATTCGCAACCCACATTGCTGCTCTCTTGATGTGGCCTTTTCTTGTCTGTGCACAATGGGGAAAACAAAAGTTAAACTACAACTTCTCTCTCACTGATTTTAGCTCTTTATAAAGAGAAAAGCATAATAAACAAATACAGTAGTATCTCACAACTACTTATGGAACTTTTTTAACATCTCAAATATTCATTATGATTCAATAATCCCCAATTTTCACCATACCTGATTGCTCGATTATTATGAAGTTTGGCAGTCGGTTTATTCCAGAAAATACATTGTTGCTGCTGCTTTGATTCTCCGGAACCATGAAATTAACCTTTCTAGCTTCAACTCCAGGGCGAAGCTCCCCATTACCGTCGCCACCACTTCTTCCGTCTGCAAATTCCCCAAAACAAACTCTTGCAAATATTAGTCTCAAATTCACAACACTCTAATGCCTCAATTCCCCCCAAATTGAGATCAATTAGGGTTTACAGAATTGAAAGCGAGTTCAATCGTACCTGATGCAGAGTTGATCGCAGATCTCTCCCGACCAAATTTCACCGGCGTCGGTGGCGCCAAAACACACGCGCCTTTCGACGCACCCGCCATTATCGCACTGTCAATTTCCGTGGAAATTAAAAGTTCTACTTACAGAGAGAGAGAGTTCATCAGCTTCTAGATAGATGAAGTAGCAGAAACCGAAAATCGAAGCACCGTAAAAAGAGTACGAACTCGACACCAAAAAAAAACAAATAGTGATACGAACATAAATGTCTGAAAATCAAACACAGAATTTACCTCTGGTGCGAAAGGTTTTGAATCCGTAGGTTGAACGAAGGAAGACGATAGCTTAGGTTTCAGAAGTTAGTTGCCTCAGGGCTCTTAGCACGAGGAATAAAAAACGGCGAGAAATAAGAAATTATTAATGAGTTTTGTGCATGGCCAATAATGTTTTTATAGACGAAATTGGGTTGAATGAATGTTAATTGTGTCAAAACTCCTGCGACATATCACCTGAGTGGTGTCGTACGGATTTTTTTGAAATAAAATTACAATACGAAATTTCGTACGTTAATTTAACGTTAAATTATCATACGAAATTCGTACGGCAATTTTATAAGTTTCGTATTTAAATTTGTATGAATAATTTTATTATCTTAAAATAGAATAAAAAGGTAATATAAGTAATAGTAATTATTATTGTAATAGCATTAAAATTTCCTTTTTTATATACTTTTTCTTTGAAATCAATAGAAAATTATAATTTTTAACATGTATATTTTATTTATGTACATAGATTTCATCGTCTTTAAATTTAAACAGTTGCCTCTTTTACAAGATGTAACTTCTTTTTTACCATTTATAATTGCAATTAATAATTATTCAATGAAATAAATGACTGCAATGATTTTGTTTTGTATGGCATAAGGAACGTACAAAACAAATTTATGAATTTTGTTATATGTCAAATAAATAAAAAACTAAAACCGTGCTCTATAAATAAATCTGATTAAAAAAAAATTAAAATGTGTTTTAAAACCCAAGTGTCGCTCATCTAAACCCGAATCCACCTATCAGACTTGACCCCAGCCCATTTATTTATCCAATCCCAAACGGACCAAATAACAGTAATAATCAAAATAAATTAAATTACCGCACAGTAAAAAGTAGTAAAACAAAAATCTCGGTTACAACCTCTCTCAATAGCTTCGGCTACTCGGGCATGGTATATAAAACCCCAAACCAGAAAACCCTTACCTTATCTTCTTCGTCCATTTTCCTCTGCATTTCTCACATACATGAAAAACTAATACTATAAGATGTTCAGAAAGGCAAATTTTTATCGTAATTTTTTCGTCGGTTTTATGTATCACAGGTCTGCAGATCAACGAGATCGCATTATACCGGCAATGTGCAAACGTTGAAATGTTTTGCTAATACGTAAAGATGTTTTTTTTGCTCTCTCTTTCAGAATCACATTGTGTACATTTATTTACACTCGCCTATACTCGTCTCCACAGTCTCCAATTATTTTCATGAGGTCTTTGCCTTTCTGTGAAACTTCAAGAATGCTGCTCACGTCTTCTTCGTCAAGGACAAGGGAGAATACAGCATTGACATCTTTGATGTGTTCCGAAAGACCAAGCCTAACGCCTACCATAGATCCCGCCACAGATTGCTGCAATGTTTCACAAATGTAGTTATTGTAATCATCCCAAAAAATAAAAATAATCGAGGGAGTATTTATAGTTTCGAAAGATAGCTCAACTTTCCGGTAATAAGTTTTTCTTTTTTTACTATTTTTGTAATTTACAATTAACCATTGAACTATGAAGTAGTAACTTACTTGATCCAGGATGTATCTCACAGCAACCGTGGGAATTGTAACGCCGTGTTTGGAAGCTACTTTTTTCAGGGTCTTAAGCAAAGCTTGGAAAAGACTCCATCCTCCCCACGCATCAACCATCTGCATTTTTTTTTTCGAGACACAAAATAGTAAATTAAAGATTGAGGAATTGCAACCTTCGTTGAAGCATTCGAGCATCTATAAGGAGACTTAATTACTCTTTTGTACTTCTGAAGTGAAGGAGTATTTAATGGAGGGCCCGCAAAAGGAATTGTTAAATTGGTGTCGAGGAACTTTTCTGATAGTAGTCCTCCCATGACAGTCCCATACCTGAATACCAAGAATAATAACATAAATAATCCCAGAGGGCCATATGACTCTATAAGGACCATCACGAGACTAACATTTAAATCATGCAAAATCTACACTAGTAGAATATAGTGTTCCTTAGAGAAATTCTTGAACAAAACATTACGAAAACCGTCGTTTTGCTTAAATCAACATTTTGCCCTCAACCTTCCATTTTATTGCAGATAGTCCCGACTGTTTGCATGAGCATTTGCCGTATTTAGCATTTTTGAGTGTAAATGTAAAATAAAGGACGGAAGTTGGGGGGTTAAATGTAAATTATTGATCTCAACAGATGTGTCTCTCAGAGTGGGTGAGGGTTGTGTAAAGCACAAATGAGTGTGTGTGTGTGTTTGTGAGAGAGAGAGAGAGAGAGATACGTTATGAGTTTGACTCCTGTGAGCTTACAAAGCTCAGCCATCCTCTGTTGAGGACGCATGTCCACAATTGAATGTTGCACCTGAGAAAAATTTGAAATATTTTAGGAGCATACCCGAACATAAAACAGCAACTAAAAAAGATCAGCAAATTCCCTTACCTGGTTGCTGACGACTGGAATCCCATTCTCCAGGATCTTTTCCAGCCTCTCCGTGTCAAAGTTTGTCAAAGCAACCGTTTTAATCTTACCTGCATGTCAATTGCTGGATCCAGTCTATTCAAGAATTTAGATTCTATTTATTATAATTCAGTAAATAAACGAGTGCAGGCAAACAAACCTTCTTCCTTCAAATCGGTAAGGTGTTTAAGAGCATCAAGATAGCCAGAATTAGAATAATCCCACCTGCATCGAGGCAGATTGAAAAAAGTTTGAACAAATAATAAAACTAATAAATATCTAAATCCAAAAGCTCAAAAAAAAAGAGAGATATCAAAATAGCTTTGTGTCCTTTTTACACCTAAAAACCGGAACACATAAATAATCTTGATCACAGTGTTGAATTAAAGCCAGTACCAGTGAAACTGAAGCATGTCTAAAGCGGGCACATCCATTCTCTTCCGGGAAACATTAATGCTATCGCGAACAAAACTATTGGTCATCTTCACCGGTGGAGGAACCCATTTAGTAAGACTGCATTGCGAAAAAATAAAATAGTCACACAAAACTTTCCGTGATTTCATTCTATATACAAAACTACATGGACATTATTAGTATGAACATACCCCCTAACATTTTCAAGATACTCCGGTGGGCGCTCTCTACGTACTCTATTTATGAAAATACCATAGAGATCTTCTGCAGGTCCATCTATAATAAAAAAAAAAAGGACATCAAACTGTTTAAAATTACGCCATCCAATATACTAACTGTAAAAACAGTTTGCCTTTTCAATTTATAAAAAATCTTCAAACAAAAGAAAAAAATCAAGAAATAATGCAACTCATAGTTTTCTGTTACATATATCAGCCAAATCGAAAGTATTGAGCCCAGCATCAGCATAATGGAGCATGGATTCAACCGCATTTTCTCTGTCGATTTTACCCCAACCTCCACTAGTCTGCCACGTCCCATTAACCACTCGGCAAATGTCAAGTGAGTCTTTTCCATTCTTAACCTCAACTCTGTGCTTATTATCGTCGGTTGTTAACAAGCACACCAACGGCCTTGAAATCGACTTGCACGACTCAATTACTCTACCGTTCATACCCCTTCTTTGGGTTGAACTGGATGTTAAAAGACTGCATGAGCTACTCACAATTTCTGCCATTGGAGGACTTGGAAAAGAAAGCATAAAGGTTCTGCAAATGGATTATTATTTTATCTTATCTATTTTTCTTTTGTCACAATATCTCATCCCTGTATTTCTATATTCCTAATTGACATTTTTGTCCCTAATTTTAGGGCCACTAAAACAATACTAATATTAAAAAAAAACATCGCTAAAATGTTAGCAACAAAAAAAACACTACTAAAATTTAACAAAATCAACATAATTTTCCTCATTTCAGAGGGAGAAGGGCAGAATAGTAAATTGCATACAGTGGTCGGCCAAGTCGAAGGTGGAGAGACCGGCGTCGGCGTACCGAAGCATAGCCTCAACGGCGTCGTTTCGGTCGATTCTCCCCCATCCGCCGCTGGTCTGCCACATCCCGTTGAGCACTCTGCATATCTCGAGTGAATCATTTCCATTCTTCACCACTGTTTTCCTCTTCTCCGCCGCCACCTCGACCGCAGCTGTCTCGCAGCACCGCACAAATCGTCGGTTCATATTCTCCGACCGCCGTAGTCCGCCGCAATTGGCCGTGAATTGGTGCACTGAAATTGCAGCAGCTGCCATTGTTTGGAGATTTTTGTCGGTTTATTTTCCTGGATGATTTTGGACCGGTTTTAAGCATCCGTTTCTATTTTGTTTGGACCTCTATTTTCATTGGGCCTGCTTCCGTTAAGATACAGCAGCCCAATCCAAAATCATGGACTGTCTCAGCCCAGTCAGTCTTTTGGTACAATTAATTATATAGATTTTTTTAAATAAAAAAAAGTGATTAAAAAAAATAAATTTAATTATGCAATTGATTTATTAGGTTTTTACTCGCCCACCATATTTCGCCACCCACACCGCCACCATGGACATCGGCAACGCACGGCGGAAGAAGCAGAAACTGACGCCGGAAGCTCATTTCCGATCAACACTAGACCGATGCACCAGGGCCAAAAACCTCTCCGCCGCCGTGGCTCTCTACGAATCCAACCCCTCTCAAACCCTCACCCTCAACAACATCAACTCCTTCCTATACATCTGCTCCGAATCCCTATCCGATCCCGAAACCCTAAAAACCGCGGTTGAATTCGGATTCAAGTTGTTCAGAGACCATAACAAGGACAATTTCAAGCCGAACGAGGCTACGATCACGGCATTGGCTCGGCTATCGGCGGCTAAAGGCGACGGAGACTACGCCTTCGAGCTCGCGAAGAGCGTGAAGAGTATCTCGGTCTCTCCGAAGCTCAGGACCTTCGTGCCGGCGTTGATTTGCTTTTGCGGCAGTGGAGCGGCGGAAAAGGCCTATGAAGTGGAGGCGCATGTGGAGTCCCTGGGCCTGCGCTTAGAGGAGTCTGAGCTCGCGGCATTGCTAAAGGTGAGATTTTTCTGTCATTACTTTTTAATCAGCCATATTTCTATTTTCAATCATATGATTGTGGTTTTATTTATTTGCAAATATATGTATCTTGTTGTGCTAATATATTTTGATCCCAATTAACTTAGTGTTTAGAAGCATAGTATTTATTATCTAGTTATTGTTCTGAAGGTGAGTGTCGAGACCGGGAGAGAGAACAAGGTCTATGAGTATTTGCATAAACTGAGAGGGACTCTAAGAGAAGTGAATGAGTCGACAGTGCTGATCATAGAGAGTTGGTTTAGCGGGGGAAAGTCTGCCGATGTGGGAATAGTTAATCTTGACCCGGTTCTGGTTAAGGAAGCCGTTATGAGGAATGGAGGTGGGTGGCATGGACTTGGATGGCTTGGACAGGGCAAGTGGGTCTCGAGGAGGTCGACTATTGCTTCAGACGGAAAGTGCTGTGACTGTGGTGAGCAGTTGGTTTGTGTTGATATCGATAGAGTAGAGACTGAGAAGTTTGCTCAGTCACTTGCTTCTTTAGCCTTGGAAAGAGGACTCCAATCTAATTTTAAAGAATTTCAGGTCAGATATGAAATATAACCCATCTTTACTTACGTCTTATAAACTTTTTCTTGATTATGGATATATTGTGTGAAGATAAATTTACTGAATTTTCCGTAATAAATTTGAAGGATTGGCTTGGACAAAATTCCGAATATGAAACAGTTGTAGATGGAGCAAATATTGGATTGTACCAGCAGAATTTTGCGGAGGGTGGTTTTAGTATTTCCCAGGTTGTCAATTTGAGCTTTCTCTTTGTTGGCTGTTCCTTAATTTTTTTCTATAATAGGAAATGTATAGCCAAGGCTCTCTTTTGGTTTTTTAATTATTCCAATTTTCCAAATTTGTATAGAGCAGCTTGAGGCTGTTGTGAAGGAAGTGCATAACAAGAGCAAGAAATGGCCACTTGTTATATTGCATAATAAACGTGTCCGCTCGCTTCTTGAGGATGCTTCTCGAAGAGAGCTGATTCAGGAGTGGCTGGATAAGGGAGTGCTGTATGGAACACCGTATGGATCAAACGATGATTGGTAAAAACCTTAATCCTATGAATGACATATTTGTCCATTTTAAAAACAGAATTAAAAAATCATATCCTTTTCTTTTATCTCATTCTCAAGGTATTGGCTTTATGCTGCTGTGCAACTCAAGGGCTTGTTGGTGACAAATGATGAAATGAGAGATCATATTTTTGAGCTCCTTGGAAGTGATTTTTTCTGCAGATGGAAAGAAAGGCACCAGGTAGTTGCTTTTTTCCTTTTTCGTGTGTGGTGTATCCAATGGCTTTGACCAATGGCTTTTTCGTGTGTGGTGTATCCAATTTTCTACTGTTTTTGTTTCAGGTCAAATATACATTCAAGAAGGGCAGTCTAAAGCTTACTATGCCGCCTTTGTATTCTCTCGTCATCCAGGAATCCGAGAAGGGTTCGTGGCATGTACCCATAGCAGGTGAAGTTAGTAACGATTCTTTAAGAAACTGGCTATGCGTGACCCGATTGGGTTCAGAATCTCACGAAGCCGAGAAAATTTCTGACACAGATGTCTAGCAGACAAAGAACATGACAATGGTTCTGATAATTCTTGAATTTGTGGAGAATTAAATTGTAATGTTCCTTACAATGTGAACAATTATTTTTTAAGTATATTCCAACAGTGAATTTATATTACATTTCTTTGTTAGCTGTGCAGTTTTTAGATCATAAATTTATTAAATTAGAAAATCCAACTGTTTTAAAAAAATTTAACCAACCAACTATTAAAATACTAGTACTACCTCTTTTCCTAATCAAAAGATGACATTCTCAAATCAAAAAAGTGGGAGGTAACCATTAGTTTGGAAAGAAGGGAGTATAACTTTTGCACTTTAGTTCAATAAGAATGATGAATAAACATGTTACTCAACTAAAGATCAAAAAAGTAAAATTACTTTACAGAAACCTACTTGAAGATAATATAACCAAAGCATTATGAGTTTTACATACAAAAAGAAATACAAAAAATAGGTTCGATAAGGAACAGTAAAATAAGCCACTTCGACTCAATGCTAAATAATAAAGTGCAACAGCCCCATCGAACCAGAGTACAAGCATTAGCTCCCGTAGAATCCGAAGATATCAAAACCATTTAGGACCAACTTTGTTGTAGAATCCGAAGATACCAAAAACCATTTAGGACCAACTCTGTTGTAGCATCCGAAGATATCAAAACCATTTAGGACCAACTTTGTTGTCCCGGAAAATAATATAGATTTTCCTACTTAGAGAATAACTCCAGAGAGTTAGCATTTAGTACCATTCAGTTATGTCGAGATCAAGAACCCTAATCTTTTGCTATTGCATCCGTTTTATCCAATTCACCCGAAGCCGGTGGATCCAAATCCATTTGCTCTGATACTTGTTCCGCGTTTTGCACTTGATTGACATCTCCAGTGTTACAATCGATCCCAATGGCCTTCGGTGTAATATCGTCAGTTTGATCGTTTTTCTGCAAAGTACAATCCATGCTCTGCTCGACAGATTGATACTGAGAATCGAGATTTGTCCTGTCGGCTGTGGGAGGGCTGAGGTCCATTGTATTGGGAAGAACCTGTGCAAGTGTTGAGCACATCTGTTTGGAATCAGTTTCAGGAAGGGCCTCGTATTCGGATAAGAGATCCATGAACTCGTTAAGCAAACGTTGGACTTTTCGGTTTGATGCCATGGCTGGAAGAATATCTTCGCGAAGGAGCTTATGCTTATTCAGTCCCTGCAACAGGCAAAATATTAAAGGAAAAAGATGAGCTAAACCAGAACAAGCACATATAGATTATCTATCCATAAGCCAAATTAACTTCTAAATCAACAGAGAAAATTTCAGGCAAAAAAAAGAAAAAAAAAACGATTTGTGAATTTTAAAAGAAATAAGAAAGAAGGCCTTACAAGTACAGAAGGATCCCATGTCGGTGTTTTCGGATCTGACCCACATTCAGTCATTCCAATGGGAGGCCCAAGAAAACTCTCACAAATTTCTCGTAAACGAGACTCGTCTGCCTCCCTGCATTTTATAAAGTCCTATCAATAATAATAACTTATAAAAATTGTTTGCAAGAAAAAACTGTAAACATTTAATTTTTTACCTGGCTAAGAAGCGGATGTATGAAAGAAGACACTGCCGGTATTCAGTCGACGAATTTAAAGCCAATGCAGATGCCAACTGGGCTTCCAAATGAGCTCGTGTCTGCATGCCGTCGTCAGTCACTCTGCGCCATTAATAACTAGAGGTTAAACTAAAAAACTAAAATATCGTAAGCATACAAATATCCACTTGTAAAGCAAGTACAACAGGTTAAATAAAAAAAATTATCCCCAGGATTAATGTATAACCAACAAAATAGAACTTTAAAATTTAAATATACCCCAATGATATTTGTTTCTCTTTCACAAATAATGCATAACTGCTATTTTTTCTATAGTTGTGTTAAACATCAAGGGTAGTTTCCGTATACTAACAGTAAACCTCATCAACGCAATTGGGTAGCTCTGAGCCTATTAACCGTATCGTGTGCCTCCTTCGTATAAACATCAGACATTCCCGAGTAAAATTTTCTCAATATATCTACCAAGAAAATTCAGAAAAAAACTTGAGAATACATTTATGCAGACCTGCTCCATCCCGGCTTCCGCGCAAGAAATTTTCTGACATCAACCTGCAATGACGCCAGCTCACCACCATGAGTTGAACCCAGAGTCCACGAACTAGCAAAATTTGACGCGGGAAAGCAATCATCTGCCACTCTCAGCCAACACATAAGGCTCGTATCAAATAGATATGCGTGCCGTGTGGCCAAAACAACAAGTGGGGAGCCGGATTTTGATAATTTTGCAGAAATAACTTTAATTGTACCTTCACGAAAGCCAAGACATGGAAGAGATTTCGAAAACATAAATTACGTTGAGTTTGATCACTTAAATCAAAAACTTAGTAGCTTTACCAGTATCCTTAGCACTGGACTTTGGGTCAATTGTTATCAATGAAACCAGAGAATCGTGAAGCAGGCATCTGTTATTAAAGAGATCCCAAACATATACGGACCCTTTCCTTGTGACAAGCAATAGCTTCCAAGTGTCGTCACAGTCGATAAATACGGCGGCGGATCCCATCATCATGGTCGGCATCGCACGTCTCCCGCATTTCGTGTAAACCTTCTCAATGATTATAGAAAAAAATTAATGATTATAGAAATATAAGAGACAAAACCAAAATCCTGATTATCCATGCTCATCAACTGATTATTTAGTCCTCATCATTATGCAAGTTTAATTTTGAATTTTAATATTTAATCATCATTATATAGGTTGTGTTATTCACTTATTTGTCCTATAGTTTCCCCACCATTCCAATTATAACGTGGACGTTGAGCAGGATTATGTTAATTGCAATAACGTGGTTAAAAGAAAAGGGCAACACCATATGCCAAGAATAAAAATTCACATTTCCGCATTGTGATATCACTAGCCTGAATAAAAATGTCGAACAAGCAAGAGACTTTGATCAGTTAGAATCTGGAAAACACCAAAAGCATGCAATTCCAACATTATGTACAATACACAGATAAAAGTTATAGCTTCATAGATCTCGTATTCACCTGAATACAAAAAAATGATTGTAATAAACTTCAATTTTTTGGGTTATTTGGTTTAGATAATTTATCCTATACTCAATGCCAAACAAAAAATATCGTCATCCAACTAAATTAATCACATATAACAATCATACTCGCCAAATATGTCATTGAACGTAAAAAGATGTGAGGAGAAGTGGAGGGATTGAAGTTATAGTAAGTTACCAACCTGGAGGGACCCATCTTCACACCCAACAGCCCAAAAGTTGGGATTCCCAGACAAGACAGTGACCTTCCCAGAGATCCTATCAGACCAAAGATTTTGAGACCCTTTTGTACAAGAAATCTCTGTCTCCTTCATCACAAAAGTATTTCCCGCCCCCACAATGTCGTTAACAGCATGCTCTCTGGGCCGAGCCTCCAAGCACACAGGCAGTGTACCCTCCCCTTGTTTCTTATCAAACACCCTTATCGAAAGAATACCACCCGAAGAAGCTACATGTCCAACCTGCTCGACATTATTACCCATTTCTTTACTCCCACAGGCTTGAACCTTCTCAATAACCAAGCTATCACTAATAGAAGCCCTAGCCGTGACATTTCCACCCAAGGCTTTCCGTGTGGAACCCACATCACTATGTATTGCCCCATTATCACGCTCTAATGATCTCCCGTGGAATTCAAGAGCTTCGGGCTGATGGGCCGTGACTCCAACCGCTTCCGGTATTATCCGCTTCCGGCCATCGGGCCTTCTATATTCTTTTTGCTTCACGGGGCTCGACATCCGAGGCGGGCCCACTTTGTTTGGACCGGCATCGCCAGCGGTAGCTATATCTCCTGCTTTCTTTCCATCGCTTGTGGTAATGGTCTTTGCGACTTTGGCCGTGACAGTCGGAGGGGGTTTTAGGGACACACGGCTGTCCGGAAGGGTCGTATCTGACTTTTTGTTCGGGCCTTGTTTCACAGAGGCAGCCTCAAGCAGTAGCTGAGCTGGCGTCTCGGCTAGGTTCCCCTGCCGGCAGCTGACGTCGCCATAGCGGTTTCTCTTCAGGTCTTCTAATTCAGCGTCAGTTAGCTTTTGACCTATTTCGTTGGCGTCAAAATGAAATGTCGCCACTGTCCCGTCAAGGGAACACGCAAACAATGAGTACCCGTCAGGGCTCCTGCACTCACAGGAAAAATGTCAAAGTCCGACAGTGTTCAGACTCTGGATTTAACTTGCAAATTTAATCCCAATTAAATTCTAGCAAAATTCGTCCAAAATAAGAATCAATTGTTATATTTTTACTCCCAAAAGTGCAAAACCTTAAAAAAAAGGTGGTTCCCTAAGTGCGAAAATAGATAAATTCTGGTGGGACCAAAAGTTCAGTTTTCTCGGTAGAATTCAGAAGAAGCAAATTCAAAATGCAGCTTAACAGCACCGTGCTCAAGAAAAGGGAACTGAAAGCACATGAAGATTAAAAAGTTACCAAGTAAGATCCACCACACTCTGAGTAAAGAAATGCTTAGCCACAAACAGAGGGCGTGGACTCGAGGTAGTCCACACGGTTATGGTGCGGTCCTGGCTCCCTATAGCAATAACATTATACGGCTGTAAATCTTTTCCTTCGGCCTTCGAAGAACCGTTACTCCAACCAGACGATGTGTTATTCGTACCATGCGAATTTGGGACATTCTTTCTAAACATTGAATGATTGAATCTGGTAACAATGATCGGTGCGTTATGTCCTAGGAAGTCAAAAGTGGCGGACCATTCCCCTCTCTCGAGAACAGGTGCAGAGTGCCTCGGCTTTTGGAAACCGTGAGTTGTGGTTACAAAATGGCCGCAAGGTGACCAGTCGAGCCTCCTGAAGAAGGTGGAGCCAAGCTGGGAAAAGGAAAAGGTAAAAAAGCAGGTGGAAGAAATAGAAAAATGAAAGAGAATGGGCACGTTTCTTAATGTTTCCGAGTGGCCATTTCCATTTCCCATACATTCATAATTCAAAATTTTCACGTAAAATTGGAAATGGATAATAAAATTGTTTCAACTTACAGATTTAGCCCAATGGCCATCGGTTCTATGAGCAAGGCTCCAATCACTTGTTCGCCAGATTATGACAGTCTTATCATCTGATTGACTTGCTACGAATGAACCAATAGGATCCCAAGCCACACCTTTGACTAGACTAGAGTGGCCCCGGAGAACAGCCGTGCAGATGCCGTTGCTCATATCCCAGACGTGAATTGTATTATCAAGACTACCGCTGACCAATGTTGCATCATCCGGGGACCAATTAAGATCTACCTACTTTAACCATAGGACAAAAACAACACTTTGATTAGAGAGAGCATGTTTGCAAATCAAACAAATGCTCATATCAAGTGTTAATTACGCTAAGAATTCAGGAAAAAACACAAAAAGGAAATCCCTTGAGATATTACTAGTTTGTCTTACAATTACCCCTTTCATAACCCCCAAAAAATCAAGTACCCCTGAACATATGTAATTCTGAAAGTCGGTAGGGAATAAGATCAAACCTCAAGAATACTACAGCCTTTCAAACTAAACAAAATAAACCCCTTAAATTTCACACACACCATCTAAAACGGACCCCTTAATTATAACAATAAATCAAACCTATGGAATATTAACCCGAAAGTTTTAATTACCACGTCGGCAGTGTGTCCCCTCAGAGTCATGGCGGCTTTCCAGTTCTCGACATCTGGAGGCTCCCCACTGCCAAATTCTGTGGTCCCTGAACCGGGCTTTCTCTCGTGAACAAGAATAGCTTGATCATCCGACCCAGATGCAATATACCGCCCATGTTTGGCCCACCTCACACAGTTAACCGACCCAAAATGATCACGGAGGGTAGCGAGAAGCTTCGATGATGAGTCATCCTTTTGGAATTCCCTTCCAACGGATTTCGTGTTCCAAATCCGAACCTTAACACAAGAACAAAACAGAGTCAAGTCTTAACTAATAACAACAGATAGAACTTTTATTGAAAAAGTGTTTTTCAACATTGATTCAAATATCCCTCTAGCTACATTTCCCCTGAACTGCAGAAATACAACACTCAAGACTCAACTAATAAAATAACAATCGAAACGAGAATTCGGATTGGGAAAAGTAACACACCTTATGATCACCACCGCCGGTGGCGAACCTGAGGCCGCCGGGCTGAATGTCAATGGAGAAAATCTGAGTGCCCCCGTGCCTAATCCAACTGGGTTTCTCTGCTATCATCTCTCACCACTTCAAAATCAAATCACGAAATAACACAAAAAATATACCTAATTTTCACTTAAACCCCCGCAAGAAAAACCCTAATTTCCCCAACTTCATGCGTTGCCATCCCCAAAAGACGACCATGAAATAATCAAAAACCCTAAAAGGAAGCACATAGAATCACTGAAGAAATTTAAAAAAATATTTATGTCAAATTGGGTAATTAAGAACGGTATATTCCTGTTTGAGCGATGGTTGAAATTTGCTAATCAAATTGATAGATGAATTGGTTTACAGAACTTTGAGGTAATTACAGAAAATATTAATGGATAGGAGATTCATACACCAATAATATTACAACTATTAATCAAGATTTTAGAAGTAAAAATAAAAACTTGAGAGTGGCTAAAAAGTTGAAATTTTTGTAAGAAAAAAAACCCTAGTTTGAGAGTGGTAATTATTTTGAAGGAAACATGAAAGAATGTGGAAAGTTTTAATAAGGTGTATAGGGGAAAAATGTAAATGGAAATGTGAGTACTACAAAGCAATTGCTAGTTGCTACAAAAGAAAAAAGAGATGAAAAATTGCAAAACTAATTAAATGTGGGATTAATAATATGAATGAAGTTAATTGCTAGTTGCTTCAAAAGAAAAAAGAGATGAAAAATTGCAAAACTAATTAAATGTGGGATTAATAATATGAAAGAAGTTGTACATTTTTTGCTTATGAAGTTGTACATTTTTTTGCTTATGATCTTTATCAAAATAGCAAGAAATAGCATAAATAATTGAAAAGAAGTTGTAAATTTGTTAGGGGTATGGTGAGATATTGTTATTTATAATTTCATTTTACATTTCAATAATTTCAATTTATTTTAACCTTAAATTAAATTGATAAGTAGTACTTTAATTAATTAACTTAATTTTGTTAACTTAAAAAAACGAGTTTGAAAACAAAACAAAACCATCAAATGGGATAATTTTCTTCTCACAAACTACAATGATTCTTCGTAGACCTTCTAGAAACATCCAATCTCTCTGCAACTTCCCAAACTCGCTCAAGTCGTCTAACTACTCCCAGAACGCAGCGGCCGCTCTCGATTCCGAAATCCATCACTTCCCTTCTGTTTCATCAGATTCTCGTACAGCACACAAAGTGTTCGATGAAATTCCGCAGAGAGATATCTCGTACTACAACCACTTGCTTTTCGGATTCTCGCGCGACGGCCTTAACCTCGAGGCGTCAAACGTTTACTCCTTCGTCAATCGAACAGGTGTTCCCGTCGACGGGTGTAGCCTCTCCTGCATCCTGAAGATCTCAGTAATCTCGAACGATCATGCTTTCGGCAAGCAAGTCCATTCCCAGTGCGTTAAAAACGGGTTCTTTGAAGATATAAGTGTCAGTACCTCACTTGTCGACATGTATATCAAGAACGGGAGAATAGACGAAGGTAGAAAAGTGTTCGACGAAATCAGGGAAAAAAATGTCGTGACTTGGACTTCGCTTCTCGCGGGTTATGCTCAGAAGGGTCTGATTAAAGAAGTCGTGGAGCTTTTTCGAACAATGAGATTCGAAGGAGTCGAACCTAACCCTTTCACTTTCGCCTCTGTTCTCGGAGCTTTGGCTGATGAACGGGCTGAACGGGCCGGGCCCCAGTTACACGGCATGGTCATCAAGAACGGGTTGGATTCGACTCGGGTCGTGGGTAACTCTTTGGTCACTCTGTATTCGAAAGCCGGGAGGACTCGAGAGGCTAGAGACGTGTTTGACCACACGGGCTCGAAAGATTCGGTTTCTTGGAACGGGATGATAGCGGGCCTTATTTCGAACGGGCTCGAGCTCGATGCGCTCGATGTGTTTCATAAGATGAGGCGTGGTGGAGTAAGTTTTACTCAGACAACTTTCGCCTCTGTAGTTAAGTTGTGTGCGAAACTTAGAGAACTGGGTTTCGCCAAACAGATACATTGCCAGGTCGTGAAGTTTGGGTACGAGTGTTTCGACAATATCCGGACTGCTCTCATGGTTTGCTACATGAAGACTAGTGAGATGGAAGATGCCACTAGGATTTTCTCGGTTATGGATGATGTTAAAAGCGTGGTCTCGTGGACAGCCATGATCGGAGGGTACTTGAAGAACGGAAAAACGGAAGAAGCAATAGAAATGTTTGTCCGAATGCGGAAAAACAACGTTAAGCCGAATCACTACACTTACTCGACCGTACTTTCATCTCTCCGAGCCGATGCGATTTTCCAAGTACATGCAGATATAATCAAGACCAATTACGAAAGCTCGTCTTCGGTTGGTACTGCTTTGCTCCATGCTTACATTAACATCGGTAAAATAAACGAAGCGGCTAAAGTTTTCGAACTGATAGAAGAGATGGACATTGTTGCTTGGTCTGCGATGTTGGTGGGATATGCGAAAGAAGAGGATATTGAAAACGCGGTGAAATTATTCGTCCGGTTAAGTAAAGAAGGGGTCGAGCCAAACGGGTTCACTTTCTCAAGCATGATTAACGCGTGCGCTTCATCCTCAGCGGGTAATGAGCAAGGGAAGCTATTTCATGCTTGTGTGATAAAATCGGGTTATGATTATGCTCTGATTGTGAACAGTGCCCTTTTAACCATGTACGCGAAGAAGGGGGATATCGAGAGTGCTAATCGAGTCTTCAGGAGGCAAGTGGAAAGAGACTTGGTTTCTTGGAACTCGATGGTTTCAGGGTATGCACAACACGGCTATGGAGAAAAGGCACTCAACGTGTTCAATGAAATGCTTGAACAGAACTTGAAAATGGATGAGATCACGTTTATCGGAGTAATATCTGCGTGTACTCACACGGGACTTGTTAATGAAGGCGAAAAGTATTTCAACATGATGGTGAACGATCTTCGTATTTCTCCGACAATGGAGGTTTATTCGTGCATGGTTGATTTATACGGCAGAGCTGGGATGCTAGACAGAGCCATGGCTGTAATTACCGAAATGCCCTTCCCCGCCGGCCCCACCATCTGGCGTACTCTTTTGTCCGCATGCCGAGTCCATCGGAATCTGGAGATCGGAAAACTCGCTGCCGAGAAGCTTATGCTTTGTCAGCCAAACCACTCGGCTGCGTATGTACTGTTGGCGAATCTTTACGCAGTGTCTGGAAACTGGAGAGATCGGTCGAGCGTGAGGAAATTAATGGAGGATAGAAGAGTGAAAAAGGAGACTGGTTACAGCTGGATTGAAGTGAAGAACAAGACACATTCTTTCATGGCAGGGGATTATTCGCATCCGTTTTCGGATCGGATTTTCGAGAAGCTTGGGGAATTAAGCGTGCGTTTGAGGGAAGCTGGGTATAAGCCAGACACGAGTCATGTGCTACATGATATTGAAGAGGAGCAAAAGGAAGCTATACTTTCTAGGCATAGTGAGAGGCTTGCTATTGCCTTTGGATTGATTTCGGTATCTCGAGGGATTCCTATACGGATCATAAAGAATCTTAGAGTTTGCGGAGACTGTCATACTGTGATTAAATTGATATCGAAAATTGAAGGAAGAGAAATCATTGTGAGGGATTCAAATAGGTTCCATCATTTTGGTGACGGCTCGTGCTCTTGTGGAGACTACTGGTGAGTATATACATATATACAATTGCAGTTTGGTCTACTTATCTCAACATGGTGCTGCTTCATGAATTCGTCTTTCCGAATTGAGGTGACGGGTTTATGAGAAGAACACACGACGGTTGAGAAACTCAAGATACAGAAGAAGAGCCATGAACTTTGCCTGTTTTTTTTACACTTTGACCAAGAGATTCTGAACTCAAGGTTGGACTACATTTCTATAACTTTTCAAGCTTGGAGGATAGGCAAAACTTATGGGATCTTGATGGAAACCTTATTCGTTTGCTTGGATTCTCGAACGTTATCTAGAGGCTGAAACGAGGGACCTAACTGTTCTAAGTGCAGATACCTTCTTCTTACAAAGAAAATATATAGGTTGGACCACATTTCTGGAAATTGAAACGTTCTGCTGAAGAGGAAATCGATAATGTCAGCTTGTGTCAAGGTGAGAGAGGCTTCTGTAAAACACTGCCAGCTAAATGGGGATGAACAGTTGATGAATTCTTTTAGTTTTTATACAATGTAATAGCCATTTTCTTTTTAGATTTTTTTTTTGTTAAATGAACAGTTGATGAATTCTTTTGGTTTTTATACAATGTAATAACCATTTTCTTTTTAGATTTTTTTTTTGGTTAAATACTAGTATAATTTTGGTTGATAAGTTAGAAATTGCATTTGTTGCCTAAGCAAAAAAAACATTGTTACTCTTAAACAGGGTGCTGAATGTGGAAAAGCAAAAGCTTTTAAAGCCTTAATATAAATCCATTGCAATAAGTGTTGGGGATGAAGTTAGTTAAAGTTTGTACACAAACAATTAAAGTACATGCAGCTTTGAGAAGAGAAGTGTCAAGGCTCGTTTTCCTTTCCAAACGCGGAAGGCGAAAAACGCACAGTCATATAAAACTTCCCTTTCGGAGATGTTTGAAAACCGGTAGAAGGAAAAACTATATACACAAAAGACACCAAGAGAGAGTGTCCAGGTTGCTTTCAACCTTCCTCGCCAAATTCCTTGGTGAATCTCTCATGCACATCAAGATCCTTTTTGCTCACAGTCGGTCTTTGTCTTGCTAGGACCTTGTCGAAGTCAGTTTTCGAAATAGGAGGTGGAGTAATCTACATAGGTAGCATCAAATAAGAAGAAATACACTTAGTCGATAACGATTGACTTGACTACTTGAGTAGGTGAAGACAAATCATAATGCAATATCAATATTTAGGTACACTACACAAGTACAAAGATTCACATAAATATATACATGCATACAATATAACTGTCGGTTTAGATATGACTGATCTACACTTGTTTTGAAGATATTAACAACATTTTTCTTTTAATACTTTTGGATGATTTAGGCCAAAGATGCATTGAATTCTTAAAACCGGCACTTATCTTAGGTCAAGAAAAAAGAGGCAAAATGACAATTATTTCAACACGGATGGAGTACTTCACATTTATAGAGTAATATTTTAAAAAATAACCTGAGAACCAAGTCCTTGTGCAGCTAGCTCCTGCATGGTTATCTGGATAGCACCTGGTTGCTTGGGCCCACATGGAATCCACAACCCATTAGAAGTATTGACGAAGTACATGGCATCTTGTGTTTTACGCACGGGCTCAAATAAGACATCTTTCACCTGTTACAATAATGATTGTCATTTATCTATGTGCATTGAGTTACTGAGTTGTGTTCAGGTGAGAATGGGCTATGACTTACGCAAACAGAAATATCGGAACCAGAAAAGCCTTCGGTTTTACGACCTAGGGCTTCAAAGTCACTTTCAGTCAAGTTATGAGGAGTATCCCCTAAATGAACCTGCATAAGAGTAATAACAAGCCATAAGGAAAATTCGAATCTTCTGACTTCAATTATCAATTTGACCACTCTAAGAAAATAAAAGTATTAAGAAACTTGCTTTAAACATGTGTTGCCGAGCCTTGGCATCCGGGAGAGGGATGTATATACGCTTGTCAAACCGCCGCCTGATAGCCTATAGTTGAAAAAAAAAACATGCAAGTCAGCAAAAAAAATGAAAAATGCTTCATAACCTTTACCTGGACCTAAATGTTATACCTGATCCAAAGCATATGGAGTATTTGTTGCAGCAAGAACAAGGACTTTATCGTCATTGTGTCCCACCCCCTAATAATCGAGACATTATATAGCAATGAAACTGGTAAGTACTAGAGTATTTATCTGCATTAACAAAGAAAACATGACAACCATAGTACCATTTCAAGCAGACTATTAAATAAAATGATTTTAAGAAATACATGTCACTTTCATCTATTGTTTCTGGTCAAAACAGCTGAGCTTAACAATTGGACAACATTAACATCACATTATAAAACATATTATATATAACAGTAGTACAGTAATCCCTTTAGTTAACTGCTCAAAATGTGATCATTTGCCACTACATTTGAATTACCTGCATCTGCACTAGTAGCTCTGTTTTAATTCTTCTGGAAGCTTCACTCTCATTTCCTTCTCCACGCTGCCCAACAAGGGAATCTATTTCATCGATAAATATGATGGAAGGAGAACTTTCACGTGCCATTTGGAAGAGATTGGAGACTAGCTTTTCACTTTCACCCATCCATTTTGAAACCAAGTCTGAAGAAGAAATACTGCAAAAGAACAGCAGTTGGCACTTGCCAACTTTATATCCATATTTGATCTCTGAAAACGAGGAACAGAAAATACCAACGAAGAGAAAAAAAAATTGAGGCATGTTGCATGTTTTTTAAGGGGGAAAACATTTCTTTAGATGATAGTCTGATACTTTTCAATCTCGATGGTTGGGGATTGTGAATAAGTAATGCCAAAGGCAGGCCTTCAAGTTCAAATGATTTACCAGGTTGATAATGAGTATTAACATAAGCCTACCATCACACGTTAAAAAGCTCAGCATCTCAGCTAAATCTTAATTGGAAATAGTCCATGAGAGACCCCATAAAATATTACTACCATTTCACAACTTTCCAATTAATAAACATAATCCAGGGAAATCAACACTATACCCAATCATATTTTTTGCTTATCTCCACGTGACATTTCCTGAATCAAAACAATGCTTAGCACAAGCAGACAAGGGTTATACAAAAGGAATAATAATCCCCTTTAGAAACCCTACTACCCCAGGCATAAACTGACATCTTATCACTGGGTTGAAATGAAAATCGAGCTTAAATTACAAATGATAATTATAAGTACATGCAATAAGAGCAAATAAGGTACCTGAAAAATGTTGAGTCAGCTTCAGTGGCAACAGCCTTGGCTAAATATGACTTTCCAGTTCCCGGTGGACCATACAAAAGAAAAGCCCTCCATGGGCGTCTCTTGCCTAAAAGAACATCAATCCATATTACAATCAAATGGATGCATCCGTATCTAATATCTAGAATAAGTACTGTCTATACATAGGCATATAGCAAGGTAGTTCCAAAACAAAGTTTGTTCAAATTTGTCCAATATCTACTCTTGTGCTTGGTCCACATAAACTCATGCATACATTATACATAAAAAAATGCAGAAGATCATTGCCATGACGATTGTTGGCAATGACCATAAATCTAATGGCAATGGAGAGCTATTTGCATTACCTAAAAAAGCATACACATAAGAACAGGTTGTATTGACGACTTAATACTTGATAAAAATTCTAATCTCAAGAAAAAAAAAGCCTCTTTCAAACGACTTTATACCACTGATGATTTAAATCACCACATTCAGATAATTCTATAATACATGTAACATATACCAGTAAAGAACTGCGGGAACTTCACAGGAAGAATCACAGCCTCCTGCAGCGCCTGCTTCGCGCTCTCCAATCCGGCAACATCGTTCCACTTAACATTCGGCTTTTCCCTAACGATCGCGGAATTCAAACCCGACCGAAGCTTCTCCTTATCGGCATCCTCCCCGTCATTGCCCCCATCCTTGGGCTTTGTCTTGGGCCGGGCCGCCACGGCCGCATCCCCGTTAGCCCCGGGACCTGTCCCCGAACCGCCATCGTCTAGCACGGCCCGGATCTCCTCGGCCCGGCGCAAGTACTCCTGGAACTTCTGGGTGATGGCTTCTTTGATTTTAGGGTTCTTTTCGTACTTGAGGTGGGTTTTGAAGTACTCCAAGGCGTTCATGTACAGAGGAAAGGCTTTCGCATAGTTTCCGGCGTTGTCCTCCGACACCGCCTGCCGGACGTACTCGATCGCCTGCTCTTTGAAATTGCTGTACATTTTTCTCCGATCATAAATTTACGGATCGGCGCGGTGGATTGTATTGAGGATAATTTATTGATCTGGAGCTCGATTTGCTGTGGGTTGCTTCTGAATCGGTCGATCGGAGACGACAAAGAAATGGAATTTTGGGGTTAGGTATTTTTCGTTTAGAAGGTTGAAATTGAATCGGAAAGAATGCGAAAATAATTGTGTTTTTTTTCCCTTATATCGCGTGGTCTTTAACGCGCTTCCAATCGGAAATCAATTGTTCGGTTCCAACTTCTCGAGTAATTAAGAGATGAAGAACCACGGTCCACACAAAATCTCGACTGAATAAATCCCGACAACAACAAGAGTGAATTAGCCGCTCGATTTGACCGTTACAACTTAGTAAAACCTCTATTAATTAATACTCTATAAATTAATAACCTCTTAAAATAATAAAATTTTCCGGTCTCCACTTGCAACTTTATAAAAATAATCTAATTCGATAAGATAATATAATAATAAATTTTTAAAAAAAACTCTTTATAAATATGAGGTCTCATCAAAATTTTATATTAAAAATTTATAAATATTACAATTATAAATATTAGTTTTCATCAATACTCTCAAAGTTGAGTACTCATGTGATCTATTTCAAATGTTTGATAATGTACCTTAACTAACATTCAAAGAATATTTTTCATCAACTGATTTTTGTAATATTTTTAGTGCATGATGGTCCATTTTATATTCACATAATATTTTATGCATTTGATCACTTATTGATGAATTTGTAATATATTTTAAATGATGAAAAAACATAATTTAATATTATAAATTAGTTTGTTTTTTATGAATATAATAGTTAATATTATATATTGAATCTATAATAATATACATGAACATATTAATTAGTTGCAATAAAGTTGATACATGCTTAATCCAATTATTTTAAATAAATATATTTAAATTTATTGAATTTGAAAATTCTCTCTTTTAATTAATAAAATATTAATTTATCGATGTATTAATACCTCTTTAAATTGATAAAATCTTACGGTCCGACGTATTAAGTTATAGAGGTTTTACTGTGGTTACATGTCACTTCGATATTAAATAATATATTCGACCTATTAATATAAACGTGTTGTTCAATTTCTTTATTTTACTTATTTTTTAGATAAAACAATTTCTAACAATTGAGTCAAAAAATATTTACCTCTTCATAGTTTGTAAGTGCACTCACACTTAATTCACGAGAGTGAGCTCGCCCGAAACTCGTTTTGACAGTTACAACTTACAGTAAAACCTTTATATATTAACAGCCTCGGGAATGTGAAATTTTATTAATTTATAAGTTATTAATTTATCGAAGTATTTTTTTCATTTAAAAGACAAAATCGAGAACGAAAAAATTTATTAATTTAGAGAGGTTATTAATGTATCGAGTATTAATTTATAAAAGTTTTACTCTACATAGTTACATGCTATCTCACAGAAGTTTGCAAGTGCGCTCAACGTTGACCACCTGTTACCATTTCTTAGCGTTGGAGAAGTACAAAAAGTAGCTTTGTACCCCTTTCTACACAAATCTAATACTTTGTAAATGAAGATTCTAAAATAATAGTCACATGTCAAAAATGAAAATAATTAATACAAGAATTTTGTTTTATCCATGATTTTTAATCAAAGTATCATACTGTATTTCTCTCAATAATTATTCACATTGATATCCGGTTGACTAAAATATAGTACAGGGAAAACAACCTCTGCAGAGTAACAGCTCTCATGACTACTATCTCCGGAATCATCATAGTTCAAAACTAGAATACGTGTTTGCTCAACACAAGGAAAAAGATACTACAAAGATTCAGCCTTCCAACACCAATAGGCGGTCGTTGCTCGGAAGAGTCTGGATTCCGTTCACTTCACTTCTGGAATCGGGCGCCAGATGTGCGTACTAATGTCTATAACTAGCTAGCTCATTATTCACACATGTCTACACTTTGACATCATTAAGGTCGTCCTTGTCTTTTTATCAGGAACTTTCTTTCTCTCCAGCATCATTTTTTGTTTTTCTCAGTAGTGAATCTCTTGACTTTTTACAAGACTACATATTATTTTTAAGGTTGTAGCTTTGTCTTTTTATCATGCACTTTCTATTTCACCAGCTTCATTTTTTGTTTTATTTCAGTAGTGAATTTGTTGACCTTGACTCTCCTTCAGTAATTGCTTATTATATGTCAAAGTTGGACCAATAACACCTCAAAAACCCTTGTCGAAGCCCAAGGTTCTTCAAGTCATTCATTCAATCATTTTATTCTCTCCTCACTTCTTTTCTCAAACATGATCAATGCCTTTTTTCCCTAACTCGCCTTCGAATCTTTGCGCGATGGATTCAACGATCATCAGATGCATCGACGGAATCTTCCGCGAGATGATATATAGAATATTTGACAATCACACTTCCAAACACAAATCCGAAAAAATGAACAACCGCGTACGTCCTTTTTACACGATCCTCCTCCTCATCATCACGGCCGCCTCTCTCACCACCCTACATCTCTTCAACCTCAAACCCGGGGCCCACTCGCCCCCCTTCAACCAAACTCTCTTGAAACAAGCCGAAATCGACGTCGGCGAGCCGAGTTTGAAGCAAGAGATCGAAGATTTATTAGGAGACAACAATTATCGAAGCACAGTCGCTCAAAGGTCGGTTCGAACCACATTCTCGTACCTCAAACCCCACGAGCTCCGCCTCCTCTGGTCCAAATTCAAGGAGTCCTTATCCGAATGGTCCGAAAAACGAGCCCTAGGGGTAATTTCGGAACTAATCAAATTTCGAGTTCATTACAACAGTTGCGCCGTGGTCGGGAACAGCGGGATTCTCCTGGGGAGTCAACACGGCCAGCTCATCGATTCCCACGAGGCCGTTGTCCGTCTCAACAACGCGCGGACCGAGGGTTTCGAGCCGGACGTGGGGTCGAGGACGAGCGTTTCCTTCGTCAACAGCAACGTGCTCCACGCGTGCGCGCGGCGAGGTGTCGGATGCTCGGCCTGCCACGTGTACGGCGAGCGGGTCCCGATCGTGACGTACGCGTGCCAGCTGGCGCACCTCGTCGACTGCTTGGTGTGCAACGAGTCGGTGATTTTGACGGACCCGAGGTTCGACGTGGCGTGCGCGAGGATCGTGAGGTACTACTCGCTGAGGAGGTTTGGGGCGGCGGCGCGTGAGGGGGAGTTTTTTCATTACTCGTCGGGGATGCAGGCGGTGATGATGGCGGCGGGGGTTTGCCGGAGGGTGAGTTTGTTCGGGTTCGGGAAGTCGGGGGGATCGAGGCATCATTACCACACGCGCCAGGTGGCGGAGCTTTCGTTGCATGATTACGAGGCGGAGTACGATTTTTATCGGGATTTGGCGGCGGGGCGCGGCGGGGCGGTGCCGTTCGTGGCGGAGGGGTTTGAGTTCCCGCCTGTTGTTATGTACAAGTAGTTTGATGTAATTGCAAATGAGTCCTTTTAAAGTTCGTGAATTACGGAAATACTGCATGAAATGAAACACACCAAGACCAAGTCAACTTTGTGATATAATGGCAATCCTGCAATTAATTATATTTTGAGGGGTTCTTCTTTGCCTCGTTATTCTGTCGCGAACACCTTTTATGAAGCCCAACGTATGGCCCAAATAAAGATCAATTCAAGCCCAATTCACTGAAACAGTCTCGAAATCCGTGGTGTAACATTTCGGAATCAAACCGTAGCACTCACTCCCTCTCTCGGATTGCTTTTACTCGCCGGATAAATTTTGGGGGTTTTCGGTTTTTGAGAATCGAGGAAGGAGTCGAAGATGCAATCGGCGGCCAGAAGAAGCGGCGGGGCCATGGAAGGTTTTTACAGGCTGGTTATGCGCCGGACTCCTGTATACGTCACCTTCGTCATCGTCGGCGCTTTTCTCGGCGAACGCGTATGTATTTACCTTGAAACCTGTGTGTTTGAATGTGTGCCCGTGTGTGTGTTTCTACGTGTTCGTATTGCCTCGATTGATTCGGATCTGGGAAATCCGATGTCGATGTTTCTAATGAGTCGAGAAAAATGTCTTGAAATTTGATCATTATTATTTTGGATTGTTGAGTTTATGTTGTGATTTCTTCCTGATTCCAGGCCGTGGACAGTGGAATTCGTAGTCTCTGGGATCACGTCAATGTTGGGGTACTGCTTTTTTCCTTCTTAAAGATTTTTAAGAATATTAGTATAGCTGCTATTTTCTGCATTTTTTTATGGGTTATTTTGGTGGGGTTGTGGCCTGTGGGGCATTATGTCAGAGTACTGGGGATGAATACCTTAACCACGCTTCGATTTCGAGTTTTATTCCTGGTGTTTCATGTATCTCGCGGTGGTTTCCATTTTCCTCATTTATTTCATTCAAAGAATATGGACAGTGCAAATACGAAATGAATGAGATAGTAGAATGTGATCTATTTACTGAAATTTTATGACTTTTGCCTGTTTAAGTGTTAGTCGATATTTCGTGTGGTGCTTGTATTTTCACTAGGAATTGATGGTCACTGAGAAAGCACTGAAGGGTTTGGAGGGGGGATAAATACATCCTTGTGAAATCTTGAAATTTATGGGTGTTAATGCTTGTCATTTCTAGATGTTTTTTCTGATTCATAGAACAAAAATATCTTCTTATTTGATCCCTTTCAAAGAAGTTGCTTTGGTCTAATAATATTCACTTGCATAGTTGCATCATAAAATATTTTAGAAAAATGTCATACGTGTCACGTGAGATAGCTATGTAGCTTTCCAGTAATCAATTTCTTCGTTTTGATGGAATTTCTATCTAGTCCCTGTAGAGCAACCGCCTAATAGACCGATGTAAACCACCTTTCTGAAGTATCTATTGCATTATTTGTAGGTTATATTTGTCTGTCACTATAACAAATACCCACTTGACCTTTGTTTTTCATCCTATAATTGCATCCTCAAACTTCAAAAGGAGTGTTGTAATAATAGAATATTAGCAGCTTTTGTAAATATCTCTTATTTCTGTTATAAATTGTTAGGGTGCTTTGCTTATATTTTTGCATTTAGTAGTAACGAACGTGCATCTGTGTGTGCATTGCAATAAAATTTTGTGGTTCTTGAATTGCAGAAACGCTATGAGGATATTTCGGTTTTGGGACAGAGACCAACCGAGGAATGAAGTTTGGCACCAGTCTTCTCAGTAGCTATAGAAGACATGCTTTTTTGATGTTCAATAATTGTTAGTTTATTTGTACGCCTTCACGATATTTTTATGATATAAGAGCAGGCGAGTTTCGGAAAAAACAATTGATGCTGCCTACCTAATGTGTTAATTTAGTGTTCTCCAGATTATAAATCAGAAGTTACTTCATTTTTCTTTGATGCTTGTGTAAGTTGTTTGTCTAATAACTTGGAATTTGCTTAACAGGCACTGGTAATCGGACATGAAATTTACGTCGACCTCTTACCACCACCAAATAATTTTGATCCGATAAAAAGTAGGGTCTTGTTATCATTCATTTTTCGATTATTTGTTTGTATTTTTATTTTTCGAACTTATAGTTACATCTGACCAATAAGGGAATAGAGATAATAAGATTTTTGTAAATTGAGAAGGAAGTAAATATTTAAAAAGCCAAAGTTGAAACAGTAGAATATTGGCATGGGTTCTAGAAAAGTAAACGAGCGAGACAATCACGATCTAAAAATTATTCGAGCTAAAAGCTTGGGTAATCACTAATCACGACCCAAAGCCCAAATAATTGAGCCCAAACAAGAATTTGCCCAAGCCCATTCAAGAGCCCAAGTCCACACTTAGTTCTAGGGTTTCGGTCATGTAATATATTCGCTTCACTCCCAAAACCTAATCGTGATTCTCCATTTCCCATCAGGTCAGCTATTATCCTCCGCCACCATTTTCTTCATCGCGTCTATCGTAAATTTATCTGTATTTATCTACCTCTCGTGTATTTTCATGAGTTGAAATCATACTGATATAGTTATTCATTTTTTTTCTTCTGCTGGATCTATCTTCTTCAACAAAGCAGCGGCGAGCTCGGGAATAAAAGAAGACCTGAATCATGAGGTAAGCTCGAGCCGATTATGTTTACAGAATTACAGTATCTTTTTTTTTTGTTTGTTTACGGTAATATTTCAGTTCTACATTCAGTAATTCGATCGTTCTCATGACATCAGTAAATCAAAATGAATTTATTAGGATACGGTCGTGATTTTTGGTTCTGTATTCGTACATGTTTTGTTCGTGTTTTTTCTCAATCTGATCGATGTATTATGTTTCTGCAGTAAGCTTCAGAGTGAGGCTCTCAGGGAAGCCATTACTGTAATAGTAGCTAATGAAAAGAAGAGGAAATTCACCGAGACCATTGAGCTTCAGATTGGGCTCAAGAACTATGATCCCCAAAAGGACAAGCGTTTCAGTGGCTCCGTCAGGCTTCCCCACATCCCGAGGCCCAAAATGAAGATCTGTATGCTCGGAGACGCCCAGCACGTTGAGGAGGTATAACATTTTTGTCAGCTTTGGTTGTGTATCTCTTATTGTCAACATAAATTTACTGTGGACTGTTAAATTTGTCTTTGAATTAGAGGCCATGATTTACAAATTTCTGTTGTCAATTTGGAAGTTTGATAGTGAAATATTGTGTTGGGTACTAGAAATTTATATGTACCTCTGCTCATTCTAAACTGTTATTAATATATGGAGTCATATTTTTATTTAAGAGTCTGTTTATTAATTTGAATTAATCTTCATAATTATTTGTTTACGGGTGAGTGCCAAAACACTTTGATTTCTTATAGATATTTTGCAATAATGATCATACATCACACCCTATTTTCAACCCAGCAATTTAATTTTAGTTGTTGTTTTGTTAGTTTAAATTGATTAAACTTGTAATCTTTCTTTTGTTGTCAATATTTATGATTTAATGAACTAATTGGACTGTACCCATAAAATTATTTTTGCAGGCAGAAAAGATTGGCCTTGAGTCAATGGATGTGGAGGCTCTGAAGAAGCTGAACAAGAACAAGAAGCTAGTGAAGAAGCTAGCTAAGAAGTATCATGCTTTCTTAGCCTCAGAAGCTGTCATCAAGCAGATTCCCCGTCTCTTGGGTCCTGGCCTTAACAAGGCAGGCAAGTATTTTTCTTTATATATGCTAGAAGTATTTAATTTTGTTCAAATAGTTGTTGGCTTTTCTAACTGTTTGCAAGTCATCGAGTACAAAACCATTTCACTGTCTTATATCTCACAATTGATTTTTAGATCCACCTGTGAAAATAGAACAACTTTTAAATTCTGTATAATATACTTTGGTACAACTGTTGAATTGTAAATATAAATTTATTTATTTTCTTCACTGATTGCAGGTAAGTTCCCTGCTCTCGTGTCTCACCAGGAATCCCTTGAGGCCAAGGTGAATGAGTCAAAGGCTACTGTTAAGTTCCAACTTAAGAAGGTGCTCTGCATGGGTGTTGCTGTTGGAAACCTCGACATGGATGAGAAGCAGATCTTCCAGAACGTTCAAATGAGCGTCAACTTCCTTGTCTCTCTTCTGAAGAAGAATTGGCAAAATGTAAGTTCATTATTTCACATTTTCCTTGTAATTAATTTGCTTAACCTAACCGACATTCCCTTGCTTACGTTTCATACTGATTTTTGTAATAACCAGGTGAGGTGCTTGTACTTGAAGAGTACTATGGGAAAGGTGCAGCGAATCTTCTAAGCATTGGAGTTGTTATTCGATTTTTATGAGATGGGTAATAGTTGTATCAGAGCAAAACAGTTCAACATTTTGCAGAAATTGTTTTTTGTTTTGTTTATGTTTTTCCTTTGTTTTATTAGTGTGCTTGGATCGACTATGAATACTGTTTTTCTTGAATTTATATCCACCCTTTTAGCCTATAACTTTACAATTGATGTTATTCCACTTCTGCAGTGTTCTATCATATTTTTATTTCTTTATTATAGTTTAATTTTTTATTTGGCGTAAATTGTTTATGAATCTACAGTATTTATTTATATTAAGAATAATATTCATATTTTTTTGAAAATAATCAAATTGAACAAGTATCTGTATTTTTTTACAATAAAAATGTTTAGAAATATAGTTTTTGTTATTAGTTTATTCAACTATTCTAATAAATTAATGTTTTTCCAAAATTTAATGAAACTACTATTTTTGTTCTAATTAATTATACCTTTTTTAGTTAGTTTTTTGAGTTTTTTTATTGTTGTTTATGTCAATAATAAAAATTTTAATACTCAAACGAGTGTATACTTTAATATTTTCAATTCAAGTTTTCAACCAATTGAGCCAACCAATCTTAACAAATAATCCTCACGATTTTTTTTGTTCTTGTTTTGTTTTTATTTTTTGAATTGATGATGATCCTTTTGTGAATTGATGATGATCCTTTTGTGAGAACTTAGGTTCTACTAACAATTTTTGTGGTCAAGATTTTTGTCATTATAATGCTCGTTGTTTTGTGATTTTCAATTTATACTGATATTGTAATTAACATTTGATATAATGAATAATTAGATATATTGATGACCATATTTATATTAAACCATACCATTTGTCTACTATCAATCAAATTATACCAATTTTTTAACCTATTGAACTATATCAATTATTTTCAACATATTTTACTCCAAAAATTTTAGAGTATATATTAAAAATACTAAAATCTTAAAAAAATCATAAATATTTTTTAAACATTTTTACATTTAGTATAATTTAAATTTTGAATATTCAAAAACAAACAAAATTTTATATTCGCTCGGGGACCACGAGGCACGACACGATCCCCATTTTTTATTTATAGTAATTCATTTTTATTCTGATAAAAGAAAAAAAGGGCGGCGGCTGCAACGAGGTTAGTCTCTTGTATCTTTCATATGAAGCATTAGGGTTTTTCTCTTGCTTCTTCACATCATAAATATTTGAGTTTCGAATTGCAGATCACACCTCGACCTGTAACGGCTATCGATCTCTCCACACCCCTTAATTTCCTTTTTCCAGCGACCATTTTTAACATCACAGGTACTTTCTTCATCTTTCATGGATATATATATATATATATATATATATATATATATATATATATATATATATATATATATATATATATATATATAGAATTGGATCAATCCCAGATCTTGAAATTCCGCTAGGATTTAAGTTTTTTTCCTTAATAAATGGTTTCTTTGGAACATGTGTTTTGCATATGACGTTGATGTGTAGTTCTTTATCTTTGAATCTCTGTGATTTCCGAATGTTTTTTTTTTTTTCAAAAAATTTCCGTAATTTTATTTTGGTTGTGTTGTTGGAAAGGGTTTGAATTGAATAATTATCGGTGCTTTTTGTGATGCTTGTGTCTTCATTTTTTTTTGCTTACTGTATTGCTTTGTATAATTGAACTTGTATGGAGCTTCGAGTGAAGGGTATGGAAGTATTTTGCTTGCGCTTCTCAAAATGCTCCGAACATTACCTTGCTTTGTTGCTATGCAAATGGTTTGACCAATATATTCAACCATTGTCGTCATTTTGCAACAAGCATACATACCATCGTTTTCCTTATTTAAAAACCAGTATATCGTTCTCATTTGTTGTTTTAGTCATAGATGCGTGTGAATTACATTGTGTTTTATGATTGGACCCTCGATCATGGAGGTGTTTCTATTACATGAGTTTTTTTTGTAATTAGATAAAACCTTGAGGGTAGTTTGTTCATTCCTATCCCTTTGCAAGATTATTGTTTTTCCTTCGTGTGATTACAATAATGAGTTTTGAGTTTAAGAAAGGGTACATTGGGCTCGACTTGTCTAATACCAATTTCGCCCCTTTCTTTAGGAGAAATGGCAAGTGTTACTCTTCCCACAATTTGCATGTCCAGAATCCCTCCACGAAGACCAACTTCATCCGTATACAGCCCATCTTCCTTGGGTTCATTGAAGCCCATTGCTAAATCCATGGGCCTGAAAATAAAGCCCGATTTCAGAACATATGCCATGGCTACTTACAAGGTTAAACTGGTGGGGCCCGACGGCTTAGAGTCTGAGTTCGACGCCCCTGACGACACTTACATCCTCGACTCTGCTGAGAACGCGGGGGTGGAACTCCCATATTCCTGTAGAGCAGGCGCTTGCTCCACATGTGCAGGGAAAATGGTCTCGGGCAATGTCGACCAATCAGATGGCTCGTTTCTCGATGATAACCAGATGAAGGAGGGTTACTTGCTGACTTGTGTTTCGTACCCGACTTCAGATTGCGTGATCCACACGCATAAGGAGAGTGATCTGTATTGAGAATAATCTGTGATCGACTTTCGATTTGCATCGATGGATTTGTTTGCTAGCTTGGTTGTAAAACTGTGTTGTTGGGTAGTAGACTAGTAGTGTTTTCCAGAGTATGGGTTGGGTTGTCTCGGTCTAGTGGGCCCAGAGAACATTATCAGTGCCTTTGTATGAAGGTTGAAGAGCCCGAATAAGAATAAAGGCCCTAATTTACGGCCCACCAGAAAGAAAAAAAAAGCCTTTACATTATTTGCCTTTTTTTTTTTTTTAATCTTTTTGTGTGATTTTTTTGGATGAAGTAATATAAAAAAGTTAGACAATGGTTGGTTTTAAATTAAAAATGTAAAATAAAATCATTTAAAAAAAATATGCCCTCTCATTTCTAAATTATTTGAAAAGTAAAAAATACTCGCCCTTTCTTAAAAAAAAACATTTTTAAATTGTGATATTTGAAGAGAGACAAACAACAAATATAGATGAATTAGTATTGTTAATCAAGATATGAAGTGAATTAATGATTGATGTCATTTTGTAAACAAAGATGAGGGAGGGCGTTCTTGGAAATTCACACATCTTAGTTGTCTGCAATTTACTCTTCCTAGCTGGTGAATGAATGAATCCCCAAATACTTTCTTGGTCTCATTCAATTCTGATAAAGACGATTAAAAAGGTGACAAGAAATATATCAAATCACATCACGTAATGAGTTAATCAAGTGGGAAACACACACATACACAATCTTTTCCCACTTTTATTTCACATTATAAAAATTATATTAAAAATATTAATAATAACAATCAAGATTTGCAGCTCATTCTTTTTCACACACCTGTCTCAAATAAATAAAGAAAGAAATGGGGTATACATATAAACACAGACATTCAACAATAAAAAACCTTTGTGGCTGGTTTTTGTTTGTCTGTCAATGGCCACCATGTTCTGGGTTCTTCTTCTCATCCTCATTTTTTCAGGTTCTTTATTCCTCTGCCTCTGCTACCTTTTTAATTACAGCCCTTTTCATTTCAATTTTCAAAAAGAAAAAAAAAGTTTCCTTTTTTAGTACGTGTGTGTCTTGCATGTGAAGAAGGGCTTCTTTGAAGAATTGAGGTTCTGGGGTTTTGTAGTAGTTATAAAAGTTGATTAATTTATCCTGGGTTTGTTGAATTCTGAGGTTATATGTTCTGATTTCAGTTACAGAGAATTAAAACAACTTAAAGAAGGGGGGATTCTTGAATCTGTATATATGTCATGTTTTTTTTCCTTATTTAGTCCATGAAAAAGTTTGATTCTTCTGTGGAATTCTTCGATTTGATATCTCATTCTTTCATAACCGAGTTATAACAAATGAGATTTTAATGTTGAATTTGATGTTCTTACTAGTAAGAGAGCTTCGATTCGATATCTCATTTCTCATTTCTCATTTCGGATTGAAATTTGAAATTAATGCAAACAGATTCATTCATCATCAGCACACGTGGCATCGGATTAGGAATCAACTACGGCCAGATCGCCAACAACCTACCTCGGCCGCCACGTGTCGCCCACCTCCTCACCTCCATCAACATAACCCGAGTCAAACTCTACGACGCGGACCCCACAGTCCTCTCCTCCTTCGCCAACACCCCCGTCGAGTTCGTCATCGGGCTCGGAAACGAGCACCTCCAGCGAATGTCCGACCCGGCCCAGGCCCAATCCTGGGTCCAACAAAACCTAAGCCCATTTATACCCCAAACCAAAATCACCTGCATCACAGTCGGCAACGAAATCCTCACCGGCAACGACACTCAGCTCATCTCCAATCTCCTCCCGGCCATGAAAAACATCAACCGGGCCCTCACAACCCTCGGCCTCAGCAAACAAATCCAGGTGTCGACAGCTCATTCGTTCGGAATCTTATCAAATTCCTTCCCCCCTTCTTCGGGCTCGTTCAGGCCCGACCTCGTCGACCAAATCCAGGGCATCTTGAACTTCCACTCCCAAACGGGCTCTCCGTTTTTAATAAACGCGTACCCGTTTTTCGCCTACAAGGACAACCCGGGCCCGGTCCAGTTAAACTACACACTATTCGGGCCCAACGAAGGCCAGATGGACCCGTTCACAAACTTGCTTTACGACAACATGCTCTACGCGCAGATAGACGCTGTTTACTCTGCTATTCGGGCTTCGGGCCATGTGAAGATTCGGGTCCAGGTGTCGGAAACTGGTTGGCCCTCGAAGGGGGACCCGGATGAGGTGGGGGCCACGCCGGAGAACGCCAGGCTGTACAATGGGAATCTGTTGAGACGACTCGAGCGGGATCAGGGGACTCCTGGGAATCCGAATGTGCCGGTCGATGTATATGTGTTTGCGCTGTTTAACGAGAATATGAAGCCCGGCCCGTTGTCGGAGAGGAATTACGGGCTTTATTATCCGGATGGAAGCCCGGTTTATAGTATCGGGTTGCAGGGGTATATTCCTCCGTTTCCTCGAATAATCTATTCGGCTTCTGGAAAAAATGTAAGGGCATATATATGTACATGACTTTGCTGTTGTTTTTTGTCCTGCAAATTACAAAAATCTGTTGAGGCTAGCTATGATTTTAGGGATGATTACAGAAAGGTCCTTTGAATTCTTTTATTTATTACAAACTGCACCCTCAATCCTGTGGGTGCATTTGTAATTGAAAGAGTTCAAGGGCATTTTTTGTAATAAAGTAGAATATCAGGGGTGATTCTGCAATTTCCTGTTATTGTTCTTATTAGCTTTCTCTCCAATTTTTTCAGGTCATATGTTTCTTGAATCTCCTCCTCCTCCTTCAGTTAGCTTTGTTGATCTGATGTTTATAGCTAAGAGTTTATTTCCAGGAGAAATTCGGAGGTAAGGGGTTCTTTACCTTTGATTCTGTTTTACAGATTGCACCATCTATTAATCGAACATTGCTTTCACATGACCGCCTCAAATGATCTTAACACGACTACTTTTTGTATTTAACCAGGTTACGAGAAATGCCGAGCCTATTCATGAGCTCCTTACACAAACTCTATAGAGAACAGACGAAACGCATACCTGATTTCCTCGAATAGTTCGATTCATTCGGAGCCCTGAAAAAATAAGTATTGTAGCCAATTGGTGATGTTCACCTATAGAGTTTATATATCATAGAATTTCATTTTATTACAGTATAGTGTTTCTCTTCTTTATGAAGCCGATACAAGTGATTTTACCTTTTTACCCTTACGGAAACTTTGCATTCTGAGAGAAGGTCTGTCGAGAGGTTACAGCTACTAAGCGTCGAAGGGCTTAGAAATCAGGCTCGAACGGGTTTCTATTTCAGTCATTCTCGACCAAAGTACTCGGAAAACTTCACATTTAGATCAAATCACATGATCAAAATCAGAGCTATATGGAAACTCAAGTCTCACAAGAATCATTAAAATCATTACAAGAATCATCAAAACATCTATACCCCTCGAGGAGTCACCAAGCACGATCCCACCTCATCAACACAGTCTGTTTTCGCCTCCGAAAGATTCGTACCTTGATCAAAATTGTTAAAATTGCTCTTCTTCTTCTTCTTGAAACCTCTACTCTGCTGCTTAGAACGCCTCTTCTTTCGTTGAGAGCCTTTTTTCATCTCCGCGGAACTTATTCCGACTTCCGGTGCCTTCTTTTTCTGAGGGACGACTGTGTAAATAGAGTTGTTTTCTGTCGGATCGTCTGAGGTGGCGCTGCTCGATCGGATCGCCAGCATGGCAGTCCTCGCTGCCTTAATTTCAGCTTCCTTTTTTGTGCCGGCTGACGCCCCAATGTATTTGATGGGCCCGATCTCGACCGAACAAGAATACGTCGACATACATCCTTGCTTCTCTTTCTTGTAGCATTCGTACAAGGGTATGGCGTAGTTCATCTTTTGAGCGTATTCTTGAAGAACATTCTTACACAAGCCCGTTTCTTGCTGAAAAGGTAGAGTGAAAAAGCTAAGATCAAAGGTCTCGACTAAGAACTCGTAATACTATAACACCAGATGCTCGAATTTCCAAATGATCATATGTTTCTTTTCTAGGCAAGCTCTAAACTAAGAGATAGAACTTAGAAGGAGATTAAATACTTGTTCTTTTCGACTTGATTTCAGTCCATTTAAGTTCAGTTCAACTCGATTAAATTTTTTCAAAAATAAAAAATAAAAAAAATAACTCATCAATAATTTTAAGTATACAATATAGAATATAGTTGATGCTAGAATATTATAACAATTTATAAAAAAAAAAAAATCATTTTAGTTCCCTTCAATTCAGTTCAAATGCATTCAGTTCACTTCAGCTAGTTTCAGACTTTCAATCTAAAAGAACAAATTCTAAATAGTTATTAAAAAGTAAAATCAATCTAAATAATTCACATACCACAGGTTGAGAGATTCCGGGATTCGTATCATCGGAGTTGGCCATTGCCACGAGAGCGACTTCGGCGGCCGACTGCTCAGCCACCTTCCGGTTGAAGAATCCGTCGAGAGAATCATATCTGACACTGTTCACAATCACAGTTGATTTGAAGGAAGGTTTGTGCGAAGGGCCCGCCTTTACAGTCTCGTAAACGGGAGTCATGAGCCCAATTTTCTGGCAATGCTCCTGCAATCGACTCTTGAAGATGTAACAGTTGGAGACACCACCTGTAAGAATCATCAGTCGAGACCGAGTCGAAATAATTATGAACTACCAAGAAGTAGTACGAGCTGCGTTTATTAGTTATTACATTGAGTCGAATCATTCTCCTGTGAATTCTGATTGTTGCCCCCTTCCTTCCTCTTCTTAGAAGACGAAGGCGATGGCGGGATGGAATCTAACCTAGGACTATCGAAAAAGACAGCTGGATGATTGGTGAGGGAATACGATGCCCCGATCGAGTTTTCGGGACTGCAATCGAATGCAATCTCACCAGCTTCCATCTGAAATACTTTCAGCTCTTTTCTTATCTGTGACATAATTTAAGCATGGTAAAAAAAACAGACAGTATAGAACACAATCCAAACAACAATTTAACTAAAAGATCTTTTACATGAACACATTACAAAAAATGAAATAAATAAAATTAAAATTAAAACCCTTTAGAGAGGAAAAAAGCACTGATTTTTATTTTTTATTTTCGGACCCCATTTCATTTCTAATAGTCTCCTAAGAAATTGAAAAGAAAAAAACATAAAAAAAGGTTTTTCCAGAATCTTCTACCATTCTTACAAACCCCATAAAAATTAAAATAAAAACAGGAAAATTAGAAAAGAATTACCAGCAGCTAAAATTAAAATAAAAACAGGAAAATTAGAAAAGAATTACCAGCAGATTCGGTTGCGAGTGACAGTGATTATTTTAGGTAGACGACGGAATCAGGTTTTTGGGTTGGGTAAAGATAGTAGATTCACATGACATGACGTTTTTTTTTTTTTTCTTTTTCTGTTTTTTTAGTTCGAGAAATAGTGTATGTTTACCGATTTACCCTCAACTATTGAAAATGAGAAAATAAACAAGAAAGGTTAAATTGGTCTTTCCAGTATAAATTGGGCTGATTGATACATTGTTGAGCTACATAAATAAATGTTGGGCTTTGTATTTATGAACCGGCCCATATAGTTCCATCTCATTCGAAGCGCATTATTATTCTGAATTAAAACAAAAACAAAAACAAAAAATAAGAAATATGTTGTTCTTCAGTACAATGACAAAAAATGGAAGATGAAAATAAAATAAAAATACTATTCTTCTTGGTCATCCAGATGTCCGAAGTGTTCTCCCCAATGGGACCTCGCTTCGTTCGGGGACCTAAAGGACCATATATGAGGAACAGATTTCTCGCGATCCTCTAAAATCTCCTGCAACGAAAACGAAAAACATCAGCGAAAAACGAATAATAAGAGTACTATTATACTCGATTTTTGGGTTTGAAATTTACCCCAAGAATATAAGGATTTGAAATACTTCATTTCTGAGGTTCGATGGATCGAGATAGTAATTGTCGATTAAATCGTTGCATCAAAATAAAATCTCGACTTATAGACGTACCTGGACTTCAGAAGCTTTTTTGGTTTTGAGTCTCAAACAATCATAAAGAGCGCTCCACTTTCCGTGACAATTATCGAGGACACCAAGCCGATAGTACTGCTGCAACTGATGGACTGGAGCTGTCACAGAATCCAAAATCCATCAATTCGATCATTTTAACGAATACAAGCAGTATATATTAAGCACAAAACTATGCCGAACACTGTGTGCATATTCGTAAGTAACTCAACACAACACATATCTATCTAAAGATGAGTAGGTTTAAATTCTATGTTTTTCTTAAGTTAGTAATACTAATCCTATTATAACTTTTGAAGTTTCCTAGTCGGCATTCAGGAATCGAAACCTCACCAAATTGATCACTTAAAAAAAATAGTACATACGTTTACTTCACACAAGAATCATAATGTTGAGATTCGGGTATAGTTTATCCTATTGCAACATGAATTCTATGTTTTCTGAAGTTGTAACATTGGTCTTGTTAGAACACTACTCGACTTTCCAACACAACTATCGATGAACTGGGGTTGCCACAAGGATCGAAAATACATCAATTTGATCACCAACAAAAAGGGATATATTTTCACATGAACCTAATATCAAACACCTGGCGTGCATATTCGTTAGCAAGTCAACTACACACAAATCCATACATAATAATCAATGCCTGAAACTAACTGTGTATATGAATCTGAGATTAATCTATGGAGTTACACAGCGCGAAAAAACATGAAAGGTAAAGATCAATAATTCTGAATCAGGAGAAAAAAGGAAAAATGAGAAAGCGTACAATAGCAAAACCAGAGGGCGTCGAAATGTTTGTAGCAGTTTAGCTTCCGCGGCGGCGCTGATTCAATCTCTTTCTCCGAGCTCGTCGGCATCGCCATCGCCATCTTCGACCTTTGTGATTTTTAGTGTGTAGGCTCAAATGTAATTAATATTGCTTGCGGGTAAAAAGGCAATTATCTCATAGTAATAAATATGTTCTCTTCCTTTTTAACCCCGATAAAAAGGATAAATTACAAACAAGTCCCCGCACATAAAATTAGGGCTATGATTATCTGCTCCGCACCCACTGAGCTTCATCACTTTTGCCAATTGCCACTCCCTCTGAAATTCTCTCATACGAAATTCGAAATTTACAGAAAATAAATAAAATTTAAATTATCCGTTTGAAGACGACGATCAATCGATTCGTTTCCTCGGTTCGTTCATGCAAATCGACCCCTGGTTTTTTTTCCTCTTCTCTTTTGCGCGGTGAATTCTTCACTGTAAGTTTCGCATGATTCGTTCACTGAAATCACCATATATTTATTCATGGCTTAGTATCTCCGATTTTATTTTTTGCTTCTCGTTACGGCGCCGTTTTGATCAATCGTTCTCACCGATTTAACTTTCCGTAATCCGCCATGGAAAACGGGGTGCTGGAGTTCGACATCGGCCTGAGCGTCGGAGACGACGGAATCGACATCGATTCCCCAAACGACGACGACCAATTGCTCGACAATTCCCCCAACGGCGCCAATTCCTTCGGCAGCAACAGCGGCGAAACGTCCTTCCCCCTTCACGGGTACTACATTCCCGAGGGGAACATCGACCTCGAGCCCTACGACGGGATCGAGTTCGAATCCGAGGAGGCCGCGAAGGCGTTCTACAATTCCTACGCCAGGCGGGTCGGGTTCAGCACTCGGGTCAGCTCTTCCCGCCGATCCAGGAAGGACGGAGCCATTATACAGAGATCCTTCGTCTGTGCGAAGGAGGGTTTCCGAAACCTGAACGAGAAACGGACCAAGGATCGAGAAATCAAACGTCCACGGACGGTGACTCGAGTTGGGTGCAAGGCCTCCATGTCCGTCAAGGTGCAGGACTCTGGGAAATGGGTGGTCTCTGGTTTTGTCAAGGAGCATAATCATGAGCTCGTCCCTCCCGATCAGGTTCACTGTTTACGATCCCACCGTCAGATATGCGGGCCCGCCAAGACTTTAATCGACACCTTGCAGGCTGCTGGGATGGGCCCGCGAAGGATTATGTCCGTGCTCGTTAAGGAATACGATGGGATTAGTAACGTAGGGTTTACGGAGGTGGACTGCAGGAATTACATGAGGAATAACAGGCATAGGAATATGGAGGGAGATATCCAGCTGCTTTTGGATTACTTGAAGCAGAAGCAAGCCGAGAACCCTGCATTTTTCTACGCGGTCCAAGGGGATGAGGATCACTTTACAGGTAACGTCTTCTGGGCTGACTCGAAGGGAATATCAGATTACACCCATTTCGGAGACACTGTTACTTTTGACACCACTTACAGGTTCAATAGGTATAGACTGCCCTTTGTGCCTTTCACGGGCTTGAACCATCACGGACAGCCAGTCTTGTTCGGTTGTGCTTTTCTGATTAACGAATCTGAAGCATCTTTCGTGTGGCTGTTTAAAACTTGGATGGAGGCTATGTCTGCCCACCCGCCATTATCAATCACCACCGAGCATGATAATGTTATCCGGTCAGCCGTGATGCAGGTTTTCCCGAATACGCGACACCGTTTTTGCAAATGGCATATCTTCAAACAGTGCCTAGAGAAGTTATCAAACGTGTTGCTAAGCCACCCTCAGTTCGAGTCCGCTTTCCATAAGTGTGTAAACTTGTCTGAAAGTGTGGTGGAATTCGAGGCCAGCTGGCACTCCCTTGTCAGTAAATACGAACTCGCAGATCATAAGTGGGTCCAGGAAATCTACGCTGATCGGGGGCAGTGGGTCCCAGCGTATCTCCGGGGCTCCTTCTTTGCAGAAATGTCTGTCACCCAAAGGAGTGAGAGCATGAATTCATATTTCGATGGGTACATAAATGCGTCTACTAACTTAAACCAGTTCTTTAAATTGTACGAGAAGGCTTTGGAGAGCCGACATGAGAAAGAAGTCAAAGCGGATTTTGATACCATGAGTACATCTCCATTGTTGAAGACTCCTTCCCCGATGGAGAAACAGGCATCTGATTTCTACACAAGGAAGGTATTTAGTAGATTTCAGGAGGAGTTGGTTAGCACTCTCGGTTTTATGGCGTCGAAAGAGGATGAGGATGATGATGGTGATATTACCACTTACCGGGTGGCGAAATTTGGGGAAGATCATAAAGCTTACCGTGTGAGGTTCAATGTACTTGAAATGCGTGCGTCTTGTAGTTGTCAGATGTTTGAATTCTCGGGCCTTCTTTGTAGACACGTGTTGGCAGTGTTCAGGGTCACGAATGTTCTAACGCTTCCGTCTCATTATAAATTGAGGAGGTGGACGAGAAATGCGAAAAGTAGCGTGATTTTTGAGGAACGGGTTACAGATCCGTTAAACGGTTACTTGGAATCGCATACTGTTAGGTATAATACCCTCCGGCATGAGGCTATGAAATTTGTGGATGAAGGGGCTGAGTCAGTTGAGTCTTATACGGTTGCTATGGATTCTCTGGCGGAGGCTTCGGAGAAAGTTAGTCTTGCAATGAAGAATGACGGGAAGGGTATTATGAACAATGTCTCAGCAAAAGGTGGAGTTCAGGTGAATCGTTGTACAGTGGAAGGTCAAGGGAGCTCAGCCCAGCAACTATCTGAGGTATTTTTTTTTTCTTTTTTCTTTTTTCTTTTTCTTATTAAATCTGTAGTCAGTGCTTTATTGTCTGTTACAGTTTAAGGGAACACTTGTTATGACTTATGAGATAGAGAGATTTTTAAATCTTTTAAAACACTCCATGTTAGTGAATATTTTTGGAAAAACTAACTCATACCGGGAGAACCTATGTCCGCGAGTTTTTTTTGTAACTTAAGTTCTAACTGGGAATTTTATTACATCAGGCCATCAGGGGTAGGAGAACCCTAAACTACACTTCGACGAAAACTTGCACCGTGTATATCAGGGCTTTCTTTTTTGTTTTGTGCAATTAAGGTTTCTGTTGAATCTGGCTCGGTAGTTTATTGTCTGTTTTCCCTCTTTTTGTTATTAACAAATCCTGCCTATTATATTTGAACTTATGTCTATATGTGTAGCTTCCAATGGTGGAAAATGTTTACATATTAAATGAAGAGTATTTTCTATTAGGGCGAATTTTTATTCTTCAAAGTAGTTGTTTTACAAATTCAACTTCATTTAGTTGAACTCCTTAATCTGTATGAATAAACTTATTACATTTATTGTTTTTTAGTTCAAGACAAGTTTATTCTGAAGCGATATTTCATCTCGTTTTATGCATCTTCTAATTTTCTAAATATACGTAGGATGAGATGAATCTGAAGATTGAAGAGCTTTCCGTGGATCTGGAACGAGCCAATGGAAAGTGCGAAGTATACCGCACGAACCTCCTATCACTTTTGAAGGATATGGAGGACCATAAGCAACGGTTATCCATTGAAGTACAAAACATAAAGCTGAGCATGAAGGATAACCTTTAAAAGGTGTGGTTCTTTTTGTTGTTTACTCTGTTCAACTTGCATTTTAGCAAATGGGATTCTGGGATGGAGTAATTAGAAAGAACTCTTCCTGATGGATTCTTTTAGTGAAGCTTATATTGAGTCGACTTAGATGCTGATATTTTAGTTATCCAGAGCTCCATTTAATCGATTATTATGTAGTTAGGGAAAGAATGGTTTCTGTCAATTTCAGTGTAAATATTTTTGTCGACAGTTAATGATTGTTGCAACCACGATTTATTTACTGTAATGAGTCAGGATGATTTGACTTTTTTTTCCATAATGAGAAGGAAGATTGAGCGTGATTAGAATGAGTTCTGTGAGCTCAACAAATATTATTGCCAGATTATTCTCTATATGTTACAAATGCTTCATCGGTGCATCGTCTGCACCATTGCTTATAAGTGCATTGTGTAATAGTTACAAATGGACAAGTTTCTTAATATACAATCGTATTACATGAACCAAAAATGAAAACTAACTACGAAGATAACTTAGATAACTTAAATTATACTCCTTGTATATAAAAAAAAAATATATATATATATATATAGTACTCCATATAAAAAGACCCTCACATGAAAAAGAGGCAACTCAACTCGCCAAGCCAAAATTTAACTTGAATAAAAGAATATCAAAACTTCACATTAGCGCCTCCAAATATTCTCGACTCTAAATGGCTAAGAGGATTAATTACATACAACCCTTTCCACCTGTTTTTACTCCCGCCAACCCTTGCATCATCACATCTTTCGATCCACACCCGTAATCGTCGGGAGAAAATACACATGGGCGGCTGTGCTGTATGAACATTTGGTTTTACATAGTTGTCACGATTATGTTTTGAATATAGCACCTCTCAATCAAAGCAAACCAGCAAGAATAGCCCCAGGATCTGTTATTGCTGAAGGAGGTGGACTCGTTGGTCGAGCTTGAGGAGGTATAGCACTAGGAGGTGGGGCTCGAGAAGGAACAGGAGGAATGCTCACTAAATGTTCTTTAATGAACTCTTTTAATCTGTACAATTGTCATAAAAACTTGATATTAGATATTAACACGGTTTTTTCCTTTAAAAAGAATGAAATTTGAATGGAAGCAAGAATGAAAGCTATGAACAAGAGAAAAGGTGAACATACTCGAATGTAAGTGTAGGATCTCCCGATGCAACAGTTATCCGTAACTGTGTCCTATCGGCTGGGTCCGTTTCAATTCTTACCTGGAATTTGGAAATCGGGATTCAATTTATCGAAGCAGTATCAAGATTTTTGAAATTTACATGCACCTATCATGGATGATTCAACCGAAAGAAAAACCCGCTCATTTATAAACAGAATGCTTCATGTTTTTTTTCCTCTAAACAAACTAAAAGAAAAGGTTGAACTCCAGCATATCTACAAAGATATTTAACCAAATAGACACTTAACCTAAACTGTTATTTTATTTTAATCATCTAAACCTTAGTCCTTATGATTCAGTATTTTATCCTTCTAGAATACTATAACAATGCAGGCATAATTGTCATTACAGTCAAAGTTAAAAGTTACAGTAAACCATAAAAAACGAAGAACTTAAGAAAACAAGCATACCAAGCATAACATGGCCCGTGTGCTTTCGGAGAAGAAAGTGGTGCTTGCCACCATATTATTGGTATTCTTGTCCTGAACGGGAAAACAAATAAGTGTGATTGAAGGATTCATACAGAGACGAGAATAATCCAACCGCAGAGTCGGTTGAAAAAGAAAAACAGGATTAAGAAGACTTACAATCCCGGGGCAAACCATCAGATTCAAACTGTTAAATAGATTCGTCATTTCTGCAGGTAGCATAGGCCGTACACCTCTGACCTGGTAATTTGATGTAGAATAACATCAGATATTGATTTTTCTGGAGTAGAAAGGTAAAATAAAATAATAAATATAGATCCAAAGATATAATTTGAAAGGCGCATACCACTTCTTGCAGCTTCAATGGGGGTCCTGAGAGTGATTTCCATTGTTGGAAAAACTCATCTCCAGAAACTAAGATTGGTTGAAAAAACTTGTTCAAGACAACAGGGAGGCGAAGTTTTACGTTTACCTGTTCATGCAATATACGTTAGTTTCACACGTGGCCGTGAATAGTACCTATTCTTCTCTCCGCGGGCCCTCATTTTAATTCATTATTCTAATTCATAGTTTTCGAGTAGTACCAAATGGGTTCCAAACTTGTACGAGAAGTCTAGCACAGCTACATCTCTGCTCGGATGAATGTTGATTACTTCAAGTGGACATTGAACCTATGCAGCAAATGTATCATCTTTTTCCACAATCAAAATTTCAATAAAGACATTTAATTGATTTTAAAAAACAGTAGCATTCCAACCTGCGCCCTGGGAGGAATAGTGTCAGGTACTAATGAGAGTTCTATCCTTAGATGTGATGGAGGCAATATAAGGGCTTGAACTGAAACGAGTGAAGCAGTATTTTTATTTCCCAAGAAGAGAACAACTCTCCCTTGATGTGCTCGCCATTCGGCTTTTATGCCAATCTGAAATTATATCAGCAAAAGGGTAAAAAAAAACAATCTTTTTAAGATCATGGCATCAAGAAAGTATAAAGCTATGCTGCGTGAGACTGTGGGGAAACATGACAGACTGTGAACCTGTATATTAGGATCCTCGTATAGCACACCACTATCCTTTAGGCATAAAGCTTGAAATCTTTCCGCAATATCACCAATCGGCTACAAGCACGAAAGATGGAGAAAGTTAATGCTATGGGGAAAGTCAGATTTGGTCGAGAAAATCATTATGGGTTTTCAAATTCAGAACACATTATAGCCCAATACATCACTTAACAACATATTTCAAATTACAACGACTGATTTGAATTTTTTTAGTACCAAAATGTGTAACATGCCCAATTTTTTAAAATTGACATCTAAAACATCAAACAAGCATCTAGACAACGAAGAAAACTTATACCTGGACAGCATTAGCATGCTCTTCTACAGGTTCAATGGCTAATGCGTATTCATTGCCGCTGACTTCAAAACCAGAAGCCACCCTCGGCTCAACCTGGGGAGCAGCACCAGGTGGACCTTCAATAGCCAGTGGCCCTAAAAGGTCTCCAAGGAGATCAGGAGAAGGTGTGCTAGGAGGTTGAGGATCTATTACAGTCAGAGCCCCATTTACATGTGTTAATACCTGTTCAGAATTACTCTGGTCCTGTCCCACATATTTAGTTGGTTTATACTTCAGAATGATATTAAAAATATTATAGGGATATTTCAGTAGCACCCAAATTTTAGAAAGAAAAAAAAACAGCTAGCTTTTAAATTACAAATAGACCCTTGAGATTAGGATTTGTTTTAGAGAAATGACCCACGCAGTAATTTAAATATGAAGTGAGTATTTGAAATTTGAAAAGTAACCTTCTTTGTAATGTTTGTAAATATTTGTTAAAATAATCAAATTCGGTTGCTTGTTATGATCTGCGGAAAGGCATCTCACCGCATTAATCACACTAGGAACCTTCACAAGACCAAGGTGGCTCACAGGTGCTGGCCCATTTTCCGGCCGCTGATCAGTCACTACCAAAGCATTAGAACTCTGCTGCTGTGCCCGCAATTTGATTGCACTTTGCTCAGCAGTATCAGCCTCAGAATCTTCAGCCTTCTTTATCAATGATGACTATGACCAAAGAAAAACGAAGGAACTTCAGCCAAGCCCAAAACTAAATCAAAACATCAAGCATTGCATACCTGTCTCTCAGGGAACTTTGGCATTTCAGCTAGTATATCCATTAGAGCTGCACCTTTCATACTCAAAGCATGATATTCAACAGCCCGTTGCTGTATTTCAGCATCAATACAACTTTCGTACCTGCAACGTAGAATTTTACCAAGGCATGATCACAACCAGAAGATGAATTTCACTTTTATGCTAACTATGCAAAGGGATGGTTCGATTATTACTTGGTGAAGATCGGCAAAATTTGCTTCTGTAGCTCCTGGTCAGGTGGTTGAGTGTGCATTAAAATCTTTGCATATGTGGAAAGAAGGATAGGAATTGTTGAAGTCCTAGTCAGGTTTGATTACTATTAGATATGATGAACATAGATACCAACAAAGGAGGATAGGGTATGAGTCTTTACGAAACAGTGGGAAGCTTTTCATGTATGATGTTGAAAACTTCTTTTGGGCTGCACCCGGGACGTCTAGCAAGAAGATGACTGTATTCCCCAAGGATATATGCACTCACCTATTTTACAAACATAAACTAATTTAGTAATGAAATGAATCAATAGATCCAATACACTACACTTAAGTGACCCGCAGTGCAAAATAAATAAACAAATGATTCTAAAGGTGTCTGATGACTAATTATAAATTAAACTTCTTCCTTCATAAATATTATCATTCCAAATACATGGCTAGTATTTCTTTTGTGATGGACTAAACATATAGTTCACAGTCGGTATATCATATAACCATTTGCATTCTTTTATTATTATAACCATATTTAATATGCATTTTGTAACTAATCTCTTCATTAAATATAAGTGCAATCAAGAAATATTATGCTTTGTTTTTCAATATTTTTCTTAATCTGTAAAAAGTCAAAAAGTCTAACTGGAGAATATAATTGAGATGGAGGGCCTAGCATATTGATTGCACCAATTACCTACATAATTAAGAGTCAGTCTATCCAGCACCTAATTAGGTTTGTGCTGATTACATTATTGTGAAAATTTTAATTAAAAAACCAGAAATTTCTAGCAAATAAACTTACTAGCACGAATGATGAAAAACAATAGATAAATCAGAAGTTTTATTAAACAACATTAGTCTTTTAGTATCATCATGTAATCTAAATTCAAAGCAAACATTCATTATCTCAAATAAAACATCACAGAAAATTTTTATAAATAAAATAAAGACCATTAATTCATATTAAGATCAATAAAAATGTGCATCACACACCTTCACCATGGTCTCATGAATAGCAGGTTTATCAAGATACTCTCTCGCTTTCAGAGCTGCATAAGGCTGCAAAGGCATAAACATGAGTTATCGGACTATTATACCAAAGCATAATATATATGTAACATGAGTGGCTATTTCGGTTACCTGCAAGTCCTCGTTGTTTGTAACAAATTGCACCACACGAAACCAAATGTCATCACTGACAAAATCCCCTGCCTTGTCAATCAACTGAAGAATAACATCCACATACCTGCAACAAAGGTAAAAAGTATAGTTAGAACTTATACGTAACTTACTTGAATCAAATGTAGACTGTCAAATAATACTCTCTACGCAACTCTGTTCTGCATCAAATATTGTAGCAACTGTCATATGGACCCACAAAGTTATCCAAAGTTAAGTTTTAGAAAACAATATTAACTTTTTATCTACTTTCAGTTGAATGTAGAATAAGTAGTGAACAGTACCGATAAATGTTTTTAGGCGCATTAGTAACATACCATGACAAGTCCGGGGCAAACTTCTCTGCAAGAATAGCAGCTTTAAGTGACAGTTCTTCCCGCATTGCAAAGTCAGCTGAACTAAGATACTGAAACAGATGACAGCCGCTTAAATATTTCTATACCGCTTAAATATTTCTTTATTTATTAGTAGCCAATTAAAAATCACAAGGAACCATAGGCAAGCTTTTAAGTCAGCGCTCACCTGTAACAATTCTTCAACAATGTCCTTTGCATTTGAAACATCACACATGCCATATAGCAAATCAAGGGCACGTCTTCTTATACTGTTCGAAAAATTGAGCATGAGATAAATTTTAAGGTATAGCAAATCAAGGGCACATCTCATGATACTGTTAAAATCATTATTATTAGAAACAAAAATATATTCAAGAAAAATAATTCCACAACGACACAAGTAAAAAATTAGAAAATGACATATATACGAGTACAAAAAATAGATGAACTTCCTTAGCTTCACAATCTCTTAATTTATATTGAATATTGTAAGAGCCAAGGAATGGGACGATTCAACATGCAAATGACACAAAACACCGAAGTGACAAACAAATTCAACAGTATATGCATAACACGTGAAAACAATGCAGAGAAATTGATCAAGTTTTGAAAGAACAAAAAGTAGTAATTGTCAACCTGATATCAGGATCCTTTAGGGAGGTAATGATCTGAGCTTGATGTCTTTTGATAATCTCGTGCACGTCTGTGACCATCAACATTCGAGTCATGTTCTCCTGCATCACGTAAAAACAGATCTAAGAAATAAAGAACTATCAATTACCTTTACTTCTACATGAAATAGTTTTGAGAGTCCAATGGCATAAGATTTTATCCAAGCAGAGAAAACTAAAGAAATACAACTCGCATAAAGTGCAACGGTGACAAGATTTGCAAACAAAAGATGAGCATTTTAAAACAATACAAAATTCATAATGAATTAACTACTCACCAAACCAAGGTAACGTATATTAGGTTCACGAACAGATATAAATTTACCAAGCAACGCAACACATTGGGACATCATTTCTTTTTCAGCATCAAGATGCATGACCTGCATTCAGAGATATGTACATTGATGAGAACATATATGATAAAGATTTGGAAAGGTCTATGAGAAGGAAAACAACATAATGAAGGAAGGGGATCAATATACTATCTTTTCTATTATTTATTTCTTAAATTAAGTTATCAATCATTTAGGTAATTACTTAGTCTTTAAGTCAATCATTAGGGTTTTAGTATTTATTATAAATAGAGGTATAAATAGAGGTACGAATGTTCTTGAATATTATGGAGAAAAGTATTATTTCTTTTTGAAATATTTTGTCTACAGCTTATTTCGCTGGTTGCTAGGATAATTCAAGACCTTTGTCTTGGGTTGCTAGAATTACCTCTCTTGAGGTTCTTATCAATTGGTATCAGAGCGAAAGCTCGATCTACACACACAACTATGGTATCCAACCGTAGGAGGTTCGAAGCTATCGAAGAATCAATCTCAAAGATAAATGAGATGATGGAAAAAATGTCCATGCAGTTGGGAAATTCCAATCATGGACATCGGTGCCAGAAGGAAAATGGCATTGTGGCGGCCGAGGACGCCAATCGAAACAGACGATGCAATAAAGATAATGCGCTTTTCAGGGACACCCAGCGTGAGAGAAGAAACAACAGCGGCACACGCTCTAACCGAGGAGAACATGAGTCACGTCCACAACAGTATAAGAGAATGCATAAGGCAGCAAGCAAACGAGGACAGCCGAATCACTCACAAACCAGAGAAGAGACGATGCCTTCTTGTAACCAACACTTATCCCCGTCGACGCCCGTAGTCCCCGCAGACGCAGACTCGTCTCGAACCCTCGAGATCGACCTACGCCATCACACGCTGCTCTTTGACGATGAAGAACTCACTCCATATGCTGGTCCACCTCGATTTGATGATGAGTACACTTCGATACTTTGGGATGCTGAACTCATCGATGAATCGGCCGTAATTTGGGATACGGATTCGGAAGACGAACCGGCCACGATTTGGGATGACGAGCCGCTTCTTCCTCTTGTCGTTGCTGCTCTTGAACCACTGGCTCAAGCCCCTGCCCTGGTGTTGATTCCTGATGCCATTGCCCCAGCCCCACATCAACATGTTGCAGCCCTTGTGCCGCTGCCTCATGCTGCCTCTACGCCGCTTCCTTTAGTCGCTGCCCCAGCACCACTTCAGCACGAATCTGCCCTTGCGTCGTGTCCTCCGGCAGTTGCCCTTGCGATGCACCTGAGCCGCCTCATCACGAACATTCTATATGATGTTCGTTTCATACAGGTCATATTCTTACATCGCTCGCCGATTAATTCCGCGTACAAGGTCATCGTTCATAAGAGTTGCCGAAGATTGGTGTTTGATCCCGGCGACTTCGTGTTCGATCTTTCAGATGCATTGTCGAACTTTCTCCTAGAGGGGGAGAATGATTCTATCTTGCATTGTTTCTCAACTTTGAACCTTGAGGACAAGGTTCCAGTTCAAGGGGGGAAATATGATGAGAACATATATGATAAAGATTTGGAAAGGTCTATGAGAAGGAAAACAACATAATGAAGGAAGGGGATCAATATACTATCTTTTCTATTATTTATTTCTTAAATTAAGTTATCAATCATTTAGGTAATTACTTAGTCTTTAAGTCAATCATTAGGGTTTTAGTATTTATTATAAATAGAGGTATAAATAGAGGTACGAATGTTCTTGAATATTATGGAGAAAAGTATTATTTCTTTTTGAAATATTTTGTCTACAGCTTATTTCGCTGGTTGCTAGGATAATTCAAGACCTTTGTCTTGGGTTGCTAGAATTACCTCTCTTGAGATTCTTATCATACATCTAATTAGTACTAAACTTCATTTGAAGTAAACGACAGAAGCATCTGAATTTATTTTTACCCATAACTGGACCATGTTAAAAAAAATCAACTTACAAGAGCAAGTGCTTCAAAAAGAACAGCATGTGATGCATTATTCTTGTTCACGTTTTTCACAACATCAGTTCCCATTAGTATTCTTTGCAGAACCTGATATGCAAAAATAGACATGTCAAGGATATAAACTAAAAGACATACCACAGAGTTTAAAGTTCACACAGGCACTCACGATTATGCAAGCAGCCAAGCAGGATATTTGAAAATTCTTGATATCCTAAGAACAAAAAAGTAATTCAAACCTCAAACAAAGATCTTCTAGTATTTGGATCTTCAACTGTTGGAAAATACTGAAGAGCCCTCATTGTCTTAACCTGAAATGCAAGAGTTCTCAAATGCATCAATATATGATTAATGTAAAGCAAATCAAATAGCTTTACATGCAGCTAATAGGGGATAAAAGATTACCCATGTAAAAAAAATCAGATCTAATCAAGATTAAACAAGAAAAGTTACTAAAAGATAACCATAGGACTTTACTACCACTGAAGAAGCTGTTTAACCTTTTTAAGTTCACCTCTACCCAACTTTGATACTAAAGCTAGCTCAGAAAGGTGAGTCAAAGCATCCCTGAGAATGTAACATCTCAGGTTGCATATATATTTTATTTTATTAAAGATTGCTACGCTGTATGATTTAATTATCTTCAAACTGTTATTGATGAATCTGAAGCTTCACAAACCATTATAGAACATACTGACATAAACTAAACTAGATTAATTCACACTTTAAATCTAGATTAAATCTATGTTTCCTCATATTCTCTGCAATCGGTCAATCAAAGGTGCAAGAGAAAAGGAAAAACAGATTCAAAAATTCTTCAGTGTGACATGTAATTGTGAAGCCCAGTAATGATAAAAGAAAATTATGGACTAATCTGCACCACACAAGTTCCTTTTAGTCCTTCTCATTTCAAAGATGTCAAGTACAAATGGCAAAGTGTAATCACAGTCTGTACTTCAATGAAGCTGCTACTCAAGAGTCAAGAATATGCAAAACAGTATTTATACAAATATCATCTATATTTGAGATATGAGTACAAGTTAAGCACATACCTGAAGCCAAGGAGATGGAATGCCATAATAAGTGTATTCTTGTGGAATATCTTGGTTTCTGGCAAGCCTTTCCAATGTTTTAACACACTTTGGAAGACAGCTCCAGTATCCCTCGTGGTTGTTGGACACTAAAGCAACTAGAAGGCTCATAGAGGAAGTCAATACACCCATATCACGTTCATCTAATAATTGTGCCATCCGATCCGACCTGGAAAAAGGAGGAAGAGTAATACTACATAAATGTGTCATGTTACTGAATAAAACTAGACAGAATTCCAGCAGATACTTCACCAGCCATCTACATTCACCACGTCAGGATTTTTTCTATAAAGGCGAAGTAGACAGAGTGCAGCTTTCTTCCTCACAAGCGGTCTGCAACTACTAGAAAGCTGGAACAAATGTAACTTTTAGCATCACTTATAATTTTTCATTTGAACCTGATAGCTTCATAACTCGATCTACTTACAAGTAACTTCTGAACATCAGGTGCCAGAGATTCAGCAAATTCTCTCCCACCAATATTTCCAACCTGAAAAGATATATGATGTTTCATAAGATTGAATCAGGGAGAGAGTATACAACAATTATATAAGCCATATTAGAGGGAATATGATAAACATAAAGAATCTGAATCTCAAGGAAAAACATCCAAATCATTATTATATTCGCTTTTCCATAAAGCATGTAGGAGAAAGAGTATGAAATCATACCAGTGTCAATGCAAGACACTGAAAAGTCTCATTGCGGCCAATAATGTCATTGCGCACAGTATTAATTGCTAGTCTCAAAAAATCATGATTCTCGTTGAGAAGACAAGATGTTACAATATAGCCAACCTGGAACAACTCAAAGCAATATAAATTCAAAATATAAAGTAAATAAATGTGATGAATAACAACCTTAAATTTTAAAATCATAGTCGATACAAGGAGGCTGGTGGTTATGCATGATACAACTGCTACAGCCTACAATTACATAAATATTTTGGCTTTCCAATACTAATATAGTAGGTATGAACTTTCTCTAAAACTCTATTGGTATCATACCAATTTGGATTTTATTTACTTTTGCCCACATAAACTACATCTTTTTACAAACAATTAGAGCATATCAACATTCAGCTGGAACTATTCAATTACTACTTCAATGTTTAAACCTATATAGTATTCTTGCAGCCTCACAATTGCATTTATTTATTAATGTTTAGCAAATCACAGGCCCACTGGGGATAATGTTATAAATCAGGTGCATTAATCAAATTTGTCTGGGATAACATAAGTAGAGATTTTCTGTCTGATAGTGAAATAGTATCAATTATACTATCTAATTCAACGATAATTCAACATTCCTAGAGAGTAAATTACTAATCAACCATGAGGAAGTTTTCAGTGTACACAAATATCCGTAGGTGGACCCTTTACAGCTCCTTCATAACTCCATCCCTTACAAAAGGGAAATCCAGAGGCTGGCTTGAAAGTGTGTTTATATTTTATAGTAAGGAAAAATACTTGTACGTATATATCAATACCTGCTTTTCAGGATACTTTGGAGCAGAGATTAAAGAAACAGCTTCCATGTGACCAAAATCAACATCATAACCTAGCATATAAATGTAAAGCATCTTCCAGACATATTTCTTCTTCTCATAAGGTGATAAAGCCTGTCAGTAACAAACACTAATTGTTAAACAAAGAAGATGGAGTCGTGTAGTAATGAAAACTACTTATATTGACTTTCCTATGTATGCAAGTCTGAAGCATACTTTTATTTTTTATTGAAATAAAAACCACTGAAAAAACTAGCTGCTGGAATAACTTATGAGCACAAACTTTCCAGGTCAAATTTCCAGACATTGAAGTGAAGGTAGGAATGTAAAGAGATCTTTAATTAATACAGTATTATAATTTGTCTTAACAGAGACAAATTCATATATTTATAAGTCAGTGTCAGTTACCCTAAACGATACATATCGAGGATCGTGAGACAGTACAGTGAGAAACGGCTAAACTAACCCTCTATGTACCTTTAGCCATAGTAGTGGAGCAGATGTCAGGTAGGAAAAGCATGCAGTGACATTGCCTATGTAAGGAATGTGACGTCATCATACAATTGGGGCAAAAAATAGTGTTAGGGTTTCTGCAATTCTAATGATTTGGGATTATCCTATAACACTGACATCATTGTTGACCAAGAACTTTGTTTGTTTATATTAGTTTCAGTAGATTTGACTGCAACTAAAATATTTTTAGTAGTGAATTGCCAAAATCACTGCTCATTATTAATTCTCACTAATCAATTTCCAGGATTAAAGAGAATTCAAACTCAGCTACTGTTAGAAAAGCCGATTCATCTAAAATCTCGAACTGGAAGCGAAGTTGGAAAACTTCACATTTATATTAATGGGTCGAATATATTCTCCAATAGTTACATAATACATTATAGTTATGCATGCATACACTATGTATATTAAGTTAAAACTGTATCCTGCAGTGAGCAGATAGCAAGGTCATCGTATGTGCTACTTTCAAAAAAACTCAGTTTGTGCAAGTCAAAGTTCATCTGTCGACTAAAAAGAGTGATTGTAGATTACTTTTCTCTTCCTTTAATCCAGTTATTAGACAGCATTTCCTAGAAAGACTACCATCACATACTTGAGTAAACGAGTATATGAGAAAATTGTAGCACAAATATGGAACATCTACTGATCTACATAAATGCATTAACTCAAAGTGCAACAATGTCATAACCAAATCGAAAAAACCGAGGCCCAAAATTCTATGCTTCCGTAAGTGCAGATTGTTTGCACTCTAAAACCCCTAAGACACAACCTTCCATTCATCAATTACAACACTCCCACCCAGTTCAATCCAAACTTCCAGCTCGAATCTATTTCCAAAAGCCATCATTTCAGCTTAAAGCGCGTAATTCGATCGATTCCGCAATACTTGAATACTGACATCATATGCACACAAACCAACAGGCCATGCGAAATCTGAAGCGTAAAAAGTGTACGTAAAAGGACTTGCCTTTTCATTTTTGAAGCGAGTTCGAACGTTGCCGAGCTCTTTATCTACGCGGAGGCGCTCCTGCTCTTTGTTCTGACAGTTTCGAATGTCACTGATGAACACCGACAACCCTCGCATGCCCGAAAGCGCCATCGCACAACTGCCTCAGATCCACCAACACTCCAGATCCAACGGCCACCAGTTCACAGATCTCGATCGTGTGGACAATCCGGAAAACCGACCCGCAGACCGGCTCGCGAGGACGCCTGAAGAGAGACCGGCTTGAGGTGCGATCTAGAGAGAGAAATTGCAAAGCCGTCCCACAGCGGAAGGAGATGAATTTTATTTCTGCATTTTTTTTAATTTAATTTTAATTTCTTTAAACTTCATTTGTTGATCTTTGATTCGAATCGAATTTGGTTTTAATTACAGGTCCTGTTTTCGTTTTTTTTTTTAATTATTAAAAATATAAAATCGGGTCAAAATTCTCAGCCAAAAGTTGACTTTTTGTGTTGAATGTCTACGGTCAAGTGTGGGGTCCATCCCTTTGAAAAAAGTTTTCTGAATCATCATTTTTTTTTTAATTTAAAAACAAACAAAAAAGGCTATTATTGTATTCTTTTGACATAATAATTGTATAATTGAGTAATTCTTAAAAAAAATCTATTATGATTGTTCAAACTTATTACCTTTCATATTTAGGAGGGTGTATTCATTTCGGATTTTGTTGGATTTTTATAGATTTTAAAAAGTCCGTGGATTTTGAAAATCCATGGAGTCTTTACAGAGTTTGACTGTCTTTTGTTATTGATTTATACGGATTTTCATAGACTTTAAAAGATTTTGAAATATGCGTTTTTTATATTTACATAAATTTTCATAAACTTTGCGTAATTACAACTTATATAAAACACATTTTTGTAAAAAAAAAATTAATTCAAATTATTCAAAAAAATATTAATATAGTATTATTCATATCTTTATGTATATCATTAAATTTTTAAATATATCTTTAATTATTTTTATCATAATTTGTTTTTTAATTTTTTTGAAATTTTATTGATAGTTAAACCACAAATTTTATTTAAAATATTAATTTTTTTCTTCTTCAAAGTATTTTTCTTAAAAACATATCTTTTTCTATTTTGTTTTTTTTATTTAATTTTATATAATTTTTTTTAAGTTTTTATTATTTTTAAAAAATAATTTAGTTGATTAAAAGAAATTCTATTTTTCTTATTTTGTCTTTTTAATTTAATTATATATATTTTTTTTTTAAGTTTTTATTATTTTTTAAAAATAATTTAGTTGATTAAAAGAAATCCGTAGAAATCTCTCCCAATTATGAGAGATTTTAGAAGTTGAAATTGCTTTGTATTTTTTAGAGAGAATCTTTAAAAATCCATAGACTTTTAAATTTTTTAAAAATCAATAGACTATTGAATACCTATAGATTTTAATTGACTTTTTAAAATCCATGTTGAATACCCCAAAATTTTAATGGACTTTTTAAAATTCGAATTGAATACCTCCCAACTTTAAAAGTCTTAAAGAATCCAACGAAATCTCAAACCAATACACCCACCTTAATATGCACATTTTGATGAACACGAAAAATTAAAAAGGTATTACATTTGGACTTAATTTTGGAATAAAAATGTTTTTTTGTTTTAAAAATAAAAAAATTATTATTAAAATTGAAAAAGTAAGTCAATAAATTTAAAATTATTGTATATTATTATTATTAGTGATTATTTAACATATTATTCAAATACTAACAAAATTTAAACATAAATAGACTACAAAATTGGAACAAAACAATACAACACATACTCCATGTGCTCTCCAGCAAGCAAACTAACAACTAAGCCAATGAGTAATCATCAAGGATAACATTGTTTGTCATCACTAGTCGCCACAATACAGAGAATAGTAGAATACAAACGAATAACTATTCAATCCGACACCTCAAGGATATTAGACATACAAGATCATTACAACAATCAGGCCGCACACATCCGAATCTAACAGAAAGAGAGCGACATAAGAGAGTTTATTGTGTAAGAAGTAACCATATTGATATACGAAGAAATCCCCGAAAATGAATAGAGGAGAGCATTTCAACAAGAGAACCAAACATTCATTCGTTTTAATTCCAATCAACTTGCCAGGGGCTTCGATGTAGCCTTTTTAACGGCTTCGGCATACGTCCTGTGTTGGTAAGTAAGAGTGGATTCCAACAAGTCCCAAAGAGATGTCTTTGGGTTCCATCCTGAAAAGAATTGCAAAAATTAATGTTCAGAACAAATATGTTACTCAAAATGTTCAGGGTAACTATTTTAGTAATTAACAAACCTACAAATTTCACTCCCTTGATAAGTTTTGTTAGGGTTACTTGAATTATAGTTTTTGTATTGAACCAAGAAATGCCAGTTTTGTCACTAGATCGAATCATTACCGAGTTGTTTGTTTATAAGGGTCATGTCTGGGATCCGCTTGTCACTATCATCATACCCTTCACCATAGAACTCTTTTGAGCTTATATCAATGGTTGGCGAATCTAGAGAAGGTTCCCCACTAACCTTTGTGTAAACCTGAAAGCATAAAAAGATAGAAAAATATAATTAAAAAAAAAAACAATATTAGCCGAGTAGAAAGTTGTAAATTCAATAGTAAAGTTCAAACATAAGTGTCGAAATTTAAAGATAATTGCACAATACTAAAATCACCTGAGTCATCATTTCAGCAAGCTGTCTGACTGTAACCTCATTATTGGGGTTGCCCACGTTAAATATATGACCATTAGCTCTGGATGGATTTTCCTGGATCAAATTGCACAACTTAGCAGCGAGCATTAAATATATTAATATACAGAAAATTAAATCAAAATGTTGCACATACAATCATCAAAAGAATAGCTTCAATGGCATCCTTAATATAAATGAAAGTTCTCTGTGATTCACCACCATCAACAAGCTTCAGAGGTTCACCCCTTAGGAGATTCTGTAGAAAAGCAAATTTGAGTAATTATAAGACAATCTCCAATAATGGAACACTATTTTTATTCAAAACAGCGGGTCGAATGGTCTTACATTGCTAAAGCATGCCAGGACTCTTGGAACACCCTCACTCGGACCATCAATCCCAGGTATGAAATCCATCCTAGGACCAATCCAGTTGAAAGGCCTCACAATTGTAAATTCAAGACCATTCTCAGCACCCTCGGCTGTAAAATAGAGCATTTATGGAAACATTAGTTACAAGATTAGACACTGGAATCAATATTCATGAAGCATGAATACACGATCGCAAACTCACCATAAACCAATCTCTCGATCAACTGCTTTGCACATGCGTATGACCACCTTTGCTTCTCAATGGAGCCAAAAATGCAGGGGGAGGTGTCTTCCTTAAGAACATAATAATTTGGGTCCTGATGCAAGTTGATAAGTTTGGTTCACATTACTTACAGGAAAAGTAATCGCCAATACTAAGAGAACTGTGAATGAAGGATCTCGCTTCCTAGCACTCGTAAAATAGAAGTACAAACAAACAAATGCAATGATTGAGTTGAGAAGAAAGGCATTTACAAATTGAAATGGCAAATGGATCGATAAGCAAAGGGAAATCTAATCAAGAGAGTGGAAGTATGTAGAAGAGATGAGTCACCTGCCGCAATGGACTATCTTTCGGTAAAAAGCTACCGATCGTTTTGCCGTAAACTTCACAAGTGGAGAAATGTATGAGACGCTTGGCATTTTCTGAACAGTACTTGACCTAAATCCAAAAGCGCCATACACTTCAGCATTCGTCAACATTAAATTACTGAGTACAACTTGCAAGACCAAGACCACTAAAGATATAAGATGATCAAGAATGTAACACGGAGGACTTACCACAGGGAGAGCGTCGACAAAGTTGCTGTAGATTGTATCTAGAGGACGTGTGTTATAATCTGCTGGAGTGCATATTGCAGCAAGATTTATGGTCTAAGTCATCAAAAAAAATCAAAAATTAGCCCAAGTTTCTTTTACTAATAATGATTCAATGTAGAATCAAAAACCACCAAAGATTCCGTCACATCAAACCTTCAAACATTGCATTGATGCTCACTTTTTGAAATAGTTATACATACACAAACGATTTAGCTAATACAGACAAACTCAATAAATAAATATAACACGACAGTCATTAATCATGAATATATTATTTAAAAGCAAACAAAGATGTAAAAAATGCAGAAGAATGTAACACACTTAGAAAAGCTTAAATGAAATTGTCGTAGATTGTTACGAAAGGGTAAATTAAACATTCGTTCAAGTCCATAGTTCCACCAAATTACCATCACAGCAAGCATAATCATGTACAAGTAAAATATTGCCGATAAAGATATACAATACACCCTCACCGATCAAGATCTAAACAAAGTACGATAGATATTTACATTTCATACTTCAATCAATCTCAAAAAAGTAAGCAGCAACAAAAAGAGTAAGAAAAAACAGATCCAGAAAAATAAAATTAAATGCAGATAAAGAAAAAACATACAAGATCCGCCATGCGGATGAGTCCTTCGAGGCGAGAGTCGTTCTTAATGTTGATGCGGTGAAACTGGATTCGGTCGGCCCAAGGCAGCGAGGAAGGCTCGAGAAGGTGCTTGATCTTGTCGCTGTAAACATCCACCCCGAGCACCTTGTGCGGCGTCTCCGTCATCAGCTTCTCGCAGAGGTGCGAGCCGATGAAACCTCCGGCGCCGATCATGCAAATCGTGATGGGCTTAATCGGATTGCCGTCCAGATCTAGTCTTCCAGTCGCCATTATTGAGGATTTTCGGTGAGAGTGTTGATGGGATTTTATTAGGGATGGGGAATCGGAAAGAGGCGTAAATGTGAATGTATTTAAAGATAGAGAAAAAAAAAATGGAGGGAGTGAGATGGTTCACAAGATCTATGACCCTACTGTGCTTTTGTATTATGACCTCACTCGCGTCTGTACGAGCGTGTGGATAACTACTCTATATATTACTCCTATAGACTATGTTAGTAGAATTAAACAAAAAAAATGTAGTTAGGCGGAAGGATTAGATCGAAATAAAAAAAATACTTTTCATTAAATTAAAAAAATATTTTTTACTTGATCAAAAAATTAATAAAATAACTAGATAAATAGGATTATACACAAAACGGTGGATGAGAAAAAACGTGACCGTTGCATTATTGGCCCATAATATTATTATTAGTAGACTAAAAAAGAGAGTGAATATTGTACCATACTGTATCTGGCCACCGACGCACACCATCGAGTCATACCAGAAAGACAAATCTATACTCATCGTCTACAATAAGAGAGCTACGCGCCTCCTTAAGCGCGTGTGATTTTCCCGCTTAAGTCGATTTAGCTTAGGTGGTAAATACAGATAAATATTGAATTTTAATATCAATAATTTTCGTTATGTGATAATGATATAAAAAAAAATATATATATTCGGTATATATCGAAATATAAGAAATAATCAATATAATTGTATTTATTTTTTTCACATACTAATACATGATATGACTATTTTGGTGCGTTATGGTGTAATATATTACAAGAGTAGCCTATGTTTAGGGGTGTTAATTCGGTTTAACCGAACTGAACCGAAAATTCGGTTAAGCGAACCATTTAAGCTATATTTTTATAAACCATAACCAAATCGTTTTAAAAATGGTTTGGTTCGGTTTTAACCGAATTATTTATGTTTGGTTTGATTTGGTTCGATTTTAACCAAATTTTAATTAAAATTTTTAAAAATTAGAAAAAAATTAAATTTAAAATAATTATTATTACTTTTAGTAAAAAAATACTATTAAATTAAAAATCAAATTATAAAAAAATTAAAATTATAAAAATTAAAAATTATTAGTATATTATTTTTATTTAAAAATAATTATAGATGTATATATATATAATTATTTATTTATTTTTTATTCGGTTTGGTTCGGTTTTTATTGGTTTATCGGTTAAAAAACCAAACCAAACCAAAAACCGAAAAGTTCAAAAAATTCAAACCGAAAACCAAACCGAATTAGTTTGGTTCTGTTTTCTTTAACCGAATAGGGTCGGTTTGGTTCGATTTGGTCGGTTTAACCAAACTTTTGACACCCCTACTTATGTTACCCGGTAATTTGATATATATACACAAAATGTCTTTATTCTATTGTACAAGAGGGTATTGTTAATTAAAATTAGACTTCTTCATAATTTTTTATGTTTCAATTAATTATATACTTACATCTCAAAATAAAAAATTGAAAACAAAATAAAAAATGACTAATTTAATAAGAAATATAAAAAAAATTATTTGCTTACATAAACTGAAATCATACAAATAATTATTTAAAAATGTATCACAATTTTTGTTAAAAATATAATTGGGAATATTAAAAAAAAAACAAGAACTCAAACTGAATTTCAATCTCGTCTCTGCGAAAATTCAGAGTTGGCCAGTGGCCACCACCAAACAAACCAGTGAGTAGCAGCAGCCCATCATCGGCGGCGTTGATTTTTATGTGTTTATTAGTGTGTGATATTGTCATTACTATCTCTATATTTGCTCCAAATAAATAATAAATTATGCATAATTCTTTTAAACAAAATTAGTAAGAGTATTATTCTTTTCAATGATCATTCACACACAACACACCTTACGTTGCTTGTCTTGTTCTTTGAAAGAAAACATAAACAATCCCAAATTATGTAATGTGCCTTCTTACTTAGTTATTTGTTTTTTTAAACAATCAACACCTATTTTATTTAATAATTTTTTTTTTTTTAATTGATGATGGAATTAAAGTTCACGTGATCAAATTCCGAATTTCTTCATGAGTCGCTAAATTAGCTAAATCAAAATAAAACTATTTCGTAAATTTGATTTATGAATTAAATACAAAATTCAAATTTAATTTCTCAAGATTAATATTATTTTTTTAACATATTTTTGATTTTTTATTTTTACAATAGTAAAACAAATTTTTATTTTTATTTTACTGATTTTTTTTAAATTTTATTGATAATTGATTTAAATTTTAATTTAAAAATATTTTTTTATTTTTTTAATTAAAAAATGAAAAAACAAGGTCCATGTTGCTGCGTGCACCCACCACAACACCTAAGCACTTCCTTCTCCACGTGTTTTTCACACGGTCCTTCTCCGATTTCTGGTATTCTTTTTTCTCCGCCTGTTTTTCTCCCTAAATTCTCACTTTATTTGTTACGTCCTTTTTCGCATTTCAATTTCATTTATTTATTTAATTCGATTTTCACCCTCCCTCTCAATTCAGTTCTCCGTCAGCTCCCGCGCTTCGATTTCCACGGCCGTTTTTGATGCTGCGACGATGGCGGCGATTATGAGGTTCAGAAAACTCTGCTTCCTCGAGCCCGCCAAGCATCTCTTCGAGGCCCGAACCCCCGATCGGGCCAGCGAAAAGCCCGGTCGGAAACGGGCTCCCAAAGAGTGGAGGCGCGTGGATTCATGTTGCTGGACGATTGGATGCGCGTGCACGATTTGGTGGCTGGCTCTGTTCCTCTACCACTGTTCTCCGGCGAATTTCTCCGGCTCGCACGGCCCGGAGTCGCCGGGGGCCCGGCTGCGCCGCCAGGGGCTCGCCGCCCTCCACCCCGTCGTGATGGTTCCCGGCATTGTCACCGGCGGGCTCGAGCTTTGGGAGGGCCGGGCCTGCTCGGAGGGCCTGTTTCGCCAGCGGCTGTGGGGCGGCAGCTTCACCACTCTCTTCAAGAGGTTCGAATTTTTTTTGTTTCAAATATATTGTGAATTTATTAGTAGTTGTCAATAAGTAGAATCTAGAATCGAATTGTAGTAAATCATGATTTCCACAATACCACTATTCGAGTTTTTGTTTCGAATATATCGTGAATTTATTAGTTCTCAATAAGTAGAATCTAGAATCGAATTGTAGTAGATCATGAATTCATTCCAACCACTATAATCTACATTGTGGGTGGGATTGTGTTAGGCCTATGTGTTGGTTGGAGCATCTTTCCCTGGACAACGAAACTGGGCTGGACCCACCGGGGATTCGAGTTCGGGCTGTCCCGGGCCTAGTTGCAGCCGATTATTTCGCTCCGGGCTACTTCGTTTGGGCTATCCTTATCGAGAATCTGGCCCGCATCGGCTATGAGGGAAAGAACATGTACATGGCTGCTTATGATTGGAGACTATCCTTTCAAAACACAGAGGTAAAAAAACATAGTAAAATCCATTTTTCTAATATCTAATACTAAATTTGTATCTTAATAATCTCTAAGGTGAGAGACCAAGCACTTAGTAGATTGAAGAGCAAAATCGAGCTTATGTACGTGACGAACGGGAACAAGAAAGTGGTGGTTGTGCCTCATTCAATGGGTGTCATCTATTTTCTCCACTTCATGAAATGGGTCGAAGCCGACCCGCCGATGGGCGGAGGTGGCGGGCCCGGCTGGTGTGCTAAGCACATAAAGTCGATCATGAACATCGGGCCCGCCTTTTTGGGCGTTCCGAAAGCTGTCGGAAACATATTGTCAGCAGAGAGCAAAGACGTGGCTTTTATAAGGTTAGGATAACGGCTAACCTTAATTTTCGCGCATTAAGGTTTTAACTTGAAACGATGAATTCGTTATTGCAGAGCTTTGGCACCTGGACTCTTGGATTCGAAGATGTTTGGTCTTCAGGCTCTTGAACACCTCATACGTATGTCTCGAACGTGGGATTCGATCATTTCGTTGCTGCCTAAAGGCGGAGATGCTGTTTGGGGTGGCTTGGATTGGTCCCCGGAAGAAGATCATGTATGCGACTCTTCGATGAAAACACTCGGAAATAACACTGGTCGTTCGAGAGGTTTTCAAGTACACGAGTCGACCAAATACGGAAGGATTGTTTCTTTCGGGAAAGCGGCTTCCAAATTGCATTCATCCGAGTTCTCCTCTATCGACTCGCATGAATTTTCGCACAATGCTACTGTTGCATCGTGTGGAAACCTAAAAGTTTGGACTGAATACGACGAAATGAGCCCCGAGAGCATCCAGAGGATCTCGGAGAAAAAGGCGTACACTGCAAACACTATCTTGGAACTCATCCGATCCATTGCTCCGAAGATGATGAAACGAGCCGAGGCTCACTTATCGCATGGCATAGCCGAAGACCTCGATGATCCGAAATACGGACATTATAAGTATTGGTCGAATCCGCTTGAAACCAAGTAAGCATGAACCGTGACTCGTTCCAAGCTTTTTTATTCGTCAATAATAATCATATACTATTATTCAGGTTACCAGATGCTCCGGACATGGAGATTCACTGTCTATACGGAGTCGGAATCCGAACCGAAAGATCGTACGTGTACAAGGTTTCGCCTCCCGGAAGGTGCAAGAACATTCCTCTCCAAATCGACAGCTCGGCCGATGGGAGTGAAAACGGGTGCTTGAAGGGCGGGGTCCACTTCACAGATGGGGACGAAAGCATACCTGTCTTGAGTGCAGGTTACATGTGTGCAAAAGGATGGAGGGGAAAAACTCGATTCAATCCCTCTGGAGTCTCGACTTATGTGAGAGAGTACAAACACAAAGCGCCGGCAAATTTTTTCGAGGGACGAGGGTTACAGAGTGGGGGCCACGTTGACATCATGGGGAATGTCGAATTGATCGAGGATGTTCTGAGAGTGGCGGCGGGTGCGTCTGGTGAAGAGATCGGAGGAGATAGGATTCATTCGGATATCGTGAAAATGTCCGAGAAAGTAAAAGTCCGATTGTGATTGCTGATAAAAATGTGTTATCTTGAAAGCGGATGATCGGAGGGGAAGCTTCGATCGGAGGAGTTGGACGGTGTTGAGCCGGAATAATATGAAATTCAAAAGTCTGTTTATGGCGGGAAATAACGGTTTGTTTATTCTCTAAAGTAAATCTAATATATTTAGTTCAACTTCCTTACTTGATCAATAAACAGCTAACAAGAAAAATCATACTCATTCTCAACTTGATCAAGTTCTACGATTGATCGACCGGGCTTTCAATTGATTCCGATTCTTGTTCAGGTTTTCCCACCCCGTCGATAACGATGTTCCCTACTCTAACTTCCATCGATTCTCTCTCATCACTTTCACTCTTGTTTTCTAGACCGCCATTGTCGACTTTATTAGTCGGAGTAAGAAGTTGTCGAGAAGGGCCTAGGTTGATCCACGGGTGATTAAGGCACTGAGCTGCAGTCAACCTTTTCTCAGGCACGAAGTCTAGGATCTGAACGAGGAAATCCGCCAGTTCACTTGCCTCTTGCTCACATAAATCGTATTTTTCTGTAAGCACCTTGGTCAGAGGCCAAAATCGTAACCTTCTTATATGCCGCAAGTCTCCAAACCTATTGAAAAATTCTCGAGAATAACGGCCACCTAAGGAAATCTGAAATAACGAAACTAGTCAATATAAATGGCTGGCGGAATTTGCTTGGAAAATAGCTAATTGGATGACGTCTCACCTTGCGAGGCATCATACCGAGAAGCTCCATCATCAGGGCCAGATGATCCTTCAGATAGAAAGAAACAAAAAAAACGTAAATTAGTAAAAATGAAAAACCTTATGCATTGTGTCATTGAGTTCATCATACCTCGTCACGATCATAGTTGTCACCACTGTGCGGATCGAAAAGAACATCCCCAGTTACCAGCTCGAAACAAATGCAAGCAAAAGACCACATATCTGCTGACGTGGAATACTTGGACCCCAAAATAACCTCTGGGCACCTATACTGCCTCGTTTGAATATCGTCCGTGAACTTTTTGTGCGTCCAACATGCGTTTCCAAAGTCAACTAATTTGCATTTCAGTTCAACCTCGGCCAATAGCTTCTGCCTTGCCAAACGGCTTCCTCTCTTCGTACTTCCTTTATCATTCGCTACTTCAGTGAACTCTCCACCATAATCCCTATCCGAATCTTCCGGCCCATTCCCTTCATTCCCAACATACAAACCCTTAGCATCTATGGAAGAGTCGGGCTCAGACATGGTCTTGCTTTTACTGGACGGGCCTATAACGGGTGCGCCTGATCTAACCGGATCTTTAGCCGGATCCAACATGGAAAGAAGAAGTATATTTTCGGGCTTCAAGTCCGTGTGTATGATCGATAGCTGACTGTGCAAATAATCCAATCCCACCAGAATGTGGAAACATAGCTGTTTGACCCTGTCAATCGGCAAACCTCTGTAATCCGAATACTTGATTAGCGTCAAGAGGTTGTCTCCTAAGTACTCAAACACCATACACACATGTTTTCCGTTTGGGCCCGAATGCTTGAAGTGATCTAAAAGTTTCACCACGCATTTACTGTCTTCTGGGTCTCCCTCTGAAATCTGCTTCAAGATAGTTATCTCATCCATGGCTGCTTCAGTGTAGTGCTGTGCGCTCTTCTGAACTTTCAGAGCTACATAAATCTATCACCAGACACGAAAAATCGGAAAATTTAAAATTATACATGTGTGATGTGTACTGTCATCTTCCTTTCAATTTACACAGAAGCATTACGCGAATATAATTACAATTTCACCAACAATAATAACAGAGTACGAATGAATTCTTCGAGAAAGTAGAGAGAAAACCGTACCGAGTTCTGAGTGTCCCGAGCCAACCAGACGGTGGAAAAATGGCCCCAACCAAGCTTGCACTGAACAACGTATCTTCCGTGTTTGAATGTGTCGCCGATCCGCACGGCGTGGTATCCGCCGCGCCGGTAGTCCTCCGTCCCCTCGTCCTCCGACGTGTAGTCGCTCGTCTCGCTCCGATCTCCGCCGTTCCTTTCCGTCGAAGTAGCATCCATCGATCGGAGAATCTGTAAATGAGATATGTTGCAGAGTCTGTAATCGGATTTAGGGTTTGGTTTTGATTTGATTTGGGGGGAAAGGTAAAGTGAAATATGTACTGTTGTGTTTTATTTTATTGAAAAAATTTCATTTAAAATTAAGGTGTTTCGGAAATAGGGAAATAGATTTGGGGAGGTAAAAATAGTTATTAAAACATTTGGGGTCGAAAGTAATTATCACACATCAGTGTATCAGAAATCAGAATCATCACACATCAGTACATCACAGCATCCGATAGAAAGTCATTATTAACCCCTACTACTAATTGAAAAGATTGTAGGCATCACTCTCATTTGTCTTATTTACTTACCCCATGTCTATTTGAAAAAAAAAATGAAAAAAACAAATAAAAAATCAAGAAATGTGAGCAGTAGTGTGTGATTAAAGTGCACTGATATAATATTTAATGTTATTTTTCTTATTTAAAAAAAATATTCAATTTACTATATTTAATACGTAGAGAAACAAAATACTGAGTATAGCTTTTTTTATAATAAGATCGACCAGAGATTTCACCCTTATTTGATCATTGGTTCTCGATAGTAAGATATGAATTGAAAAGGTTGCTAGAGTAATAAACACAAGTGAGCAAGAACCAACAGATTTCACTTCAAAATAATTCTTTTTAATATTTAATAAAAATTGTTCCAACACCAAGTATTTAATTTGCTGTCATTCAAACAATTACACTCACAACACACATCAAAAAAAAGTTCAATAGCAAAAAAGAAGTCAGTGCATTAGAAACTCTATATAGTAATGCTCTGTATAAGAATAAACTACTTATAGTAATAAAAAATTTAAGTCTCAACTTGAAACCTGTTATAAATAAAAATAAACTCTACACGGTAATAAGCCATAAATTTTCAAAGTGTCATCTTAAGGATTTATACCTCTCTATAAAAATAAATAATTAATTATATAATAAAAATATTTATTAAATAATATTTTTATTTATTAAAATCAGATAACTTAAAATATTTATCAAAATCAATAGTCAAAGTTTATAATCCTTAAATTCATTAATATTTTATTCAATTTTTATGTTAAACACAACTTTTACACTGATCAAATTTTATTATTGAAAATTATTAAATTAATTTTTTAAATTTAAAAATAGATAATATTGTATTTATATTATGTTTATATTTATATTATTTTTTATATAAAAAAATTATTTTTATTTTATAAAGCCTTGTATAAGAATAACTCACTACAGTAATATTTTTTATCGATCCCAACCACATGATGAATGAAGTTTCTATTGTATTATGAAATGTGTTTGTGATTTTTTTTTAACAAAAGTATATTTTTCAAATAAAAGTATAAATTATTATGAAAAAAAAAGTTATAAATATAAATAAAATAAAAAAAATGTATATTTTTTTTACAAATTACATATGAGATCATGATCTTCAATGATAAGTTACTCATCTCAATTGTACTACTATTGTCCCATTTTTATATTCACAATTTTTTTTTTATTTGTGAAAGAAAAGTGACTATTTATTTGAGACAGAGGTATTATGAATTAGTATTACAACACATACATCATAAATAATTTGTAAATATAAATTTATACTTTGTATCTTTCAACCATGGTAAAATATAATTAATGCTATTTGTAGCCTGTAAGTTTTACTCTTATACACAATTTTTTTTTACACTTACATAAAAAAAATAATAAGACTTAACGAAAATAAAATTTTGGGTTTAAATTTAAATTTTACTCCTTGGTATCAAAGAAGTACGGGTTTTTTTTTTTTCTCAATTGTAAAGTTCCTCCAAGCAGAATTGCAATGGGGTACTCCTCAACGTAAGTACGGATTGAAATCGTTTCTGCTTTACAGTTGTCTAAATATCATTGGCTGTAGCAAAAGAACTCTTTTTTATGATCGAGGTTGAGACCATGACCTGACAAGCTGACGTACGATATGATATCAGCATGTAACTAATTAATTATATGGCTATGGTCTAATTAACCACAGTAATTAAAGATGTGGGGATTTTTTGTACTCCGTATTACTTTATTTGTTTATGTTTGTTAAAGACAAATCACACTCATCAACTCCGTTAGTTAATTAAACGGAGAATTTTAAATTAAAAAAGTATTTTAGTTTTTTAATAATATGCATAATTAGTTGTTAAAAAAATGTGCATCAATAATTCAGACATAGGTAATACTACCTCCGACTCTAAGAAATGGTCACAGGTGGTCAATGTTAACTATTAAATTTTATTTTAGTATTTTTTTAACGAACAAAAAAATTCAACGTTGACCAGATATGACCATTTCTCAGGATCAGAGAGTACTATGCATTATGGGCCAAATATGTGTGTAGTTGTAAGAATAATTTTATTATGTCTCACGAAAGGTTTAGACAATTTGTTGATAATTTATAAATATCTTTGTGTAATTTGTTTACTCTTACTCAAAAAGTAAAAAAAAATTATTTTTTTATATGTTTAATAATATAAATTATGGGTATAAATATAATAAATATTATTGAGTAAGTGATAAATGATGAGTAAGTAATAAATGACGAGTGAGGTGAAAAAATAATAGTATTAATATAAATAATTTAATATTGAAATAATAAAATTGTGAAAAAAATTCCATTTGGTGTGCAAACTTTTAAAGAACAACTAAGTTTAAAGGGAGTGGGGGAATAATTCATTTATTTTTTATGCATAGAATAAAAATATATACTTTAGTGTTTAATATGTGTAGTTAAGTTTGATTAGAGTTGAAGTAATATCTAATTTTTATTTTATAATTAAAGTTGAGTAAAGATGAATAGTAAAATAAAGTGTTTAAAGTATAATGAAATTTCTTCAAATTCATTTAAAATTAATTCAAAAGTAATTAAAAATATGTGAACTATTACGCGGTCACGGATCTTTCGTTACAAAAACGAATAAAATAATTGAAAACTCTTACTCCCTCCCTCTCACAAAAGATGCAACACTTTCCTTTTTGAGGTGTCTCACAATAGTTGATACACCCCAAAAAAAGAAATAAATATTCTAACTTTTTCACTTTAAAATACTATTTTACCCCTACTTTATCCATCTACTTTTTAAACTCCACTCACAACTACTTTCTTTTTCAACTTAAAAGTACATTTTTACCCTTTACTTTTTAATCAAAAATTCAAAAAACAACATTTTTCTTAATCTCCGTGCCCAAAAAAGTATTGCATTTATTGTGATTTAGAGGGAGTAAAGCGAAATATCCTCCGAACAATACTTCACGTGTTTTCAAGTTAACTAATGAAATTTTAGAATAATACAAAACCAAATAAAATAAAAAATATATATATCCACACAACATTAAAGCATAATGTTTTCAACTCATTACTTTTTCAATTTCATGGTAATGAAGTTTTATTTTTGTATTTTGGGAAAGAAAACATTACACTCTTGTAAAAGATAGAAGTAGTAGAATTTTTTCTTTCCTCCAAATAACCAGGCATGGCATATATTATTGGCATTGGGACTCTGTATTTCCCACTACGTACAAAAGAAAAAGGTTGGACTTTCAATAAATGTAAAAAACATTAAATGTACAGTTTATACAACTTGCTTTTGGACAAAATAGGTACGAGGTGAATAAGACATTCCCATTTTATTTTTCATTTTATTTGTTTTCCGCAAGTACTGCAATGTGAAAAGATGACAAGCATGTAGGAGTACTTCCTTCGTTGGTACTTTACACTTGTTTTATTATTTCATTGTATAAAGTTTAAAACCATGTTAGTTTGAATTTCGGTTAGTATAAGTTAAAAAAAAACAATTAATTTTTTAGTCAAGTTTTACGATGGTTTAATTTTTATGGATTAATTTAATTTTTCAAATGCATAATACAAACATTTGAATTGTAAACTGATTTTTTACTTTATCAATCTGTCGTAATACTATAGTATATGACGTAAAATATGCAGAGTATTATCGTTTTCACCATTTTTCATCGAGTACTTCTTCAGTTATTCCTATTTGTTTTTACATTATTTAAATTTTATATCCCTTAATTTAATAATTAAAAAATAAATATAATCCTATCAAAGAAATGGTTTCTCATATTATTTGAATTTGGGTGTGCAATTTTTTAAAACATTCAAAACCAATATTTTTTATTTACAAAGTACATTTATATTTTTGTTTTTGTTGTTTTTGTGTAGATGATAAACGTATTTTATTAATTTAAATATTGCATATGTATATTTGAGAAAATTTCTAATTTTCTAGTGTAATTCAATTTTTAGTGTAATTTTAGATTTTATTTAATAAATTTATTATTTTAATTTAAATTATTGATATTCAAGTATACCCGAATATGTAATCGGATAACTTAATACTTGATATTTTTTTATAAATAAATTATATAACAAGATATTTTATTCAAATTTATTGAGTGCGGTACCAAAAAAATCCAATCGAATACGAGTATTTAAGGGATAAATTCCAATACCTGAACTCATATAGTCAAGCCTATTCAATTATGTAAATTTATTTCGTGTCTTGCAAATGCATTTGACTTTTTATCTTTGTTACTTTTTATAATGTTTCAAGAAAATCAAACTTTAAATCAAATGTTTAAAATTTCAAATTGGTTTATTCATACAATTGAAAATTGAAAAAAGAAATTAAGGAATTTTTGAAATTCTCCTTTTAAATTTCTCCACATGCCCCTATAAAAATATGCTATATTTTCTTGAAATAAATGCAATTATCTGTTTTTTAAACATGCCAAATAAAAAGAAATTCCTAAAATCGGAAATGAGTCAAATCAAAAGACGCAGAGCGCGTCTTATCACATTGCTTATTACGAAGGTGCAGTTATTAAATACATTAAATACAATTAATAATTAATTACCGGCCCGCCCGTGAGCCCGGCCCTTTCATTCCATGCGGTTAGCTACAGTTCTCTCCAGTTTCATTTATCAAATTAATTTTATTTTATTCGATTTCAAGGTATAACTGCAAGAACCGCACCAATAGGGAACTGTATTAAAAGCCCTAACCAACACGACACCAGTCCCCACTAACTCCCTCTCCGTCTACATAAACACACAGTCCCACACAGTCGCACGCAGTCTCACACATTCCGCCATTTTTTTTCTCACACACGCACTCTTTCTCTCAGCAGATCTTCTCCGGCCATTGTTCTATTCTGATACGATCATCGGAAAAAAATGTCCGGAAGGGGAAACAGAGGGAGGGGACCCGCCGGAAGGGGCCAGCCGCCGCCGGCTACCGGAGGCCGAGGAAATCAGCCCGCTCGCGGCGGCGGTGCTGTACGCGGTGGCGGTACACGCGGTGGGCATGTTCAACCGTCGCCATCGCACTCGCCGTCGTCCTCTGCTTTCCCGCCGATGCCTCAGGCGGCGGCGGTTTCCAGGCTCGGCGCTGATTTGGAGAGGAATCTTACAATCCAGCCTTCGTCGTCATCTCAGATTCCGGCGATTCAACAACACGGTCCGGCGCCTCCTCGCCCGGCGCATCAACAACAAGGCCAACGCCCGGTGCTTCAACAACAAGGTCCGCCGCCTCAGCGTCCGGCGGCGGCTCAACAACGAGGTCCGCCGCCTCAACGTCCGGTGCTTCAACAACAAGGTCCGGCGCCTCCAAGACCGGCGAATCAGCAACCAGGTCCGGCGCCTCCACGGCCGGCGTCTCAACAACCAGGCCCTGGACCTCAACCACGAGGCCCACCTGCAGTGGCGGTGGCTCCGGCTCCGGCGGCTCAGCCGACGGCGGTGGTGCAGTCACAGGCGCCCGTCTCATCGAAATCCGTGAGGCCTCCGCAAAGGCCGGGATTCGGAACCATCGGGAGGAAGGTGGTTGTCCGGGCAAATCACTTTCTCGTGCAGGTTGCCGATAGTGATCTTAATCATTACGATGTAAGTTAATTATTTCAAGTTTTTGTTTAGTAATTCTCAGAATCTCTGTTTATTATAGAGTTTCTTCGTTTTCTCTTGTGTGTTCATTCCTTCATTTTTGCTAATGGCATGTTCTGTGTATTTTTATTTGTATTTTGCAGGTCTCCATCTCCCCTGAGGTTTTGTCGAAGAACGTGTGTCGACAAATCATGAACCAACTCGTCGAATCCTTTGGTGCGTCACACTTGGGGAAAAAGCTTTTGGCGTACGATGGGAGAAAGAGTTGCTACACTGCGGGTGAATTACCGTTTTCTTCCAAGGACTTTGTTGTCAAACTTGAAGATTCGGATAGAGGCGGCTCTTCCAGGTGAGAGCCTTTTTATATTACGCTGTAGAAATTTTTGATTGTTAATATAGTTTTCGTGAGCTATTGGTTTTTTTGAATTGGTTGTATTTTGTTTATCGAGCCTTATTGGAATTTTGTGTTGTTCATTATGCAGGAGAGAGCGTGAATTCAAGGTGTCGATCAAGCATGCCTCTAAGGCCGACCTCCATCATCTTAAGCAGTTCATCCAGCGCCTACAGCACGATTGCCCACACGAAACTCTACAGTCTCTTGATGTGGTTCTTCGGCATCAGCCTTCGAACTTGTACTATTTCTTCTTCCCTTTCTTTTTAACACCTTAAAGCAGAGTTTTCAATTCATTCATATTTTCGTTATGACTTTACTGTAGTTATACTGTCGTTGGGCGATCCTTTTTTCATCCCAAGCTTGGTAATACTGGGGAGCTTGGTAGTGGTTTGGATTACTGGAAGGGGTTTTACCAGAGTCTTCGTCCCACTCAGATGGGCTTGTCTTTGAATATCGGTAACGTTTGAACTGTATTCTAGCTTGTTATTTTGTTAATTTTGTGTGTTAATGTGGATGCTTAGCATACCTTTCAAAATGTTATTTTCAGGCCGTTCTCTCATGTGTAGTGTTTTTTTTATGTTTCATTTTGTATTTGTTGCAGATACGTCTGCTAGGGCATTTTATGAACCTATTTTTGTGACTGAATTTGTGCGTAAGTACTTCAACCGAGACCTGAACAGGCCTCTCTCTGACCAAGATAGGCTTAAGGTAGTGTTTAGATTCTTTGTTTATATTTCTAGGATTATTATATTTTGAAATTTGGATTCTTTCGTATTTTTTAAGACTTTTCACACTTCTTGTTGAATTTGAGGGACTTGCTTATTTATATGCAGTTAAAAAGAGCTCTAAAGGGTGTCAGGGTTGAAGTAAACTATACGGGTGGCATTAGAAGACACAAGATCACAGGCTTCTCTACTGAGCCTGCACAACAACTAATGTAAGTTGCTTATTTGAATATCCAAATACTATGTGCTTTGTTTCTTTTATCATGATACTATAGTTAGTGTAGAGGTCGGGTAATCAAATTTGCTCTGATGAAGTGTTCCTGTTATATTTCCTCTCCCTTTGTCCAATTGCAGCTTACCATTAGGTCTTGTGTTATATTGTCGAAAGTAACCTTGTGAACATATACAGGTTTTCCTTGGAAGATGGCACAACTATATCTGTTGTTCAGTATTACCGTCAGAAGTATAATATTGTGTTGAAGAATCCTACTTTGCCTGCTATTCAAGCTGGCAGCAGTACAAGGTCGATGTATTTGCCGATGGAGGTATGTTTATTAATCTGATACGCTTTTTTTTTCTTTTTTCTTTGTGTATTTTACTATCTTCTGTCCATTATACAATTTCACTTGGGATCTTTGAACAGCTTTGTAGAATTGTCGACGGTCAAAGGTATACGAAAAAACTTAACGACCGACAAGTTACTGCAATGTTAAATGCCACTTGCCAAAGGCCGGCTGACCGTGAAGCTAGCATTGTAAAGGTATTTTGAATTTGTTACTCAACAGTGTTTTTTATCCTTCAGTTTGTTGGTTTTCTTTTGTTTACATACATTGCAATTAACTTAACAATCCTTTGTTTTTAGATGGTCGAACACAATAAATATAATGATGAAGAAATCGTGAAACAATTTGGTATCTCAGTTGACCCTCGGCTCACTTCGATTGATGCCCGTGTCTTGCCCCCTCCAACGGTATTCCCTGCCTTCTGTTTTAATTTTTACTTGTGCAGTTCTTCTGTTTAGTGTTTCTATAAATTGTGTTGCTATTTGTTTCCAGGTGAAATACCATGAAAGTGGTAAGAAGAAGTCCATTGAACCAAGTGTTGGAGCGTGGAACATGATTGATGCGGTATGTGCATATATCAATCTGTAATATATTCTTTTGGTCTTTCTTTGATTTGATATAGAAGCTGACAGTCTTTTTTCCTTCAGAAAATGATCAACCCGGCAACGGTTGATTACTGGACGTGTATAAATTTTTCAAAAATGCATCTTGAGGATGTTGAGGGATTTTGTGGCGCGTTAATAGGCATGTGCACCAGCAGGGGGATGGTACACGTCGTCTCTTTGATATGACTTTAAGTACTGGATTTGCTTACTAGCATCACAATGCTAATTTTTTCTTATTGGTTTTTCTCAGATTTTTAACCCAAATCCTATTGTTCCCTTTCGCCAAGCCCAGTCGAATCAGATTCCAAAGTCCCTCACAACTCTCCACTCTGAAGTGTCCAAAGCACTTGCAAGTCAGAATGTGTCGGGTAGACACCTGCAGTTGCTCATCATTATCCTACCCGATTTCAGCGGATCATATGGTATAATATTTTTTGCCATATTGGAACTTTTAATATAAAGTGTTATCCAAAGTATGTCGTAATGTAATTATTGTATTTCTTTATCTCCTTTTCGCAGGTACGATTAAGAGAGTCTGTGAAACAGAATTGGGAATCGTATCTCAGTGTTGCCAGCCAAGGCAGGCCTCTAAATACAATAATCAGCAGTACTGGGAAAACGTGTCTTTGAAAATCAATGTGAAGGTTTGTGTGCAAATTTCAATGTCTGAGTAATTAATTTTAATTATTGATAGACTGAATACTTGATAGTATTACTTTTTGTCACTGTCCAAATAGGTCGGAGGCCGAAATAGTGCCCTTGTTCAGTCCCTAAATGGAAAAATGTTTTTTGGTGTTACAATTCCGACAATTGTTTTTGGTGCTGATGTTACCCATCCCCAGCCAGGGGAAGATTCAAGTGCATCTATAGCTGCGGTATGTCTTTGCTATTCTTAAAATAGATAATTGTGTGACATAATAATATATACTCCTATGTATGTATGCTTTTTGCAGGTTGTGGCTTCAATGGATTGGCCTCAGGTTACGAAGTACAGAGGTCTTGTTTCTTCTCAGGCCCACAGGGAAGAAATAATCCAGGACCTCTTTAACGAGAGTCATGATCCTGTAAGAGGTGTAGTTCGTGGTGGAATGATTAGGTTAGTTTCTTGTAGTCGTGTATTCTTATGCTATAATTTATTATTTATTTTATTTTATTTTTTTGAAATGTTTTCTTGCATTTCGCAGGGAGCACTTGATTGCTTTTTACAAGGCCAATAATCATACGAAGCCTCACCGGATCATATTCTACAGGTTAGTTATATGAATAAAGTCTTTGGTATAAATGTTGCTGTGTGTAATAGACCTGATTGTTTATAATTCGTGAACGATTTTAAATTTCAGAGATGGTGTAAGTGAAGGACAATTTAGCCAAGTTCTTTTGCATGAGGTGGATGCCATCAGGAAGGTAAACATTGCTTTCATGCATAAGTAAACTTGTTTTTGACTTGTAGAAGCCTCTTTTGAAATATTTGTGTTTTAACTGTGGACTTTTGTGGTCATATGCAGGCATGTGCTTCTCTTGAAGAAGGCTATATGCCAAGAATTACTTTTGTGGTGGTGCAAAAGAGGCATCACACCCGTCTCTTTCCCGCGAGGCATGGGGATCGCGCTTCCACGGATAAAAGTGGAAATATTTTGCCAGGTACTAAACTTTGAATTCTCCTATACCCCTTTTTCAAGCTGTAGGAAAATAATACTGTTAAACATAATCTGTGCCTTTGTGGTACATTTTTTTATTTTATTTTAGGTACCGTGATTGATACCAAAATTTGCCACCCTCGTGAGTTTGACTTTTACCTCTGTAGTCATGCTGGTATCAAGGTAAAATGGCGTACCTGTTATTTAAGTTGGATCTGTTCATAAGCGCTCTCTTTTTTAAGCTATTCAACGCGTATATTATTAGTGGAAGTATTTCATCTAGTGTTGTGTGTTTCGATTCTTTTCTCAGATTCAAATTCTTCAATTGTGATTTCTACTTTTTTGCCTTTCCACAGGGCACTAGTCGTCCGGCACATTACCATGTGTTGTATGATGAGAATAGTTTTACTGCTGATCATCTGCAGGGTTTGACCAACGCCCTCTGTTACACGTTAGTCTCTCGTTTCTTTTTGGATTTTATTCTTTTTATTTTGGTGGCTGCATGTGCATCCATATTAAGGGTCTCTTTTTCTCTCTCTCTCTCTCTCTCTGTCTCAGGTATGCAAGGTGCACGCGTTCAGTCTCAATAGGTTTGTTCTATTGTTTTAAGTTTGTTTTTAACAAGGTTCTTTGAGGTTTGACCTAGTATGACAATGTTTGTCGTCTTGTTTTGCCAGTGCCACCTGCCTACTATGCCCACCTGGCTGCTTACAGGGCTCGTTACTACATCGAAGGTCTCGAGATGTCAGACAGTGGATCTACTTCCGCCGGTGGTGCTGGTGGAGCTTCCACCAGGGAAAGGAACGTGTTGGTTCGAGCACTGCCCAAGATAAAAGACAATGTGAAGGAAGTGATGTTCTATTGCTGAGTTTTGAAATCCATTACCATTTTTTACTTTTTGCTGCTCGATGGTTTAAAGCTCAGTGAAACTTTGTTGGCGAATTGCTCTTTAAGCCTTCTTTTTGAAACGTCTCCGAGACTCGGAGTTGATATATATCATCGGTCCCGACTCTTGATGATACTTTGGAAAAGGGACATAACTATATGAATGTTTTGGTTTTGGTTGGTTTTGAGAAGTGTTTTGCTACTCTATTGAAAGTACTCTACATCCCATAGAAGTAATATTCTCTTTTGTATTTTTTGAAGGAAGTGGTTTGGGAACATATGGAGTAATTACATTGGGAAATATTTATAAAAGCAGCAGCATTTTATATTGTTAACATTTCTTTTGTTTGTTTAAATGTCTTTTGCTAATTTGCTTTAGTAATTCATGTCCTATATTTTAAAAAATGTTTTTACAATATTATGGTTAATTAAACTTTTTGCAAAAATATTACAATAGTATATTTTATTTGTAAATAAAATTTGTGTATTTGTAGTTTTTGAATAATTATTTCAATAATTATAATAAAGGGTTAGTCATTTTCAAATGGAATAAAAAAATAGATGTTTTAAAAGAAGGGGTTAGATTAATAAGTTTAAGTAATTTACTCTTTAAACTACTCCTAAGAAAGTTATTTTACTCCTTTTTTTTTTTTATAATTAAAAAATCAAAATACTTTCAAAAAGCCAAAAAATTTCATCGAAAAAATTCATATCAATATACACAAAATTCCATCTTTTTATGTACCATTCGATATTTCAGATATTATTTTTTTCAGTCATTTCAACTTTCAACTCAGTTTTAGAATTCTCGTGAACCCTCCTTTCAACTCAACGGTCTCATATTAGCAGCTGATTGTTTCTAACGGCTAACAATATTTTCTTCCCCCTCTCTCTCTCTCTCTCTGCTTGAGAATGGGTGCTGGAAACTCGATCGGGCTTCTCTCTTTCCTCCTACTCTTTCTCTCCTCCGCCTCCGCCGCCGGCGGCGGAGGAGGAGAAAATCAGCTGTGGTGCGTGGCGAAGAACAACGCCGATGACGCCGCGCTTCAGGCGGCCATCGACTGGGCGTGCGGGATCGGAGGGGCCGAATGCGGGCCAATCCAGAGCGGCGGGCCCTGCTACGACGCGGCGGACCTCCAGCGGACGGCGTCGTACGCCTTCAACGATTACTACGTGAAGAACAGCACCTCCGACGATAACTGCAATTTCGGAAACACCGCCGCTCTCACTTCTCTAAACCCTAGTAAGCTCTTTCGTCCCTAAATTCCATTTAACTTTTTTTTAAAAAATAATTAATTAATTTAATCAATTCCGATCACTGAAAAACAATGTTTGTTTCATTGATTTCCAGGTCACGATAAGTGCAAGTTTCCATCGATGTGAGAATCTGGATTTCATTTTTTTTAGCTTTTTGAGTTTTTGTCCTCCCCCAATTTAGTTGTGCACTTTTTAGGACTAAAAAATGTATTAATTGATTCTTTCGGGGCTTTTCTGTAAAATTCTTACTAGTACTTATGCTTGTGTATTTGAGCAGCTTGAACTCGGCCAATGGAAACATCGGTGGGGCAGTCGATACGAACGGTGCGGATCTAAGCAGCAGTAGTTCGATTTCCGGCCATCGGAATGGCAATGGTGAATTATTACTTGCACTTTTTGCTGTCTTAGTATTGAACTTCAGATGGAACTGAATGTTTCGTATTTTTTGTATGGACAAAACGGAGAAATCAAAAGCTTTTTTCGTCGATGATAGTGTTGTTCCTCTACTTCCTTGCTAATTACAAAAATTACCCCGCAGTTTAGTATAATTACAGATATTGTCGTAGAAAGAGATGAAACATAGACAAAAATGCCATACATTGTGATAAAATGATTAAAATCAGATCACAAAAATCTCACAAGGCCAATTCAAGTGAAGGACGTTACACGAGCTTATTCATTTCATTTCAACTAGTTATTTCTGAGATATTTCTCGTTTATCAACCGGAATAATAAGCAATATGTCTCTGGAGAGTGTCTTGTAACTTGTTGCTTTTCACCGTTTACTCATGATCTTAAGTAGCTTCTTTAAAGGACTAATAAGAGTCAATAACCACCAATCTATGAAGAATTTCTTCATATTTGCGTATCATTTTCACCTACTATAACATAAATAAAATCTAGCTTTCATTTCTTATGTTATCAATGTTAAATGTTAAGTAAAGCATAGTAGTAATTTGATAATGATTCAATCACACTTAAATGTGATTATCTCTCAACAATTTTATAATCGGAACCACATGATTCAATATTTTTGTATACACTAATACTTTAATTAAAATATATCTATCATTAAAAATGTTTACAAGATAAAATTGTAAAAATATAACTATTCTCAAATTCGTTTGATTATTTTTCTTTTCAATTTTTATCATAAAATTAGTCATCCGTCGAGTTGAGAGTGCGAGACAAACTCAAGACAAAGCATCTCGTAACTTGACTCGTGGTCGGTTGGGTCGAATAGTATAAGTCGACCGGTTCGGGATGAACCACGGTCCACACCCATTAAAATTAGTCGACCGGGTTCGTTGTCGAGTGAGCTCCACATTTTTCCCGTGAAACTACTGAGGAACTTCTAAGATCTAACGAGAAAAATCAGTCTCCCCAAACCAACAATTACCGTAAACCCATCCCAAAAATCCACCGAGCAAAATCACAAACTCACGCACACGACACACAGTGGCTCCGAGCACCACCGCCACATCATCTCCGATCTGACCCGGCGAGGCAATGAGGCGCGATTCAGTATCCGGTGGCGTGTCGGCGTGACTGAAATGCAGCCAGGGGACAACCCACCGATTCTGCCGTTTCCACTCAGTCCGTTACTTCTATTGACTGCCGCCGGCGGCGGCCTCGGCGATCTCGGAGAGGGAGGTTTCGAATTGTCCAGGTATTTGTTCCTAGGATCGCTGCTCTTCTCGCAAGAAGGAGGCAGTATGGACTTGTCTAAGGTCGGAGAGAAGATCTTCAGCTCCGTTCGTTCCGCCCGCTCACTTGGCCTCCTGCCTTCCCTGTCCGATCGTCCTGAGGTACTTTTTCTTTTATTTTGTATGCGAGACTATTACACCTGTGTGCAATTTAGCTGCTAATATGTTTGGTTTTGGAATAAGCATATGTTTATGAACTTTATGAAGTTTATGCTTTTGCCTATATTCCGAATCGCAATTCGATATGCCTAATTTAACATCTGATTGATTTTTTTTACTTACATTAAGATTTTGAATTTGATTAGTCACATCGTGACAAATATTAAGACGATCAGATAGTTTCCGAGTTGTTCCGACTTTTCATTTGACTAATTCCGCGTACAGGTTCCAGAACGAGCTGCAGCCGCAGCTGCTGTAGCACGTATTCTTGCTGGCATACCACCACACCAGAGGCATAATCTTGCATCAAGCTCTGAAGAATTAAATTCGATATATGGAAGCAAGCAAGGTCCAGCTGTTGAGGAACTCGAGAAGGAATTATATGAGGAGGTTATTTGATGTTGTTTACTGGCATTATTGTTTCTTGTACCTCGATGATTTGAACAATATACTGAAGAAAACCACACCCTATTCAATTACTGAAAACAACATGGCCGTTAAGTTGATGTATTTCAGTAATCAAATCAACAGACACTTTATACAGTTTTTTTTTATTAGATGTTAATTTTGCACTTTAACTGATTTTGTTTATTTATATTGCTAATATTGTGTTTTGGGTGTACAATATCAACATTGACCATTTGCTTTCTTAGGAGTTTGATCCTGTTAAATATATTATAGAACAAATCCCCGCTGAAGAAAACGAACAAACTTATTTTGAGGAAAAGGTATTTTATTATTCCATGCCCCTTTCTTGTTTCCATATTCTTTTTGCATGTTATTGTCGCTATCCATGGCTTGCTTAATGATCAACCTGCTTTGCATTAATTTATAGGCTGCACTTCGGTTGGCACAACTGGATAAAATTTCTGAGCTCTTATCACGACATGTTATGGAAAATCATGAAGAAATGGGTGGGTTTCTATTCTTAATCCACTTAATTTTACGTAATCTCACTCTCATTTGTTTCCCTTGATTTACCAAAGAGTTGATTGGCTACATTATATTTGATTTTGCATCGTATTGTTTTCATCCTTCCTAGGTTTCTACTCTTGTAAAAGTGATTAAGTGCATTGTCCTGTAACTTTTTCCCTTCAAATCTTGTATGCTTTGACCAGACAAACCAATTTCTGTCTCATCTATCTTCATAACTTTGCTCTTGGAATCTATTGGCTGCATTTGATTTCAATAAATATTCACATTTTTGCCATCCTCTTTTCTATACGATGAATAAGTGTTTTGATTATATGAAACCTTTTCTATTCATCCATCAATGAATTGTGGTTGGATAATTGTTTCAGTGAAGGGGATGAATCTGGTAAGAGAACTAGAGAAGGACTTGAAGATTGCAAATGTTATTTGCATGGTAAGCAGGTGACTTTTTTGTACCGTTCAACTGTTAGCATCTAAATTAGTATAGCTTTGAATGCTTCCTGATAAATTTGACGAACTCGTGCTAACCGATCTTTTGCCTGGTGGACATTAACTTCTGCCCAAATTGTTTTATGTTATCTGAATTATCACTCTAAAAACTTATTATCATCTTATGGCTTTTGCTTTATCCAATTTCTGTGTAACAAGGTCACATCTTTCTACCTCAGTGTCACTGCGTGTAACAAACCTGTTAAACTAGCACATGTTCATTCTTTCCTTTATTTGTAAATTATTCACCTGGCATGCCGTATCAGCTAGTTCAAGCTAAGATTTTTTTTATCAGATAGTAACTATAAGTTAAAACTTCCACTAGAAAATCTCACATATTTTGGGAAGTGTGTACCATTCAAAAGGGAATGATCGACAGGTGGTAATTTACTTGTAAATCTAGAATTTCAGCATACTTAGTTTTATTGTTTGTGCAGAACGGGCGAAGACACCTTACCTCATCAAGGAATGAGGTCTCTAGGGACCTCATTGTAACTGACAATTCGAAAAAGAAACAAGCTCTTCTGGTAATTTCTTACTTGAAAGCTTATAAGGTTGTTCTTGCTATTTTGTTATTGACTGTAATCACAAACGTATGTACTAAATAAGATTATTTCAGTTCCACTTCCTCTTGGATTTCACATAGAAAAGAAACAGGGGAGAACAACAGAAAATGTAATTCATTGTCAAAAGTATCCATTTGGTACACTCATTATGTGTATATTTGGATTTACATTCTATGGAGCATTTATACTTGTGATTTCGAAGCAAAAACGAAGAGACACGTTGTGCAATAGTTCTTAGGATGTTTTTGTAACTTGCAGGACGTGCTCCCCATCCTAACCGAGCTTCATTATGCAGTGGACATGCAAGTGGCTCTTGAAACTTGTGTTGAGGAAGGGAATTTCTCTAAGGTAGCGCTTCAACTTTTCATATTTATTCCTGAGTTTTTTTTTTTTTCTCTTCATATTAAATAATAAATTCGTGCAAGCTGTTTTTATCTTCCCCTTAGTATCCTACTGTATAGTTATTTATGACATCTGTGCAAAATCTGTGACCTATATATTTTCAGGCTTTCCAAGTACTACCTGAATATTTGCAACTTCTGGATAAATTGTCAGACCTTTCTGCAGTGCAAGAGATGAGCCATGGTGTTGAGGTGAATTGAGAAATTAGATACAATTTTTTTCCACTTTCCCAAAATAATCACCGAATAATGTTCTTTGCTACTGAATCTGGGTGCTTGTGCTCCCTCTATATACGTCATACAAGATTGCACAATTTTCTCTTTAATCTCCATTTGGCACATGAATTTCTTTCCTGTACCAATATGTCAACATCATGCAGGTTTGGCTTGGAAAGACTCTTCAAAAGTTGGATTCAATTCTATTAGAAGTGTGCTGGGACTTCAAAGAGGATAGCTATATCACAGTTAGTTCCAAATTTCCAAATTTGCGTTATATAGTTACCATGAATTGCTGTTGTTAACAAAGTCCTGCTTAATATTGAATCCACTTACTTCCTGCCTCATTCTACTTTTTACTTATTTTATCTTATTGCCCGATCAAAATTACTAAAGAATATAGTGCTGAGATATTGACATTTTTGCTTGACTTCTTGGGTTAATGATACAGTAGCTTTACTGCAAATTTATACTCCCACCTCAAATCTTACATATTCCATTTTAAGTTTCCTAAAATGACAAAAAGTTGACATTAAATTATCATAATATTAGTGTGTTCCAGTAGACATCACTCTACTTTATTCATAAATAACAAAAAAATATTACAACAGCCCCACCATGCTCACTCAAATAAAATATCATTTTCCTTAATCTCCGTACTAAAAAAACCCTTCAAATCTCTATGGTTCGGAGAGAGTATTATTTATCAATAACAATTATGACATGACATTTCGAATCTTTTAACACGAAAAGGTTTTGTCCATTTCTTTAGTCACCCTGACCAAGCTGTGGTTTAATTCTTACATTGTTCTGTGAGATATGACCCTAAAAGAGAGTAGGTATCCTTTTAAACAGGGTAGTCATCAAATAAAATGTCAAACCGTGTATATTTTGTTATTTTCTACTTTGACTTGTCAGAATCACATTCATGAGCAAATGCGAATCTAATTGACACTTTTGGGGCTAGATTAAGCTTGATTTATTTTTGTTTATCTGCAGGTGGTGGATGCATATGCATTAATCGGTGATGTTTCTGGTCTAGCTGAAAAGATACAAAGCTTTTTCATGCAGGAGGTTCTGTCTGAAAGTCACTCTGAATTGAGGGCTATTTTGCAAGAGGTATGTTTTGTGTACTTTATGAGGTGTTTGTACAACAAAGACTTGGTATATATGAATATATGATTAAGCTCATTATTTAGCCCAACTAAACAAATGTTTGACAAGGAAAGATTCAGAAATAAGGGTGTGACTGGTTGGCCTTTTGTTCTGCTCCCTTCTGTTTTGGAGAAAATAGTATGCGGAAAGTGAGTATTTTATGAGTGTTTGGGTAAGCTGAAGATGTGAAGATGTGATGATCATATTTTTTTTTTCTTTTAATATTTATAGTAAGATAATGACTGATGTGTGATTGACAATAAGAGAGGTAGTGTTTTTGTGTATGATTGTGTATTGATGATACTTGATAGTGATGATTTTCTAATAAAATATTAATTTGATGTGATTAATGATTGTGGATAGGAAAACCAAGAATGAGGGAATTGTTCTCTTGATTTTTTCAAGAGAAATGGAATGTTGGGGAAGTGTTTTTTTTTTTTTTTTTTTGCAAAAAACAGTCAATCACTAATGTGCTGAAGTGCCCTGCTCATGCAAGTATCTGGAAGAAGCACATATGTAGCATTACCCAAAAGAAGCTTTACCAATTCTAGAACACTGCATCTAGTATATTTTTTTCTTGTACATTAATCGTAGCACTGCTCTTCCATCTTCCAAATTCAGTGATTTTGTTGATTCTCCTTATTTTTCACCAAACATTGCGCGGTTACTGCTTGAAATGTAAAAAAAAAACTTGATTTATTGCAGGATGTTGAAAACTCCAATATGCAAATCAATAGGTATGAGTTATACTTCAGTATTCGGGCTTCCTCCACCCTCATTTTATTTAGAATTTCAGATTTCTTGCTTATACGTGATCATATGCATTTCTTGGTCTGTCTTCAATGCTCCTGTCCAGGCTTACCTACAGTGATTTGTGTATACGGATACCTGAATCCAAGTTCAGGCAGTGTTTGCTTGCAACACTAGCTGTTCTCTTCAAGCTGATGTGTTCATATTATGCTATAACGAGCTTCCAACTAGAAGAGAAAGTAAGTTATCATTCACCTGTTCTCTGAAACCTTCCTTCCAAATCTCTTTATTTATCTTATTTTTTATGAAACTTTAATGACATTTTTTGATTTTCGGCCTACATTGTTGTAACATAGTTTGACAATAATCTTTAAAGATAAAATTTAATTCCATCATGATTCATAAGGACTATTAGACGCATCTCGTTATGTGATACATAATGGAAAAAAAAACAGATAGGAGAATCGCGTGTTTCTTCCAAGTACCAGGGCTCCCGTATTTTTGTTTATATATATTTTTAACCAGTAAACAGTCTTAGGGACGTCACTATTTTTGTTATGAAAGTTATACTCCTGTATGTTTATTATTAAAAAAAATACCTTATCCCCCAACCCAACATTTTATTTTTCATTGCACCATATCAAGCATATGAATTGAATCTTGTTCCAATCTATACATTTGTTCATACCAAGGATGGGACCCCTATACTGATCCCCCTAGTACCCCATCCCCCTCTGATAAATGGCATTTTAACCTCACCCCCTCCCTGAAAATGAGTTGAGAGAAAAATGATTCTCACGTACCAATTGCGATCTAAATCATGCAATTTCATGCTTTGCTTGAATTGTGTAATCGCTAATTGAAACCGGGTAAAATTTCTTACAGCTCTACATTTTCTGTGACAGGTATCACCTGTCCATAACCTTATTGATAATCAAAATGGCAACTTATCTGTGGTTTTCAAGGATACTGCAAGAGAATTTTCTTCTACTTTTCTAGCTGAAGATGGATCAGTCCCTGCATCAACTGAGAGAGAACCTCTTTCACCCTCAGCTGCAGTATCACCAAAAGGTTCTCCAACAATTTCTGACAATACCAATACTCATGGCTCCAAGTTCACAGATCATCCAACTGACGAGGGAAGAGATGATGGAAGTGCAGCATCAAGTAGCGGGTCCCCTTGGTTCTTACTGCGAAGAGATGCAGTGACGTTTGTTTCACATGCATTGCAGAGGGGTCGTAGGAACCTTTGGCAGCTTACAACAAGCCGTGTGGCAGTTTTGCTTTCTTCTTCAGCAGCTTCTTCAACTAGCATTCATCAGTTTTTGAGAAATTATGAAGATCTGAGTATCTTTATTCTTGCTGGGGAAGCTTTTTGTGGGGCAGAAGCAATTGACTTCCGCCAGAAACTTAAATCCATTTGTGAAGGTTATTTTGCTGCTTTCCATCGGCAGAATATTTATGTAAGTCTACTCTCTGGGGCCTACTTGATAGCTTGCTCCACTTATTTATTTGGTTAAAGGTATTTTGCTCGAAGATGATGTGGCATAAGAAATTTGCCAAACTTTCAATCATTATGGGTTCACACTTATGTACTGTACCAAACTAACAATTCATAGAAGGTCCAGAAGAAAGACATATATATATATATATATATATATATATAATTGAAATTGAGTAATTGGCAGGAATCATGGCCAAATTTGTCAGGGATTAAAAAGCTGTTGCAAAATAAAAATAAAAAATGCATTGTTTGCATAATAGTTCTTTCTCACAACATGGCATGCTTCTCTGTATATATACATTCATCTCTACTTGTCCCTCAAGTGTGGCTGGGTCTTTTCTTGAGGCCAAAGGTTTCATGTTGAAACCCCACTTTTGTACTACTGTGATATGGACTTGTCTAGTAGTAGTATAGCCATTACGTTAATCCTGATGGTTTATCCCTTTGTACTCAAAGGGTAGTGATTGTGGTTGCCTCACTACCAATAACATTTTAAAGCATCACATCAAATGGTTTCCAAACATATTTATTAGTGAAGTGAAGATCCTAACTACTCGAATACAATTTATTTTTTGCTCAATATCTTCATATATTCATTTCATATACCATGGACTTATATCAGTATCGGGCTTCCAGGCTTTAAAAATGGTGATGGAGAAGGAGAATTGGCAGATAATGCCGCTAGATACAATTCAAGTACTTAGTTTCCCTGGACTGGTTGGCGATGGAGCAGCTCTCATTGTTTCATCCGATAGATCTCCCAATATGAGACTGCATGACAGTAGATCTGTTGGTACAACTGTTAATGGGTCAAAGAGGGGTGGGTTTTTGTATTGGCAGAAAAATGGAAACCCCTTTTTGTCAAAACTGAATGGCAGTTCTGAGGATTATTCTGAATCCTTTCATCCCAACGGTTCGGCCTCACAAGATGCTCGAAGTACTCATAAGATAACCCAGCAAACTAAAACTTCTTCAAAAAGTGGCGATGCAAACCATATTAATGGGACCGATATTTCGGAGGATGAAAATGAAGATCTCCATGCCGATTTTATTGACGAAGATAGTCAGCTTCCTAGTCGCATCTCGAAACCAAGTCATTCTAGGCATAACTCTTTACATGGAAATGGTGGAGATATGACATCACAAACTGGATCTTCGCTTTGTCTCCTGAAGTGAGCTCTAGATACTTAAGTCCCGAATCTATAAAATAATATAACTCCCATAGAAATATTAAAGCTTTAATTTCTGTTTATGAGTCAGATTGATGGACAAGTATGCACGGCTGATGCAGAAATTAGAGATAATCAATGTTGAATTTTTTAAGGTATGACTCATATATTCTGGTTTCATTCTTTAGCAGAATGCATTTAGTTCTCACAATCATATTGATTTACGTGTATCTGTGTTTCTTTATCTGTCTGGCTTGTTGTGTTTACAGCATAGTACACTGTTTAACTTTTAATATATCCACAGGGAATTTGCCAGATGTTTGGGATCTTTTTCCATTTTGTATTTGAGTCGTTCTGTGAGCTTAGTTCTCAACCTAGTGGAAAAGTCTTAAATGACTCTCTTCCTTGTAAGTATTTTTTTCACCCCTTTATCATAGCATTTCTCTGGTTTTCTTCTAGAAGGGAAAATTGATTCTTCATGTTTGGAGTAGACTCCATTTTCATTTTTAACACCTTTTTGTTTATGTTCTTCAGTGAAGCTAAAGTCTGCATTATCAAGAATTACCCAAGATTGTGACCAGTGGATAAAACTTCAGTCTACATCCATTTCTTCTTCCACCCCAACTGCTTCGGGGGCATCATTCACGCATATGGATGTCACCCCTACTAGTCCCCCCAGTCATATGAATCACACATCTTATGCACTCAAGGTATTTATGCTAAATAGGACACATACTATTTAGTAATTTCTCTGCTCACACTTACCAAATTGAATCTAGAGCCTTAATATTGGATTTCATGAAACATTACATCTTGTTAGTCTAGTCTGGAAGGAGATGTATTATATATAACTAAGGGTGGAATGACCTTTGAAATTTAGTCTAATTACAAGAAGAAGAAAAATCACTATCTTTAAAAGTTACAAATATCGGCTTGAAGTTTGTAATTATTAGGGATCAATTTGCACAATCTTATAACAGAAAAGGGCGAAGTCAGAAGCAGTTTTTATAATGAATGATCTCCTAAGTGTAATTTTAAGTATCACTACCGGTAGTAATTAATGGGATTAGGCCCATGGGGTTAGGATTATTTTTTCCGATTTAAGTGAATTTTATTATTTCTCATAAGATATTGATGGCATACCCTTTTGCACAGAAATGTAATTCACACTGTTTACTTTTTAAACAAAATTAGAGACAAGGCATCCCAAAAACTGATTACAGGGTCGGATTACATTCCATAGTACCAATTTCTCGATACATTAAAAATATAATTGTCCCTAAAAGCATGCCGACTATAATAGACCACAAAGTGACTATATATTTAATTCAGCCCTGATCAACTACACATCTATCTTCAAAATGTAAAATCTAATTACACACTTTAATAATTGATCTAAACTTATTTTGCTTAAAAAGTTCTATTTTGACTACACACAATATTTCTCTTATCGTAAAATAACTTTGATTGCGGCTTGTGTTATGACTATTGGTGTGATGCTGCAGGAAAGGTGTGCCGGTGTTGACACTTTATCCCTTGTTGCTCAATTATTGCATAGATCTAAAGTCCATCTTCAATCAAGGCTTCTGCAGAATAATGGAGCAGTAGTAGAGGATTTCTATGTTCATTTGGTATGTTTTGCTCTAAGAATTTTATGACAACCGGGTCTGAGATCCATTTCTTCAAGTGTTTAATTGAATTGAAGAAAGTTGTATGGTTTATATGTTTTTACTTCCGTGAACTGGTGTTGGTTTCTAGTTTGGCATAAAGATAATTGTTCCATTGGCCACTAGTTGCGCTTCTCTTTTCATGTTTTGCTTTCTTGTTTCTATTTGCTATGCCTGTAAAGTTGTTTGTAGTTGCTTGACTGGCCATTTTGTGACAGGTGGATGCTGTTCCGGAACTCACTCAGCTCATTCATAGAACAACGGCAAAACTGCTACTCCATATCGACGGGTGAGTTACAATAAGAAATTTCCCAATTAACTACTAAAACATTCTTTTTACTCTAAACATATTGATTTTATTTCAATTCCCCACCTCTCCCCCACCCCCGGTAAATTTTTACTTGTCTCACTTTCCTGGTATAATGATAATCTGACCTTCACCCTATGTTTGTTAATCATCATTTTATTAAAAAACAGTCAAGTCCTTTGAGATCTATTTAGTCTCAACTATTAAGAACCTTGTATGTAGGTTTTTGATTGCTTTACCAGATTAACTGTTGCATTTCTGGGTGATAATCAAATGATGAATTCCAGGATTCTGTGCCATTTTTAATAAGAATTACATTTTTTTACTTCACTCTCAAGTATTGACATGGTATATAATTTTAGGGGGAGTGGGTGGGAGAAATTATTCCATTTCTTTTGGCGCCTTTGATGTTTGCTATATAGTAATTGTTATTTGAAAGTTTGAGCAGGTATGTTGATCGCATTGCCAATGCTAAATGGGAGGTGAAAGAGCTTGGATTAGAGCACAATGGGTAAGTTATGCACCTTGATATAATGGTAACATGACTTTAAAGTAGCCTTGTGAAGAGATAAATATAAAAAAACTTTTTAACACAATAAATTATGATGCCTTCGAGTATCTAGCTATTTGTTATCAGAAAATATTGGTGAATTATTGATCAGGACTGTCCGTTGAGAGGAAATGCAATCGAGTGCTTGCAGGTCTATCATATTGCCCAGTCATAATCCAGTGATTATTATAGACCAACCATTCTAAACAGAGATGTGGGAATATTTCAAAAGAGGGAAACAAATTTGAATATTTGATTTTATCCTCAACGTATTCAATTTCAATAGCATTTGGGTGTAACTATCTTGACTCTAGAGTTCATGTTGTTTTCTTTGTGTGTTTGGAAATCTTGAATTTTTCTGGTATAACATATACTCATACGTAATTTGGTGACTGATAATATTATCAACCATAAAAGTGGCTTGCTAGGGCCCCAGGAAGTTTTCTAATGTAGATGGGCAATTCAGTGAGGAAATAAGATGAGATTCGAACTATACAAGTGTAACTGATAGAGAAACGCTACATGAAGGTGATCATATGATTCACATGATGATGATGAAGGGAAATTAACAAATAGCTGAGGCTGCAGTGTAGAATTAAGTTCTTATATCAACTATAGATATTTGAAGTTGTAATATGTTTCAGAGGCCTTGTACTGACTGGACTAAAAATCTGCATAAAATCTTAAATCCAATCGGTCTCCATTTACTTACAGCTTGTGGTTGAATGTTAGATTTTTAACTTACAGCTTGTGGGTGAATGTTAGATTTAATGAGTTTTAATTACTTCCAGAATTTAAGCGATACATGTCTTGTGTTAATAGGTATGTTGATTTATTACTGGGGGAATTTAAGCACTACAAAACAAGGCTTACCCATGGGGGTATACGGAAAGAGGTAATTAAAAAATGTTCTCTTAAACAGAATATTTTTAGTTCGCAAAAATAACATTTCTGCCATTATTGTGGCTTATATCTATGTATATATATGACCTTCTCTAACTGCTATATATGGGAATCCAGGTGCAAGATCTTCTATTAGAATATGGAATTGAAATTGTTTCCGAAACTCTCATTGAGGGACTATCTAGGGTGAAGAGGTGCACCGATGAAGGACGGGCCCTCATGTCGCTCGATCTTCAGGTTTCACCTCACTTGGGCTTTAGATGGATTATGAACATAACAATGATTTTGTATCTTTTTTCCCTTTTTGGATTTTGATGGAGTCTTCATGCTTCAGGTTTTAATTAATGGCTTAAAGCATTTTGTCTCGATAGACGTGAGACCAAAATTACAGACAGTTGAAACTTTCATCAAGGTTTTCTCTCACCCTCCCTCCATCTCTGAATAATCACAGAAACTAACCCCACCCCCTACCCCCAGTGCTGACCAAAATTAACAATTTTCTTTCAAAATTACAAATACCCCTTGACGAACCTCAATTTGTTGTTGTAATATACATGTTTGTTTGTTTACACCTTTCTTTTGTCATCTATAAACAGGCCTACTATCTGCCAGAAACAGAATACGTACACTGGTCACGCGCCCATCCGGTATAAAACAACCCACTAATAAGATCACCGGAAACTGTTTTCGAATGTATTATAAATGCAATGCATTTTTTTCTCGCAGGAATACAGTAAAGCCCAAATTGTCGGGCTTATCAACCTCGTCGCAACAATGAAAGGCTGGAGAAGGAAGTCCAGGTTGGAGGTGTTAGAAAAGATAGAGTGACGATCTTTTTGAGCCCCTGAAAAAATATTGGTATTTTTATCCTGTTTTATTACATGACAATCCTTCTTATCCCCTGTAAAAGTTTTGATAAATGATCCTTCTTAGCCCCTGTAAATTGGGTCATTTAGTATCATTTCTTATACGACCCGTTTGAGATTTGTATATTGTCTTGTTTGTAATATATTTACGTACTTTGAAAATAGAGTTCGTGATTCCATAATCACCAGACAGAGACCCTTTGTTGTGTTAATTTTTGCCGGAAGTAGGATTGAACCATGCCGAACTGAACATGAACGAAGCTCGATTATCTCGGTACACATGCTTCTGTTATATCATCTGCTGATGCTTCTTGTTACAGTTCTCATAAAGTTATTCACAAATACTATAAAATCAATGGATTTTTATGTTGTGTTTGAAATTTCTGTTTGTCAAATGAATAATTTTATTCTTTATTCTTACAATCCTCGAATTATTAAATTGTACACTGTATTTTATCCCAACTGTGTAAAATAATGGACGAGTTTATCTAATTGGTAAAAATAGGAGATTGTGTTATATTGGCTATCATGTTCAGTGCTACACATGGCTGATCAACAGGTACCTGCAAAATCATATCAAAAAATATAATTCAATACAAATATTATTTAAGATTTTTAATGTAAGACGTACTATTTTTTAGTTCATCTTGTACCAGTTAGACACATTTCATAAAATGAAATAATTGCTTTTACGAAATTTATATTTTACCTAACATTTTTTAATTTTTGTGTTTGAAAATATGTGTATATTAATTCCAGATGATAGATACTGTAGATTGTATAACACATAAAATAAGAATTATTTTCCAAAATCGTATACTAAATTCATGGACTCATATGAAATGTCACTATCACTTGTAAGTGAAGCAAAGTGGCATTCTACATTTACTAGAAACGTTTTTTTTCCTGAAATTTTTAGATAGAAATTTATTGCAAGCTTGAAAGTTTTCAGAAAAAAGGAGGAATGGAAAAATGAATTATTGAGTTCAAGAAAAGGGATAATCTGATTAGGACAGCACAAAAGAAAAATCAACACTGTCACTGCCAACATTAGAAATTAGATTCTTGCAATAAAATTGAACTACCCTTTTTAGCCTTTTTATTAAATGCGGAAAATGACATGACATTTATTCATTAATTCATAAATTCTTATATAAAAAATAAAAATAAATTATAAATAAAAAAAGAGTGGTTGAGATGTGAGTTGCACTTACAAAATGACCAGCTCCAAGAATCCAGTAGAAATGTAAATTCATGTAGGATTTGTAGAAACCCTTTGTTCCTTTTTCACCCCCACAATGAATTGGTGTTCTTTCCTTTTGTAAGAATGTGTGGAGCCCACCCCACCTTAATTAATACATATCATTAATGTATAAATTAATCAGTCAAATAAATTTAATTATTCTTTTAAAATTTAAATAACAATATTTTTTAATAAATATTCTTACTTGAGCTTCTGAACCCATGATTCAGTTCCTTTGGTTGAGCAAATGACATCCAACTACAACAGAAAAAACAACCAACATTTATTAATATTCACAAATATATAAACCAATAAATAAAGCATTTTATTTTCACTTACTTGCCCACTGTATATAGTCACATTGACTCCTTTTGCCAACAATTGATCAAACTGCAGAAAAAAAAAAATGATGCTTACTTAGTCCGGAATCAACAATTATATATGTACCTATACGAAAATAAAGAAAATATTGTTTTGTTGAGATTTTCCCAAAAATGTCTTCATTATAAATTAATAAAGTACTAACTAAATTTGAATAAAATTTAAAGAAGTACTAGTAGATGAAAAAGTAGAAGTAAAATAGTTTTTTACCATAAAAATGTAAGAATAATTGTTGTTTTCAATTCTGTTAATTAATTAATCACTCTTATATATTCTACTCTTATTCTACCTCATCAATCCTTGGTTTCATGAAGTCTCCTTGCAATGCTGTAAAAACAAGATTTGATTGCCCTCCCCATCTGTCAACACATATAAAGAACACCCCTTGATATACATTAAAAAAATAGTAAAATAAAAAATTTAAAACAAAATGAGAAAAATAATGAACTCACTGAACATCCTTTGGTATTAACTTAAGCTTCTTCTTGATCTCACCATTCATCAAGCTATCGAGATCACCGTCACCGCCGGGAGTGAACGATCTCAAGGAATTCAAATATCCCGAGTATCTTTTGATCGATTTTTGCGTCGATAATTCCGAAGCTGTCGAGGATAAAGGGTCCATATCTGAATCCAGCATGAAATTGTAGAAATCCTGCCATAACAAAAAAAAAGTTACTACTACATGAAAAGAGAAACAAATAATTGCAAAAACACCCTTGACTTATCAAAGCTTACCACATCATTGCTGTTGCTTACGATAACTTCTTCAAGTTCAATCCAAGAGTTAGTTGCCTCAACAAACTTTCCATCCTCAAGCTGCTGCTTTATTCGATTCGCTAACCTGTTTTCACGAGCACGATTTTATGAAAAACGCGACGTTACAACCCGACCCACAAATTAACCCAAACCCGACTCTTCGGACCTGTTCGACATGGCCAGCCCATTGTTGTCCAGCCTAGATACATCTTTCAGGAGTGGCCCCCACGAAAACTGCACATAATTAACACCAAGATTTAAGAACATTAATTTTTTTGTGTGTGTGTGTGAAAAAGGTGATAACTTTATTGTCAAAATCCAATTAGAATGATCACCACAAAATCTTCTGGTGATATCCAGGTGTCCCCCAATGCAATGCCTGTTTAATTCAAGATCCAAATGCTATCAATTCTTTTTGAAATTTTATCTCGACTTGGCGTTAAAAAAAACGATGTTTTAACTAATTACCTCCGAGCTTGAGCTTGAGCTTTCCAGCCTCTATGGCTTTGAGGGCAGACAAAGCAAGAGTGACAGCATACTTTCCTCCATAAGACTCTGCCACAATGTAAAGAGGGCTTTTTTGTAAACTCACATTTCTGTTGAAAACTGAGATTAAGAGTGTGGTTAAATCAGCTGCAGCTTCCTCATCAGTTTTCACCAACAGATTTGTGTCCTCCACAAAACTGTATCCAGTCCCAACTGGATTATCCTAAATAAAAAACATCTAAATAAAAAATCTTCCAAAAAAAAAGAACACTTAATTTTTTAATTAATGTTAATTAGTTATTACCACAAACAAAAGATCTGCCTTTTTCAGCCATGTTGTGTTTCTGGGCTTCAAATATGTGTCCAATGGCCCAACCTCTTGAAAGTTACCAATCCCAACTCCAGATGCACCCTGTTTGGACACCCCAAAATTTCAAATTTCAAGATTTCATTTTTATCCTTAATTTCAGTGAAATTTTGCACTATTTAGACACCAAAAACTTCAAATTTCAAGATTTGATTTTTATCCTCAATTTCAGTGAAAAACTGCACTGTTTGGATGCCCGGAATTTTTAAAATTTTCAAGATTTGATCTTTATCCTAATTTTAAGTGAAAAATTGCACTGTTTGAATACCCAAAATTTCAAATTTCAAGACTTGATTTTTATAGTGAAAATTTTCACTGTTTGGATAACCAAATTTTAAAATTTCAAGATTTGATTTTTATATGGAGTACTACTTAATTTGAATGAAAAAAAATTGCAAAATAGGAATACTGACAGGTCCACCCTGAAGCCAAAGAATGATGGGCCATGGATTTCTTGGATCATCATCAACTCTGTATGGACTTCTGTAGTGCCACCAGAACATATGGGCTTCTGGGCAATTATTCAAAAAATACGAGCTTCAATATAATTATTCAAAAAATATAATGCATGAATTTCCATGAGGGAAGAAGAAAAAATCTTACTGGGCCTAACTTCAACATATCCCCAGGATTCTGATCCATCCTCTGTTCTTGCAGCACTCACTACTTCATGAAATATTGGAAACAAGAACAGAGCATATATAACAGAGGAAAATAAAACATGTGTTTTTTTCATTTTTTCCAAGAAATGAAAAAAAAATTGTGTTCAGAGGAGAAAAGGTGAGGCTGTACTATGGAGTATATATATAAAAATAAAGGTTGATGATTGGATATTGAGTGAGTCTTTGTATTTTGACTGCAACAGAAATAACCAAAAAATAAGGCAACTGCAAATAGCAAATCAAGTGGTGTTCAGAAAATTGACTTTAGAGATGATGCGTGATGTGTATATCTTTTAAAAGTATTTTATTTTATTTCTAGATCTGTGCAATGAATTTATAATAGTGGTACAGTACATGTGAGCAATTAAAATATGAAAATGGCAATGATTATTTATATAGCAAATTTGTGGTGGTACTATTTTTATTTTATTCTTTATTTATCAATGGCTATGCATGGTTGCACATGCAATTAGGGCTGAAAATAATAATTATAGATTGAATTTGGGATTATTAATTAATTAGAGTACTATTCTTGTTACAAGTTGGGGTGTACGAGTGCGAGCGTTTAGGCCAGAGTTGAATTATTAATTTGAGTTCTTGGTTCGAATTCCAAGACACTGCAATTGACATAGACCAAAAAAAAAAAATATTAATTTGATTTTGAGATTTATTTGGCATGCGTAAAATTATATTTTAAAATAAAAAGTGTAAACTATATTTGTATTTCAAATACAATACAATATACTTCTATTTTTTTTGAAATTTGAAGATATTACACAAGTAGTACTCCGTAATTATTTTAAATTTATACACCATAAATATTTATACAATTTAATTTTTTATGCTACTTTAAATAAATAAATATGACAATCATTCTTCCAAAAATAAATGGTTTAAAATTATGGTATTATTGTGTTATTATATTATTATTTCACTCTTCAAATTATTATTTTTACTATTTTTTTATTTCAATAAATAAAATATATAACTATAAATTTATATTTAAGAAATTAACTAATGCATGGGTATTGTTTGTCTATCCTAATTTATCAAGATACCTCAATTCCTTAACATTCAAAAAATTAATGGTCCCAATAGTTGGTGGCTGGTACCAATCAATACTACCATATTGGAGTATGGTTTTTACTCTAAACAAAGGAAGAGTAAAACTGGGATTTTATACATTTTATTCTTCAAAGAATGTTGTCATCGAGTGTATACCAAATTAACAAGTTTAATCTTAATTTAACTTCATATATATATATATATAGCCAATCAATACTGGTAGTATATAGGAGTATGGTTTTTACTCTAAACAAAGCAAGAGTAAAATTGGGATTTTATACATTTTATTCTTCAAGGAATGTTGTCATTGAGTGTATACCAAATTAACAAATGTACCCTTTGAATTTATGAAATATATATAATTTATGAAATACCCTTTGAATTATAAAATTAATATTTTATAAATTTAAATTTATAAAATTAATATTTATATTTAATTTTAATTTGGGTTTATATTTAAAATTTTAATGAAATATTAAAAATATAATTTTTCCATTAGTGTTAATAAAATAAAATGTACTACTATTTTATTGACCTATATATTCATATAAAACCGAATTTAATTTTTTTGAATTATTCACAAAAAAAAAATGTTTTTAAAGTTTTTGAAACATTAAGATTTCTGTACAAGATGAACAAAGTAATAGAGCCTTCATTTACCTTCAACACCTACTATTACACTCATCTCCTAAATTCCTTTACAAATTTAAAACATAAAATCATCAACAGCGTTGCTTCACCTTCATCAAGCATGTTAATTAAATTCCCCGGTTGATCATAGAATCAATGTCGTAGTCACACTGTCACACCTGCAATCCTCACATTTTCTGTCCTCTAACAGAGGTCGAAATTCACGCATTAAACTTAATTCGGATTCCTAATGAAAAATCCGAAGACAGTACCATCTACAGAAAAAGAAATGGTAGAAAGCAGCAGTTAGAAAATATACTATGATGGAAATCAATGCTATGTATAAAGCTTTAGTGGAATATTGCTTACCTAGGCGAACATCAGGAGGAAAGAGATCAAGCGTTTATTTCAATGGCGTTGTGGCATTGATAAATACAAACCTACACCTCGTATATAATTTCTTTTATTTCATTGGATAAAATAGGCTCGGATCGACTCGACTACTGGGGCTTGGCACATTGGACATTTCCCTGGACCTTGGACCAGTATTTCTGCACATTTGGAACAGGTGCACATGTGTCCACATCTGCAGAAGGAATATAGAAATAAATAATCTACCCGTTTTTTCAAGAAACAAAGGCCCTTGGGCCTGGCTCCGTGACTAAAATATTTTCGACGGTTTGGCAGAACTTCTGCTTTTGAAGTATTTGTGCAATTATCTAATTGTGTTATCAGTTAATTAAAGTTGCTCCAATTACCTGTACAACAAGGAATCGATTTTGCTATCACGACATACGCAACAAATTCCTTTCCTCACATAGTCCCACTCATACCCATCATACAGCGTATTCCATTTTGATTTATCTGCGCATGTAAGATAGAATAGTTGATCATTGCAATATAAGTAAATCTATATTAATAAAATGCAGTCGAAAACTTGCCTCTAGTCAAGATTGACCGGTTTAAAGCTGCAGAGACCTCTTGCCGCACTGAACGCTGCAACTCTATCTGCATGTCCATGCATTGTTCGAGCATGCTTTGCATGTTATTCAGTCTCTGCTGAAGTCTGGCAATGTCATTCCTCAAATCATTTACCACCTCCCACTCCTGATATGTGATGCAAATAAAATTTTAAATGAAGACGATATAATAGGAAATAAATAGGGGTTTGTCGTTTTATAACATATATTCAGGGGTTTACATGTCATTTTCATAAAGATATATTTTTTCATAATCACTAAAACTCTGGTATAAATTATAATAGGTGCATTGATGCTTGAGATTACCGTTCCCAGCTGCCGACTTGAGTTGCTGTGTACCATATCTTCACTCTGAAACTCAAAATCCCAAAGGGGGTGGGACTCGGTGACAAGGGTAGAAGCACCAGGAACGAATAAATATCCATCTTCAGTTTCAGATTGAGACAACGCTCGATCATCTTCGTCATTATGGTGACCCCTTCCCTGGTCGGCTAGACTATGAGAAAAAGATGCCTCATCCGATTCCCAATCACCAGAGGCATTATTACCTAGCCTTTCCGCATGAGATTGTAGCACCTGGTCTAGACTCGCGCGAAAATCACTTCCTAGAAGACTAGAGACGTGCCTCCTGAAAAGGAATTTAGGGAATAGTTGAGAAAATGGAAGTTTTGACAGTGTTGCAATTTGAAAACTACACACCAAGACTTTTGCTCAAGAGATCATGAATCACGATAAAACAGATGCATGCATCTTAAAGCACTAACCTGCAATTTATTTTAATTTTCTGTACACCCAAAAAATCATTTTTTTAAGAATTGCAAAAAAAACTAAATGAATATATGGCTATGCTTCAGAATCAAAAGCAGCCCCCTGGTTTTCAATTTTTTTTATGTATTGAGATCACGTACCGGCTGAAAAGCTCTCTTATTTCCGTACTATGAGCATTATCAGCATCATCATCGGGAAAAGAAAATGCAGGAGCCCTTCCGAAAGATGCACCATCAACCTCACTAGATGGAATCTCCAGCCAACTATCGATACTTACTTGCAAATCTTCGGCTTCACGTGATTCCTGCATCCGACCTTGCCTTACTTCATCATTACCAGACGCATTGTGGAGCCATTGATTATTAGCAGAAGGGTTTTCCTGCCTGCTGCTAGTAGAAACTGCATTGGGCCAGTCAAGTTGTTCGCTATTATTTCCTCTCGACTCATTTTCATAATTTATATCCTGATCTTCCGACAGCAATTCATTAGTAATAGTGATGGAGTTGATGATTTCCTCTTGCTCGGTTTCCTCACTGTCCAAATCCGGTTCCACAGGAGACAACTCTGGCTGACTTCTGCCGGTGTCCAAATAAATTTCTTCGTGGACATTTGGCTCGTGTTCGTTTTCTATCTCGATTACTTCAGATGCAAGTTCCTGCCGGCCCATAGTTTCATCTGCAGCAGTTTCCGAGATAGATGTTGTATGAATTTCAATTACTGTCTCTTTCCTTTCCAAATCTGCAGACTCTAATTCACCATTGTTATTATTGGCAAAGCTCCCTGAGGCAGAGGCGGAATTATCCCACTTGGAGAGGAATCCTTCTCTGCATAATGATGCAAATACTAAGTGAGGTAAAAACGATGAATAAAAGTAAAAGGAATGTCCAAAGAATAGTACTATAGCCCGAAAATTTAAAATTATACTTGAAGCAGATAATAAAATTAAACATCACAATGAAGAAACGTAAGCGCTGTTGATTATCTAACTAATTCCTAGAGGGGGAAAGGAATGAAAATGTACAATTTACAGAACATCCAACACCTCCACGTGGGCTTAGATATTTTATCCTTAGAAACAAAGATTCAAAATAACTCGAAAGTCTTCAAAAATGTTATATGTTATATTGAAAGTGTTGATGGGCTTATTATGTATAGCACGAAGCTCTGAATTACCTGAGGCCAGAAACCGTTTGTCTTTCCCTTAGCAAACCTAGTTCTGTTGCAGCAACAGAAGATGGACTCTTGTCGGGGAGAGATCTTTCGTTCTTCAAGAACCTACCTCTGAGTAAAGCCTGCAGGTGGTGCAAATTAATTAAATGTTTTGAGAAAAGAATTTCAAGTTAAGACTCATTTTGTAAAAGTAATAGTAATAACCTGAATGCGATTGCGCTGGGCAAACTCGGACACCGGCTTCAGCCCCAACAAACCCTCGATCTCCTTCTCTCGCTCACACCGAGCCCTCACCAGAAGATCAAGAAGAGTCTGTCTGCCGCATATTCTTCTGAAGGGTCTCCTCCGTCCACCAACCTCAGTTTGAGTACCCAAAAAGTTATTCAAATAAATCGGGTTAGACGAAGACGACTGACTTGTTGTGGCCCCACAGTTCATCCATTCCTGAAAAATATGCCTCACCCTTTCCCGTTCGTTCTCTCCCAGCTCAGTGGATTGTTCGGATGTAATGCTATAACCATCGCTCGCTCGTCTCTCGGATGTGGGAGAACTTGAGCTGTCTGAATCAGAACCGTTCGTTTCGCTTCTTGACCCGTGAGAACGGGTCACCTCCCGGTTGCTGGGCCCGGCCACTTGAGACTCACCAAAGTAAGGACCAAATGCGGTTAAATTATGCAACCCTGCAATTGCCATTTTTTCCAACTTTTTTTTCCTTCAAATTTTACTATTTACAGTAACTATGAATCATCACCATCAACCTCACTGGAACTTTTGAGAATCAATACACATCTACCAAAAACAATAACTGCAAAAAAAAATTTAAAAAAATTAAAGAAAAAGAGAGAGTCAGATCCAATTAGTCTCCTTCCAATTACAACTCACTGAAAAGGAAAGGGGGAAAAACAAAATACAGTAGCTGATAAAAACCAAGTAACAAAATTCCTCTATAAAATTCAACAATCCCAGTGTAGATTTTACACATATTCTAAAACGATTTACATATCAGAAATATATATATGTATTATATATATATATAATAACCAGAAAAATATAAAAAATAAAATAGTACCTTTCTTCAACAACTCCGAGCACAATTTTTCACATCCGATGTTCGGGAGAGGAAGAGTCGTCAGTCAGTTACAGAGAAAAACAAAATGGGAGGTGAGACTTTTTGTTTTTAACAAGGGAGGATTGCGACGTCAACGGCGCCGTTACATTTATAACCATCCCGATAATTCGCCGTAACTGTGACGTCTGATTTTCTTTTCTTCGTTAGGGCCCAATGTCTTTAAAAAATCAAAATAAAAGCGCTATTTATTGGTCATGTTTTTGTGAGATTACGAAAAGACCCCTTCCTTAGTAACCAAATCACGTGAAAACATTAATGTTGAATTTTTGAACGAAATCACGTGAAACATGGATGGTGTAACAATAGTAAAATACTAGAAATTTGAAGTAAATAAATATTCCTATTAATACAGTACTAGTACTTATTTGCAGATGCTGCTACTTCTGGAAAACCAATCGGAAATCGGAGAATTGGGAGCGAATCTCGGCGTCGGGGACGGAATCTCCCGAGAGTGGAGGGCGTAGTTTTTGGGGGAGAGGAATCGACGCGCTGAAGAAGGTGAGGGGGTGGTCGGAGCTCGAGTTCTGTCCGAAGTGGAAAATCACGAGCCTGCCCTCGATTCCAACGCGATAGCACCTCCGAGCTACGGCAACGTTCCCGATTCCGACGCCGATGTCCTCGACATCGACCTGCTGATGCTTCAGGGCCTTTTCGGACCTCCGCGATTTCTGTACACCATCAAAGAAGAGAGAGAGAGGATTGGGGATCTCCTTCCGATAAATCGCGATTTTCTTCGGCGAGTCGGATCGACGAGATCAGGAGAAGTAGCAGCGGGCTTCGGGGACCACCTCGCATCGAGCGGAGAGCGACGGCAGCGGCGGCGCTAGGGTTGCCGAATTCCCCAAATTGAGGATGTTCATCGTGTCCAGCTTCACTTCTCCATTCCCCCGACTCCTCGACTGCATTTTTTTTTAACGAGCTTCCGATTCGATCAGGTGACGCACGCTTTTTCTTCTCTCTAAAACCGTTCGCATTTTCATACGATTTTGCTTTCGATTTCTAATCCTTCATTTTATTTATTCATTTATTTATTTATTTTCATTTCTGGAATTAGCTGTTAATGGACCTTCTTCGTGAAGCTCAATTGTATGGTGTGTTGATGAAACAAGAAAACGGTTATTAGAGGTGAACCACTTTATGAATATTTATGACACTACCTGATATTTTTTGTGAACGATGAAACTATATGCCTGCTCAAGTTTTCTTAAAATGAAGTGTTATTTGTACCAATAAACAGGCTTTGAGGGTTCATCTGGTAGTGACGAGAAAAGGGATAGAAAGTCTGATTTTGAGAATTCCGAGGATGAAAGGAAGACAAAAATCAGTTCCTTGAAAAAGAAAGCACTCAATGCATCTTCTAAGTTCAAACACTCTCTCAAGAAGAAGAGTGGCCGGAGAAAGAGTGATGGTAGAGTTAGTTCCGTTTCAATTGAAGATATCCGTGATGCTGAGGAGCTCAAAGCTGTTGAGTCATTTAGACAAGCCTTGATTTTGGATGAGCTGCTACCTGAAAAGTTTGATGATTATCATGTGATGTTGAGGTAATATTATTGACATTTTTTAACTAAGAAATTACTTATCAATAGTAAGATTAATTCGTTGGTTAAGAAGTTTGAGAAAAGGGAAGAGTTCTTCTTTGTTAACACTAAAACCATTTGTCTAAGAAAATGTAGTAAACTACTACTCCCACCATCATAAAATAATTGTCTTCCTTCCTTCTGTTGCGATTGAACAACTCTTCAGTTCTCTGTATGATTTTCATGAATTGTATGCGTAGGTTTTTGAAAGCTAGGAAATTTGATATTGAAAAGACAAAGCTCATGTGGGCTGATATGATTGAGGAAAGAACTTGGTACTGATACTATTGGAGAGGTAATCAATTAACTAATACCTAATTACCTATAATCACTTATTGATATGCATCTCTTCAGAAACAGTTTTCTACTTTCTGTGACAGTTTTATTAGCTTTTTTTCCTCACTTTTATTTTCTTCTCCAGATTTTGAATTCAAAGAGCTGGATGAAGTTTTGAAATACTACGCCCATGGCTATCATGGAGTTAATAAATTATTTACATTTTTTGAATTTTTATTTTATTTTCAGTGTATTTTTATGACATTTAGTGTATTTTTATGAGGTTTAATGTATTTTGGATTTTTATTTTATTTTCGGTGTATTTTTATGACATTGTGTATTTTTATGACATTTAGTGTATTTTTATGAGGTTTAGTGTATTTTGGATTTTTATTTTATTTTCGGTGTATTTTTATGACATTGTGTATTTTTATGAGATTAAATGTTTTTATAATATTCAGTTATAATATTCAGTGTAAAAATTTGACATTAAGTATTTTTATATTCAGTGTTTTTATAATATTCACCGTAAAAATATAACATTTCGTGTTTTATAATGATATTTTTTTATAATATTTAGTGTAAAAATTTGACATTCAGTATTCTTATAATATTCAGTGTAAAAATTTGACATTAAGTGTTCTATAATATTTAGTGTAAAAATTTGACATTCAGTGTTCTTATATATAATATTCAGTGTAAAAATTTGACATTAACTGTTTTTTAATGACATTCTTATAATATTCAAGTTATTTCTTGGCTACCATTGTAGTTTATAAACATGTGGTGTGTGTTTTATGTGATTTTTTTTTAATATAAAAAATTTCACACGACTTTTTTATAATATAAAAATAAAATATAAAAAATTCACATGAAATATACATCACATCACATGTTTATGTATGTTATAACATAAAAAAACCATAAATTCAAGTAACAAACATTAATAATCAATCATTTAAATTATAATTTTAATTGACCAATTGCTCAAATTCACTTGTGTGTTATAATATAAAAAAAACCATAAATTCAAGTAACAAACATCAATAATCAATCATTTAAATTATAATTTTAATTGACCAATTGCTCAAATTCACTAGCCATGTTGATAAATACAAATTTTCTTTTACACATGATTATATGGATTACTTATTTCAAATTATATTACGGAAAAATAATACTACCTCGGCCCGGAATCAATAATCCTATAAATAGAACCTTCGGGTTTGGGACAAAAGTAATAGTATCATTTTGTAAATCAATTCAAAGGTATGATTCATAGTATAATTCAAAGAAAGACCGATCGCAAGTAACAAAACAGATAAACATAGCAACAACTTGGGTGCACACCTACAACAAGAGCAGCACACAAAACTCATTCCCACATATAGAGTTCATGCCAAGAACATGACATCCCCCAAATATAATAGAGTTGATGCCACACGTCACATTAAAACCCCCGTTGTTCACGAGGTTTAAAACACCAACAAAGATTCAATTTGAAAATGTTACATAATTTATAAATACAATACTTAAATTACCTTAAAAAATAAAAAATGTGAAATAAAATTACACTAAAATATAAAGTGAAATTTATAATGTATAAATTTGAATTACATAAATCAAAATTATTTTTACCTAATTATCTCTATATTTTATTTGTAAATAGAATTGAAGACAATAAATGAAATTTATGTTTGTTGCAACAAAATAAAATTGAATGAGAGTCATGATAATAATTAATGATCCTACATTTTGAGATGTCAAATCTTACCGCAATTTTAATATTGATATTGAAAAAAAACAAAATAAATTGTGAAACAAATATTTGATTAATTAATGTAAACGCTATTGCTCATTTTTTTGGTTTTTGATTTTAGATTTGTCGCATTATATATCAATCCATGATATATATCTATACATATATAATTTCAGGATCCACTAATGCCACGTGGACCAATAGGAAGACAATAATAATGTTGTGTTCACACTATAAATTATAAATTATAAAATTATAAAATATAAATAGTAATATTATTAAGCATATTTAAATTATTATATATAAATTATAAATAGTAATTTGAAATTATCTCATAAAAATTGATTTCCTTCTATTCTCTAATCCACCGGAATTAAAAAAAATTGATGAATCGATTTACATGTATTCTTAACATTGAATCGATTTATATATATACTCCGTTCTTTTATTCATTCATTTTTTTTTCCTTGATTTTTTTTTTATTTTATGTATTAATTATATTTTTTTCGCAGATTCCAAAATCAAATTGTTGATGTATTAATTATGTTCGATTATATATTTTTTTAATTTTAAGTTTATCCCTAATTCAAAATTTTAATTATGTTCAAATTATGTTCAAATTGTCGAGATATTAATTATGTTCAAATTGTCGAGGTATTAATTATGTTCAAATTATGTTCAAATTGTCGAGGTATTAATTATGTTCGATTATATATTTTTAATTATGTTCAAATTGTCGAGTTATTTGTTTTGCAGGTTAACTTACGTTATATTAATATAATTGCATTTGTGTCATCTCATCCCCTTCATGTTCACCAATTAAATTTAATTTTTTTTTCTATTTACATTTTTAGGTTTATAATTTTTTTTCCATTTATTTTGATATTTCCCCCAACGGTTTTAGGTATTTGTTGGATGCGTTTGACACTCGAGGAATGCAGAAACGAGAAACTCCTCTCCCACCATATCAGAAGCTCCCCGATCGAGTATGATATAAATCGAGGGTTGTGCTCGAGTAGCAGACACATGTGGGAGATAGCCAATAGGTCTCATCGCAGTACTAACTTCATAATATTTCAATGAAAATTTTGTCAGATTCGAACTCTGCGTTGCCGGAGAATTACACAAACATCACACACAAACCTTACCACTCCGCTATACTCCAAAAGCTTAGATATTATAAATTAAATTAAACAAGCGTAATCTTTGAAAAAAAAAAATCATAATTGAGATAACGGTTAATAATGAGATTAATACGAGTTTAAAAATTTAAGTGAGAGTTCGATAATTAAATAAAATAATTTTTTAGTTCATTAATAAATTTTTGGTCAAATACGTGGGAAGATTAAATAAAATTTTAAATTATTTAAATAAATAAATCACGTGCATCGCACGGGAAGTGATACTAGTTTATTTTAATTATACATATTTTGTATATTAATAGATATTTAAAAGGTAATTTCATGATAATATTAGTTTCACATACAAATATGCAGGTTTAAAAAGTAATAGTAATAAAGTAATAGTAATATTTATGTTGTTTATGAAAATTTCAAGAACATAAACATTGATATGATTTAAAAATAATTTTGATTTATGATTACAATGAGTAAATCATTACCAAATTTTATTTTTTAATAAATATTTCACCGTTGAAAGGTTGAAGCCATTTTAGGAGGATGGGAAGGTGGTGTAGTGATCCTCAGGAAGTTGGAGTCTAATGATGATGGCGGCCGACATGAGGTGCCCGAGCTGGAGCCTTGTGATAGTGGGGGGCATGACGTGCTGGAGTCGGAGCCTTGCGATGATGATGAGGCGCTTTAGCAGGAGCCTTGTGATGGTGGGGGGCATAACGTGCTGGAGTCGGAGCCTTGCGATGATGATGGGGCGCTGGAGTAGGAGCCTTGTGATGAGGTGCCGGAGCCCTGTGACCGTGATTGACACGGGGCATGTGTTAAAGATTATCAAGACTTATATGGTGCTTGGCATGAGGTGCCGAAGCGGGAGCCCTGTGATGAGGGTGTTTTGGTCGACGGGGAAAAAGTTCAAATGAATCAAGACTTGATATCTTGTCATCATTTTCACTTAAAGTTTGAGCAAAAAGAGGTGTTGCTAGGGACAAGAATCCTAAAACCAACACAAGAGAATGGAATATTGACATCTTTATGAATGTTTTTTTGTTATTGAGTTTATTGCGATGAAAGAAAGAAAACAACACAACTCTTTTTATAGATGAGTTTTTGTAATAAGAATACAATAAAAAAATTATTTGGTCAATATTTTTTTTCCACTTACCTTGTAAATGTTATTTTGAATTATATAAGTTCTATTATGTACATTCATATTTATGGTTCTATTATCTACATTCGTATTTATGGACAATGAATATGATAAAAGTTACTATATATATATATATATATATATATTCATATTTATTGTTCTATTATGTACATTTGTATTTATAGACAATGCATATTATAAAAGTTACAATATATACTTGTTAAGTTTGGCTGATTTTTAGAAAATAACAAATTAATTAATTTATAGACAATTTACAATATATATTTGTTAAGTTTGACTGTTTTTTAGAAAATAATGGACTTAGGTTTGACTGTTTTTTAGAAAATAATGGTCTGTATTAATTAATTTACTTTGGTGCACTATTGTACTTGTTTGTTAATTTTAAATGTATACACCACATTTTCTAGAGGGGTAAATGTTTGCTGGTTAGAGAAAAAAATTATTCAAAATCCATATTTTTTTATTTGCAATTTAAACCCCAAACTAAACAATACTGAATCAAAGATGCACATATTACACTTGATCATTATTATTTTACTTAATTTCAAACAATTCAAACGCGTTAAAGTGAACTGTTACATTTGATAAAAATTATACTCAGTGTCAATCGATCAACAATTTAAACATCAAAATCTTTCATCATCTCGAAACAAATGGGCATGGAAAATGGGAATATCGAGAGCTATTTCTTGGGATAAGATTTATCATCAGGCCCAATATCACGCGAACCTGTGTTGACATAAGGTCCTCGGAAGGTTGCTTGAGGAGGCAGTGCCTTCGACGAGTCTATCACAGGAGTTCTAGAAGACTTTGTCCTGAAAAGAGAAAACAACACAATTATTTTTCAAAATGATCAAATAATAAATAAATAAAAAAGGAAACTTTGAAAATTACAAAATATACCTTGAGTGTAATTACATTCGTTTTACATTTCGAACCTATCAAGAATTGAGCTAGTTAAACTTTTGATGTCGTATCATTCAGTTGGACCCAATGTAAACGAGGGTGTGATTTCGGATCATTTATTTTAATTGGTGTATTTTGCAATTACACACAAACAACAACATCGGACAATGAAAGCCATTGGCGGTTAACGAGTCGAGTCACTTACGCCATGTAAAATGGAAAAGCCAACCCAGCTGATGCGAAAGCTAGCAAGCCTGCGGCAACAACGATGTTGCGCTTACGGGACATCGAGATTGGACTGAAGAAGGATCAATCGGATTATCTAGGAAGAAGAAAAGAAGAATATATATGAGAAATTCACAGGCACACAATATTGAAATAAAAATAACATTAAAACATCATCCAATTACATGATTATTTAAGAATTCTCTTACTCAAATGAAATTAATAAAAAAAATTGAAAATATCAAACACCAAACCCTTGCAAAAAAATAGAAATTTATGCAAAACAAAATTACAAATAATAATAATGCAACACAGATGCGGCAACATCTTCGATAACATAGAAATTATTTAGCGCACCTAATTATTAAATACATAAATCACAAATGATAAAACGTGTGAAATTCACTGAATTTTTTTCCCCATAAATTAAACACAAATAATAGTAACTAGATTCGAAAAAAAATAATTCACCGTCGAATTCGAAATCGGAATAGAGAAACTCACAGGTGGAGGTGTTCGTCTTTCACCGCCGCCGAGAAACACACAGGTGAAGCGTTGGTCTTTCACCGCCGCCGTGAATAGCTGTTAGGAGCGTCTGCGATAACTGGCCTCATGTATCAAAAATAGAACTGGATTTGGGCCTAACTGGGCCCGTCGTTATTTTCGACAATTAAAACTAATTTCTTTTTTAAATATAATCATTTTTATTTTTTTAATATTTTGTTATTGATGAAATTTTTTTTTAAAAAAATTAAAGAAAAAGAGAGAGTCAGATCCAATTAGTCTCCTTCCAATTACAACTCACTGAAAAGGAAAGGGGGAAAAACCAAAATAAGTAGCTGATAAAAACAAGTAACAAAATTCCTCTACAAAATTCAACAGTCCCAGTGTAGATTTTACACATATTCTAAAACGATTTACATATCAGAAATATATATATAAATCACCAGAAAAATATAAAAAATAAAATAGTACCTTTCTTCAACAACTCCGAGCACAATTTTTCACATCCGATGTTCGCACCACTGGAGAGGAAGAGTCGTCAGTCAGTTACAGAGAAAAACAAAATGGGAGGTGAGACTTTTTGTTTTTAACAAGGGAGGAGTGCGACGTCAACGGCGCCGTTACATTTATAACCCTCCCGATAATTCGCCGTAACTGTGACGTCTGATTTTCTTTTTTGGTTAGGCCCCAAAGTCTTTTAAAAAATCAAAATAAAAGAGCTATTTAATACTGTAGTCATGTATTTGTGAGATTACGAAAAGGCCCCTTCCTTAGTAACCAAATCACGTGAAAATGATATCTTTTTTCGAAATTATATTTTACCCCCTAAAGATATCATTTATACCCCGCCATCCGCCACGCCCATTTCGTTCTCCGCATCTTCTATATCTCGATTCTCGAAGGTATAGGTTTTCCTACTCGATCAACTCACCTACTCACTATCTTCATCTTTCAAAACTTTTGTTTCTCGCAGGTTAATTTCAGAAGGAAGAAACTGCGTTCGAAGTAACTTGGGGAAATGGGTCAGATCCAGTATTCCGATAAGTACACCGACGATACGTACGAGTACAGGTTCGTGTATTTTTGGGGATTTTTTTTTGATTTTTTATTGAAAATTTCTGTTCACCGTTTGAAGGAAATTCGGAGTAACTAATGTTTCGATTTTCGTTTTCTGCAGACACGTGGTTCTTCCGCCGGAGGTCGCCAAACTGCTTCAGAAGAACCGCCTTCTCTCCGAGGTGAGATATTTCGATGCAAAAATTGTTGATTTGCAGGGTTAGGGTTTGCGGTTATTGACGATTTAGTAAATTAAGAATTAGGGTTTTCCAAACTGGAGTGAATTAGGGTTTGATTGACATTGGGATTTATCCATATTGTGTTGTTGTAGAATTTTCACAGATGATTTTTGCAGGATTTATTTTATTTTCTTGTAAGTTTTCTTCTTCGGTTTATTTTGTTAAACGGTGTTTATATTTTATCGACAGAACGAATGGCGTGCGATTGGTGTCCAGCAGAGCCGTGGGTGGGTCCACTACGCCATCCACCGCCCGGAGCCGCACATAATGCTCTTCAGGAGGCCACTGAACTATCAGCAGGACAACCAAGCTCAGTAAAACCTGGTTTTCGAGTTCAACTTTATCTGCTTGATTTCTCTAGTTTCTGTTATTTCAGCTCAAAAAAACGGTTTGCTTTAACCTTCATTTCCTCTGGAAATGTACTTTGTGTATAAACCACGGTGTTATGTGAGTCTGTCTAAACTCTCTGGGTGAAATATTTTAGACTTTGAAATTTCATGTTTCTCGACAGATTCACGAACGTTTTAATATTACTGGAGATGCGTGTTTTAGTGCCTTCATATCAATTGGTGTTTTGCTTGATAGACAGTAGTAGTTTTTTATACGGGCTGGCAATTTTTACGATTTTGTTTGTTCGAGCTGTTTGATTTTAGTCATCATCTTTATATTTTGTTTTGCCCGACAAATATGTGATTGACCTTTTGCGAATCTTTCATATGTGGTGTATGTGTATACATATAAGTTCCCCTGGAAATTTCTCTTTGAAATTCATAGTCCGGGTGTGGATTAGCAAAAACACTGAAACATTGTTGGTGTTTTAAACTCGTGAAAAACGGGGGTTTTAATGTGACGTGTGGTTAGCAAAAATCGAAAGGATGAGTCGGGTTGTTGAAGTTGGCATCAATTCTATATGTGGAATGTCATGTTCAACGGATGTGGGGTGAATGAGTTTTGTGTGCTGCTCTTCTTGTTGTAGGTGTGCACGTAGTCGTTGCTTTGTTTATACGTATTGTTACTTCGATCCGTCTTTCTTTGAACCATACTTCGATCCGTCTTTCTTTGAACCATACTTCGATTGTCTACCTTCGAATCAATTTACAAAATGATTTTATTTTCCAACTGTGGTTTTTTTCACTGTGTAGTTTTTTTGTATCATTTGAGATAAGTAATCCTTATATTCATGTGTAAAATTAAATTGGTACAGTATTTATCAACAACATGCCAAAGTGAATTTTAGTGATTGATCAATTAAAGATTCGAAGATTGTTGACATATTTTTTTGGGTGAATTTGGTTAGAGGAAGTTTTTTTATGATTTTTTAGAATTAAATAAATACCATTATTACCTTTATAAGTTTTCTAATAAATTTAATTTAAGTTATAAAAACTGTTTTATATGCGCAATAAATGCGCATTAACTTAATCTTTATCTTAATTTTATATTATATAAATTTTAATTAAAATCTATTAATCTTAATTAAAATAAATTTTAAATTTTTTTCGTAATTTTAATTTTCAAAATAAATATTAATTTTATAAATTTTAATTTAAATGGTCAAAACTAGTTTATAATTGTTAATATAAATTAATTTATTAATTATAATTGTTATGTTTTTATCATAAGGGTATTATAGTCTTTCAATAATTGAAAAATTACTATTTACTATAATTAAAAATATTTTAACACCCTATTTTTTAACAAAGTTAAAAATATAGAACATTTTTTTTAAAGAAAAAAACAGGGAGAGTTGGTGATAATACGTAAAACCAATATATCATTCCTAAATATCTCTATTTTTTTAAGTGTCCAACAATAGTTGATATATCTAAAAAAAATAAAAAATTATTCTAATTTTTTTATTTTAAAATACAATTTTATTATAATAAAAACTATTTACTTTTTAAATTTTATTCACATTTATTTAATTTTTACTTTAAAAATATATTTTTAATATTTAATTTTTAATTAAAAAATAAAAAATTAATAATTTTAAAAATACATTTTTAATATTTACTTTTTAATTAAAAAATAAATAATTACAATTTTCTTAAATTCCGTTCTCAAAACAATATGACATTTATTCTTAGCAGGAAGGAGTATAATTTAAATGATTGATTATTAATGTTTTTTACTAAGTGAATTACTTATTTATATGAGTATCATTCAAACATTAAATAATTTAATAAACTCTCCATCAATAACAAAATATTAAAATAATAAAATTATTATATTAAAAAAAAAAGAAATTAGTTTTAATTGTCGAAAATAACGACGGGCCCAGTTAGGCCCAAATCCAGTTCTATTTTGGGTACATGAGGCCCAGTTATCGCAGACTCATAACAGCGTTTCTCGACGGCGGTGAAAGACCAACGCTTTACCTGTGCGTTTCTCGGCGGCGGTGAAAGACGAACACCTCCACCTGTGAGTTTCTCTATTCTGATTTCGAATTCGACGGTGATTTTTTTTTTTCCGAATCTAGTTACTATTATTTGTGTTTATTTTATGGGGTTTATTCAGTGAATTTCACACGTTTTATCATTTGTGATTTATGTATTTAATAATTAGGTGAGCTAATTAATTTCTATGTTATCGAAGATGTTGCCGAATATGTGTTGTGTTGGTTATTTTTGTACAAAATGTCTACATCCGAAACATAAAATAAAATAAAATCTGGACTAGAACAGTACTACTGATCTTTACAATTTCAGAATAAAATTAAATTAAATAATTAAATAAATTAACCTTTATCGAGCTTCGAACAGAAACTTGTTGCGGGTAGTCGAGGTGCTTTCGCTATCCGCAAGACTATAACGCCCCGTGTATGCTACGGTTTTGCGACGTTAGTCCCCAAAGATACAACGACTTTCAATCATCTTCTAGTCTGAGGCACACCAGCTAGAAGCTCCGGCGAACAGGGAAAGAGAGAGAACCGAGCATATGCAAATGCAAAGAACTAAATATTGCCTACACAATATTCTAATTATATGAGAATGCGCTTAGAGAGAAGAGATGTGGGATATAATCTGATTTTGATTGTGTAATGGGATGATCTCTCTCAACTACAATGCTTCTATTTATACACATCAAGTGGGAGTACCAAAAGACAAAAGACAACTCAAAGGTCACTCAATTATGAGGAATAATTTATATATTTTATTAAATATATAAATATAAATTTGATGACTTTTCAAGTCATTGGGCTGACTATTCAAATTCCGTACAACCCATTTAGATTAGCCCAACAGCTTAACTCAACTAAAATGTTTCAACTAATTTTACTCACCCCAAAAGCTGGTGACCAAGAATAAAATTCAAGTCAATGGACTTAATCAAAGTTGAAACATTTCACTACTCCTTATATAACACCAAGAAAGTATTAATTTTCTCTCTACATGTGGGATTAGAGACTTTTCATATTCTCAATAATTAATACACAAGACCTTTTATAATGGTTCTCACAAACCCATTATCTACCACATTTCGATGTGGGATGAGACCTTACAATTCTCATTCAATAATGCCTTTTCACTTGGCTAATTCATTTGTTTATTTCTCACTCACCGAAAAATCGGATCTTGACGAAATAAAATATTATAATTAACTACGCACATCGTAGAAAATTATCAACAAATTAATTCCAACTTGAATTAATATTTAGCCATAAAAAATCAGTAAAATATTGGTCAAACCAAATATTTTATTTTAATTTTTTCAACAATCCTCCACATGAGTGGAAATGAATGCATGCAATCTATGCAGACCTAGTGCTCGATTCTCAAGAGAATTTATTGCTTCAGGAAAGGTAGTTTGCGGCTTTGAACCTCCCGTAGTAAATTATCATCGGAAGTACAGGAGGCCTAGTGGACGCGATGCCTTGAACTATTCCCCACGACGTACAACGAGTCAATGATATTTACACAATAAATCCACATCAATTTCCCGTTCTTTAGTTGTGTCCGTTTTGGCCATGGACTCACTTTGGATTCATAAATGTTTACATTTGAAGCGGCCCTCACTTCACATTTATATAGGTGACCTCCCACAAAAGTATCCTGACATACTTCACCTTTTCAAGGTTGGGATTCATTAAAAGTCTCCACGAGAACTTAACCTTTTACCACACATCAGGATTTAGCACTTGATTTGCCCTTAAGGATGAGTTCAGAAAATATATAAATATATAAAATATATAAATATATTTTTCAAGTGCTCAACTGAATTTTCATAACTTAGTTTTCCCTTTGAACCATGTTCGTGGGATCTCCATTCATCATGGTAGGGTTACCGTTATGATCGTTCATTAAAATGTGGTTTTTCAAACCCAATCCCTTTAGCACATACTCAATTGATCTCTATCAATTCCTTTCGTCAAAGAATCAATCAATTTTATTTTATTTTTCTTAGATGTCACACATTCTAAGAAAATTATTTCATTTGAGATCAATTGTCTAACGGTGTTAATTCTCCGACGAACATGTCGAAATTTACCGTTATATATTATGCTTTGTGCTCTTTCTATAGCAACTTGGCTATCACAGTGAACCATTTGCTTTGGTTTAGGATTATACACCTTAGCCAAACACCCCCACACTTATAAAATATTAATAAGACGATTTACGATTTTTTTTTTCAAAAATCCGTAACACCTCTCATTTTATTTTATTTTTTAGTGGGTAATTTTTTTTTCCATACATGGTTAGCTTCTCAAAACAGCTTCCCCCACATGTTCTGAAATAATCTATAATTAATCAATACGATGTTCATCAACTCTTCAAGAGTTTAATATAATAATAATAATAATAATAATAATAATAATAATAATAATAATAATAATAATAATAATAATAATAATAATAATAATAATAATAATAATAATAATAATAATAATAATAAATATTATTATTAATTTTTTTTCTCTTCAACCACACCATTTAATTGCGGTGAATACGAACCGTCGTTTGAAAAAATTATCTCATTTTCAGAACAAAATTAATTTATCAAATGCAACACCCATTTGAAAATATTCACTGATCGACATGCCTTCTCCGGCTATGTATACATCAATTGGTACTCTTGGAATTAAAAAAATCACGGTCTTAGTCACGATTATTTAATAATTCAAGAACATACCGACGATGAACATTTTAGTTCCAACGTCCTCAATCTTGTATTTCTTCTCCTTAGACACCCAAAGTGCTTTGGACGAAGTCATACTCTATACACATCGTATAGTTCAATATTCAATCCGTTAAGGACAATATTCCGGCAAAGGTAACACCTTACTCTTATGCTTCAAACGTTACACGTTTCTCAGCATCTATACCATTCTCGTAGATGACCAAAGGTCCATCTTTGAGATACCTTACCGAACCCATCGGTCCCGGAGGTAGACATTTAGTACGGGTTGTTAGTCTTGCGTTGTTGGTTATACGTAGTTGAGAAGAGAACACACAATTCTATAACACATCAAACATCTATCCCACATCAGAATTTCTTCTCTCTAAGTTCATAAACATTGCGTTGTTGGTTATTTTTGTACAAAATGTCTAAATTCTAAACATAAAATAAAATAAAATCTGGACTAGAACAGTACTACTGATCTTTACAATTTCAGAATAAAATTAAATTAAATAATTAAATAAATTAACCTTTATCGGGCTTCGAACAGAAACTTGTTGCGGGTAGTCGAGGCGCTTTCGCTATCCGCAAGACTAAAACGCCCCGTGTATGCTACGGTTTTGCGACGTTAGTCCCCAAAGATACAACGACTTTCAATCATCTTCTAGTCTGAGGCACACCAGCTAGAAGCTCCGGCGAACAGGGAAAGAGAGAGAACCGAGCATATGCAAATGCAAAGAACTAAATATTGCATACACAATATTCTAATTATATGAGAATGCACTTAGAGAGAAGAGATGTGGGATATAATCTGATTTTGATTGTGTAATGGGATGATCTCTTTCAACTACAATGCTTCTATTTATTTATACACATCAAGTGGGGAGTACCAAAAGACAAAAGACAACTCAAAGGTCACTCAATTATGAGGAATAATTTATATATTTTATTAAATATATAAATATAAATCTGATGACTTTTCAAGTCATTGGGCTGACTATTCAAATTCCGTACAACCCATTTAGGCTAGCCCAACAGCTTAACTCAACTAAAATGCCAAACCATAATAACCAACGTGTTATTGTTTAACAGGTCCAATACAAATTAAATTTGTACTTATTAAACTCTTATAGGCCCAAGAAAAATCTCGAAGGCCCAAAGTCCAAATCATTATATTCCAACTGACCAAGAATAAAATTCAAGTCAATGGACTTAATCAAAGTTGAAACATTTCAGTACTCCTTATATAACACCACGAAAGTATTAATTTTTCTCTCCACATTCAATGTGGGATTAGAGACTTTTCATATTCTCAATAATTAATACACAAGACCTTTTATAATGGTTCTCACAAACCCATTATCTACCACATTTCGATGTGGGATGAGACCTTACAATTCTCATTCAATAATGCCTTTTCACTTGGCTAATTCATTTGTTTATTTCTCACTCACCGAAAAATCAGATCTTGACGAAATAAAATATTATAATTAACTACGCAAATCGTAGAAAATTATCAACAAATTAATTCCAACTTAAATTAATATTTAGCCATAAAAAATCAGTAAAATATTGGTCAAACCAAATATTTTATTCCAAATTTTCCAACATTGCAGTATAATTATTTGTAATTTTGTTTTGCATAAATTTCTATTTTTTTGCAAAGGGTTTGGTGTTTGATATTTTCAATTTTTTTATTAATTTCATTTGAGCAAGAGAATTCTTAAATAATCATGTAATTGCATGATGTTTTAATGGTATTTTTATTTCAATACTGTGTGCCTTTGAATTTCTCATATACAGTATATATTTTTTTTTTTTCCCAGATAATCTGATTGATCTTTCTTCAATACAATCTCGATGTCCCGTAAGCGCAACATCGTTGTTGCCGCAGGCTTGCTAGCTTTTGCATCAGCTGGGTTGGCTTTTCCATTTCACATGGCGTAAGTGACTCAACTAGTTAACCGCCAATGGCTTTCATTTTCCGATGTTGTTGATTGTGTGTAATAATATTATCGGGGCTAATTGCAAAATACTCCAATTAAATAAATTATCCAAAATAACACCCTTGTTTACATTGGGTCCAACCGAATGATACGACATCAAAGGTTTAAGCTAGCTCAATTCTTGATAACTCCAAATGTAAAACGAGTGTAATTACACTCATGGTGGATTTTGTAATTTTCAAAGTTTCCTTTTTTATTTAATTATTATTTGATCATTTTGAAAAAATAATTGTGTTGTTTTCTCTTTTCAGGACAAAGTCTTCTAGAACTCCTGTGATAGACTCATCGAAGGCACTGCCTCCTCAAGCAACCTTCCGAGGACCTTATGTCAACACAAGTTCGCGTGATATTGGGTCTGATGATAAATCTTATCCCAAGAAATAGCTCTCGATCATTCCCATTCCCCATGCCCATTTGTTTCGAGATGATGAAAGATTTTGACGTTTAAATTGTTGATCGATCGACATTGAGTATAATTTTTATCAAATGTAACAGTTAATTTTAGCGCGTTTGAATTGTTTGGAATTAAGTAAAATAGTGCGCATTTGAATTGTTTGAAATTAAGTAAAATAATGATGATCAAGTGTAATATGTTCATCTTTGGTTCAGTATTGTTTAGTTTGGGGTTTAAACGGAAATAAGAAAATATGGATTTTGAATAATTTTTTTCTCTATGCAAACATTTATCTCTCTAGCAAATGTTGTGTATACATTTAAAAACAGTCAAACTTAACAAATATATATTGTAAATTGTCCACAAATTAATTGATTTATTATTTTCTAAAAAACAGTCAAACTTAACAAATATATATTGTAACTTTTATAATATCCATTGTCCATAAATACAAATGTATATTATAGAACCATAAATATGAATATATATATAGAGTAACTTTTATCATATCCATTGTCCATAAATACGAATCTACATAATATAACCATAAATATTAATGTACATAATAGAACTTACATAATTCAAAATAACATTTACAATGTAAGTGAAAAAAAATATTGACAAACTAATTTTTTTTAATATATTCTTATTACAAAAAATTATCTATAAAAAGAGTTGTGTTGTTTTCTTTCTTTCATCACAATAAACTAAATAACAAAACAACATTCATAAAGATGTCAATATTTCATTCTCTTGTGTTGGTTTTAGGATTCTTGTCCCTAGCAACGCCTCTTTTTGCTCAAACTTTAAGTGAAAATGATGACAAGATATCAAGTCTTGATTTATTTGAACTCTTTCCCCGTCGACCAAACCACCCTCGTCACAGGGCTCTCGCTCCGGCACCTCATGCCAGCAGTCATGTTTCAATAGAACTCACTCCGGCACCTCGTGCCACCCACCACATTCCCCGTAGACCAAAACACCCTCGTCGCAGGGCTCCTGCTCCGGCACCTCATGCCAACCACCATATAAGTCTTGATAACCTTGAACACATGCCCCATCGCGGTCCCGGTCACAGGGCTCCCGCTCCGGCACGTCATGCCAACGGTCTTGATTCAGATGGACACATTGGAAACATTCCCATTCGCATTCCCTTCAGGGCTCTCGCTCCGGCACCTCATCACAAGGCTCCTACTCCAGCGCTCCATCATCATCACAAGGCTCCTGCTAAAGCGCTTCGTCATCATCACAAGGCTCCAACTCCAGCACGTCATGCCCCCCACTATCACAAAGCTCCGGCACCTGGCCACCATCATCATTAGACTCCAACTTTAGCCCCAGAGGATCACTACCACCTTCCCATCTTCCTAAAATAGCTTCAACCTTTCAATGGTGAAATATTAATTAAAAAATAAAATTTGGTAATGATTTATTCATATTTTAATCATAAATCAAGATTATTTTCAAATGTTTGTGTTCTTAAAATTTCCTTATACAATATAAATATTAGGGTTAAATACACTTAGCCACTTAGGATATGGGGTTTTTACACTTTGCAACCTAATCGGAAAAGTTTACCGACCAGTACCACATGATAAGGCATATTACAATTTGCCACCTGCGGGCTGACAGATCGGAATATGCCATGGAATAGCTGGCGGATCGGAATATGCCATGGAATATTCCGGGAGAGTGTTTTGCACGCACCTTTTAGTGTGTGTGCTTTCATAATTTTGAAACTTTGAAGGATAATTTTGTAATTACAAATTATATTATTAAATTTAATTTAAATTTAATATATTTATTTATTAAAAAAAATAATTAACAAAGAAAAAAAATCAAAAAACGCAGCACCAGAGAAATTCAACACCAACAACAAGAATTTTAGAACCCTAAAATTCGCACTAGAGAAATTCTTACAATTCTTACAAACAGACATCGAAATAAACATTTAAAAACGCATAAATCGTGAGCTTAACTAATCACCTCAAACAACACTCAGATTTTAAAAAATAAAATAAACGTATACATCTCCAAATTCGCGCATCTAATGGCGAATCAAGCAATCTTAGAAGCCACCGAGAAATCTAGAAAGATCCACATCGTCGATTTCAGCGCCGTGCAAGGAATCCAATGGGCCGCGTTTTTCAAGCTCGGGCGACCCAAAACCCATCGAAAACCCGAAAAGAATCGGATCTCCGGCATACCCGCCCCATCTCTCGGGAAATCCCCTGCGGCTTCGCTTCAGGCCACGGGGAATCGACTGCGAGACTTCGCCAAGCTGCTGGATCTGAACTTCGAGTTCGAATCGGTCCTCGACCCGGTTCAGGAGCTTAAGTGCTCCTGCTTCCGAGTTGACCCGGACGAGGTCTTGGCGGTGAACTTCATGTTGCAGCTGTACAACCTGTTGGGCGAGAGTTCTCCAAATCTCTCACAGATGTTTATCATGTTTTTATTTTTTGTTGAATTAGACGAGAGATGTTTTGAAGAAGGGAAAGAATTATAGTTGATATATATATATATATACTTTAATTTTAGTAAAATAATGATAATTGATCAATGTTTCACTAAAAAGTGTGTTGTCACGATTTTATTATAAATACCCGTGTGTCGTTCTCAAGAGGAGCAATACGATCGGAGAGTGTAATTAGTTTGGATTGATTGTCGAAAGCACAAAAGAAAGCATAAAGTTCAATTAGTAACTAAAAGGGGTTTTTTTTCAAGATTATAGTTTAAATGAGTAAACGAAAATTAAGAAAGCAATAAAAAACAATCAAACGAGTTTTTAGCAAGAGAGAATGAGGTTAGGGGAAGCGGTCGTATTAGTTGAAGTTAAGGCCGATTTTCTCCACATGAAAGAGTTGTTTAGTTAACTGTGTCGTCTCTCGTGTCGACCTCGATTATACCCAATCCGAGATTCAAACCTTGGACCCCATGAGATTCCCCACGATTTAACTAACAACGGGCTTATTGACCGCAAAGTGCGAATCAATCGAGCCGGCCATGCACAACCGTGATTAGGCCTCGGGGTAGTCGGGGAGGCCAAACTCGTGCTAAAGCAACGAGTCTACCATTTAGAGGGGACTTGGTCCGTCTCCCCCTCGATAAAAATACCGACTACCCCGGTTTTCATGCTAGAACCCGAGCCTACTCAACAAATAATACTAACTGATACGAACCTCGTTGGGATTGGAAAGAATAGGAAAGAACGAAGAGCGGAAATTGAGAAAGATACCGGCGGAAGGTCCCAAAACCTCTGAATCTGAATCGTGAAATAATCTAAGGACGAAACCCTAGACCCCAACACGTGATCGACGCAGCAACTCGGGGATGAGGAAGACACACGAACGAAGGGTGGATCGCTTAGTTGATTCGTCGGTTGAATTCTTTGGATAGTCGGGTAGAATTCGAACCCCAGAGAGAATTTTAGTAAAACTCACAAAAAGTAATTTTATTCATCAATAATGTTCTGATTAAAACAATGCGTTTGGGGCCTTTAAATAGGCAAAACCTAAAAATAAAGCAAAAGAAATAACTTGGAAAATAAGTCACGAACAAAAGGAAATAAAATATCATAAATTTGGAATTGTTGGTCTTTGGGTTGCATCATTCCCCTCCTCTTCAAGTGGATTTGTCCTCAAATTCAAGTCTATGCCAGGCTCGAACACCACTCTAACGAACACACTCGGAACTACGTCAATCTGATGCTCAATCCCTCGAATCGGTGATAAATAAGGACGTTTATCCTCAGAGAAAACATCATCAAGTTCCTGCAACACAAAAAGAACGGAAGGGGGTAGGGAAGATAGACCGTTAGTGAGGAACAACTTCTCCTTGCCCAACATCACCAAGGTCGGCTGCTCCTCTGTCTCTGCTTGTGTCTCCTTAATGTCACCGGTTTCACTCAACCACAACAATCGATTCGGCTCAGGATGCTTCACCATGGGTAACTCCAACTGTTGAACCACGGTTGCACCAACTTCCTCAGTGGTTAGGATATACTCCTACCCCTCGGGCTCTACAGAAGCCTCCTCCTCGGACTCCACCGAAGCCTCCTCCTTGGACTCTACCAAAGCCTCCTCCTCGGGCTCTACTGAAGCTGACATTTCTGACTTTTCGCCCTCTTCATCAGTCGCTACTTTCCCAGCAGCCATGGACGCATGTACCCACTCCTCTAACAGACGCTCAATGTTGCTCCATCTCTCACTCTGGATCTCAGCTCGGGACCTCCTCTTATCAATGTCAGAGGCTTTATCCTTCTCAACACGAAACTCCCGACTACGATCACGGGCTCGATGATGGCCATTCTGAACTCCTCGGTATCCGCCGTCACCTCTGCGATACCATGCATTATCTCGATGAGGTCTCTCCTCCAGGGTGGTAAGTCGCTCATGCTCCGACTTAATGAATTCCCTCATTTCAAAACGCAAGGTCTCCATCATGAACTTAGCCTGTGGGTCATCCAACTCAGTTATCCTGCAAAAGTGTTAGAAACAAAATAGAGAAATCCTCACCACTCTCGTGTATCACTCAAGTTTTTGAATCCTCACAGCACTCGTGTTTTCTCTCAACTTCTCTCTAAAAGAATCGAACAATCCCAATCTACCGGTAGAATTCAACTCCAACAAAATCCACGAATCCAAAATAAGGTCGGAAGGGTGATAAAATTGGCACGAAAAAATCGCTAGAATCAAACTGGCTCACAACGATGCCGGAAAGCTAAAGAATCACTCACAAAATTTTGATATAAGATTTTTTTTTTTAAAAATTTTTTTTTATAAATTTTTTTTTACTGATGAACAGTAATTTACTGTTCGATGAACAGTAAATTTTTTTTTAAAAAAATAATTTTTTTTAAAGGAATAAGAAGAAACGAAGAAAGAATAAAAAAAACGAAAGAAAAACGAGGTTACGTAATTGAAAAATTGAACCCTAACCTGGGCTCTGATACCAAATGATACGAACCTCGTTGGGATTGGAAAGAATAGGAAAGAACGAAGAGCGGAAATTGAGAAAGATAACGGCGGAAGGTCCCAAAACCTCTGAATCTGAATCGTGAAATAATCTAAGGACGAAACCCTAGACCCCAACACGTGATCGACGCAGCAACTCGGGGATGAGGAAGACACACGAACGAAGGGTGGATCGCTTCGTTGATTCGTCGGTTGAATTCTTTGGATAGTCGGGTAGAATTCGAACCCCAGAGAGAATTTTAGTAAAACTCACAAAAAGTAATTTTATTCATCAATAATGTTCTGATTAAAACAATGCGTTTGGGGCCTTTAAATAGGCAAAACCTAAACAAAAGGAAATAAAATATCATAAATTTGGAATTGTTGGTCTTTGGGTTGCATCACTAACCCACCCTTAACAAAAGATTTAGCCAAGCAACATCATCATATCCATGAAAATATCAAACAACAAACTCATATACAAGCAAAGCATAAACATATATTTCATAAATAGTCGAAAACGAAAATAAGTTATACCATAACGATCCTCGGATGACCACGAATATCGTTTACACTTGAGTCGAATGATGAATCCCAATGGATGATGAACTACAAGAGCCAAAATATTCAAAACCTTGCTAAATCCTAGAGAGAGAAAATAAAATGGTGTGTGTTGTGTGTGTTAGGTGAAGGTGATGGAGAGTGTGTGTGTGTTGTCTTCTAGCACAAGCCTCTCAAAAGCCTCCAAAATCTTCCACTAGAAATGACCGAAAAGCCCCTCAAATGTGCTTCAAAAAGCTGGTCAACGTGGGTCAAACTGCCAAGAAGAGTCGAGCGCGGCGCGCTGGATTTGCAAAGGAGGACAGCGCGGCGCGCTGGGAGTCCTCGATCCTTATGAGCGCGGCGCGCTGGAATTGCAAAGGAGGACAGCGCGGCGCGCTGGGAGTCCTCGACCCGTCTGAGCGCGGTGGGCTGGAATTGCAAAGGAGGACAGCGCGGCGCGCTAAGCTTCAAGTTGAGTTTTCTTGTCCGGTCAACTATTGATATCTTTGCCCTCGAACGTTGTTTTGTCGATCCCTCCGGCCAAACTATAGAACATGAGGTCCTTGACATGTTGTGAGAAATTGAGGACGATCCAAAGGTTGAATCGAATGTAATGCCATTTCCCCCGACGCAGGCGCAACGATCTTTTTCGGAATGAGTCTCCTTCCTTTGATTCAGAAAATTCTTCTCGTTTTCACCCCAAATCTCGTACAAAGCCTACCAAACCGCACCCAAGCAAAAACATAAGCTCATATTGAGAAAACAATAAACTTATACACAAAAAAATATAAAACGTACACAACAAAGAAAGAAAACAAAGAAGAAAATACGAACAAAAATGTATAAAACAATCAATAGTTGACCAGGGGTATAGTCGTAATTAGTTGATTTTTGGTGTGATTATTGACTAATAAACCCTTTAAATCGGAATATTCCTTGGAATATTCCGATCCGGCTACTGACATGTTGTAAATTATAATATGCCTTATCATTTGGTACTGATCTGTAAAACTTTTCCGGTTAGGTTGCAAAGTGTAAAACCCCAATATCCTGCGGTGGAAAAGTGTATTTAGCCCTAAATATTATTACTTCTAAACAAACTATATTATAATGAAATTAGCTTTTGAATATATTAATATAAAAAATATGTATAATTAAAATAAATATATATCATGAACTGATATATATATATATATATATATATATATATAATGTGACAAATCTAAGAATCAAAAACCAAAAAAATGAGCAATAGAATTTATATTAATTAATTAATCAACGTTCTAATAAATATTGTAATTAGTGAATGATTAATTTACCATTTCTTGTGAACAACACATAAACTCTATTTTGTATCCTATGTATATAGATGTCTCCCCATATGATTGAAATAACAATTTATAACAGTCTTATTCTCCTATATGTTCTCTCTTTGTCTAATCTTTTATTCTTTCTCAATTCTTTTTTGAGTTTATAACACGTTATCAGCAAGCTCTAAGAAAGCTCAATCTCGTTCTTCATCAAATATTCATAGAAGTTTTACTATCCGAACTCCAAGGCAAATTTTTTTATTTATATTTATTAATAATTATACATATATCTACTTCTTCTCTCCTTCTTCACAAATTGCTCATGTTGAAGCAATTTAATTTCAAATGTTCCTGAAGAACATTATAATCTGATATTTCTGAAGTAATATCAAATTTTATGCTTAGTAAATCAATTAAATTTTTAATGTTCCTGAAGAACATTGTGATATGATAATCCTGAAGAAATATCAAAATTATATGTTCCTGAAAAACATCGTGCGAGTCTTTCGTGGTCGAGTCATGTGCGAACTCGACACATGAATCAATTGAGGTACTTCCTGAATACCAAAGTGGGTGAAACTTTAGGAAGAATTAATCCAAACCTTGTTGAATAGCCCGATGATTATTTGCTTGAATATTGAGGATAACCACATGAGTTCAAATCTCCATGAAAAATATTATAATTTGATATTGCTTAAAGTAATATCAAATCAATTATTCTTAATATATCAATTAAATTTAATGTTCTGAAGAACATTAACAATTAAATTTAAATGTTCTTGAAGAAAATCATGATATGATATTTCCGCAAAAATATAAAATCAAATTGTTTTTTGTGTAACAATTAAACTTTAAATATTTTAAATATTATGCAAAATATTCCTGAAAGAATATTTTTATTTATTGTTTCAGAAGAAACAAAGTTCAAATATTAAATATTTTTGAATAAAGTTACATGATACTCATAGTGAAACGTCAAATTCGATTGTTCTCGTTGAAACAATGAATACATAAGAATTATCCCTGAATGATATCTTTTGAAAATCGAGAATAAATGTATCTTATTATGTAAGTATTCATGGAATATTCAAAAACTCGATTTCAATTAAATGTAACTATGGTGCATCTAATATTATTGAAAGCTCCATAAGAGCTAGTATTAATATTTTATGCATATATTTTAGCAAATCGAGATATCACTTGCAATGAATATCATGCAATATAATGTATGAAATACATTTGCATAACTTATTTTGAATCTGGACGAAACAAAAAATCGACATACTGAATTAATTGAGACATTGGTTCTCAATTCGAGTTGAGTCGATTCTTTTCTTAATGTTTGACGTGTTATTCCTGAATAATACACAATTGATTTATGTGCATATTTCTCGAAGAATGATACACAATACAAAATATTCTGGAAGAATATTTTATGAATAAAATAGAATAATGTATATTGCTTAAAGAGCAATGTAATATCATTAAGAGATTATTAAATTTGATAAATATTCTTGAAGAATATTTGATTTGATTATTCGTCAATAAAGCTTGAATGACACACGTATTTTGATCCCAGAAGGATCATTGGTAAATTAAGATACTATATCCCCGAATGATCACTGATAAATATACTGTTATGCAAATGATGACATATAAGATTTAAGAGTGGGCTCCGGAAGAGTTTTACTAATTATTAGGGGTGAACACTTTATCCCGGAATCCCGATCCCATCCCGAAAACTAGCGAGATGGGACAGAATATATTTTGAAAATGACAATCCCGTCCCGTCCCGTTCTGTTTCAATTTATTTACAACGGGACGGGACGGGACCGGGACGATCCCGTTTCATCCCGTCTCGTCCCGTTTATTTTTTAATATCAATAATATTTTTATTTTTCACACATATTAATAAAAATATCAAAATACTAATCATAATTTCAATTAAATTTATTATATTTATACAATCTAATAACATTTCAAAATAATTTTATTTTTTATTTATATATTTTCATTTGAAAAATATTAACATTTCTACTTTGAAAATTTTAAAAAATTAAAGTATTATTTAAATTGAATAAAAATAAATATTATTTAACTTATTTAATAATTTATTTTTAAAATTAAAAATTTAAATCAATTCAATATATATTGTATGTCAAAAAAAAAATTCATTCTTATTTTATTTAAATTTTGATTGTTTTATAAGTCGTTATTATTATTATTTTATCTCAATTTTTAATTTTAATTTTAATTTTAATTTTTTATTTAAAATTTTGGGACGTCCCGATCCCGACCTGAACCCAAACGGGATTAGGACGTGCGGGACGAATTTTTAAAATACGAATCCCGTCTCATCCCGTCCCACGCCCACCCCTACTAATTATCCCCACGAGTACTATAAATGTACTTAAAAATGAAAATGATACAGATCATGATTATTATTAAGTGCGTGAAAATGAATCAAACCTTTCTCATTTTTAAATTAATATGCAACTTATATTCATATCACCACTAGAGTATATTTTTATGAACGAATATAATAGAAAAATAAGGTATATTAAATATCTCGAACCTGCGATCTTAAAAATCGGTTTATAGCAATGAGATTTGCATATTTAAGAAAGATCATTTTCCGACATTAGGGGGAGATAAGAATATAAAAGATATAAATGCCGAGAAATTTCATTGAATGAAAACGATCTTCAATTCTAGATCCACGCACTAATCAATTGAACCCTAAGTTAATGAAAATAAGTTATTTGCAATATTCAACAAGTAACCTGCCAAATTCATTTACATATTAATGAAGGTGTGACAAAATCACATATATTTGTGATAAAATGAACTATAAGAGTTCATATACCAAAGAGATCAACTCAAATGTTGATTCTAATATACGCCTGAAGCGTAGTAGATCGATCTCAAGATATAAAATAAATCCATGGAAAAACAAAGAAATTAAGTCACCCTCAAAATCTCCTGAAAAGAGTTAGATAGAAATCTCATTGAAAAAACATGTGCACATGATAATAGAAAATCGTGGAATTGTGGAACAACCAAATTAGATATTTTGGGAAATGATTAAAGATTTGGTTGATATATTGAATTGTCATTAAATGGAAACGAGTAATTGAGGTTGAGCATGACTAGCTGAATAAAGATATATTTTGACTCTATAGTAGACAACTAAAAATATTATCCCAGAAGGATATACGTGAGTGTTCGTACGAAAAACGAATAATGATCTGGTGAGATATAAAAGCGAAATTAATTGTTCAAGAGTTTTTCGCAGAAACTCGATGTTAATCAAATATTTTTAAGGATAACATTAAGTTTCGCTACCTAATATTTCTGGCAGCAACAACGGTAAATATATATATACATCGAATGAGTTATTTGACCATTTAAAAATTATTAAAAAGATATATACATGAAAATCTTGGATGGATTTTAAAATTTCTCAAATGAAAGGAAATGAAAATCAGAGCGTGTACAATATCATATTACATATGTCATAATGGATAAAAATGATATTGAAGACAAGGTCCCGAAAACCAGTGATTGCACTCTTTTTCCCTCTACTAAGTTTTTTCCACAGAGTTTTCTCAGTTATAGGTTTTTAACGAGACAATCACCACAATATAAATGTGAATGTCGTGTACCCTTTTCCTCGAGTATTTTTTCCTACAAAGTTTTACAACGAGGTTTTTAACGAGGCATGTACATCACTCGATAATAATTAATGAGGACATCAGAATGTTCCATATGAGTTTCTTTTCAAGATAAACTGAAATATTGAACCTGAAGTTTAAAAGAAAAATATAATTTCTTAGAAAACTACATTCCTACAACATTGATCCTCATAACTGATTGTGAATTGAAGTTTACATTATTGTTCATTTGTCAAAAAATGTATATTGAACACTATACGCATCTAATATACTCCAGAAGAATTATCGGCCGGTTATAGCAATTGCGAATACTCTAGTCAATATAGATGTCTGGTAAAAGCATGTCCCAGAAGGACGAAAAATATACAATAATACAAATGAATGTGAAACTCGACAATTCGAAGATTGGGTCCTTATGACCAAAATTTATATTAGTATAACTAAGAATGTTGGTTTTATTAGTTATAGGTTTTAATGAGATGAATTGATCACCAATAACTACTTTCAAGAATTCAAAGATTTTCGGTGATTACAATCAGGGGAGCAAGTTGTACTCTTTTTCCTTCGTCGAGGTTTTATCTCACTGGGTTTTTCTGACGAGGTTTTAACGAGACAACAATCTTGTAAATAGTCATTCAAGGGAGAGTGTTATAAATATTGTAATTAGTGAATGACTATTTTACCATTTAGGGGTGAACAAGACAGAAACCCTACTTTGTATCTTTTCATATGAAGGAAATAACAATTTATAACAATCATATTCTCCTATATCTTCTCTCTTTGTCTAATTTATTATTCTTTTTTAATTCTTTTTGAGTTTATAACAAACGTTAATTTTTTGTCCGTCCAATAAATATGATAAACATTATGCAAAAATTATGAAAAAATAACTAAAATAAAATTTAACTATTTGAAGGACAAAAAAAGTCAACGTTGACCCGCTGTTCCTATAGCTCTAGGACAAATGGAGTATTTGTTTCACATTTTTTTTTCAAAATCAATATTAAAATTGTGGTAAGATTTGACATATCTCAAAATGTTGGATCATTAATTATTATCATGACTCTCATTAAATTTTTGTTCTGATGCAACAAACATAAATTTCATTTAGGCTCAGACTATTTACACATCTCTTATTACTCATCTCTTTAGGCTCAGACTATTTACACATCTCTTATTACTCATCTCTTATTACTCTAGGCACCCCTATTTTAAATTCACCTCTTTATTTTTACAAATTTGATTAGTACACCCCTTTTGAAATGTCAACATTACCCTTTAAAAACAAAAAAAATAATTTAGTAACCGCACCCCATCGTTTTCAAAGTCAGATCTAAGAACTTCATGCCTTCATGAGTTGGCAGATCTAAAAACTTCATCGTCTTCATGACTTCACCCCCAGGTATATCTTGTTTGAGAACTCTTATTCCAAATAAGAAGAAAAATAAAGTGGTGTAGAAATTTCGATTTCGAATTGTAATTTAAGTCGGATAAATATGAAACTTGGGATTTAAGAAGTGAGAAATAAATTGAAAATTGGGGGTTTCAATGATTTTAATGGCGGATTGATGAATTTATATTTGTTGATATTGTGAGAATAAATTTGTTGTTAGGGAACAATAGTGAATCCAACCATTGTTATGCTTAAGAATTTATTTAGCAATCTACACTGGATTGGGTTTCATATTAAAATTTTAGAAGATTTTTATGTTTTTCAGCCTCTCCTCTCTACCAAATCCCGTTAACCTCTTTCCCTTTGGATCGACAAAAGGGTCGTGCGTCGAACACGTATCGTCTTCCTCTTCATTTTCATGCCTTTACATGAATATGCTTAATTGCATAATCTTCGACATAATTAGCAACAAGGACGAAACCTAACCTTGACAATCATGTAGGTGTATAGGTGAAGGAGACGATACAAAAACCACATATTACTGTACAATATGTACTAAGTATTTTAGCGAGGGCAACATAGTTATTTCACCATATAATTATATTTTTTACTTTTCGTTTGGTTTTGGACCTTTGGTGGCTGGAGGGTGTAGTTACTTTTGGGTCAGCTTATTTTGTTGGTATATGTTAGATGTTTTGTTGTTTCAATGGCTTCAATTCATTGATTAACAATGGCAGGTACAATTGTGTAGTTATTAGGTATAATGGAGATTAATTACTCCTATACCGAGCTTTGTAAAAATATACTCATACGGTTTCAGAATTGAAGGACAAAAGTTTACGACTCAAGTACACTGTTCTTCCCGACTCAACAGTTTTACCAGCTCGGTAACGATCTACGATATGATAATGTTGTTTTTAAGTTTTGAATTTTTAGACATGAGACTGAGTGGATATCAGTGTGTTGACTTCGTTAGAACCGAGTGGTGCGAATATTCAACATATAGTTACTTATACAGTTTTCATGTGTTTCAATGTTTATACTTGGTGGCATATGACATTGTGGATTCTGAAACAAAGAGCAATTGAATGTATTTTTTCCAAAAAAATTAATGAGAGTGTATCCAAGTACTAAGAGCGGGAGATCGCATTCATTTTGGATCGAAATATTAGTTTGTTGATGGCGGTTCATAATGGTGTTTATTGGAATAATATTGTTATTGTACTATCCTGAATTTAATGGAAGAACCAAAGTCGTGTTTATGATTGTTCATGGTGTTTTCCTTCAGTTTCTTTCTGCGATTTTTATTCCAAAAATTGTGTAGTTTTTTTCAAACGAGGTTCAATAAGAACAGTGTGTACTCAATTTTTAGTTTATATGACTGTTCTACAGTGTATACGTAGATAACTAAAAGATAACTATGAACAACAAGTAAGTATAAATATGTCATAATTATAATTGTTTTCAATTTGATAAATTTTCTACACCATGAAAATCAGAGAATAGAGATTGAATTATTGTAAACTCAACGATACGATAGAATTGTTTGTTTCTTTCATCCGTGGTTTTTTCCGTGTTTTGATTCTCACGTAAATTGTGTGTTCGTTCTTTTTCGTCTATCAATTTCTTGTGTCATCTCATATATATTCTCGAAATGCATGCAATTTGTGTCTTAAATCGCAACATGTAGTATCAAAGTATCGTAAAAAGCTAACAAAGATAACAACACAAGATAAAAAATAATTATATGGAGATCACAAATTAGAATTCTTAAATATAAGTACATTAAATAAAAAACAAATAAATGTGCTTTTTATTTAAAGTATGGTAAATGAAAAAAAAAACATATAATGCTCGATTATATGCTTATGAACTAAAGAAATGATTAAAAAAATATTTAAAAATAATGATTAAGAAAATTCACTGCCCTGCAAAATAATACATAAATTATTAGGATTAATAAGAATAAAATTATGAAAGAATACTTACATTAAATGCTGAAAAAAAATAAAAAAATACAAGGAATAATTAAATAAACTGATTAAAAACAAATAAAATAGAAACACAAAAAATTAAAATATACTTACGGTGTGACTTAAAAAAAAGAATTATTCATGATAATGACAATAAAAATAATGGAATATAAAAAATGCTAATATATAAATAAATCGTATTAGAAAAAATATCTAGCGAGGTTGAGAATGAATGAAGATGAAAACTTTTTTATAAGTGTCAATTTTGAATTAAGATTTCTATATTTTTTGTAAAATACAGTAATTGAATAAAAATCGTAAATTATAAAATAAAATGCGAATATATTGGTTGAAATTTTCCAATTTAATTTACAGACCAAAATAGAATATGATAATTAATTTAAATACATTCTAAATACTAAAGAGTTGGTAATTAAAATTTTTATTTTTTATACATTTCAGATTTTGTAAGCAATAACGCGAAATCATTAATTAAATTAATTTGTATATTATTAAACATATAATTATATTATAAAAGTTAAGGGTTATTAGCTCAGTTGATTGATTACTTGAATCGAGAACCGTAAGGTCTAATGTTGAACCCGAAATATTGCAATTGACAATAGACAAAAATAATAATTATATAATAACATATTAATTAACATATAATTATTTCTATCAACACCCGTCCAAGTTTTGAACCCGAGACATTCCAATTGAAAATAAAAAAATATGGAATTTTTTAATTTGAATTGATCCATAAAATTTGAATTGTTTAAATTTAAAGTAAATAAAGGATTGAGATTTAAATTTAAATAGATTTATTTACCATAACAATAATTAAGAAAAAAAATATAAAATTGTTTAATTTGAATTGATTTATAAAATTTTAATTGTTTAAATTTTTTGTAAATAATAGATGGAGATTTAAATTTAAATAGATTTAATTAGCATAACAATAATTAAAGAAAGAAATTGCACTATTATAATTAGTGATCATTAATATATGATGATTATCGAAAATAAAATATTGTATTTATGGGAAAAATAATAAGAATAGAAATCAGTTAATTTGAATTATTTATTTATTATTTATAATTTAAAATTTTTAATAAGTGTGACCAAAAATAAAATTGGAGACATAGTTATGCTTTAGAGGTGGTGTGAACATGCTTATATTTTCTAGTATTCACACTTTCCAAGTGAAAATAATAAAAATATGGATTTTAAATAATTTTTTTCTCTAAATTGCAAACATTTTATCCCTCTAGCAAATGTTGTGCATACATTTAAAATTAACAAACCAATTACATGAGTACACCAAAGTAAATTAATTAATTTATTATTTTCTAAAAAAACAATCAAACTTAATAACTATATATAGTTACTTTTATCATAAGCATTTTTCAAAAATATGAATGTACATAATAGAAACGGCAGAATTCAAAATAATATTTACATGGTATTATGGTAAGTGGGAAAAAATATTGACCAAATGAAACTTTTACTATATTCTTATTACAAAAATTCATCTATAAAAAGGTTGTGTTATTTTCTTTCTTTAATCACAATAAACTCAAGAACAAAACAACATTCATAAAGATGTCAATAATTCATTCTCTTGTGTTGGTTTTAGGATTTTTGTCCCTAGCAACACCTCTTTTTGCTCAAACTTTAAATGAAAACGATGAAAACATATCAAGTCTTGATAGATTTGAGCTCTTTCCCCGTCGACCAAAACACCCTCATCACAGGGCTCCCGCTCCAGCACCTCATGCCAACCAACAAATAAGTCTTGATTCATTTGATCTCATTCATCGTCGACCAAAACATCCTCGTCACAGGGCTCCCGCTCCGGCCCCTCATGCCAACAGTATTGATTCATTTGAACTCTTTTCTCGTCGACCAAAACACCCTCGTCACAGGGCTCCCGCTCCGGCACCTCATGCCAACAGTCTTGATTCATTTGATTTCATTCATGGTCCACCAAAACACCCTCATCACAGGGCTCCCGCTCCGGCACCTCATCACAAGGCTCCAGTTTGGCCTTGGGCACCTCATCACAAGGCTCCTACTCCAGCGCCCCATCATCATCACAATGCTCTGACTGCAGCACGCCATGCCCCCCACCATCACAAGGCTCCTGCTAAAGCGCCTCATTACCATCACAAGGCTCCGACTCCAGCACGTCATGCCCCCCACTACCACAAGGCTCCGGCACCTGGCCACCATCATCATTAGACTCCAACTTTAGCCCCAGAGGATCACTACCACCTTCTCATCCTCCTAAAGTGACTTCAACCTTTTAATGGTGGAATATTAATTAAAACTTAAAAATTTGATAATGATTTACTCATACTGTAATCATAAATCAAAATTATTTTCAAATCATAACAATGTTTATGTTCTTGAAATTTTCTTATAAAATATAAATATTAATACTTTATAAACCAGTATTTGTTTTATGAAACTATATTATCATGAAATTGTCTTTTGAATATATTAATATAAAAAAATATGTATAATTAAAATAAATATATATCATCAACTAATATATAATGTGACTCTAAAATCTAAAACCAAAAAAATACTACTAGTACTAATTATGTGAGCAATAGAATTTACATTAATTAATCAAATATTTGTTTCACAAAAAAATATTTTTTTTTTCTAAATTAATATTATATTGTTGTAAGATATGGCATATCTCAAAATGTAGGATCATTTATTATTATCACGACTCTGATTCAATTTTTTTCCAGTTGCAACAAACATAAATTTCATTTATTGTTTTCTATTTACAAATAAAATATATAGTAATAAAATTATTAAATTTATTTTTCACTAAATGACAAATCTGCCCATGGTAATAATAATTCCTTCAAAAATCTATTTTAAATAAATAATAATGTTTTAATTAGTTTTTGACATATATTATAATTAATTTAATATATAATAGTTAAAGATAAAATGTGTATTTTATACTCCCTCCATTTTCCAACACTTTACCTAATATATTTTAAAGTAGATTAAAAAAAATTGTTTTTTTGTGTTAAATAATATTAAATAAATGTATAATCGGTAATTGAATAAGTAATAAATAAGTTAACTGAAAAAGTTATAATATTAATGTAAATAAATTAGTATTGAAAATATAAAATTGTAAAAATATTTTCATTTATGAGTGTGAATAAGTAATAAATAAGTTAACTGAAAAAGTTATAATATTAATGTAAATAAATTAGTATTGAAAATATAAAATTGTAAAAATCTTTTCATTTATGAGTGTGGAAACTTTTAAGGAAAAAAATCAACAAAAACGTAGTAAACTTTTAAAAAATTGAGAGAGTAATATTTATTAAATTAAATATATTTATAATTATATAAAAATAAAAAAAGTTGGGCAGTTCTTTTTATTGGCAGTATCTGCCCATATAGAATTACTTTAAATTTAATTTTCTTGTTACAATCCATTTCAGTTATTGTTTTTTTTTTGGTAATTATTTAATTTTTTTTTAGGGATAATTATAGTTTTATGCCAGAGTTTTAGACTACCTCAGCCTTAAAAGATCGCCCGATGAATAATTGACCTTTGTAAAAATTGCAGAATACTACTTGCGATAGCCGAAATCGTCGCACGTGATATTTGAGATTATTTTGAATTTTTTTTTTCATTATTTTGAAAATATACAATCAAACATCTACTTTTATCTTCTACATCTATTTCACCTTCATTTTCATTTAATCTTATTTAATAAATCAAATAAAAAATTACAAACATGATAAATTAATTGATTAAAAATATAAATTTATAAATTACAAAACATGTTGAAATGCATTTAGAACTAAAAAATAATTAGATTACATAAATTGGATTAATCGATTTAAAAACTTTGAAGTGTTATTATTAAACAAATAATTGAAAAAAGTACAAAGCTTGAATGCTTCTTTATCTTCATAAGAATAAAAACACTTATAAAGATAAAAAAGAATTATATGAAGATTACAAATTAGAATTCTTAAACATAAGTACATTACATAAAAAACAAATAAATGTAATTTTTATTTAAAGTATGCTAAATGAAAAAACATATAATGCTCTATTATACGCTTATAAACCAAAAAAAATGATTAAAAAAATATTTAAAAATTATGATTTAGTTGTCTGATTTGGTTGGAGAGCTAGTCTGTTAGCTTGTGTTGTGGTGAGTTCTCTTACCTATGCGCAGTTCTGTATCATACTTTTTATTTTTTATGTGATTGACTTTTAAAAAAAAAATTATGATTTAGAAAACTCAGCTTCTGCAGTATAATACACAAATTATTAAGATTGATAAGAGTAAGATTATGAAAGAATACAAAAAATACAAAGAATAATGTTTATATAATGAAATATACAATATAAATATTATAATTAAGAAATAAACTGATTAAAAACAAATAAAATAGAAACACAAAAAAATATACTTACGGTGTGACCATGAAAAAAAATGAAAATTATTCATGATAATGACAATAAAAATAATGGAACAAAAAAATACTAATACATAAATAAATAGTATTAGAAAAAAGAACTCACTCCTATGAGTTAAGAATGAATGAAGATGAAGACTTTTTTATAAATGTCAATTTAAATTAGGGTTTCTATAATTTTTATAAAATACAATAATTGATTAAAAATCTCAAATTATAAAATAAAATCAAAATATTTTGTTTGAAATTTTTAAAATTTAATTGACCGACCAAAATAGAATATGGTAATTAATTTAAATACATACTAAATACTAATTAGTTTGTATAATATTAATATAGGATAATATCAAATTTATTTTATTGCTATAATTAAAGAGTTTTTTTTTGGAAAATTTTAAATTAATATAAAAGAAAAAATGTATAGTACAAATACCGCATCAACGAGTTAACAAACTAGCTCTCCGGACAACTAACTATAATATAACATATAATAAAAGAGTTGATTTATTTAAATTTGTATTGATTAATAATTTTATTTTTAATACATTTCGGATTTTGTAAATAATGTCGTGAATCATTAATTAAATTTGTATTACTATTAATTAATATTAATAATATTAAATTAGTTATATTATTTATTATATAAATGTTAAATTTGCTATAATTAAGGACTATTAAAACAGATGTATTTTGGTGTAGATAATTAAGAAATTGTTTTATTAATTAATTTATTAACTTAATTATGAATTACCATTATTAGTATTTATGTATAATTAATATTCAGATTATTAATTGAAATTATAATTAAAGAAAGGAATTGCACTACTATTATTAGTGATCATTAATATATGATAATTATGGAAAATAAAATATTGTATTTATGGGAAAAATATTAAGAATAGAAATCAGTAAATTTGAATTATTTATTTATTATTTTAAATTTAAAATCTTGAATAAGTGTGACCAAAAATAAAATTGGAGACATAGTTATGCTTTAGAGGTGGTGTGAACATGATAATATTTTCTAATTTCACACTTTCCAAGAGAAAATAATAAAAATATAGATTTTAAATAATTTTTTCTCTAAATTGCAAACATTTTATCTCTCTAGCAAATGTTGTACATACATTTAAAATTAACAAACCAAGTAAATGAGTACACCAAAGTAAATTAATTAATTCAATTTTTTCTAAAAAAATAGTCAAACTTAATAAATATACAGTAACTTTTATCATAAGCATTTTTCAAAAATATGAATGTACATAATAGAACCGGCAGAATTCAAAATAATATTTACATGTTATTATGGTAAGTGAGAAAAAAATATTGACCAAGTGAAACTTTTACTATATTCTTATTACAAAAATTCATCTATAAAAAGGTTGTGTTATTTTCTTTCTTTCATCACAATAAACTTAAGAACAAAACAACATTCATAAAGATGTCAATAATTCATTCTCTTGTGTTGGTTTTAGGATTTTTGTCCCTAGCAACACCTCTTTTTGCTCAAACTTTAAATAAAAACGATGAAAACATATCAAGTCTTGATAGATTTGAACTCTTTCCCCGTCGACCAAAACACCCTCATCACAGGGCTCCCGCTCCAGCACCTCATGCCAACCAACAAATAAGTCTTGATTCATTTGATCTCATTCATCGTCGACCAAAACACCCTCGTCACAGGGCTCCCGCTCCGGCCCCTCATGCCAACAGTATTGATTCATTTGAACTCTTTCCTCGTCGACCAAAACACCCTCGTCACAGGGCTCCCGCTCCGGCACCTCATGCCAACAGTCTTGATTCATTTGATTTCATTCATGGTCCACCAAAACACCCTCATCACAGGGCTCCCGCTCCGGCACCTCATCACATGGCTCTAGATTGGCCTTGGGCACCTCATCACAAGGCTCCTACTCCAGCGCCCCATCATCATCACAAGGCTCTGACTGCAGCACGCCATGCCCCCCACCATCACAAGACTCCTGCTAAAGCGCCTCATTATCATCACAAGGCTCCGACTCCAGGACGTCATGCACCCCACTACCACAAGGCTCCGGCACCTGGCCACCATCATCATTAGATTCCAACTTTAGCCCCAGAGGATCACTACCACCTTCCCATCCTTCTAAAATGATTTCAACCTTTCAATGGTGGAATATTAATTAAAACTTAAAAATTTGGTAATGATTTACCTATATTGTAATCATAAATCAAAATTATTTTCAAATCATATCAATGTTTATGTTCTTGAAATTTTCGTATAAAATATAAATATTATTACTTTCTAAACCAGTATTTTTTTATGTGAAACTATATTATAATGAAATTGTCTTTTGAATATATTAATATAAAAAATACGTATAATTAAAATAAATATATATCATCAACTAATATATAATGTGACAAATCTAAAATCTAAAACCAAAAAAATACTGCTAAGTACTAATTATTTGAGCAATAGAATTTACATTAATTAATCAAATATTTGTTTCAAAAAAAATATATTTTTTTATCTAAATTAATATTATATTGTTGTAAGATATGGCATATCTCAAAATGTAGGATCATTGATTATTATCATTCATTCAATTCAATTTTTTTCCTGTTGCAAAAAACATAAATTTCATTTATTGTTTTCTATTTGAAAATAAAATATATAGTAATCAAATTATTAAATTTAGTTGTCACTAAATGACAAATCTGCTCATGGTAATAATAATTCCTTCAAAAATCTATTTTAAATACTCCATCTATCCACTAATAATAATCACAGTGATTTTTTTTACCGTTGAATACATATGAAAAATATCATACAAAAATTATGAAAAAATTACTAAAATAAAATTAACTATTAAAGTTTATTTTAGTAATTTTTTTCATAATTTTTATATACTAATTATCATATATATTGAACGGTCCAAAAAAATTACTGAGACTATTATTAGTGGATAGAAAGAGTAAGTAATAATGTTTTAATTAGTTTTTGACATATATTATAATTAATTTAATATATAATAATAAAAGATAAAATGCTCCATTAACACTTTACCTAATATATTTTGCTCAATAGCTTAAGAAAAATGTTTTTTGTGTTAAATAATATTAAATAGATGTATAATCGTATTATTAAATAAGTAATAAATAAGTTAAGTGAAAAAGTTATAATATTAATGTAAATAAATTAGTATTGAAAATATAAAATTGTAAAAATATTTTCATTTATGAGTGCTCAAACTTTTAAGGAAGAACAACCATAAAGTAGTAAACTAATAAAAAACTGAGAGAGTAATATTTATTAAATTAAATATATTTATAATCATATAAAAATAAAAAAAAGTTGAGCGTTCTTTTTATCTGCCCATATAGAATTACTTTAAATTTAATTTTCTTGCTACAGTCCATTTCACTTTTTTTTTTTTTTTTTTTTTTTTTTTTATAATTTTCAAAGTTTTTTTTAGAGATAATTATAGTTTTAGGCCAGAGTTTTAGACCTTTTTCTACTTTGCTACCTCGCCTTTGAAAGATCGTCGATAAACAACTGACCTTTGTATAAATTGCAGAATACTATCTGCTATCCCCGAAATCCGGCGCACGTGCATAACATGTGATATTTGAGATTATTTTGAATTTTTTTTCATTATTTTGAAAATGTACAATTAGACATCTACCTATATCTTTTACATCTATTTCACCTTCATTTTCATTTAATCTTATTTAATAAATTAAATAAAAAATTATAAACATGATAAATTAATTGATTAAAAATATAAATTTATATTATAATACATGTTGAAATACATTTAGAACTAAAAAATAATTAGGTTACATAAATTGGATTAATCAATTTAAAAACTTTAAAGTGTTATTATTAAACAAATAATCGAAAAAAGTACAATGCTTGAATGCTTCTTTATCTTCATAAGGATAAAAACACTTATAAAGATAAAAAAATAATTATATGATCACAAATTAGAATTCTTAGACATTAGTACATTACCTAAAAAACAAATAAATGTAATTTTTATTTAAAATATGGTAAATGAAAAGACATATAATGCTCGATTATAAGCTTATAAACCAAAAAAAATGATTAAAAAAATATTTAAAATAATGATTTAGAAAACTCACCTCCTGCAATATAATACACAAATTATTCAAATTGATAAGAGTAAGATTATGAAAGAATACAAAAAATACAAAGAATAATGTTTATACAATGAAATATACAATAAATAGTATAATTAAGAAATAAACTGATTAAAAACAAATAAAATAGAAACACAAAAAATTATACTTATGGTATGACCATGAAAAAAATGAAAATTATTCATGATAATGACAATAAAAATAATGGAACATCAAAAAATGCTAATACATAAATAAATAGTATTAGAAAAAGAACTCATTTCTATGAGTTAAGAATGAATGAATATGAAGACTTTTTTATAGATGTTAATTTAAATTAAGGTTTTTATAATTTTTATAAAATACAATAATTGATTAAAAATCTCCAATAATATAATAAAATCCAAATATTTTGTTTGAAATTTTTAAAATTTAATTGACCGACCAAGATAAAATATGGTAATTAATTTAAATACATACTCAATACTAATTAGTTTATATAATATTAACATAGGATAATATCAAGTTTATTTTATTGCTATAATTAAAGAGTTTTTTTGGTAAATTTCAATTTCATATAAAAGAAAAAATGTATAGTACAAACAACGCATAGGAAAGAATTCTACCGCATCAAGGAGCTGACAAACTAGTTCGACAACTAACCATAATATAACATATAATTAAAGAGTTGATTTATTTAAATTTGTATTGATTAATAATTTTATTTTTAATACATTTCGGATTTTCTAAATAATGTCGTGAATCATTAATTAAATTTGTATTACTATTAATTAATATTAATAATATTAAATTAGTTATATTATTTATTATATAAATGTTAAATTTGCTATAATTAAGGACTATTGAAACAGACACGTTTTGGTGTAGATAATTAAGAAATTGTTTTATTAATTAATTTATTAACTTAATTATGAATTACCATTATTAGTGTTTATGTAGAATTAATATTCAAATTATTAATTGAAATTATAATTAAAGAAAGAAATTGCACTATTATAATTAGTGATCATTAATATATGATGATTATCGAAAATAAAATATTATATTTATGGGAAAAATATTAAGAATAGAAATCAGTTAATTTGAATTATTTATTTATTATTTATAATTTAAAATCTTTAATAAGTGCGACCAAAAATAAATCTTTCCAAGTAAAATAATAAAAATATGGATTTTAAATAATTTTTTCTCTAAATTGCAAACATTTTATCCCTCTAGCAAATGTTGTGCATACATTTAAAATTAACAAACCAAGTACATGAGTACACCAAAGTAAATTAATTAATTCATTATTTTCTAAAAAAAACAGTCAAACTTAACAAATATATATAGTAACTTTTATCATAAGCATTTTTCAAAAATATGAATGTACATAATAGAACCGGCAGAATTCAAAATAATATTTACATGTTATTATGGTAAGTGGGAAAAAATATTGACCAAGTGAAACTTTTACTATATTCTTATTACAATAATTCATCTATAAAAAGGTTGTGTTATTTTCTTTCTTTCATCACAATAAACTCAAGAACAAAACAACATTCATAAGAGATGTCAATAATTCATTCTCTTGTGTTGGTTTTAGGATTCTTGTCCCTAGCAACACCTCTTTTCGCTCAAACTTTAAATGAAAACGATGAAAACATATCAAGTCGTGATAGATTTGAACTCTTTCCCCGTCGACCAAAACACCCTTATCACAGGACTCCCGCTCCGGCACCTCATGTCAACCAACAAATAAGTCTTGATTCATTTGATCTCATTCATCGTCGACCAAAACACCCTCGTCACAGGGCTCCCGCTCCGGCCCCTCATGCCAACAGTATTGATTCATTTGAACTCTTTCCTCGTCGACCAAAACACCCTCGTCACAGGGCTCCCGCTCCGGCACCTCATGCCAACAGTCTTGATTCATTTGATTTCATTCATGGTCCACCAAAACACCCTCATCACAGGGCTCCCGCTCAGGCACCTCATCACAAGGCTCCAGTTTGGCCTTGGGCACCTCATCACAAGGCTCCTACTCCAGCTCCCCATCATCATCACAAGGCTCTGTCTGCAGCACGTCATACCCCCCACCATCACAAGGCTCCTGCTAAAGCGCCTCATTATCATCACAAGGCTCCGACTCCAGCACATCATGCCCCCCACTACCACAAGGCTCCGGCACCTGGCCACCATCATCATTAGACTCCAACTTTAGCCCCAGAGGATCACTACCACCTTCCCATCCTCCTAAAATGACTTCGACCTTTTCAATGGTGGAATATTAATTAAAACATAAAAATTTGGTAATGATTTACTCATATTGTAATCATAAATCAAAATTATTTTCAATGTTTATGTTTTTGAAATTTTCTTATAAAATATAAATATTATTACTTTCTAAACCAGTATTTTTTCATATGAAACTATGTTATCATGAAATTGCCTTTTGAATATTTTAATATAAAAAAATATGTATAATTAAAATAAATATATAACATCAACTAATATATAATGTGACTCTAAAATCTATAACCAAAAAAATACTATTAGTACTTATTATTTGAGCAATAGAATTTACATTAATTAATCAAATATTTGTTTCACAAAAAAAAATATTTTTTTTTCTAAATTAATATTATATTGTTGTAAGATATGGCATATCTCAAAATGTAGGATCACTGATTATTATCTGTGATTCAATTTTTTTCCTGTTGCAACAAACATAAATTTCATTTATTGTTTTCTATTTACAAATAAAATATATAGTAATCAAATTATTAAATTTATTTGTCACTAAATGACAAATTTGCCCATGGTAATAATAATTCTTTCAAATATCTATTTTAAATAAGTAATAATGTTTTAATTAGTTTTTGACATATATTATAATTAATTTAATATATAATAATAATAGATAAAATGTGTATTTTATACTCCTTGTATTTCCCAACACTTTACCTAATATATGTTGAACGTAGATTAAGAAAAATGTTTTTATGTATTAAATAATATTAAATAGATGTATAATTGGTATTATTGGATAACACGATAAGTAATAAATAAGTTAGGTGAAAAAGTTAGAATATTAATGTAAATAAATTAGTATTGAAAATATAAAATTCTAAAATTCTTTTCATTTACGAGTGCGCAAAATTTTAAGGGAGAATAACAAAAAAGTAGTAAACTTTTAAAAAACAATAATTGAATTACCATTATTAGTATTTATGTAGTATTAATATTCAGATTATTAATTGAAATTATAATTTATATTTAAGGAATTTGCATATTTTTAAACATATAATTATATTATAAAATAATAATTAACGTATGGTAATTATTTTCATCGATGAAAATGATTACGGATAAAAAAAAATATAGAATTGTTTAATTTGAATTGATCCATAAAAATTGAATTGTTTAAATTTATTGTAAATAATAGACTAAGATTTAAATTTAAATAGATTTAATTACCATAACAATAATTAAGAAAAGAAATTAGACTATTATTGTCATGCCCCGTTTTATTTTAATAAATAAAATAAATACAAGTAATAATTTTTAAAAATCTCAAAGGCGCGAGATGAAAATTTTCAAACTCCACGTCGGTATAATAATTTTCAACGGTAAAAAGGTTTAAATAATAGTAAATGCAGCGGAAATAATTAAAGTTGTAAAACACGTGCGTTAAATACTAAAATAATTTTACTCATTAAACATTGTACGAATCACGACGCAGCATCCTCGACTACTCCAGTTTATCAAATAGTATCACCTGAAAACGTTTATAACAGCAAGGGTCAGTCCACTAACTGACAAGTAGGCATGCAATCTATATGCTTTAATGTTATCACTTTTCGTCTTAGTTCGTATTTTCAACGTTGATCTTTAATGCAATGCACGATGTACTTAACTTAGACGTAGGACATAAACTTTAACTTTAACTTGAAACGTTTACGTAACTTTCTTTTAACATTAACGTTTATATCATTTCTTTCACGTTTAGATCGAGCTCACTTGACATCGTAAGGGCTACCCCAGTCCATTTAGGCCATTCATTCGTTAGTTGCACACCCTGTCCAGAGGCCCTTTCGCACTCTAGCCATTGAGGCCATTAAAGATAGTTGCACACCCTGGTCTAGATGCCCTTTCGACGTTCTAGCCATTGAGGCCATTAAAGTTAGTGCCACCCTGCTTAAGGTAGGTCCTTACGATGCCCAACATTTCGTTTACTTTAACATTTAACTTTCACTCTTTAGTATTTTGACCGTAAACTGGACCTCTAATGCAAAAGCATTCTTACGTGTATGCATGAATTAATGATATGAATGAATTCACATTATAAATAAATACGTATCTCAATGAATGTAAATAAACATAAGAAATACGATTGGCACCGAACAAACATAAATCGATCATACAATATACTCCAAACTCTCAAACAATAAATACAAGTAACACTCAGAACATACAACTAAACTTGCAAGATTATACAATTTGATACCTCGACTACAAGCACATCTATAAGGCTGTACCTCTTCATACCTATACTCAGACTTATACATAACATTGCAAACATATAAGTCTTATCTATATGCATTTACCTTATAAATGATCAACATAAACATTACAACATAACTACACATATTAAAATACAATCAACAGATAGAAAAAGTATAGTTTACCCCATCACCAAGATTAATGAATTAACATCAAATTACTACACAATTCAAGCCAACCACTTTATTATACATATGAAACATTAAACTTTTGCTGCTGCTATATAAGCAGCAGCCCGTACACACATATACAAACACACCCACCACACATTACTTAATATATTTTACTACAATATCTACGTACATACAGTTTACAATTATATATACATATATGCCTTCACACACACAACTCACACTACACCACGTATTACTTTTCTGCATACACATCACACATATAGATTAGTTGTATATTTATATTCACTTCATGTACAGTATGTATGTACATATTTTAGCAAGACCAACAAGTATATATATCACAACACGCATAAGGAAAATCTATCATACAACAAATCCACCTTGAACAATTAACATTTGAGCAAGAATCACATAATTTCAACTAACATGATAAGAACCCTAAAATTGTGTACTAATCTAACTACGTGAACTTAAAACTTATTTGCCTGTTTAATTTACGAGATCGAGATTGAGAGACTAAGTTCCTCGTGAGATTCGCCAAGTTCTTCTTCTCTGCTCATCCTATCAGACCGATCGTCCCATTCTTCTTCTCCTTTTCTCTCGTCCATAGCCGCCCCCTTTTCTTCTCCTTCCCGTAAGTCCCTTTTTTCTTTTTCCTTCTTTATTATTTGTTTTGATATATAAATAATTAGGTTAATTAATTACTTAGCCCATAAAAGATTAAAACTTGTATAGCCTATTTAAAGAAACTCAATTATTATTTTAGCCCAATAATGTCAATTAAATTAAAAGCCTATTTAGTAAATGTAAGCTCAACTCATTTATAATTTTATTAGCCCATTAATACAAGTTAAGCCCATTAAAAGTAATTATATTTTATAAGAGTTTGTTAAGTTAAAAAGCCCAAATTATAAAATACTGAAATTCAATTAACACGTGTACAAACGAGCTATTTTAATTAATTAATTTTTATTGTAAAAATCGGGTTATTACAATTATAATTAGTGATCATTAAACTGCAAATAATAAAAATATGAATTTTAAATAATTTTTTTCTCTAAATTGCAAATATTTTATCCCTCTAGCAAATGTTGTGCATATATTTAAAATTAACAAACCAATTACAGGAGTACACCAAAGTAAATTAATTAAGTCATTATTTTCTAAAAAATTGTCAAATTTAATAAATTTATATAATAACTTTTATATAATAGAACAGTCAAACATAAATATGAATACACATAATAGAACGGGCATAATTCAAAATACTAACATTTATATGGTAAGTAAGAAAAAAATATTTAACCAAATGAAACTTTTACTATATTCTTATTACAAAAACTCATCTATAAAAAGGTTTGTTTTGTTTTCTTTCTTTCATCACAATAAACTCAAGAACAAAACGACATTCATAAATATGTCAATATTTCATTCTCTTGTGTTGGTTTTAGGATTCTTGTCCCTAGCAACACCTATTTTTGCTCAAACTTTAAATGAAAACGATGAAAACATATCAAGTCTTGATAGATTTGAACTCTTTCCCCGTCGATTAAAACATCCTCATCACAGGACTCTCGCTCCGGCACCTCATGTCAACCATCAAATAAGTCTTGATTCATTTGATCTCATTCATTACTAATTATTTGAGCAATAGAATTTACATTAATTAATCAAATATTTGTTTCACAAAAAAATATTTATTTTTTTCTAAATCATTATTATATTGTGGTAAGATATGGCATATCTAAAAATGTAGGATCATTAATAATAATCATAACTCTCATTCAATTTTCTTTCCCTTGCAACAAACATAAATTTCATTTATTATTTTTCATTTAGGAATAAAATATATAGTAACCAAATTGTTAAATTTATGGTCCTCCTAAATGGTAGAATCTGCCCATGTTATAATAATTCCTTCAAATTTTTATTTTAAATAAGTAATAATATTTTAATTATTTTTTGACATATATTATAATTAGTTATCAAGATGTTGCATCTGTGTTGCATTATAATTTGGAATAATTGTAGGTTAATAACTGAATTATAGGCACTTTTGTACTTTGGTTACTCAACTTGCATTTTGTACACCCAAGTAGCTGAACTTTCACGATTTTGCACTTTCATGCAAAAATTGGCTTTTTCCGGCGACATATGAAATGCACGTGATTATCGCAGTTTTTTGCAGTAGATGACAGGGTTATTTTGGACATTTCATAAATCAATCAATTGATGACATTTCAATTATTTATACACCTTGTGTCGTTATATCTTACTACTAATTAAAAAAACATAGTAGTATTCATTTTAATTTTTATAAATCAAAACTGAAAATAAACATAAAATAAAAAATAAAAAACATTATCAGAAAATTGAATCGATAAAAAAAAAAAAAAAACATTCAACCAATTCAAATTCTCCAAATAAAAATACATCTCAAATCTCTTCCCAAAATCAATCAATTCATCTTCTCCAAATAAAAAAACATCTAAAAGAATCTACGGCGTCGAGCTCCTCCGTGTGCAGATCGAGGCCGTCGTTCCTTTCTGGAATGACAGTTTTTCCCTTATCGGATTCGGGCTTTTCCTCGTTAGAGGTCTTCTGCCGCCGCTCGATCTCGCTGTTGTGGCGGTGCATCAAATTCTGGTTATGAAATTGGGACATGGATGAAGACGGGGATGACGATTGGAACGATCTATCATATGAAGACAAATGTTTTTGTATTTTTTGTAATATATTTTGATTTTTATTTTACAATTAAATTATTATTATTTTTGTAATTGTTTTTTTTTTATTAACGAATTCATAAAAGAATTCATAAAACAAATTAAAATCATCATAATAAGAGATATTTAAAGATATAGTAAATGTTTTGAGGGTCAATAATGTAAATTCACCCATCAATCCACAGAAAACATGACATCTGGCACTTAAGATCACGTGATTCTCACATGTCGTCGGAAACCGCCCAAAAATGCATTAAAGTGCAATTTCGTTAAAATTCAGCTACTCGGGTGTACAAAATGCAAGTCGAGTAACAAAAGTACAAAAATGCCTATAGTTCAGCTATTAACCTACAATTATTCCTTATAATTATTTGTAAATTTGTTTTACATAAATGTGATACTGTTTTTTTTTTTTTTTTGTAAGGATTTTGTGTTTGACATTTTCATTTTATTTTTTAATTTCATTTTAGCAAATTAATTATTGATTAATAATCGTTGTTGACCAGGCTTGCTAGCTTTTGCATCAGATGGGTTAGCTTTTCCGTTTTACATGGCGTAAGTGACTCGACTCGTTAACCGCCAATGGCTTTCATTGTCCGATGTTGTTGATTGTGTGTAATAATATTATTGGGGCTGATTGCAAAATACACCAATGTCTACCACGATGAGGTTCAGTCTAATTACAAAACAATGCAGCTATCTTTGAAAATTAAAAAAAATGACCCGAAATCACACCCTCGTTTACGTTGGTTGGGTTGGTTCTAGCCGAATGATACGACATCAAAAGTTTAAGGTAGCTCAATTCTTGATAGGTTCGAAATGTAAAACGAGTGTAATCTCAAGGTGGATTTGTAATTTTCAAAGTTACTTTTTAGTATTTATTTATTATTTGATCATTTTGAAAAATAATTGTGTTGTTTTCTCTTTTCCTGTGATAGACTCGTCAAAGGCACTGCTTCCTCAAGAAACCTTCCGAGGACCTTATGTCAACACAGGTTCGAGTAATATTGGGCCTGATGATAAATCTTATCCCAAAAAATAGCTCTCGATCATTCCCATTCCCCATGCCCATTTGTTTCGAGATGATGAAAGATTTTGACGTTTAAATTGTTGATTGATCTACACTGAGTATAATTTTTATCAAATGTAATAATTAATTTTAGCGTTTGAATTGTTTGGAATTAAGTAAAATAATGCGCGTTTGAATTGTTTGGAATTAAGTAAAATAACGATGATCAATTGTAACATGTGCAGTCAAGGGATGTTAGCTCAGTTGGTTGAGCACTCGAATTGAAGATCAAAAGTCCTAAGTTTGAACCCCAAGATATTGTAATTGACTTGTACCAAAAAAAAGTGCAATATGTGCATCTTTGGTTTGGTATTGTTTAGTTTGGGGTTTAAACTGCAAATAAGAAAATATGAATTTTGAATCATTTTTTTCTCTAAACTACAAACGTTTCTCTAGCAAATGTTGTGTATAGTCAATCGTTATTAGCTCAGTTGGTTGAGTATTTGAATTGAAGGCTTTGATGTTTAAGGTTCGAAGTTTCTCTAGCAAATGTTGTGTATAGTCAAGCGTTATTAGCTCAGTTAGTTGAGTATTTGAATTGAAGACTTTGAGATTTAAGGTTCGAACTCGAGACATTGTAATTGAATTAAACAACTTATAAACTGTTTTAAAGAGATAATAAACTCTGCCAAACACCTTCTTTAAGATTAACAAACAAGTACAAGACTACACCAAAGTAAATTAATTAATTCATTATTTTTCTAAAAAACAGTCAAACTTAACAAATATATATAGACTACACCAAAGTAAATTAATTAATTCATTATTTTCTAAAAAAACAGTCAAACTTAACAAATATATATTGTAACTTTTATCATATGCATTGTCCATAAATTAATTAATTCATTATTTTATAAATTAATTAATTCATTATTTTATAAAAAACAGTCATATTATTACGTTTTGAGGTATCTTATAATTGATAATGAAAACATTTTATTTTTTAGCGGGAAAAACATTTGATTAATGTAAATTTTAGGTAATTTCAATTTCAAGAGCTAAGATTTCCCACCCAAAAAAATTAAAAATAATTTAACATAATATATAGTATAATAGAATACGACATTAAAAACAAACATTTTAAGAACTTTAGAAAACACAAACATTTCATGATTATAAATCAAAAACTAAACATTTTTCTTAATTTTATTTTTGATAAATTAAATTTTTTTTTTTTAATTATATGCCACGTAGCTGGACACGCGTTCACCCGTTAGAAGGATGGTCCTTGAGGGGCTTTATTTGGAGTCTTAATTGTAATGATGGTGACCGATATGAGGTGCCGGAGCTGGAGCTTTGTGATGGTGGGGGGCATGATACGCTGGAGTGGGAGCCTTGCGATGATGATGGGGGGTTGGAGTGGGAGCTTTGTGATGGTGATGGTGTGCTGGAGTCGGAGCCTTGTGATGGTGAAGGAGGGCTAGAGCAGGAGCCTTGTGATGATGATAGGGTGTTGGGGTCGGAGCCTTGCGATAATGATGGGGTGTTGGGGTCGGAGCCTTGTGATGGTGATGGGTATGAGGTGATGGAGTCGGCGTCTTGTGATGGTGATGTGGCGATGGAGTGGGAGCCTTGTGATGGTGATGTGGCGCTGGAGTGGGAGCCTTGTGGTGATGGGTTGCATGAGGCGCCGGAGTCGGAGCCTTGTGATGGTGCTTTATATGAGGTGCTGGAGTCGGTGCCTTGTTGTTAGGATTTTCGCCTAACTTCGTCTCTACAAAAAACGATAAACACGGAACGAGAAACGAAAGAAATTATAAGAAAAAATAAAGAACACGAATTTATAGTGGTTCACCCGAATAGGCTACGTCCACTTTGCCGCTGCAGATCCTTTCACTAGAATAATAATTGACTCCGGGGAGTTTACAAACGCACGCACACGATCTCAGTAATCTCACGCTCTCAATTATATCTCTATTCTAGTCTTTTGTGCTCTCATACCCTAATTACACGAGTAGGGCTTATATATATAAGGGTAGGAAACTTAACGGAGAAGAAATCACGTCCGTGGGCTGAAAAGCCCCCGCTTGTCGACCGACGGCTCAAGGGTGTCGGCCGACACACATCCCGAATTGCGGGATTCACCTCGGGCTGGAGCGCGTGATCTTCAGAAGCTCGAACAGCTCCTTGTCGGCCGACAGGGCCTGGTGTCGGCCGACACCAGGCCAGAATCTCGGCTCGACGTCCTCGACGCGCTTCGAACCCCGCTCGTCTTCTCCGTCGTCTTCTTCGATCGTCTCCGGCGTGAATACGAGCTTCACACCCAACAATCTCCCACTTGAAGCTAATTCACGACTCCTATCTCCTCTTCTCACTTGGAGGCGAATCTCGATCACCTCCCACTGCAGCGGCATCCCCGGTTCTCACCAACATCGCCCAGTCGAAGTCTTCACCGACTTCGACGCATTACGACTTCTCAGGTTCCTCCAGGCCTTTTTCACCTTGCCATCCCCGGTAACCTTCTCTTCACCTTGCGATTCACCTTCGGACCTCCGAAATCGCAACATCGAAACCAAGCTCTTCCAAGCTCCCAGATGTCGCCTCCCCGAATCGCTAGTGAAACGGCTAACCTTCACTGGATGATCACCACCGGCATTCGCATGCCCATCGTCTATCCCCGACGACCCTTTCTGATAGCCTCCAACATACTCATCGTCAGCTTCACGACTAACGACTCCCACCGCATGGGATATGTCGGCCTTCTCAACAATGCCCTTCGACTTTTCCGTAAGACTTCCTCCAGCAGAGACGCAAGGAATCTTACCCGAATGCATTCTCTCGTTTCTCACGGACGAGTCACCGTGTGACAATAACGAGGTCGCCTCGTTTCTCATTGCCAGCTCCCACTTGCTCGATTTCCCAGCCAACATTGCCTCATTGTCTCGACTTGAAAGCTCGTGACTGGTCTTCAAGATCTCATCCGGTTGGTCTACTCTCTCCGGAAAATCTTCCACATCACTTCTCAGCTTTCCACTCTTCGACTCTCCCTCGAACACCGAGAATCGAACTTTGCTCTGCTCTTCGAGAACCGAACTCCGATCCATGCGAGAATTTCCCGAACTCTCCCTCGCACGACCCAGTCTGCAATGCTCAGGCGCATTGGTGTTGTCGGCCCCACCAATATCGTCACGACCTCCAGCCGTAGTGTAAAGAGTGCCCGTCTTAGGACCTCGAGCAATCACCATCGCACCCTTCGTCACTTTCCAAGACCCATCATCGAAGGTCACCCTATGGCCGTCTCTCGCAAGCTGACTGACCGAGATCATATTTCTCTTCAGCTTCGGCACATACCTCACCTTCGAAAGCTCCAACGTCTGTCTACGAGACGTCTTAAATATCACGTTTCCAATACCACCAACCTTCAAAGTCCGACCATCCCCGAGGCGAACTTTCCCACGATTACCAGCAACGAAACTTTTCATGCCATCTCGTCTTGTTGTGGTATGAAACGACGCTCCCGAATCCAACACCCAGGAGTCTTCAGGATTCTCAGAAGATGTTAGCAAGACATCTCCTTCATCCTCGTCAGTCACCGCATTGGTTTGAGCCCTCGCAGACTCCCTGCAATGCCGCTTGATATGTCCCTCCTTCTTGCAATTCCAACAAACCACTTTCTTGCCTCCGCTGCCATGATTAGTGTTGCTCCCTCGACCTCGTCCTCGGCTCTCAGTACTCAGGACAGAACCAGACGTTGCCGGAAGAAAATCCTTCTTTCTCAGCTCCTCGGCCAGGACGCTATCTCTGACATCAGAGAATTTGAGATTCTCCTTCCCCATGGAGTTACTAATCGCAGCCCTCATGGGCTCCCAGCTGTCCGGCAAAGACGCCAACAAGATCAATGCACACACCTCATCGTCGAACGCAATTCCGACAGCCTTCAGCTTGTTCAGGTTTGAACTCATCTCATGGATATGAGCCGCAGCATCGAATCCATCTTTCATCCTCAAGTTGAATAGGCTCTTCATCAGGTGTATCTTGTTGTTGGCAGTGGGCTTCTCATACTTGTTTGCAAGGGCCTTCATCAAGCCTTGAGTGGTCTTCTCATCGGCCACATCATCCGCCACCCTCATCGACAGAGATAATCGGATTATCCCCACAACCTGTCTGTCGAGCTCAAGCCATTTATCATCTTCCATCTTCTCCGGTTTCGGACCCAATGGTTGATACAGCTTCCTCCCGTACAGGTAATCCTCGATCTGCATCTTCCAATGCCTATAATTCTTTCCATCAAATTTCGTCACAGAGAAATTTGCAAGATCTCCCATCGTTTCTTCAATCGCTTCCTTGAAGCTCTGATACCAGTTGTTAGGATTTTCGCCTAACTTCGTCTCTACAAGAAACGATAAACACGGAACGAGAAACGAAAGAAATTATAAGAAAAAATAAAGAACACGAATTTATAGTGGTTCACCCGAATAGGCTACGTCCACTTTGCCGCTGCAGATCCTTTCACTAGAATAATAATTGACTCCGGGGAGTTTACAAACGCACGCACACGATCTCAGTAATCTCACGCTCTCAATTATATCTCTATTCTAGTCTTTTGTGCTCTCATACCCTAATTACACGAGTAGGGCTTATATATATAAGGGTAGGAAACTTAACGGAGAAGAAATCACGTCCGTGGGCTGAAAAGCCCCCGCTTGTCGGCCGACGGCTCAAGGGTGTCGGCCGACACACATCCCGAATTGCGGGATTCACCTCGGGCTGGAGCGCGTGATCTTCAGAAGCTCGAACAGCTCCTTGTCGGCCGACAGGGCCTGGTGTCGGCCGACACCAGGCCAGAATCTCGGCTCGACGTCCTCGACGCGCTTCGAACCCCGCTCGTCTTCTCCGTCGTCTTCTTCGATCGTCTCCGGCGTGAATACGAGCTTCACACCCAACACTTGTGATGATGGTAGGGCGCTGGAGTTGGAGTCTTGTGATGATGATTTATATGAGGTGCTGGAGCCGGAGTCTTGTGAAGAGGGTGTTTTGGGTGACGATTTTGCTCATATAAATCAAGACTCGATATGTTATCATTATTTTCATTTAAAGTTTGAGCAAGAAGAGGTGCGACCAGGGACAAGAATCCCAAAACTAACACAAGAGAACGAACTATTGACATTTTAATTTTATTTGTGATGAAAGAATGAAACAATAGAGCCCTTTTTATAGATCGAGGTTTGGTAGTAGTATCATTTAATGAATTAATTTTCCTTTTTAGCGTTTCATATATTTACTATATATATATGGTTTTTTTTTTTTATTAACATAAACCATGTTTATGATGAAAGTTAATTAGAGTACATTATAATATATTTTTATAATTAAGTTTATGAATAATATAGAGAAAGAATAAATTAATTAATGTACTTTATTAGAAAATATGTATTAGTGATTTGTTCATTTTATAGTAGAAATCCATCAAAAGCAATGTTTTTTATTCGCAATTCAGCCCTAACTAAGCAGTAAGCAAGAACTGAATACAAGTTTTGCAAAATACTACCTTTGTTCAAAAACAATAGTTACACTTCTTTTGCAAATTACAAAAAAGTGTAACTGAGACAGAGGTAGTATGTAATTCATGAAAAGAGAAAGCAATATAATTTTTGGTTTAGATCAATTGTTATGTTTTAAGTTCGAACTTTGGACCTTTAGTTTTTAATTACTTTTCAAATTTAAATGCATCAGTAATAATTACAATAATTACAGAAGCTACCCTTCAAAGTTACTCAAATAAGAAAAAAAAAACTTTGAAAATTACCAATAAATGATAAGTAAATGCATTGTAACAAGAAAATTAAATTTATTAATTTAGTTACTATATATTTTCTTTGTAAATAGAAAACAATAAATGAAATTTAAGTGTGTTGCAACCAAAGAAAATTGAATGAGAGTCATGATAATAATCAATGATCCTACATTTTGAGATACACCATATCTTACCACAATATTAATATTGATTATGAAAATAATTTGCAAATTTTTTTTGTGAAACATATATTGGATTAATTAATGTAAATTCTATTGCACAAATAATTAGTATTTTTTGGTTTTTTATTCTAGATTTGTCACATTATATATTGGTTCATGATATATATTTATATTAATTATACGTATTTTTTAATATTAATATATTCAAAAGATAATTTCATGATAATATAGTAGATAAGTACGGTATTTTTTTTTTATTTTTTTTTTAGTATAGGTCAATTACAATGTTTTGAGATTCGAACTTAGTACCTTTGATCCTCAATTCGAGTGCTCAACACTAACTTAACAATCCTTGACTTAACAATCCTTGACCATGATAATATAGTTTCACATAAAAAATGCAGGTTTAGAAAGTAATATTTATATTGTATGCGATCCTTGACCATGATAATATAGTTTCACATAAAAAATGCAGGTTTAGAAAGTAATATTTATATTGTATGCGAGCATTTCAAGAACATTAATTAATTAATTGGTTTAGAAAGTAATATTTATATTGTATGCGAGCATTTCAAGAACATTAATTAATTAATTCACAATATTGTTATGAATATACAAAAAATTGTTCAATTGACCTGATTGAATAATAAATAAATTATGTGATTTTCTAGGTGTGGGCACGAGTCGGGCTGAGCTCAAATTTTTCAAGGCTCGACCCAAAATTCGTTCTCATGGTCCGATCCGAGCCGGACTTTTTAAGAGTTAAGATTCGGCCCAAAACCCGTTCTCGTGGTCCAAGCCGAGTTTTCAAGTTTTTTTAGGCCTGGTTTTTAATAAACAAAATATTTTTTTTAATAAAATAATATTTTATTTGAATTAAAAAATTATAAAATATATAATTTTAAATATTATTAATATAATAGTATAAATTTTAAGTTTTGAATTCAAAATTATAAATTAAAATATAAAAAATATATTAAAATATAAATTTAAAAAAAAGGTTGGTTGGTCCGAACTTTCGATCCCAAATTTTTTGGGTTCGAGCTTGAACCGACTTTTAAATTTCGGTCCAAGCTTTTGGTGGGTTGATCCCAAGAAAATAGAGCTTGGCCCGTAACTGTCTTTTTTTGTGAGTTTTCGATCCGAGCCCGAGTTTTCAAGCTCAAACAATCACCCCTAAGAATAAGATTCCATTAAAAAGAATATACTTTACCTAATATCAATTATAATTCATATGATCTCTTTACCTGAATTGTGAAATCATTAATTATCATTCAAAATTATTTCCTTCATTATTGCAAAAAATGTTATTTCCATTTATTGTCTCTCTTTAGTCTTTGCAAGTTGAATTCTTGACCAAAATCACGAATTGAATCTCGTTAAATAAATATAAAAGAGGGTTTTTATGTTCTTAAACTAATAAGAATTAAAAAATGTCGACGATTAGAGTTTACTCTTTAATTTTTGTTTTGGGACTCATTTTATCTTTTACACCACCAATTTTTGCTCGAGCTCTAGAGAGAAGCTTGTTCAATGAAAATGATACAAACTTGAAAGCCGAAGATGTGACATGGGGTCTCGATTCATCCAAGCGTCATTACCATCACCTTCGTCACCGTGCCCATTCTCCAAAACAAGCTGCATCGATTTCATTAGATTGTATTGAGTGTTGGTAAAATGAAGAACATATATACTCTATATAACCAATTATTATTAATAAAATTTCTATTGCAATGTCCTATATAATTATGTAATATTGGTCTTGTTATGAAAGTAATCAAAGAACACCAATTAGTTATTTAGTAGTGAAAAACAATTTCGATACCCAATCAACTAGTCCCTTATTTTACATTTGTGCATGTATCATTTATATAATTACATGTTGATAAAGTTACAATTTGTGTGAAAGTTTTAAATTTCAAATAACATTGGAGAAACCAAAATTTTGAAAACTCAAAAGCTACCCGCTTAAAGTTGTCAATTTGAGATTAATAGTGTATTCAATTAAGACTATTAAGATTTTTAAACAATATATGTTTACCAAGTATCATTTATATATATTATTTAGAAAATGGTTTTAGAAAAAAAAGGAAAAACAATTGAAAAAATAAAACTTTTACTATATTTACTAAAACTCAACTATTAAAAGGGATATATTGTTTTTCATTCTTTCATCAAGAAAATACAAACAATACTATTAGAAGCTCACAAAAAATGTCAATAGTTCATTCTTTAGTATTGATTTTGGGATTTTTGTTAATAGCATCCCCTCTTCTTGCTCAAATTTTAAATGAAAATGACACAAAATATCAAGTCTTGAATACTCTTGATTCATTTGATCTCTTTTCCCGTTGACCAAAACACTCTCGTCACAGGGCTCCCGCTCCAACACCTCATGCCAACCACCACCACAAACCTCCAACTCCAGCGCCTCATGTAAACCACCATCACAAAGCTCCGACTCCAGCGCCTCATCATCATTGCAAATCTCCAACTACATCGCCCCGTCATTATCACAAGTCTCCAACTCAAGCGCCATGTCATCATCACAAGGTTTCGTCACCTCACTATCATCACAAGGCTCCTACTCCAGCGCCACGTCACCATCACAAGGCTTCAATTCTGACACCTCATGCCCGCCAGCATCATTACTAGGTTCCGACCGCACACTATCTCGCGATATAATTAAGACAAATCAAAGATTAATTTATCGACTTAAAAATTAAGGAAAAATGTTTATATACGCAATTTATAATTTTATCATAGTGTAATCATGAATTATAATAATTAAATTAAAATTGTTTTTACAACTATTTTAGTACTTGTCTTCTTGAAATGTTTATGTTCAACATATTATTGTTGAATTCTACTTTGTATGTTAAATTACTAGGTATTTATCTTTTTGTTGGAAAAATAATAATAAAACCATACTCTGTATTTTGTTTGTATCTTACTGTTATAAAAGTATTGTACTAGTACATGAGACTTTGAATCCGGCCATCATGTCAACCATATTTTTTTGTTCGACCTGAAATTTACTGGTCTTGATTACCTGATCCCAGCCAGGGCGGCTGTGAGGCCACCAATTATTTGTCAACCATACTATTTGTTGGTATTCCTAAATTAAAAAAATATTAATATTAATATTTTTCACATAAAATAATTATTAAACTTATTATATATATATATAGTAAATACATAATAATAGTAAACATTTATGTTATTAAATATAATTAAAATAGTACTCCCTCGGTTTAAAGACAATTGTCATACTTTCCTTTTTGGGGTGTCCAACAATAGTTGACACACCAAAAAAAAAAAGTAATTATTCTAACTTTTTCATTTTAATATACAATTTTATTCTACTTTACTCCACCTACTTTTTAAACTTTACTCACGACTACTTTACTTTTCACTTTTAAAATATATTTTAATCTTTATTTTTCAATTAAAAAATAAAAAAATAACAATTTTCTTAAACTCCGTGTTCAGAAAAGTATGACATCCAATGGCCGGAGGGAGTATAAAATAAATAATCAGGTCGGCTTACCTCGGTCAATCAAGTAAGTCGATTTCTGTAAAAAAAAAAAAAAAAAAAAAAAAAAACTTTTTCAGATATCATATATACTCCCTCCTTCCCTTAACACTATGCATAGAGAAAATGATACGTAGATTAAGAAAAACTGATTTTTTGTGTGTTTTATAATATAAAGTAGGGGTATAATAGGTATTGATGTGTAAGTAATAAAGTAGATAGTTGAAAAAGTAGTGGTATAAGAGTAAATAAATGTATATTGGGAGGATAAAATTGTAAAAAGACATTCCATTTATGGAATGTGCACTGTTTTAAGGGATGGACTAAAAAGGAAAGTATGCATTGTTTTTTTAAGGGAAGGAGGGAGTATGAATTATAAATTATACTGTATGAATTATAAATTATAATGATCTTCCTTCCAAAGAAGCCAAATACCTCAGACAGCTCAGTCTCACGAGGTTAGAGGTACTCGGTATATTTTCGTCATCATTTATAATAAATTTGTGTTTTATTTATCATTACTATAGGTTCTGGTGTCTCGTACTTATTTTAGATATTAAAAAAAAAAAAAAGATTTCCCAAATATTTTCAAAAGAATTTCAAGATTTTGGAGAGTAAGTATAGTATATTTCATTTGATCTCATTAATTAACATATCTCCCTCAAAAAATTGCAAAAAATAATCATAATTAAATTCTAAAAATATAAACCAAATCATTTCTCCATCTATAAAATGGCTTTTGTTGTGCTCATTTTATGCATCAAATCAATATTACCTACACAAGAAAGAAACAAAAATGTCAAGAGCTTCATACACTCTGATCTTTGTTTTAGGTCTCTTGTTCCTCAACACACCCCTTCTTGCTCGAGTTTTGGAGGGCCATTCTTTCCATGAAAATGACACAATCTTAGAAGATGAAATATGGGGTGTTGATACACACCACCACTATCATGCTTCCTCCCCCCACGGGGGCCACCACCCCCACGTCGGCCACCACAAACATGGAGGACATCACAAACACGGAGGACACCATGCTCATCCTCCACAACAACCGAATTCCGAGGGGAATTAGAAACATACAGATTTTGCTTCGGGTTTAATTAGCCATGTGATCATGAATTCTATTAATAAAAAAAGTCTTGTATTTTTCAAGTTTTATTTCCTTGATGAAAGGCATATTGAATTCAAGAACTGGTCTTTAGAATAAGTACATCTTTCTCAATACAAATTCAAACTTTATCCTAGACAAATAGATCCTAAATGACAATTTAATCAAGCCATTCGTGCAAGTCAAACAACAAATTCATCAATGATTTGGTGCAAAAATTTGGAAATTTTTGAATGCCAGAACCAAATCTCTCAAACACATTTAATCAATACAAAAAACATATTCAAGAACTGGTTTTATAATTAATTCTCCAAACCACAATCACAAGTACGATCGAACAAATCATGAAAGTCAAACAACCAAAATATCAACCATAGTCACAATTCATTGAAACTCAGAAACAAAATGCACAAATTTCCAAAACGATTAATTCATTAAAAGCAAATTCCAATAAAAACAAAGGTCACAATTTTTTTTAGGATACATCTACCTAAATAAGGAAACAATTAAACAAAGCCCTAATCACAAACCCTAAGAGCTAGTAAATTTGGTCACAGCCTTGGTACCCTCAGAGACGGCGTGCTTCGCGAGCTCTCCGGGCAGCACCAGCCTCACCGCCGTCTGGATCTCCCGGGAGGTGATCGTCGGCTTCTTGTTGTACCTCGCCAGTTTGGAGGCTTCGCCGGCCATCTTCTCGAAGATGTCGTTGATGAAGCTGTTCATGATTCCCATGGCCTTGCTGGAGATTCCGATGTCGGGATGGACCTGCTTCAGGACCTTAAAGATGTAGATCTTGTAGGTCTCGACGCTCTTCTTCGATCTCTTCTTCTTCTTCTCGCCGGAGGCGGCGTCCTTCACCGGGAGCTTCTTCCCGGCCTTGGGCTTCTTCTCCGCCGGAACTTTCTCGGCGACGGCGGATTTCTTCTCCTCCGCTGGCTTCTTCTCGGCCGGCTTCTTCTCTGCCCTCGGTGCCATTGACGGGATTGGAATGTTGAATTTGGGGGTTTTTTAAGCTGTGGAAATTACAGAGGATGTAGGTGAATTGAAAGGACTTATGGTATAGATATATATAGAGGGAGGTGTGGTGTGTGATTGGTTGGATTTCTGTTACGCGGATCGTGGATCTGGACCGTCGATTGGGTGGGGACATCCTGCTTGATTTGAAGGTTAGAGATCTTGTGGGCGGGATTCCTTTTTAGGCCGTTGATGGAATTAAGAATTGACGGTGTAGATTTGTTATCAGGCGCGGGGGATTTTTAGTAGGGTTTGAATTTTGGGGAATTCGCCTCGATTTCCCGCGCACGAATTAGGATGGAAAACTTGATTAAATTCGAATATACCGCCCAAACGTTTATAATGATTTTTGCTTTAAATATTCAATCTTAAAAAAACTTTTTAATTAAATTAAAATTCACCTAAATTTAAAACATTATTCTTGTTTCATGGGCTTGAATGTTATGGGCTACCTCACTCGGCCCAAACACTTCCACGGGCTTCATCATCTTCATGAATGCAAACTCACAACAGCTCGAACAATGGCAGAGGGTACTACTACTGACTACTGAGACTCCCGGCGCAAGGTATTCGAACTTCATATGCACATTTATTTATTTTTAATTAATTATTGTTTCAACTTTTTTTTCTGATTATACTGAAAGAGAATGTGACTGAATTTAGGAAAATTAGGGCAGATGATCGATGTGAAACCTGGGTATTTCAGAAATTAGGGCATCTGATCTTCCTGGAAATGAAGATGGAAGAGGATAGATCCGAATTCTAGAAAAAAAAAACGAGTACAGTGTTCTTGTTCATTTTTATTTTATTTTTTATTTTTTTCGTTTAATCTATGTTTTTAGAATGTATTGTACATAGCTGGAGTGTTATAACATGATTATTTACAATTGAATCTGAATATATTATTGCTAGTTGGGGGATATTGTTTGTCAAGTCTTCCATAGAATGTTGAATCACCTTGTTTTGAATACCATGGCATTTGATCCCATGTTTACATGATGAGCTGCTAACATGCCTGAGAATTTTAGGAATTGGCATTCGAATTACCGATTTGACATGAAACATTTGGGGATTTCGTGACGATTTTCGAATTAAGTCGTGAAATTCCCAGTTAGTTTTTATGTCGTGCGCATATCGATTTTTTTTGCAATATTTATTTGTTTTCTCGCAATTTAATTTATAGGTAGGTAAAAGAAGAGGCAGAACGGCTGCCTCTGATTTTCGAGACGGTTGGAGCTTTCAAGGTGAAGTATTAAGTCCGGGGAGGGAAACAAATCTTTGGAAGATAACGAGTTTAAAGTCAAATTTCATTAAAATGTTCCGAGAATTATCATTTTCCACTCGATGGCTGATGGATATATATCCTCGTAATAACAGTGTGACTGCATCAGGTTGACATAATCAAGGCCCAGCTTCAGAGGTACTATCAGTTTCCTAAACTGAGGCAATGCTATTATATAGTATGTGCTACTCATATGTTTTACTATTATTGGAGTACTAAGTGATTTATAAGTTTTATAGTGCCTCTTTTAGGTTTTTATTTTTCATGCTATGTCCAACGTAAGCTTGTTGTAATTTGTAAATCCTCAAAGATCCCATCATGTACTCATTCTGTAGGAACAATCATCAATAGGAAATGTGTAGATCTTTACTTTAGTGCATATATTTGAATAGATCATAGCAATATCGAAATAATCGATAAACATGAGTCTTCTCTTAAATATTATTTTCCTTGGTTTTCCGGATACTAACATTAAAACATAAATAAACTCTTCTGTGCTATCCTCTATTCTGAGTCTCAGCCTTGAAGCTACCCTGATGCAGCGATTTTTGCTAATCGGTGGAAACCATCGTCTTGCCCCCTGGCAAGGTTTTTTTTCTTCCATAAAAAAAAAAAGCAACCTGAAAAGCAGAAATCATAAACTAAAAAAAAGTCCAAGATATTTCAAAACTTAACTTTTTTGCTAAATTATTAAATTTAACTAATTATTTAAAAATCAAAGTATTTACATATAAATCATTAAATCCTTGATCTCGACTGGGTCCCTTGCAGCTAGTCTGGGGCCTAGTGGCCCCTGGGCCCTGAGTGATTTTAAGAACCTTGTTTTTTTTGTAGCTTCAGTTGTCCAGGTCACGATTGACAACTATGCTTACAAATGGGCTCACCGTGTGCAAAAGCTGTTATTTCGAATGAGAAAAAAAACGCAGGGCACGGTATTTATTACACATGATAATGTAATGGACGATCATTACCGTGCTCGATAACACAACCATATGTGATTGGTGAACTCTATATATATCCACAACATTTGCACCAATTCTAAAATGTTTCTTTATTATTACTAATTTATTAGTAGTACTCTTATTCTTTTTATTATGATTCACGAGAAATATCAGCAAAGTTTAACTAACAAACATCTGATCAATGTTATAGGGACACGTTGTAAAATAATAGTTTCTCTTACAGAGATTAGAGAAACCAGAGAATATGTTTCAGAGTTGAAGCCCCATCCGGAAGTCAATGCTCGAGTGTGGTTGACTATCTAGTAAAACAACTCGCAGAAAGCCCTGGGATTCTTTTTCTCTTGTCCAGATTTCTTTTTTCCGAGGTGCGTGATTCATTGATTCGAGGAATTATTTGTTGGGAATGTTCAAATGTGCATCTTTCATTATTATGAATTTATTTAGTTCTTAGATATATGAGATGATAGAAAATGTTTTGAGAATGTCTGTTGTGACTTCGTATTTTGCTGTCAGCTTAAATTCTTGCGAGCTCGTGAACTAATGGACTGTTTGGGAAACACTAACGAAAAGAAAGTGATTCCTAGTTTTAACGAAGAACTACTAATTTCTGATTATGCTTCTCGTTTATATCCTTATGAAATTGTATTGATTTTTTTGTAAGCAGGACTCCGTTGAACAAGGGTCGATTTACAAGGAGGTTTTCGTATATGTAAGTATTTTTTTTCTGGTTATGTATCTATCAAACTAAGAATGGGCCTTGTATTATTCTAGTGGTTAAAGAGCTGTTAGCTAATTCCACGAAATTTAAATGAACAAATACTTTAATTGTGAATCATAATAGATCAATTATATCCTGATTAAAAAGTCTAATGACACTTGTTGTGGGCCCACCATGAATTAGAAAACCAAAAAAAATGTTAGTTGAACCCACAACTTTGGACAGGATTAATGTTACAAGTCAACTGAACTTACACACAACACCACTCTTGCTTTCATCCAATCCATAACCATTGAAAATATATATGTATAAATTAAGAATTAATTGAAGTAGGGAATTATTGTTTCAGTTTCTTCTAATTATTTCATAAGCTTTTACGAATATTCGTCAGTTGAATTTTGCACGCAGATCGCACTTAGATTTACGTGACAGCTTACTTCGATGTTCTGGTTGTGTGATGTTTATTCAGTCGAGTCGCAAAGTACTATATATGTACTGTATAATATACGTATGTAGTATGTAGTATGTGTGTGTGAAGAAATATGAATGGCCGGCAAAGTGGGGAATGAATGTTAGTGTTGGGTTAGGACAGTTAATCAGAAGCGGGTGATGCTGATAATGTTTAACATCAATAATTATGTCCACTTGATGTGCTGTCTATAACCCTTCTTTTCCTAATCAATACTATTATTAATGTTAAATTGTTTTTGTGTGATACTTAATTCTCTTATTTAATCATTAATATTTTTATTTTGATTATTTGATTACATACTATTGTTTGGATATAGAAAATACTCATATAATTATTTTTAAATCAAAGATTAATTATTAGTGGTAAAATTAGGCGATGGGTTCGTTCCACTAATTAAATTTTGGCCATAATTTAATTAATTGGGTGGGTAGCAAATAGCAAGAAAACACAGTGTACTATCTAGCGTCATGTGGCCATTACCAAGAATCCCTTTAATCTCTATCTACACTTTCTTCGAATTTAGACATTCCCACGCAACGTGTCCGTCCACATGATACTAATCACAACTCATGCAATGTACTTAATTAATTTTTATTATTAATAATAATAATAATAATAATAATAATTAAAACTTGATAGTAAAACAACTCCATTAATGTTTGTATATATATGTATCTTATATCTTACTTCAATCGTTAGTTGAACTGATCAAATCCAGTTTGTCTTTATTGGCGATTGCATGTAAATATGTAATGAATTTTATTTATTTTATTATGTATACATGTACTCACTTGTCCAATGGAAAGTAAAAATAATTAATTTATTTTAAGGATTGTGATCGTAAAAATGGAATATACCAATATATTCGAAACTGACATATCATCTTATTATTATTTAACTTTTTAATTTAATTTAATGATTATAAATTATACTCCCTTTATTCTATACTTACATTTTTCTTTTGTATTTTACAAAGACTCTATAAGTCTGAAACAAATAGAGTATTACTACTATTTTATATGGTTAATATTTAATAGAAGTAAAATACTTTCAATGTACTCATATATAACTTGTCAATATAGTATTAGTATTGGTGAAAAGATGAATTTAATTAGTTGAGAATGATAAAAATTAGGATTAGTAGAGTTGAAAATTGGTGGGGATGACATTGACAGCTACAAGTGAAGTTGAAGTTGAGGGAAATGTAATGAAACGAAACAACTCACTTATTTAATGAAATAGATGCATCTCCACTTGTTCTCTAACTAACTATTCCATAGGAGTATTTTATTACACAACTAAGCAACCTAACTATCAACTCAAGTAAGTGTGTGTGTTTGTGTAGCTTCACTTTCTAAACCCCATCCAAAACTAACAAAAAAACAACCTAATCCAACCCACTTTTAGTTGTGCAAACCACCAAAACCTAAAGAACATGAATTTTGAGATTTAGTTTTTTATTTTATTTTATTTTCCAATAAGTTAATAGTATGATACTTTCTCATTTGCGATATTATATTTTTGAATTGAATTATAACTTGTTACTTCAAGAATTCATCTTCTCCACACTTAAAAAAAAAAAAAAACGAATATAAATTAAATTCTTTTATGCGGATTCAAAGAATTGATAGCAAATAAACAACGAGAATGTATAGTGACACTTTCGCGTATATCGTTTCACAAAAATAGAAATAAAAAAATAATTATATGTAATAAAAATAATTATAATGACGTGTATCCAATGTCAACCCTCTTATTCCTCCTCCTCACTCCTCATGCTCAGTAGTGGCAATCCACCAGCGCCGCCGCGGGAAAGACGATTCGCGGCTGCTGATTCGCCGGAAAGTGACCGCGGAAATCTTCCTCCGGCGGCGCCGTCGCCGGAAGGTTGAGGTCCAAATTCAACAACATCATGTTTTTCGTCGTCTTCTCATCGTGAGACGACGTGGCAGAACTATTGGTCACGGGTACGGACCTGTGCCTCCTCATATGCCCGCCCAACGCCTGACCCGACCCGAACTCGGATCCGCAAATCGAACACTCGTGGATTTTCAATAATTTATTCTCCACCTTCAACAAACCAATTTTGCTCGCCGCCGGCGGTATCAATTGGGCGGAAATCGGCGGCGGCGATTTCTTCCGATCGTCCGCAATCGAAACGATCGCTTGCTTAGGTTTTTTGTGGCTCGCTCTGTGTCCGCCCAGCGCCTGAAAAGACGGAAAAGTCCTGCTGCACGTTTTGCATTCGTAATCGCACGCGCCGCCGCCGCCGCCGACCTTCGCGGCGGCGGCGGGGGCGGGGGCGGAGCACATCTCATCGAATTTCCGGGTAACCAATTTTTTCCCCAATTTCGATTTGATCGCCGCTTCCTCGTCGGACGATGACGTGGCGCGAAATCCGGCGCCTCGCGCTAAGAGGATCAAGCAGTTGGCCATGTCCTCGTCTTCCGGCGTGCTGGTGGAAGCCGGCGACGAATTGCAGACGAACTCGCCGCTCGACGAGGCGGAGGAAGAAGACGGCCTCAGCCGACGCTTGCTGCGCTTGCCTTTCACGATCGTTTGTTCTGTGCAGGACGAGAATTCTTCGAGGATCTCGATACGATTCATTGCTCGATCGATCGGAAGAATAAATAATAGTAAATAAAAATTGGTATTGGTATTGGTATTGGTTCGATTATAAAATGAGTGAAGGTGAAGGAGAGTGGTGAGAAAGGAGTTGAGAGTGAGAAAGTGGTGAAGTGAAGAATATGTGATGAATGGGATAGTGATGAAGGGGGTTTATATATATATATACTAGGATTTTTTAAGTACGTATTGGTCAACTATAAAAATTAAAATTAGGAATTTTATGAATTTAGAAATTTAGAGTACTTCTCCTTTGTTGAATTTGGGTAAAGTGAAATTAAATTAACTCGCCTAAACTGATTTTTGTATAATAATAGTAATGATTTTTATATTTTAGCATTAAATGTTTTTTAAAAATTATTATACTAAATTGTATACTTCAAATCCCTTTTTTTTTTTTGAAAAGTGTTCAATCCAAATAAATTGAATTGAATTGGATTGAAACATAATAAACGAAAAAATAATCAAGCTAAAAATAAGTTTGAAAAAAATGCCATTCGGAATTCAAAATATTGGTGATTATGAATAAGTTTTCCTAAGTTCAATGAATATAATATAATTAAAATATCAAAATATTGGTAGTTATTGATTTCTACAAAACTGAAAACTATATGTTCATTGCTTCATCAATAAATGTTGTGGTTAATTAACAGGGGCTAATTTGGGGAATATTAATTACAAAGACGTACTTAGGAATAAATAATCAAATGTCACACCATAATTAAGTACAGTAGGTGGCGTTGAGAGCAAGTGAGTGGTAACTTCATCAAATAAATCAAAACCAAAAATTAAATAAAAAATAAGGTGTAATATTATATAAAAAATAATAATTTTATTTTATTTCATTTTTAATTCAATAAACAAAAAAACGTTAGTAATGTACTATATGTTTGTGCCAGCGAAAATCAGGAATTAAACCCAACACAAAAGCAAAGCGGGTTTGCACGTTAAAAGCGTGCTCCACCTCACACTCTATAATTTCTATTCTCTCTCTCTCTCTAAACTTGTAAAACCAACAACAACAACAACAATATTCGGTTGGCTTTCAAGCAAACCCATAACCTCTTTTCATCTACCTTATATTCTTTTATCGATCACAAAAAATGGATCTCAACTATGCCTACGTGTCCAATTCATATACGCACGCGTATAGACGCGTTCAACGAGTATATGGTTCGCGATGATCGATAGTTTGTGAACCGAGTTTGGATCAATATTTTTTGCTAGGGACGAAAATGTGCATAGATGAAAATGGAATAGAATTAGGAATAAAGAGTTTGGGGTAGGGACAGTGAGCGTGGAGTGATAGAGTGGAAAAGGATAGTGGGGAGTGTGTACACCGCACCTTGCTTGCTACTTGTAAATTCTATCTGTCACTAACCTTCTTTTTTTTTTTTTCTTCATAATTTTCGCGATAAATATGTAAAATTTTCGTGAGTATTTTAACCTAGAGAAGTAGAAATAGTATTTCGATTATTGGTTTAGAGAATTAATCGAGATTCAAGTTGCATATTGTTCCAAAAACAATGTTCAATAATAACACAATTTGCGTGTTTCGCGCTTATTCATTCATTCATGCCTACTTTTGAGTCTTTTTTATGTTGCATTATACGTAGAATTTAGGTGAGATAGGATTAGTTACAATAAATAAAAAGGAAAAAAATTAAATATTGTATGTGAGAATTGTTGGGAGGGCATGGTTAGTTAGCGTATCTAAGTTGAAATCAAACAAGGTTAGTAGTGTGAAGCACGTAAGGTATGTGATGTAAGGGTGTTGTGAATTCCACTTTTACCCTCACCTTGCTGTTCTAACTTTCGAACAAACATTTCAATCAGAACGACGACTCTCGTGCGAGGGCAAAAACCAGAGTAAAGAAACGGAGCTGGGAAGTGTAGGGCCGAAATACATAGTCCACAATTGGAGCCCAAACAATCACTAAAAGGGGTGGGTTGAAGTAGCAAGAGAAATAGATATAGAGCCCCTAGTCGATATACGATGGTTGTCATTCTCCAGGTCATTCACAAATCACACATTTTCGATATTGTAGTATTGTACCATTGACTGTGGATTGAAATTGGCAAATGGCTAATTATTATTTAAAATTATTCGACTTTTTTCTTATGCAAAATAGTTCCGGTTGTAAAAAAGTACAGAGATTTGAGAGGCGGGCATTGGTTTGTTTCCAAGTTGAAGGTAACTTTCTACTCTGACATAGAACTCTCATGCATTCGTTCGAATATTGATAAGACAATTCCAAAGAAAAGAACACACTTACTGATAATGCACAATGCAAATCCAACACCCCATCATAGAGAGCTGCAGAGTGCTCACACAAAGGTACTGTATTACAGCGGGGTCAAACCAACAACACCTGCAAATTGGGCGAAAAGTGAGTTAAATCGATACTCGACTTAAAGTTTCCTTGTTATAAAATCGAACTCGAACTCATTTGCAAACCGACAAACACAAGAAATGCAAAGTCATATCACAACAGAAAATATCACTAATAGTTAAAACGTTCATAAGATGATAGGAAGTTCGTGGATAAGAAAATTCTTACCACAAGCCAAACGGCCGCCAGCATTGCCGGTACTAAGGCTGAGCTCATGACCACCTGCATCACCATTCGTAAAAGTTGTTAGGACCGAGTCGATCAACACATGTTTACTTTACAGGGTTATAGAATGGTTACCTTTTCCAAGATCATCCTCGAGCTCATGAACAACGAGAGCTCTTCCAACAACCGAGTGAGCACCACTCAGTGGTATCTGCACAATATTAAATCACAAACACCCCGTTTATACGTCTAATATTGAAATCATCGATTCACTCAAACGTAGAAGCCTAAGCATACACAACACACCTGTGTGTCAACAATTGTTGCTTCAGCCACACCTGTTTTCCAAACATTGTACTCCATCAAAATTCATACTCATAAAACACACACACAAGTGTATAGAAAGAAACATGATACCCTCGGCATTAGCAACTATGTTTCCCAGGTCGCCCGCATGTCGGACATCGTCTTCAGGAGCTCCATGAGTCAAGCCAGTTGGATTAAAATGAGGACCTATTAGAAAAAAAAAACAGCATATAATTTCAGTAATGCATTACGAAGAAGGGGGCGAGTTTCGGCTAAAGTATAAATCCAACCTGTTGAGATGCATCCATTTGTGGTGTCACCGTACTCATGCTTCAATTCACAAGAGAAAACACAGTTTAACTTCCCAAATTCATATAAAAAACAGTAAAATGTTTCCTTTCTACGAAAATATCTTAATACTGGAAGGAAACAAAAAACGCACCAGGTGAAATCCGTGCTTGCCAGGAGCGAGACCGGTTATACGCACACTCACTTTGGTGGGCCCTGCAACACGAAAACATACAATGTTGATCACAAGAAGATCCGGCCCGAAATATCAAAATCTAAGAATGAACGCAAGGTGTTTGATAAAAAGACTGAGAGAGAGAGTGTGTGTTGACCATCGTCTTCTTGTGTTAGAGTGACAACGCCCTCGACAGCGGAAGTGCCTTTGAGAACGGCGACGGCCTTCTTGGTGGCGGAGACGACGGTGAGCGGCTTGGGAGCGGTGGCAGCGGAGAGAGATAGGTAAGGGCGGACATTGGTCTTGAGAGCGACGCCGTTGAAGGAGGAAGAGAGAGTGAGAGACGGCGGGGAAAGGGTGGAAGATATGATGGGGGAGAGAAGAGGGTAGTGGGCTGTTGGGACGACGGCGGCGGAGAAAACGGTGTGTGCGGCCATGGCTGCGAGCGCCGCTTGCATCAGATTGAATTGGATTTGATTGGATTAGGTAGGTGAAAATGTGAGTGAGTGAAATAGTTCAACTAAGCCAACAAAATGGGATTTATATTTTGTCCCTTAAAAAATTAATATTTTAATTTTAATTTTTCTTTCCACTCATTATTCTATAAAATTCTACTGTAATTTATTCACTAAAAATATACTATGATTTTTTTATTTTTTTTTATAATAGTAGTATAATAAAAACACAGAATTCTTCATTGGACCCGTTTGATTTAATGGTTTTGATTCTTGAACTCAAGCCCCGATACTAACTCAAGCCCCGATACTTTAAAGTGAATACCTTGACCAATTCATCCATAAAAATATTGGGCTAAAATGGCCCAATAACTCGAAAGCCTGTGTGGGTTCAATAATTCCAGCCCAGGTTCAAGAGACTTTAGTCGAGTCGGGCCAGGTGGGATAAACTGGGAGGCCCTCCTCATTTCCCAGCCCTTTAATTAATTTATTTTTTAGTTATTTTTTTATGATTGAAAAATGCAGTCGTTAGTGATGACCGTGTGCACTTTGGGGAATTGAGCTGGATGTAAAATTAGATCAGCAGGTAAACCACACTACTATACAAACTATTTTATTTTCGAATTTTTTGTTGAAAAGTAAATTCTTAAATTAATTACTATGCCCCGATTATAACACAAGATTATAATAAAGGATCCAATGCCCCGATTTGTATCATGAAACCCCTATCCAAATTATGCCATACACGTGAAAATCATGATATGCACATTATTTATTTATCTATATAGTTACATAGTGCTATCAACTCAATAAATACTGATATACTTGCGTTCAATTAGAGTATTTAAAACAAACATAGACGTAGCAGCGAAAAATAAAATAAAATCAATTGTTTGTACTACATCAATGCAATAAAAACACATAAAACATGAAAAAAAATGTTATTGAAATACATCAAACTCAATATGAACACAGAAGAAAATACTACTAAATTTTCACATCGAAAGTTATATTCAACGAAATTGTGACATACAAAACAACTTAATTTAATTAATTATGTTAATTACAATATAATTAATTAAATGTAAATGACTACAATATGAGGTGTGGATTATAAAATTTTAAAAACCAATCACAATCAATAACAACTACTCCTATTTTGGCTTTTGTTGTGTAATTAGAAATTTAAAACTTTTTTCCATTTTACATAATTATCATTATCCTTATTGTTATTGTTATTATTATTATTTAAAAAAAAAACCCCATTTTTTACCTAGAGTATTCCAGCTAAAACATACAATAATTGCGAGCTAGGTCCACCCGCTACACAAGTCACGATCACACAGACCACGTGACATGGCTCTTATCCATTCATCCACGTGTCAGTCCACCATTCGTCCAATCTAATTGCTTCGCTGTATTGCGCACTGTGCATGGCCCCCCACCATCTACCCCACCGCATACTATAACTCTCCACATTTTCCTTTCCTAAATTAGTTGACGATCGTGAAGAGTTGAAATTCATTAATGCCATTTTGTCAGATCAGAACTTTTGTTATGGACAATTATACCCTTGAACTGGTTTAATTAAGTTACCAGCAATAAAATCAATTATTCAAATTTTCGCATTAAAGTTACTTAAAAAATCCCATAAGACTATAAGAGTATCACTGTTATTTCAAATATAAATAATACAGTACAAATTTTATTTCGGTAAAAAACAAAACATAACCCGCTGGAGTGGCAGTAGCAAAACAATAAATTAATAAAAAAAATAAAATCGACATATTATTGTCATTATCACCGGCCAAATACCGGCAACCGGATAAACCGGTACCCACACAAACCATGCAGATTTTTCCCAATATAAGAAGCACCACTCATCAACCACTCTCCATCGTCTAGCTCTCTCTCTCTCTAAAGTCTCCGACCATGCCGGGCCCCAACGACCACTTCGCCGTCCCCCTCAGCCGCGTCGCCATCGGCAACGCCGACGAGTTCCGGCAGCCCGGCGCCATCAAGGCCGCCGTCGCCGAGTTCATCAGCACCCTCATCTTCGTCTTCGCCGGCTCCGGCTCCGGCATCGCCTACAACAAGCTCACCGGCAACGGCCCCGCCTCCCCCCAAGGCATCATCGCCGCCGCCGTCGCCCACGCCTTCGGCCTCTTCGTCGCCGTCTCCGTCGGCGCCAACATCTCCGGCGGCCACGTCAACCCCGCCGTCACCTTCGGCCTCTTCGTCGGCGGCAACATCACCCTCTTCCGCGGCATCCTCTACATCATCGCTCAGCTCCTCGGCTCCGTCGTCGCCTGCCTCCTCCTCTCCTTCACCACCGGCGGCCTCGTAAGTTTTAATTTAATTTTAAAACAATATTATAATATAAATAATATTATTTCTTAATATTTTCTCTCTCCAAACGGTTAGACGGTTCCGGCATTTGCGCTATCGGGCGTTTCGGTGTGGAGCGCGTTCGTGTTCGAGATCGTGATGACCTTCGGGCTCGTGTACACGGTCTACGCCACCGCCGTTGACCCGAAGAAGGGCGAGATCGGAATCATCGCTCCGATCGCGATCGGCTTCATCGTCGGAGCGAACATCCTCGCCGGAGGAGCGTTCACCGGAGCTTCCATGAACCCCGCCGTCTCGTTCGGGCCGGCGCTGGTGAGCTTCACGTGGACCAACCACTGGGTGTACTGGGCCGGGCCGCTCGTCGGAGGTGGGCTCGCCGGAATCGTCTACGAGATCTTCTTCATCAGCCACTCACACGAGCCAGTGTCCGACTTCTGAGTGAATTAATTGAATAAACAGTTTGTTTTGTATTTCCACTTTTAATTGTAGTGGCATTTGTGTAATTTGATTAGCTTGATGTTTGGATGAGTTTGAACTTTGAGTTGATCTACTTGTAAAATGTGTGTTTCGGATTTATTCGGCCCGTAAGCCCGTGATTTTTCAATTTCAAAGCCCGAAGTTTCCTTTTTTTCCTTTTTAGTACTGTATTTCAATTTTTTGATTTTATTTTTCAAAAAGTGATCAATTATTGATAGCTGCAATTGGAAACAATCGTCTCGCTACGGAATTCGGCAGAATCTCACTTTTTTAACTTTCAACTTGTAAGAAAACTTAATTTATGTAAACGGAGAAATTATTTTATTATTTAAAAATTAAAACATTATGTTATAGTGTAACACACTACAGTATTACATACACTATTACATTTGTCTCTCACTTATATATGAACATGAACTGATATTATTTGAAAATATAAAACACTATATTACCATTTACCACACTACTACATTTGCCTCTCACTTGTATATGAACTAATTGATTGACATGTAAATGAAAAAAAATGTTAGTTTTGAAATAATTTGTATGGAAAAATTATTTTCTAATAGAAAAATTTAAACATAAGTTATAATGTTGACTGAACTTATTTGAAAATATAACACACTACTAACTACGCTACTACCTTCGTCTAAAAACGCCATCAATAGATACATGAATTAAGAAAAAAAAAGTTAATTTTATTTTTAAAGTTAAATAGTAAAATAATTATTTTATTTTTAAAATTTTACAAATTAAATTGTGTCATTAAAAATTTTAATGTGCATAATTTTTCGGAAGAAATGAACAATAATATTTGTCCTATATATTAAAAAGTTCAACGCTTCCCAAACCTAATAAGATTATGACCACAAAATCCAAAGGCAATCACAAAAATATACGAATCATGTGCGGTTTCATGATCATCAATGTAATGATATAGGCAACGTATAGAGTGGATGTCGATTTCTCATCAAAACAAATAAACGAGGGCAAAAAAGGAAACATGGGTTTTTCTGTGGTCACTCACATGGTAAGATTTCAGAAACAAAAATGTACCTATCCACACTGGGTTTCTTTAATGGTTCATAAATAAAAAAGTCGGTTAGGTCGGCAAAGCGTGAAAGAGATATGCGGCCCTACGTAAAAAAACAAAAATAATAAAATAAATAAATTAGACATGACAAATTTTCAATATAGCAAAGCCTTCAAACATTGTTGTAAACTTGTAACACTACTATGGATTCAATCGATAAACCAGAGAACGAAGTAAATAAAATAAAATTAAATTAAAAAAAGCGATGATCCAAGGGCTCTTAAAATGACCACATTATTACTCTTGTTTCGTATCTTTTGAAAGAAAAAAATGCTAAGCATGTTAATTATTGATTTCTTCTTTGCTGTTTTTCGGTTATCTAAACAAGAATATCCCGAAATGAAAGAATATTCCATCACCACAGTCCACAAGAACTAAGAGCTATTGATGATCATGTATCATGAATTGAGTATGTGGACAATAACCAAAATTTATACTAGTAAAAACCAACTATAAAATCGTTGTGAGATTTCTTATATTTATTTATTTTCAAACTTGACGAGATGGCAGTGACCCAACGGCGCACCTGCTTCATAAAGTGTACATCTATAGATATAAACTAAATAAACTACTCAAAAGATTATGGTTTTTTCTCTAGTCCTAAAATAGATGCATTGCTTCATTTATAATTTACAAAAAAATAGTACATTTTTTTTGGAATGTAGAGAACATTTAATTAGAAGGGCAGATTGGTCAACAAAATAACCAAAAACCAAATTATGGGTTTTGAAGTGATTTCAGTGAACTTAAAAGAATTGAATTGATTGGAATTGTAAATAGATTTGAACTTAATTGATTGCATTGAGATAAACCAAAATTATAATAAAATGAATAATGATTAATATAATATATTAAGTATTTTTAAAAAAATATGAATTTAATTTAATCAACGTAGATTGGCTAGAACTTAATCAAACTAAAATTAATTAAGAAAAGCACGGACTAGGTTTAACAAATAAATAATACAGTACTAGTATGTTGCAATGGACAAATTAGTCTTTCTAGTCTTTTGTAATAAACGGGCTCGACTCGATATTGGACCCTGAGGATCCGTTATTTGCTCCACGGGCTTAAGCTCAAATTCACCACAACATTAAGGCCCAATAGAACCAACTGGGCTCAACATTTCAATTAAAACAAATAATTTGAGAATAGACGAATTAGGGTTTTTAGGGTTCTATAAATAAGACTCACTACTTCTCTTGCCGCATTCTTTCATCCACCTGCAGTCGCATTCACCGGAGAGGTAATTCGTTCTTCCTCGTTCAATCGATTTTTTGTGTATCTTCATTTCTGTTTTTTTTATTAAATTGTTTTTTTTGTTGGTTTCGAATTCGATTCAGGTGCTTTTAGATCCGTCAAGTTCTCTACAGTTCTCAACCAACCGTAATCGAAGATGCAGAACGATGAAGGGCAAAACATGGATCTCTACATCCCCAGGAAGTGGTGCGTTTTTTTCTTCTTCAAAGTTTCATTTTTTATTTTTATTTTTGTGACTGACGGATTATTTTTTGGCGATTTTACAGCTCCGCCACTAATAGGCTGATCACATCTAAGGATCACGCTTCCGTTCAGCTGAATGTCGGCCACGTGGATGAGAACGGTCGGTACAACGGCCAGTTCTCCACCTTCGCTCTCTGCGGATTTATCCGTGCTCAGGTAGTGATTTCTCCAACACTTTAAATCTGTGTTATTTTTGTTGAGTATTATATTGTCCGTGCTTAGAAATTCTATCGTGTGTGCTTTGAATCGGGGATTATAGGTTTCTGTTTAATTTGTTCGGGTTTAATTTGTTGTAATTTGTCATTTTAAATTTCCCATCGTGTTTGTGTATGGGGCATGGTTGAGATGATGGGGGATTTTAAATTGGTGTCTTGTGTTTTGATACGATCAAAATGAATCCTTTTTGGGCCTCATCGGTTGAATTATTACTGGGACATATTGAAGTTTGGTTGAATTGGTGTTTTGTATGTTGATACAAGTGAAATGATTCTTTCGGAGCTTATTGAATTATTGAAGCATTTAGTGTTGTAACAGGGGAATCGAACAATGGTTATTTGCATATTGTATGTAACTTTGCTTGTAGTGTGTAATGAACCTATTCCTAGTCAATATGTCTTGTATGTTGATATTATCAAATTTGGGGCGGCGTTTTGGTGGAATTGGTGTTTTGTATGTTGATGAGTGCGATGAATCTTTCGGTTATTAGTGTATTATCTAAGCAGTTAGTCCTGTAACAGGCGAATTGAACACTTGCTATGTCGTTTCTTATTTTTTCAGGGTGATGCCGACAGTGCTCTCGATAGGCTCTGGCAGAAGACTAAGGTCGAAACCCGTCAGCAGTGATTTTAGCTTGTTTTCATTTTGAGTTCTGAAAAATACTTTTGGTGATTCATTCTATGGTTATGTGATGTTTGCACTGTTTTGAGTATCGTGGTTTAAGATTTTGCCATTACGTAAGACATCCTTCTTACTTCCTCAAGTTTCGTAATTTTCTCGCTTTCTCGTTTCTTATTGGTTGTTTGTTTTCTATAAATTGTAGATCTAAGAGTAATTCCTCCTGAGAATGAGTTAATGAGTAGAATGAAATATACAAAAGTCGGTTACTAAAATAATAATACTGTAGTATTTGAGGAAGCAATATTTTTTTCATTTATGTTAACAGTTTTAGTGACTATTGAATTGGATTTTACATATTCTAAAAATTAGTCGATATGATGTATATCTTCTTTTTATAATGTTGCCTCATGTTTAAAAAAAAAAAAAATAGTTGAAACATTTCAAAATAATAAAAAATATTTTAATTTTTTCAATTTGAAATATAATTTTATTTATATTTATTACTTTTTAAATTGAGTCCTGTGGATTTTTGGTCAAGTTAGTAAGAATTGTGAGTTTTTTGTGCTCAATTATAAGAGCATGAGTTTTTTACACCAATTGCATTTGAAGTACCTATTATACCCTTGAAAGTAAAAGAAAAAGACAAGAATTAAAAAAAAGGTATCGGTCCCCACTTTTTTTCCTCTTCTCTCTCTCCCCGTAAACGAAACCCGCCGCTGCACCAATTTTTTTTTTGATTTCGAATCAACAGAGCAATGTCATCGTCGGCGACGCCATCTGATTCCGAGCATGAGGAAGAACAACAACAACAACAAGAAGAACCGAGTCTCCAACCTCCGGTAATTCCCGAATCTGAAACCCTATTTTTTCGATTTTTATCTCGAAATTTCGAGTAATTTGATGGATTATATGGTGTTTCGATGCTTGTTTAAGTTCTTTATTGTGTTATACTTCATTTAGAACTGTAAATGTGAGTTGAATTGTTCTGAAATTTCAGATTTTGATTTCTGTTCATTACTGCTCGATTGCAGTCGATTAACCCCATCGACTAACACCATCGACTAACCCCTTCGATTAACCTATTCGAGTAGTAGGTCCTGTTAATCGAATGGGTTGGTTGATGGGGTTAATCGAATTGGTTGGTCGATGGGGTTAATCGAGTAACCCCATCGACTAACCCCATCGACTAACGCCTTCGATCAACCTCTTCGAGTAGTCTGCTGTTAATCGAAAGGGTTGATTGATGGGGTTAATCGATGGGGTTGGTCGATGGGGTTGGGCGATGGGGTTACTCGATCGTGTTACACGATCGAGTAACAGACAGATTTCTTTTTTTTTTTTTTTTTTTTTATCCTATAAATATGTTTTTAATTGCTTCTTATCCATTTGTGCAGGCTGGTTTCCGATGGAGGAGACCGGATTTCGTCGACATTTCGAGAGCGATAAATTGCGGAGATCGACGCGGTGTACTGAAAACCGTACAAGATACTCTGAGGGATGTGGGTGGGGAAGAGGGCCTCGCGGAGTACGAACAGACGTGTCTGTTCAGTCAGTTCTTTCCCATTCCCAGTGCAGACCGATCGAACAAGCCTCTGCACAAGCTGCTATCGAGAGAGATCGTTAGCAAGAGCAGAATACCGGAGTTTGAGCACTGGTTTGCTATAGGGGATCGTATTGTAAAGTTCCGAGCACAAGAATACGCCCTGATCACCGGCCTGAGCTTTGGGGATAGTAACTTCAATCCCTCAGACCAAGGTCATGTCGCTCCCAGTACAGGCATCCATCGGAGGTTATTCCGATGCAGAGTGATGAAGATTGAAGCACTGCTCAGTTCGTTCAAGGATCAGCGGATGGGCCACGAGCTAGGTGATTATTTCAAGGTTGCCAACATCCTGATTCTCTACTTCATTCTGATTGGTCGAGAGAAATTGGATGTCGAGAACTGGGTCTGGACACTGGTGGAGGACAACAATGGCTGGGAGTGGTTTCCTTGGGGTTCTTATACGTTCCAGAACTTCTCGCACTACATCAGCACTGCTGGGATGGCAGCTGATCAGGTGGACAAACCTGCTTATCACTTTTACGGTCCAGTTTGGGCCTTCCAGTGTTGGGCCTTCGAGGCCTTTCCTCCTTTAGGGAGACTGTGCGGTACCCGGAGCAGAGTGACGCAAAGGCCCCGGTTTTTGCATTGGACGCCGAGGAAGACTAACTTCGATTTCACTGATTACTTCGAGGATGAGCAGGTAACCGTCAATCTGTTTCGTTAATAATTTTGAATTAATAATCTTATCGAATATCTAATAAATATTTTGTTATTGTTTTCTTTTAGCTTGAAGTGCACGAGACCCTCACACCGACACCGGAGGAGGAGGAGATGTTGTATTACAGGAGTTTGACTGAAGCCGGTGAGCTGTATGGCCTCCCGTACCAGCCTCCTGTCCGCTTAGCTCATGCAGCGGGGCCGGCACGAGCACCTGCACCGAAGAAGCAGATGGAGAAGAAGAAGAAGAAGCTTGTGGACCGTGTGGCCGAAAGCGTGGCCAATACATTCAAGAAGGCGGCGACAGGTGGTATCCGCACGCGTGACGATGTCACGCCCAGCTCTTCAGCAGAGAGACACGAGAGACGTAAATCTCGGAAAGCTCGACATGATTCTCCGCCTCCTCGACATGCTTCTCCTACTATTCCTCCTCGAGGTTCTTCTCCTCCTATTCCTCCTCGAGATGCTACTCCTCCTGAGTCTCGAGCTCCACATGCAGCTGAGAGTGTGGTGGACGATGATCCACCTATTTATCGTCGGAGTGACCTCGAGAGGATCTTGTTCGACACGTCCGAGAAGGGATTCACGACTCACATCGTGAAGGCCGTCACGGAGAGCGTGACGAAGAGTGTCACGGAGAGTTTGCTCTCCAAAATGAAGGGCTTCTTCGGTATGAGACGACACTCGCAGCCACGGCCTTATCCCTCGAGGCCAGTGTACGAAGAGCCTTCCTCGCCACCTCGGACTTCACCTCCTCGTCATTCCTACCACGCATCGTACATTGCTGAGACTTCTTTGAGCAGAGCACCAGCTCGATTCTCGACGTCGGCGATGCCTGACCCTCGGTATTCATATGCAGACGCTGACGCATGGATGCGTTACCGCATGCAGCCCCAGCCCCAGGTGCCTCCGACCTATCCGTTTGAGTATCCATTCGAGAGTTACCAGATGCCGGGTCCATTCGGTCCATTCCAGGGTCCAGTCTTTCCATTCCAGGGTTATCAGATGCCGCCACCGGCCTATCCATTTGAGTCCCCCAGCTACCGCACGCCTCCGTCGATTGTTCCGTTTGATCTGGAGACGTCCAGCACTCCGACACCACCTGTTGTGGTCGATGTCGAGACCCATACTGGGAGGACCTTTGATATCTTCTCACAGCCAGCTGCTGATGACGAGGAGGGTGACGACGAGTATGCCGGGGACCTCGGGTGTTTCAGTGACGAGGATGACGACGAGGAGGAGGAGGGTGACGAGTCCGAGCAGGATGCCGGGGAGAGCAGCCTCGGACCTCGTGTTGTTCAGCCTTCCAAGTTCCTGCGTAGCCCTTTCATCCGACAGTTCACCAGGGCACGCGGTAGAAGAAGCTGGAAGTTGTACGATGTGTACAGAGCAACGGGGCCCGATTCCTGCGTTAGGGTGAGGTGCTGTGATGATTTGATCCTTGATCAGAAATTTTTCGACGATGTGGAAAATCCCTCTGTTTGGTTCAGCTCTCAGGTAATATTTTAAATTATAACCTTGTTAATTTATGTTTAAATATTAACAACGTGTCAATTTTCAGGTGCTCGACTTGTATATTGCGTTCATGAAAGTGAAAATCAGAACTAGGACAGGGGTGAAGGGTTACGTTCAGGCAAGTGGGCACCAGATCTTCGGTCCCGACTTCTACGTAAGTGAATGTCTTTTATCTATGTTAGTTATATTTTACTTTTATCCTGTTCTTACTGACATAAAATTTAATATTTATGTCATTTTCAAAGAATGATTTTTGCATCGAATACGGGAAACTGAAGCATACAGGGACTTCGAGTGATTTCGAGCAGAGATACAAGAATTGGAAACCACCTAAGCGTATGCTAGACATTGTCGAAGCGGGTCCGGCTCGTGGTGAGCATGGTTGGTACAATATCCATCAGGTATGTTAACCGAATTAGGTTAATCTTTGGTTTCTATGATTTCTTATATTTTCATTGTTTGTATTTTCAATGTTTGTATGTAAGGTGGCCATGATTTGCAACATTGATAACATTCACTGGGTCGTGGCGGTCATTGATTTCGAGAACTGGACTGTCGAAGTGTATGATTCATTGTGCAATCTCAGAGCCGCACAGCTGAAGCCCCTGACAGATTTGTTGCCTCGATTGTTGAGATGCGGACACTGGTGGGACCAGCACTCGTACCTGTAAGTTTCGTTCATTTCACTGTGTAGTGTAGTTTTTTTTTCTTATATGATATTGACGTGAGAAGTGTTTCATTCATTTCAATGTTTTATGTTTCAGGGAGCGTAAAAAGTGTGCTTTCAAGTTTAAGCTGATGCCCAGGGCTCAACAAATAATCCAACCCGACGGAAACTCGTGTGGGCCGATTTGTTGCATGTACCTGGATCGGTTGTTCAACAAGAAACAAACTCACGAGAACAAGACTATTGATCTTCCTTACATCGTTAAGTATAGAAAGTACATTGCTAGGATGATATATTGGTTAGCTCAGGAGGCATACACGGAAGAAGACGTACGAGCTTAGTATTTTGTATTAGACTTGTTTAGTATTTGTTTAGTATATATTTGTTTTTGTTTTGGACTATTGGAATGGTTTGTATTGAATGATAAGCAGGTTGGATGACTTAAAAGTGTAAAAAAGGCCTTTTTTTCATTCTGCCCAGAGGTTACTCGATCATATGACACCATCGAGTAACCATCGATTAACCAAGAACATGTCCATCGATTAATCATGAATCAGGCCTGAATCTGCCGAATACTTTAAAAGAGGTTACTCGAAAGGGTTACAGGAATGGGGTTACTCGAAACGGGGTTACATGAATAGGTTAATCGATGGGGTTACAAGATGGGGTTACTCGAATTAGGTTAATCGAATGGCCTCATCCTGTAATCATAAATCTCCAAGGTTGGTCGATGGTATGTTACTCGATCTACCATCGACTAACCATCGAGTAACCACCTAAAATTAGTAATTTTTGGCCTTTTTTTAGATAATTAAGTTGTTATTTGCACTAATAAGTTAAATTTAAAGCCATAAAACATTAATAAAACAGTTTAGATGATCAATCGATTCGTTTAGAGTGAAAACAAGTGAAACGTGGAACATTAGTCATACTTTTCTAAATATCTTAAGTAAGTTTACAACAAACAAACTATGATATTAGTTCAATGTTGACATGTTATGGATTAGAACTCCGAAATTGATCATCAAAACATGTTTAATAAGTGTTTTTTATCATTAAGATGAAGTTACATACTCAAAAACACAATTAGAAATTAAAGAACGGCCTTAAAATTGAAAAAAATGGGTACTGTTCTTAGTTACTCGATGGTTACTCGATGGTAACCCTAATGTACTCGATGGAAACCCTAATGTACTCGAAAGGGTTAATCGAATGTAGGGTTAATCGAATGTAGGGTTACAAGATGGGGTTACTCGAATAGGTTAATCGATGGGGTTAATCGAATGTAGGGTTAATCGAATGTAGGGTTACAAGATGGGGTTACTCGAATAGGTTGCAAGATGGGGTTACTCGAATTAGGTTAATCGATGGGGTTACAAGATGGGGTTACTCGAATAGGTTACAAGATGGGGTTACTCGAATAGGTTGCAAGATGGGGTTACTCGAATTAGGTTAATCGATGGGGTTACAAGATGGGGTTAATCGAATTGGTTACAAGATTGGGTTACTCGAACTAGGTTAATCGATGAGGTTAATCGAATTAGGTTACTCGATGGTGTACAGAATATGCAGAATGCCTTTTCTGTTTTTTTACATCCCCTAACCTGCAAATCACATAGGTATAACAACAACCGCAAATATCCAAAGAAACACACTGCATATATCCAGAAACAAGATAACAAATCAATCCTAGTCATACGATGTAACGAGAAACACGATAACAAATCAACCAAACACAAGAAGAGCCCTCAATCCACACGCATCGGACATTTTGTTTTTGTGTGTCCCTCGATTCTGCAAATGCTGCACTTTTTTTTCTGCCTTCTTCGACCCGATTCTTGCGTTCCTGAGGCTTCCGGAGGGACATTCAAATCAACGCCTGCAGGAGGGATGTAAGCCTTGCAGTTGCGTATGTTATGTCCTACGCCCTTACATTTCGTACACACCTGCACACAAAGACGCGGTATTAGGTCTTTACTCAAACTAATGACGACACAATATTAGGTACGAAGAACAAACCTGAACACGACGAGCAGACCCAGATCCCTCAACTGCAGAACGAACCCGATTCATCCGCGGACGTCCAGCCTGACTAACCACTTCCGGTGGAAGACACACGTACGAAGCTACTTCTGGAGGGACAACCCAATCATCAACGTGTGGTACTGGCACAATAGGAGTCGCATACATCTCTCTCAAGCTGCTTTGCTTGAAATAGGGGCCGACGAAATCGTACAATGAAAATCTAGCCCGTCTACACAAAGTATCAGGTTAGTGGCATTAATTAATTGAATGTTTAAAATTAAAAAAGAAGATGTAAGGAAACCGATACCATACCGTATAGCGGCAGCAGCATGACGACACGGAATAAGGTCTAAGTCGAACTCCCGACAGTCACACGTGCGTCTCGCGATATCTACGAGATAGGACCTGCCGTTTTCCTCAACTCTGAACACGGTCCCCGCACTGACCTCCCGAACAGGAAAATGATGACTCAACTGATTCTGATTAGACACCTTTGCGAATGCCTCTTCGGTCAGCTCATCCTCTCTCTCATTAGCCTTCTTTCGTTTCTCGTCAAACCATCTCTCAATCATCGCACGAATCGACTCGAGCATAGCACAAACAGGCAATCGTCTTGGCCATTTGATAGCAGCGTTGAAGACTTCGGCCGCATTCGATGTCATGAAACCATATCGTCGTGCAGCACATTTCGACCTTGCCCAGGTCTCAACACCGAGTCCAACGAGGCGCCTATAAGCACCGTCTCCACTGGCTTTCTCCAAATCAGATAAATACTTTTCAAACTCATCCTCTCGATAACAGTAGGCAGCTTTGTGTACAATTGTGACCACATGAGAGCGGTACATCGCTAGATTCTTCTCGAGGTGGTGACAGCACAACGCACGGGTTGCGTGGGGATAGGCACTCCGAATGGCATTCGCGATGCTCTTGTGCTGGTCGGACACAATGAGCAGATCGTCTCCATCGTAGCAAAGCCTGAGGTTCTCTAGAAACCACGTCCACTCCAGGTCATTCTCAATTGGACCGATACCAAAGGCAAGCGGGAAAATCTGCTCGTTTCCGTCCTTCGTGACGGCAACAAATAACACACCACTGTTTTTCCCCTTCAAATGAGTGGCGTCGACTACTATGATGGGACGCAGAGTGCGCTGCTGAAATGCACTAATGCACTGCCCAAGTGCAAAAAACATGTGACAGAACACGCCCTCACTGGTCGTCTGAATCTCATACCGAGTCCCTGGATTGCATTCTTTCAGCACGTGCAGATATGACGGGAGCATCTGATATGAATCCTGATAGTTGCCGTACCTCATTTCAACGGCCAGGTTCCTCGTCCGCAGGGCGAAGCTGTAATCGATCACTACTCCGTACAATCTCCTCAGATCAAAAATCATCGTCTTCGGCTTCAGTGTGATCTCATCGTCGACTAGCTGACGTGCAAAGTAGCGGCAACCTTGCTCGACACGTGACGATCGGCAATCCGACTCAAATCATTGACACACTCGTGATTCAAGTTCAGCCTCGTAATCTTCCAGAGTGTTTCGTCATTCCCAGTAGCACACAATTTGAACGGGCACTTCTCAGAACCTTGCTTGCAGACGAACGCTACCCGTTCAGTGGTCGAGCGTTTAGTGGCACACTCCACCATATGCTCCATGTGATACATCCCCACCGCTATCTTCAGATCCAATTTCGTTCGGAATGTCGAGCCGACTACAATGTGACCATACACCAGTTCGGGAGGCTCGACCGATCGCAATGGAACCGCGGGGTCAAACTCCGGCAGTGGAATGATCCAGTTGCGCAGTGGATTATTCTGAGCATTCTGAGCTGCTTCGGGATGCTCGCCGGCTCCCACACTAGAACTCGAGGACAGATTACGGCGTGACAGAATATTTGTGATGACCCGCGGCTGTCTAATCCATTCTGTCCATTCAGTGGTCAACGACTGCAACAGATCGGTCTGACGAGCTTCTTCGTCGTCCTCGGAATTCTCAGCATGCCTCTCGCCCTCGGTCGGTACATCCGGATTCACTTCTGGAATATTCACCTCGGGGGCATTTGGTTGTGCCTCCTCTAGCATCTCGGTGACGAAAATGAAACAATCGTCCTTTTGCTCGTCTAGCATGCGAGATACATCGTCGTCGCTAAGCAAAGGACACCGCACGCTCCTAAAATCATTGCCTCGTGTTAAGATGAACAACATGTACTCGATATTCGGCGGAGGGCGCAAAACGGCACGAATCTGTCTCACAAGACCATCGAGGGTAAGTTGATCCCTCCTGAAGAAAAGGCACATATTTATCCCGTCGACGTAGACCGCTCGTTCCCAACGACCACCGTAACGTATCGTGATTCGTTGATTCGACATCTACAATTACAAAAAACATTATTGAATTAGGTTAACTAATACAACATATCCATATAAATCGACGAAACAAACCAAAAAATACGAAAAAAATGCATTTTTTGCAAAAAACAGGCCCTGTTACTCGAATGGGCTGTTCCATCGAGTAACAGGATGGACTGTTCCATTCGAGTAACATGATTCGATTAACGTCATATACATTCGATTAACCAATTCGATTAACCAATTCGAGTAACCAATTCGAGTAACCAATTCGAGTAACCTCACATTACTCGAATCTGTGTTCCTGGAAAGAGGTTACTCGAAACCTGTTACTGGAATTAGGGTTACTCGAAATTTCGAGTAACCTGATTTCGTTTAACCTCAGTCGAGTAATGTTTAACATCATAAATTCATAGTTAATCGATGGGTTACTCGATGGTACGCTCCATCGAGTAACCCATCGATTAACCAGCGCAGAACAGAAAATTCGCAAAATCGAGATCGCGTACCTCTCGTTTTTGCTCCTTTAACCTCGCGTATGTTCGACGGCGTTTTCCAGAATCTAACGGAGCAACATGATAGAGATTTTATGTGTGGGTTTGAGAGATTTTTTGAATTTTTTTTTGGTTTGGTTTGGTAGGTTTTGTTATGAATATGGATATGAATGCACAATTAAACCTACACCAAACCCTCACCTCACCAAAAAATCAGATTTCGTGGGCCCCACAGTCCAATTTGTTTTTATTTTTAATTTATAAGATATTGTTTTTGTATTTTGTTTTGTTTTTTTTGGATTTATTTAAAAAGTAAGGGTATAAAGGACAATTTATGTTCAATTGGTGTAAAAAACTCACACTTTTATAAGGGGGACTTTAAACTCATCCCCTTATCAAATGTGACTAAAAAGTCACATTCCCTCTTTTAAATTTCACTCACAGATATATTAATATTCAATTTTAAAAATGTTTTTATTTTTTAATTTTAGGTAAAAAAATAATATAAGTATTTTTATGTTTGTGCTGAGAAAGTTTATCATTTATCAACTCTTTTGGGATGAAAGAGTACAAAATGTTTTGAAAATACAAAATGACAATAGGATACTATTATCATAATTTTATAAATGTTTATCAATACAAGGTCTTGTTTGCACTAAAACTACCAGCCTTAGTCAACTCAAACCAAATTGTGACAATGTAACTCTACAACAATAACACATGAAAATCGATAGTCAAAAATCAAGTTTTTATACACACTCATTCAGGCTCTAAAATTATTTATCTAAATTGTGACGACAATCCAATTATTAAATCTCTATATTTCTTTATTTCAATATAATTTGGAATCCGTTATTTGTAAGTTCATTTAGGTCAAAGTTACGCGTTCTACCGTACGGTTGTTGAGGCTAATTAGCTTTGGAAAATGATGACATCTCGATGAGAATCAACGACCAATTTCTTAACAAGAATTGAAAAAAAATTGTTAAACAAATCGTTTAAGATACATAATTTCAACTTAAATACAAGTAATCATGTGCACAATAATCTTAATAATGATAATTAGTGGGGAGTGTGGACCCACAAATCCAATTACATTATTATCAATATAATTTTTCATATTCATAAGCTTGACATCTAAAGAATAATATAACAAGATTGTAACGAGTTGTCTGAACATGAAAGAAAATGTGTATTTTTTACGATTGATATTAGATTCGAGTTTTCATTGTGGTTTATTATGCCATAAGTTTAATAGATCTTAAATTTTCAATCAATTTAAAAGTAAATAAGAACAATTTAAATTATTCACACGATAAATTTTTACTACGACTAAAATATGTCATAAAGAAATGACTGATCTAATTAATTTATGAAAATAGATGTTCCAACCACAAAACGATGGCCAATTATAACAAAAGCCTAAACCATAACAGTCATAATCATAACCTTTTTTTCAACTAAATTACCATATAAATTTAATAATTTTAAAATAAATTAAAATTGACAATGGTCAACGCTGGCCTCTTTTCCTAATAATACGGTTAATACTGTTGCGGTGTAATAAATCTTGACGGGTGGAAATCGCCGGCACCACCACCGGCGGCGGCGGAATCAAACGCGCGTCTAACGGCGGCGGCGGGTTACGCCACCGCGGGAGAGGGCCGCCGCCGTGTAACAGTGTCTGGAGGAGCGGCCCTGCTTTCTTCACGGCCTCCAGGAACTTCCCCTTTTCCGGCAGCTGCCCGTTGGGATCCTCCGGCAGATCCGCCGGCGGAGACGAGCCGATGCTTCCGCCGGCGCCGCCGGCTCCCTCTACGCTCGTGACCCCAGATTCGGGAGCTGAATGTTTCTCCACGTGAATAAGATGTTTTTTGATCAGTAGTTTCTTGCAAGTCTCTCGAGCTTCGTCTCTCTCATTGATGGCGGCGGCGATTAGCGATTTCAGTTCGACGATTTTGAAGTCTCTCATTCTGATCGCTTCTCTGGTTTCTTCGATCTCCGTTGCCAACACGAAAGAATGCCTTAGCTCGTCCATTCTCTGTTTTATTTTTTCATTAATATTAAGTAACAAGAATAACAACATGAATTAATTAATAATCAAGAAATTGATAGAAAAATAAAATATATTTGTACACATAGTATAATGTTTGTAAAATCTTACATTTTCTTGGTAAAAATAGAGATTTGAGTCGAGGGGAAGAGTTTTTCGTTCATCCATTGACGAAATTATGATTCAGAGATATATACGCGATGAAGTGATTTTTGTGCTCCGTTCTCCAGACTCTTATATGAACTGTCGACGTTTGGCAATGTGGTAGTTTTGATAGGTGTGACAATTTTTTCAAAGAATCCTATGATTATATTCGCGAAGCGAAACTCGGACAGCTAGGATCGTGGAGGGGAAAATTGGCCGATTAAATCGATGTTTGTAACGAATAAAGACTAGTTTGTCTCGATTAGAATTGAGTCTAGTAGAGTTGAGAATTGTCGGTTCTTAAACTAACACTTCATATGAAATAAAAAAAACACAATGTGAGCAATTTCAAATGTCGGTTTCAAGATTCAACATTCAAAACCTATTTAGGGTAAAATTATTATATTGATACTGTTTTTATTAAATTTAGGTTTTGTTTGTGTTATTAGTAGCACATAGATAAGATAAGGTGTGTTTTGTTTTCCAAACATATGACTCATGCGTTTTGGTATAATAATATTTAAAACATTACAACCTTAATCGTATTAAAAATAAATTAAATAAAAACAGTTTCACGTGCTGCTTTTGACAATCACAAAAATAATAGGAGAGTAATTATTAATTATTAATTAAAATAAAATAAACAGCAATGTGGATTGACTACAAGTCTACAACACATTGAAAATACGGTAGTCTTATAATTTAATTAATTATAATAAATAAATAATAAATAAAACACATTTACAAAATTACTAATGTAAAAAAAAGAAAAAGCATTTTCATAAAAAAAAAAAAAAAATGACTGACTTGGATTTTGATGGCATATGCGGAGTACTATATATTCATTCATTTGGACAGCCCAACTCTTGGTTTTATTTTGATGGGCCTCAGTGTTAGCGTTAATACTTATAATTTGACTTTTCGTAATCTTAGGATTTAATTCACAAACTACCCCCAGAATTAATATATATTCCACTGTTGACCTTTATCTTTTGATAATTTACATATCTTATACTCCCAAATTTCTTATTCGACAAAACCAGATCTGAGTTTCTTTTTCCCCAAATTCGCAGAAGAAAGAAATCGATTTTTTTTCGTAACGAACTCAATCAATTAAAAAAAAAATGGAAAAAGTGAGGAACATATTGAAGCCAAAACCCAATCCACAGCAACTGCTCAGAGATTGGCAGCGCCGCCTCCGCCAAGAATGCCGGAATATCGAACGCCAAATCCGAGGTTATTAATTTTATTTTATTTTCATAATTTTTTAAAAAAATTCTTAATGATTCTGAGTTTTCAGATATACAGAGAGAAGAGAAGAATGTTCAGAAAGCAATCAAAGAGGCTGCTAAAAGGAATGACATGGGTTCTGCTAAGGTATTATCTACTATATTTTATTTAGAAAAAAATAAAAAAAATAATTACTTTCTGAATTGATGTGAATTGCTATGGGTTTTATTTCTGTGTTTTTATTATGAATGGAAATTATATATACACACAAACCATGGATAGTGCTTTGATTGATCGCGTTTCTTTATCGCAGTCGCTCGCCAAGGAGCTTGTGCGATCTCGGAAAACAGTGAACAGGCTCTACGAAAACAAGGCTCAATTGAATTCAGTGTCGATGCACCTCGGAGAAAGTGTCGGTAATACAGGCCGTTTCATGTGATTTTCCTGTTTTGCAAGATATTCACTGTGATGAACTTTGCTTTACTGTGGTTGTTTCAGCTGTTGCTCGAACGGTGGGGCATTTGTCCAAAAGTGCTGAAGTCATGAAGCTTGTCAATGATCTCATGAAGGCTCCGCAAGTAGCCGTCACCATGCAAGAATTCAGTAAAGAAATGACTAAGGTAGTTTATTTCATATTTGAACTGAGTTGCGCCTTCCTTACTATCTCCAACGCCTTGTAAGATGTTTTTAGAGAAATTAGGATGTTAGAGCTTGTTTGTAAATAAATTGTTGTGTTTGGATGTATATAAAATGTTAGTAGCCACGGTTAAAATCGAAGGATATTGTCAAAACAAGTATTATTTTGGGAGCTTAGAAGATTTTTGAAAGAACAAAAATAAACCTCTTAGAGCTTATACTGTTCTAAAGACCTTATGCGTTTGAAGTTATGGAATATCGTCATTCAAACTTGGTCATTCTATAATTTATTGTGAGTTCCACTACTGCAAATTTTTTGCGTTAATGGAATTTGATATTAGTCTTTGAAAGTTGAAATAATATCATTGCTTGATTAGGACTATGTTTAATCTATTTGATCCATGGAATATGGTCTAACAAACTTGGAATATGAGCTCTAGTAATGCATTTTTTTTTTGCGTCTGTTAGAATTTGGTATTAGTGTTTGAAAGTTGAAAAACATATAAATACTTGATTAGGGTTATATTTTCAGTATATTCGATCCATATAATCATGTTTTTCAATGGTGCTTCATCGTTTATCATTGATAGTTTCTTGAGAGAGATGGCGTTCCTTATTCAAATTTGCACCCAATCTTGTAATTTTGATATTTTTAATTGAAGTGTTAAAAAATTGAGTACCTTCAAAAAACAATACCACTTTTTAATTGTGCTACTCCATTTCTGATTTATAATCCGACTCCCGTAGAGTATGCCATTGACCCATGAGTCAAGCACTTTCCCGAAACCCAAAATTATGTTATTACAGCTTGTTAATTAAATTAGGTCAATTATAATGAATTTTCAAGAACACAATCGTGCACTTGTAAAAAATATAGATAGAGATAGTCAGTGAGCTTTGAGAAATGATTAATCGATTATATTTTACAAATCAAATTTGGGAAATCGTATTGTGATAAGGTGCCGATATTTTTTTTTAAAATTATTATGGATAAGCAATTTGAATTATCAATTAAAGTTCGTTTGTCTTTAGCACCACACTAATTCTATTCTAAATTTATGATGCTTAGTTGTTTACTCTGGTATTTTTTTTCCACCTGATTTCAGTAGCCGAGGACTTGGCATTATCTGATATATAGTCGGTTCCAGTTGTTTTATTCTTTTTTTTCCTGGCTAACTGTTGATTATAATGAATGAACTGCACCTAAGTCCTTCTAATCTTAAATTATACAGTACAATATTATTTTTCTTCACGAACAATTGGGCACGCACAGCCGATATTTCCCCTTTCTGTATTCAGTCAAAAAACATTTTGTTTGTTGTCCAATTTTTAGTTACATCATAAACCTGTTTTGAGTGATTTTTTGTGGAATGAAGAGAACGTATTATGATTATGGCCAATGCACATATATTTTTATTAAATTTATTGCAGGCTGGAATTATTGAAGAGATGATGAACGACTCTTTGGACAGTGCCCTTGATTCGGAAGACATAGAAGAGGAAACCGAAGAAGAAATCGAAAAGGTCCTAGCGACAATTGCTGGAGAGACTGCTGCCCAGCTTCCGGAAGCAAGAAAGGAGAAACTAAAGCAACCTGCCACTACCGAAGTCGAGGTTTGCCCCCCTCACCCCCAATTCTTTTTGGAGCCATTTTTCGATAACTTAGTCATGCAAACTGTAGAAACAGTCCTATAATTAACTAAAAATCCCAATTTCGTTTATGAGTCCACCAGATTTCTTTTATACTTGCCGGGGGACTAATGTTGAGATGATTACAGAGTCGTGGGACTATTTTGCAAATTGTGCGATTTACACAACCATTTGCTTGCAACCCTAAACGTCACGACCAATTTTTGCAATTTTGATAACACTACTACTGCTCTATAAACGTTGGACTGCTTGTCTGAAATTTTGCAGGAGAATATTGACGATGAGGAAGAGATGGAAGAGATTAGAGCTCGTCTCGCCAGAGTTCGATCATGATTGTGGATCGTGGATCGTCATTATATCATTATATCGACTGATAAGTGTTACCCACTTAGGTGTATCATAATTCATAAAATGATGAAACCATTGTGTGTACTATAATTATCTCATATATTTGGATTGAATCATTACTTAATATTATGTTAAGTTGTGTGGAGAAAAGAGAAATACTGTACATTAGAAAAATAAATCATTTTCTTCCTTACTTGAATTTTAATAGTAAGAATGTCCTAGTTTTTAAAGAATAAATAAAATATGTCTAAAATAATTTTTTATAATAAAAAATAAAGGAGTGGTTAATAAGTAAGTTAATAAAATATGTGTAAAATAATATTTTTAAATAAATTTTTTTGAATAATTAATTCTTTTATATAAATGTTTATATAAATTATATATATTTTTTATTTTTAAGCCAAATTTCCTAAAAAGTGGAACAATATAAAAGAACAATTTAGAAATAATTTCACAATAATACTTTACTTTAATTAATCAAATCCATAAATTTATATATCAATAATAGTTTTAAATTGCAGTTGACTAGAATATACTATATTTTCTAAATAATCATCACAACAATTTTACTTATACCCTCATAATTACTAATAAAATCATGGTATGATTAAATTGAATATTATAAATAACACGCAGACCAGCACTCGCTCAGTCACTCTGTCAGTCCAGTAGCATTTCCCTCGGATACTTTTCAAGTACCGAAAATGCCCTCGGCCCGTCGTCTTCTCCCCCAATTCCTATTTCTATACATTGCCCTCGTTTCCGCTGCTGTTTCATTCGCAGGGAGCGATAATGGCGTTGCCAGTCTCGGCAAATCCTATTCCGTAGAAAGTTTCCAGAAAACGCAGGCGGAGAAATTAATCCGATCCCTCAATTTGTTCCCGGAGAATGACGTCAACCGCCGTTCCTCCGTCGCGCCGCTCGAATTCTCCCCATCGGGAATCTCCGAAAAGCGTGTTAAGTTACCCTTCGGGGATGACTCGATCAAGGACTTCGCCCACCACGCCGGTTACTATAAACTGCCACACAGTATAGACGCAAGGTATGTATGTGTATCTATATATCACACATTCGAATTTCGTGTTTTTTTGATCTGTTTCTGATAATTCATTCGATTGTTGTGCATTTCTTTTTAATTATAAACATGAATTTTATCTGTATGATCCGATTCCAAAACCATTCGTTTGTTACTTGGGTTATGGTGTATATATCTAATGTGTATATAATGTGATGCTCTTAATGTTAATGGCATCAGGATGTTCTATTTCTTCTTCGAGTCGAGAACCAACGAAAGTGACCCTGTCGTCATATGGCTTACCGGTGGGCCCGGGTGCGGCGGTGAAGTGGCTTTGTTCTACGAAAACGGGCCGTACCAAATAAGGAATAATCTGTCATTGGCGTTGAATAAGTTTGGATGGGACAAGGTATTTTTTTGCGAACGAAGCAATCGACAATTTCATCATCTTTGACAATTTAAATCCGATGTAAAATTGCAGGTATCGAATCTTATATTCGTCGACCAGCCTATCGGAACAGGTTTCAGCTACACTTCCAACAATAAAGACTTAAGGAGTGACGAGGAGGGTGTTAGCAATGATCTCTATGACTTCTTGCAGGTTAATTAGGATGTTTTTTTTTTGTTGTTTCTATATATATGTGAGGCATTATATATTCATCATGTATACAATTGCTATATATCTGATAGGCTTTCTTCAACGAGCATCCTCATCTTAGAAAGAATGATTTCTACATTACTGGAGAATCATATGCAGGGCACTATATTCCTGCTTTGGGTTCTCGGATTAATCAAGCGAACAAAAAAAGAGAAGGCCCTTACATTAATCTGAAGGTATATATATCGATATATCTACATTCGGTTTGGTGTCTGTTAACATTTTGAAAATTCTCATTTGCTTTGGATTTAATTTTGTTAAACGAACTTCTCAGGGAATGGCAATCGGGAATGGATTTACCAACCCCGGGATACAGTACCCAGCATACGCTGATTTCGCTTTGTATATGAAACTGATTACAAAATCTGCTCATGCCAGGTTGAATGAGACGGTTTCAAATTGTCAAAAGGAAGTTGCTCAGTGTGGTAAACTTTGAAATCGAAACAAATTGTAATTTGGAAATGTACAGAGGCTTTTCCGCAATTAGACTAAACATTTTTCTTCAGGTGGCGATGGATCGAATTGCCAATCGGCGTACATAGCTTGTCTGTCCCTCTTCCAAGAAGTACTTGAGTCTTCCCGCAGTAATATTAATGTAAGACTCGACTTTTATTAAGTATTTCGGAGTATAACAAAATTAATGAACACCGTTTTAACCACACCGTGTTTTTTTTGGGTACGTACTTCTACTTGCAGTACTATGATGTAAGAAAGCAATGTGTGGGCGAATTGTGCTACGACTTTTCCAACATGGAGAGGTTCCTGAAACTACAGTCGGTTAAAGATGCTCTTGGAGTTGGGAGCATAGATTTCGTGTCTTGTAGCTCGACTGTTTCTGTTGCTTTGGCGGGCGACCATATGAGGAATTTTGAGCTTGAGCTGCCCGCATTGCTCGAGGATGGGATCAAACTACTTATTTACGCTGGGGAGTATGATCTCATATGCAATTGGTTCGGTAAGATTATCTATTTCATTCAACCCGAAATAACATGAATAAAAAAATATCGATATTTGAACAGGGAACTCGAGATGGGTTCACGCGATGAAATGGTCGGGACAAAATAAATTCGTGGCGGCTGCGACGAGACAGTTTAAGGTGAACGGGACGAATGCTGGATTGGTGAAGGGCTACGGGCCTTTACAGTTCCTCAGGGTGCACGATGCGGGCCACATGGTTCCCAGGGATCAGCCCAAACGGGCCTTAAAAATGGTGAGTAAATGGATGAGGGGCATACTATAAACCGGCTCATACTCAAATTTTTGAAAGCTATTAAAAAAAAAAGTGAAATATAAATACAAAATTATATGGAAATATTTCATTGTTACCAGTGAATTTTTTATTTATATTTATTATTGGATATTTCCAGTATATGTAATGTATGTAGTAATATTATTTATAGATTTAAAAAGTTGCACTTAAATTCCAAACTTTTAATTAAATACTTCTTTACTTAATAATAATAATAATCGGGAAAATGTAATTTTGACCAAAAATTTGATTGTAATTTGGATTATTTTATGGAGTATTTTATAAAAGGTTAGAGTATATTATAAAAGGTTTGGAGTTAAAATGCAACTTTAAAAAAAATTGAGAGTCTAGTACTTTTTACCGAGATTTATCAAGATACACACTACAAGATTCCCATCCCATAGATTGATCATAATGTAAATATAGTTTTCAAAAAGGTTATCATTCAAGGAATATTTTTAAACATTATTTTAGTCTTAACTATTTATATATGCGCATTTTTTTTATGTCTCAACTAGTTATCTAAACCTTTTAAAAAGAAAATAATTAATTTACGTTTTATCCTTAAAATACAATTTTACTCATATTTTATTCACATACTTCTTAAATTTTACTCAAAGTTATTTTACTTTTTAATTTAAAAATACATTTTTATTCATACTTTTTGATAAAACGTACAAAATTAACTTTAAAATTAATATTTTCTTTAATCCACGTGTACATCAACCAGTGCATACATAATTGAAACGAAATAAGTAAAAAATTAAGATTTCTTAATCTACGTCCACAATAGTACATACGTAGTTGAGACTGCATACATAATTGAAACGAAATAAGTAAAAAATTAAGATTTCTTAATCTACGTCCACAATAGTGCATACGTAGTTGAGACGAATGTAGTATTTAGTTAAATAGTAGTAATATTATAGTTCTTCAATTTTTATTTTTTTATAAAATAAAAATTATAAAAATGGGCATTTTTTGATGATAAAAGCAAGAGATAAATCTATTTTAAATTTAGAAAATAAAAATATTTCAAAGCTTATTTTAATGCAATTTTACATCCAAATAATTATTTAATGGGAAAATTTTTAATTGGAGTAATTTTAATTATTTTTATATAATTAAGAACAATAATTTATCCTACTTATAAATTAAGATAAATTTTCAAATTTATCATTTTTAACATACTAGTAACACCTGTCCGCGCGCGGGATATATAAATTGTAAGAAAAAAATATAATATCATTTGTATAACAATTTTAATTAATCATCAATATGTTCATTTAGATTTGTTTAGATTAAATTTAGAAATCGTGTTCATATGGTTAAAATTATAATATAAGAATTTTTATTGTTTGGTTTTGTAACATTATTATTGCCATATATAAATTGTAAAAAAAAAATATAATATCATTTGTATAACAATTTTAATTAATCATCAATATGTTCATTTAGATTTGTTTAGATTAAATTTAGAAATCGTGTTCATATGGTTAAAATTATAATATAAGAATTTTTATTGTTTGGTTTTGTAACATTATTATTGCCACGTAACATACTTCTAAAATTTTATATGTTTTAGATAATTATAATTCTATAAAATTAAAATTTATATTTTCTAGTTATTATTAAATTATTTAATGAATTAATAAAAATAATAATATTTTTGATGAATTGTTAAAAAAATAAAAAATAAATATTAATAATATGTTTAGCACTAATTAGATCGTATACTTGAAATTAACAATTTCAATTTTTTTATTTTATTTATTTATTTTGAAACGAACTTAATTGAGATAAACTGAATTCAACTAAAACGATATGAATTTGAACTTAAATTAACTGTAATTAAATCTAAAAATATGCTCCTTAATACAGTAAAACCTCTCTATAGTCATATCCTTGGGACCACAAAAAAATATTTTTAAATGAGAGTTATTCCTAAATAGAGTTAGTATAATTTTTTTTAAAGCATGTATATTATATAATAGTATAATTAGTGGATACATTACATGTAATGTGTGAACTTAATTGAACTAATTTACTCATCTAATATGAAAAGACAATACTCAAGACCATAATGCATACTTGCTTTTAATTGCTTTATTTTTCCATCTATAAATACTATTAAAATACATTTTTTTTTTATCAATTGAATCAAATCAACATTTTCTTCACGCGAGTTGAAGGATAAAGTTAGAACACAGAATATTAAATCATTGTCACAATCAACATTGAACAAGTATTTTAAATCAATTAATTAAATCTATAGTAAAAATTATATATAATTATTATAATTTATTCTTAAACGGAGTTGTATTTCTTTATGTTGGGACTTGAAAAAAATATGAATTATTACAATATGTAGTTTATTCCAAATTATAATTGGTCCCAAGTTGGGACCATGAATTTTTATTCCTAAAAAGAGTTTATTCCTTAATAGAGTATTTTTTTTTTAGAGGTTTTACTGTATAATACTACTACTTTTTGTTAAAGCATAATAATTATTATTATTATTAGATGATCTAACATAATTTTTAACTAAGATGAAATATGAATATATGTATCAACATATTATTATTTAAACGTTAAGATAAATAAGATCTCTCGATTAATATTAAAGTCCAAACACTTAAACTTTACTGTTTAATTGAGAATATTTTGAATTAATATATTATTTTAATATTGACATTTATTAAATATTTGTAAATCTGATTTGTGTTTTACTATATATACATAATACATTTGAGATGAAAAAATAAAAATAGTTCAGTTAATAATCAAAATTTTATAAAAATTAATTAAAGTTTTGTAGATCGATTACATTATTTTTCCAATCCATATAATATAGATAAAACCTTCGTCAATAAACAAATATTAATATAATAGTTAATTATTTTTATAATAATGAAAATCGTTTATATTTATTTTTAATATTTTTTATTTAAAAAATAAATAAAAATCACACTAAAATAAGACAAAAAAGTTTGAACTTTATTTATTGAATATGATACATAATCATTATCTCTACTAATTATTTTTCACTAAATACATTACATGATTTATTTATTTAATTATTTATTGTATTGTTTTATTTGGGAACAATATTTAGATGAATATCTAATTTCAATTTCGTTTTAGTTAACTATAAATCTAATTAATTGTTTGAGTTTTAAAAACAAAATAAAAATTGTTTTTAAATATTACCTTCAAATGCTCAATTCATGGAATATTATTCTAAAATGTTAGACTATAAATTGCCTAAAAACTACTCTTTCTCTCTCACAATTAAAAAATAAGAATGTATTGTAATTCTAGAATTATTATAATGATTTTGTTAAGTAATAAAATTACGGGCAAAAAATTATATATTTATAATAATTTTAAAAATAATTAAAATGAGAAAAATTAAATAATTTTTTATTAAAATATTCATTAGTAAAATGAAAATCAAAGAAAATAAAGTAGAAAATGCATAAAATATAGATGAAAATGGCAAAATTAAAATACAACTTAAATGATAAACCAACAAAAGCCAATTGTAAATTATTTTTATTGTAGGTTGAATATTATGATGATTAAAAATAACGCAACCAATCCCATTGTTTTTATTGGCAAAGACCACATGAAATCAAGTCTGTTTGTGTGAGAGATGTGGGAAAACCCCATAGGACCAGAACCACACTTCAATTCCAGCGCAAAAAGCTACACACTTCGTCTTGAACTCATTTGCATTTGGGATACAACATGTGAGTGACAACAAATACTATGTCGGATGATTAATGGTTGGGCCCCAAACCTGGTAATAAATGGTGGCCTATTTCATAAATATGAGAGCAAGATGAGGTTTGGTGGCCTATTTCATAAATATTATCAAATCTAATTTCCGATGGGGAAGTACGGTGGTGTCCGTTAAATCAAGTATGATTGATATGATTCATCTGTTTATGTGGTTTTTCTTCCCGTGTTTCATTTAAACATGAATGCTTTAACAGGCCAACTAAAGCACATCTTGCGCCTCATGCTTCGCAGCTTGCAAATATGAGTCTCGTACAAATCACATCTGTAAAAATCACAAAAAAGTATCTACAAAGCAAAAATAATTAATATCTTATACATCTAGAGTCTCGTACAAATCACACCTGTAAAAAATCACAAAAAAGTATCCACAAAGCAAAAATAATTAATATCTTATACATCAAAAAAATCATATGATTAGCTGATTAACAAAAAAAACGAAAAACAATGCAAAATCATTATAATTTATAAAAATAAAATTATGAAAAAAAAATAATTACCGTGAACCGGTAAAAAATAAAAATAATAATTATCATACAATAAAATATACATAATAAATTTCATGTAATAATTTGAATCTGTAAACAAAGAAATAAATAATTAGATAAAAAAAACAATACATAAATGAAATACAGTGTAAAAAAATAAAAATACACAATAAATAAATAAGTATGTAGAAAAAATAAGAAAGGAAACATTTTTATTTGTACGTAACTGAGAAAATGAATGATAAAAATAAAAAATAGATTTTTACATTTATTAAATTTCAAAAAATGAATGATAAAAATAAAAAATAGTTTTTTACATTTATTAAATTTCAAGTTGTAATTATAATATTTTAATATATAGCATGTACATCATAGAATCAATGGTAATAGAGAGTGATTTGCAGACACAGTGTCAATGATGCTATCCAATGTTTCTGCAGCTATAAACATGACAATAAAAATACCGGCAGTTGATGGAGAAAAATTGCATTTGAGAGAAAGAGTTTAGACGGATTCTTAATTTATAACCATTTATGTCTCGATGACTGTAAAAAAGATAGATAAATTACCTTCATTTGTTTTTCGTCATGGCTAACCAAAATGTGATTTATGAGGTGAGAGCTTCAAATTTCAAAGCTCAGAAAACAATTGAGCGGAGATCTTAAGTGTTTCTCAGAGATTATTCGAGTCCTGAAAATTCATTGAACCAATCCACAAAAAAAATTGCGAATAATAACTAAATTTGCGATAGCTTAGGGCAATGAATTTGAAGAAATTGTTGAGTTGAATAGAATCAGATCGAAATATACCAAAGTGTGATGCAAATAGAAGGTGTTGTATTGGACTCCGACGATGACCACGGCTAGCCATTTCTCCTAGTATTCGATTAGGTCTGAATTTGAAAACTTCACCGATCAGTCTAAATCGTTGATCTCGTAGAGCGAAGCTAAATAAGGGTATAAGACCTCCGACGCACCCACCGAGACGCATGAATGCACCTACAAAAAAAAAAAAAAAAGGTCCTTGAAGTAGATATCCTATATTGAATTCATAACTCTACAAAAACATTCAGAAACGAAAAAAAATAATTAGAAACATATGAATTAAAAAATACTATTAGAACAATTTAAACGATCAATAGATATACAAATGAGAAAAAAATAGGTGTTTATCGCCTGCAAAAAATACAAACAAAAATTAATTGATAATTATATTATATTATAATGGAATCCATATAATAATGTTTACTTTGCAAAACAAAAAAAAACAAAAAACAAACAAATAAATTATTAGTAGAAAATTAAATCGAAAAGAAAAGAATGTCAAGGTAACAAATGCGTGAAGATGATGAACCTTTTTTATAGCCTGCGATTTGAATGCATAATTATAAAAATGATATTAGGAGATAATATTATGTTGTTTAAATTAAAGATTTGATTTGTAGTATATGATTCTTTCCTAATATAAATAATATATGTTATTAGAGTACAGATAATTATGGACGCGTGAATAATTAAGGAATTATAATGTTTCGGTTTAATTGCATTAATCTTTATCATTTATTTATCTATTAATTAATATAATTAATATAATAATTAAAATTAAATCGAATAAACATGGAATATTTATAGAAATATTATTATATTATTTTGTAAGTACAATTAAATCGTAAATCATGATATAAATATTTTTATATTATTATTATTATTATTATTATTATTATTATTATTATTATTATTATTATTATTATTATTATAAATCATAAATTTCGGTAATTGACAACTAATTTTTTTGAATAGGTATTGAGATCACAATTAAATGAGCTAATTAATTATAAATTATATTTTGGATTATGGAAATAATTATGTAAAGGAAATTACTAATTTTAAGGTATGGAAAGCTTATAACAGGGGTTTATTTTTGGCTACCCATGGGGTACTACCTTCCCCCATGGGGATCATGCCAAGTGTAAAAACACAAACACATCAATGGTTTTGATTTAAATGATGTGTTTGTGTTTTTACATTTGGCATGATCCCCATGGGGGAGGGTAGTACCCCATGGGTAGCCAAGAATAAACCTATAACAGGATGATATGAATTATAACTCATAATTAATAATTAATAATGAAATATCCACGTAACTTATTGAAGACTTTATAAATGACATGTAGACATATATATGTTTTTTTGGTGTGACATGTGAACATGCTCATTTTTTGTAGTGTATTTTTTGTGTTCACATTGTCCACATAGTATCAGCAAAGTCTGGATTTATATATTATATAGATGGAGTATTATATATTTCTAGGTGTAAAGATATAAATATTATAAACATGTTAATATCTTATTTTATAAATAATAAATATACTATATTATTCTTATTTGTAAAGTTAAAAAAGTATAATTATTTTTATAATAATGAAAACTAATACTTATAACACGTTTCTTATACCTTATTTAACTGTTGAAACTTCAATATAACACGTTTCTTAATGATACCTGAAATTTAAACATGTGATTAACTAACTTCATGTACACAAGAATCTTTTTTGGGCCTTTTTGCAATTACTTCAAACACGAGGGCACTCCTCGATATTATGCATGGTTTATGATCATACAATACCCAACTAGCCTTCACAAACTATAAATTCAAGCTTCAAACAACACATTCAACAACACAAAACAAGTAAAAAAAAAAAAAATCAAGAAATGGTTCCTTCAATTTCTCTTTCGTTTCTCGCTCTTCTCTCCTCCTCGTTTCTCCTCGGAAGCCTCAACCTGTCGCCTGATGTCGCCGCAAACATCGTGTCCCGCCCTTCGCCCACCTTCGATGCCTTCGTCGAAAAACCTTTCAATCCTCCTAATCTCCCTCAAGAGCTCCCTTGGGCCCACGGCGGCGGCGGGAATTTCTACGCGGGCTATGCAAATATTTGTAGCAAATCGGGCCTCAAGTAATAACACCGTTACAAATTTACATCATGCCATTTTTTTTATTTTTTTTTCTGGCTCCGTCACTGCATGAATGCTTATGTGCAGGATGTTCTTCTACCACGGTTAATTCTATATATGCTAATTAACCTAAGGGTGTTGGGGAATATGCGCTTTTTAGGCCGGTATATCTCCGTCGATCGTCAAAGGGTATGCTCGATTTGATAAATAAAGCGGAATAAAAGGAAGACAAGAAATTATGTGGTTCGGCCAAGAATGCCTACTTCCACGGACACCACACCCAATATTATTCGATAATAATATTCTCGTGTACATGACCGAATCTCGATAGATCTCTTTTCGACTCACTATTTCGTGTTCTAGGTTTTCTCTCTTAGTTTTTCATAAAATAGGGGAGGAGGTCCTTATATAGATGGGAGGTCAAAACCCTAACTTAATCCCCAAGAAACCGAGTCAAACCCGCGGTCAAACAGCCGCCAGGAGACCAGACGACCGCCTGCCCAGGAAGCGCCCGCCCGCGACGATTTCAGCTTCTCTGAAGATGGGACCAAGCGACCGCTTGGTCCCCAGGCGATCGCCCGCGCTGGCTAGCAGGCGCTCGCCTGCCCCCCAGGCGCCCGCCTGGGGCCTGCTGCAGCTCTTCGTCCCGACTCGTCCCGTTTCTTCCGATTGGCTTGGTTTCACCTCTTCACGCCTCCCCGATGCTTTAATCCGAACGAGGGTTGGACTCCCAACAATCACCCCCTCCAACCCGAGTGAACAATTATTCCACCAACGCCCAAGTTGATTACCGGCATCTCGACACCACCGAAATATGAGTCTTCAAACACAGCCAAACATGTCAACCCACCCCCTCAACGAGTGTCTCGTATCCAAGCTCCATGAATACGACCAACGAGGCATCCCATGCATCCTCTAAATGCATTAATGCCTCCAACGCCCTCCACCGGGGCGTCACCCTTTCAATGGCTAGCAAGATTAAGAGATGATGTCGTGCGCGCCTCGACCCTCATCTCAATCTTCCGAACTTCCCGCTGAACCTTCTTCCATTGCATCCCGATCACCCTTGCCCTGTTGGAGCCGGCCCGCTCCTCATGCCCATGTGTTCGACAACGGTTGAAATCCTTTCCAGCCTTCTTTGTATTACTCGACCCATGTCTGACACCAGTTCCTCGTGCCACCACACTACCCTCGAGCCTATACAAGCCGCCAACATTTCTTCCACGCAGAACCTCCCGGTTATGCTTCAACACCTTAATTTTCCCGCACTCGGCCTCGAACTTGCACCCTCTCTCGTCTAGCCTCCCGAGAGCAAGCAAATTCTTTCTTATGCTTGGCACGTGTTTTACTCCCGCAACCGTGACGCTCCTTCCACCCGGCAACCGAAACTCAACGATCCCTTCTCCGGCTACCCGATTCCTCGAACCATTAGCCATTTGAACCGTCTCTCTTTCACATGCCTTGTACTCAGAAAAATGGGCTCGATCATGGCATATATGAAATGCACTCCCCGAATCGAGAATCCAATCTTCCCTCCTAGCGTCGTTTGCCTCTAACACTGCCAACGCGTCGTGAATATACTCGTGTTGAACCGCTGCTGCGTTTTCTTGTTGGTCTTTCTTCACTTTCCACTTTGGACAATCCTTCTTCACATGACCCTCCTCGTCACAATAATAGCATATGACCTTCTTCCTCGGCCTCTCTCGGTTTCCACCACCATTCCTCCGATTTCCGCTGTGGCCACCACCCGTGTAAAATGCTTTCTCACCCTCTGGCTCACCTTCAACCTCCTTCTTCCTCGCCTCCTCATTGAATAGGGCGTCCGTGACCATCGTCATGGTCATCTTCCCCTCCGGCGCGGAATTACTTAGGGAAACCACCAGAGTCTCCCAACTGTCGGGCAGGGAGCTAAGCAAAAGCAATGCTTGAATCTTGTCATCCAGATTTAAGCCCACCACGGTCATTTGATTCACAACATCCTGGAACTCGCTCACATGGTCGGCCACCGGAATGTCATGCCTTAGCTTAAGGTTCACAAGCCTCCTCATGAGAAACGCCTGATTCCTCGGTGACTTCGATTGGAACATCTTCTCCAACTTAGTCCACAGAGAATAGGCCTCCTTCTCCTCCGACACATTCGGGTACACGGTCTGTCCAACACATTGACGAACAAGGCACACCGCCTTCTTATTCATTTGCTTTCACTTGTCTTCTTTGATGGTCGACGGTTTGACCCTCTTGCACTCGAACGGTATCTCGAGATCCCTAGTCGTGAGATAATCCATCATACGCGACTTCCAAATTGAATAATTTGTCGCCGTAAGAACCATCATCTTCGACGTCATACTCTCCTCCGTTGCTCCTGCCATTGATCAATACCACCCCCACAAGAAGCACAAGACAAATCCAACCAAGAAACAACCAAACACCGAAAAATAGAATCGATTCACCTGTTTAGTCCCTCTTTGTCTTCGCACCCCCGGATCTTCCTCATATCTAGAGCTTCGTCTGGATATGGAACTGCCTCCGGTAACCTTCGCCATTTGAAATAACCTTCGCTCTGATACCAATTGTTGGGGAATATGCGCTTCTTAGGCCGATATATCCCCGTCGATCGTCAAAGGGTATGTTCGATTTGATAAATAAAGCGGAATAAAAGGAAGACACGAAATTACGTGGTTCGGCCAAGAATGCCTACTTCCACGGACACCACACCCAATATTATTCGATAATAATATTCTCGTGTACAGGACCGAATCTCGATAGATCTCTTTTCGACTCACTATTTCGTGTTCTAGGTTTTCTCTCTTAGTTTTTCATAAAATAGGGGAGGAGGTCCTTATATAGATGGGAGGTCAAAACCCTAACTTAATCCCCAAGAAACCGAGTCAAACTCGCGGTCAAACAGCCGCCAGGAGACCAGACGACCGCCTGCCCAGGAAGCGCCCGCCCGCGACGATTTCAGCTTCTCTAAAGATGGGACCAAGCGACCGCTTGGTCCCCAGGCGATCGCCCGCGCTGGCTAGCAGGCGCTCGCCTACCCCCCAGGCGCCCGCCTGGGGCCTGCTGCAACTCTCCGTCCCGACTCGTCCCGTTTTTTCCGATTGGCTTGGTTTCACCTCTTCACGCCTCCCCGATGCTTTAATCCGAACGAGGGTTGGACTCCCAACAAAGGGTACTACCTTAACTCTACACACACAATCACATGTGGCACTATCTTCAATCTCTTTCTTCATTTTATTGGCTAAATTAATTTTAGTGGCCACATGTAAATTTTTTAATGAGTTAAGTTAATACTCAATTAGGATAGCATAGAAAAAACCCTTATACCCATCAAAGCAATCGTTAATGCAGGCAAAGCCCCTCTTATTTTGTACCTAATTGGAGGCCTAGGATTCAGCGCCGGGATGGCTCTCTTTAAGGAGAACGGACCCGTTAGGTTGGCCGGGAATTTGACAATGACTATGAACCCGTTCGGTTTGGATCAGGTACGTACGTTCGATCCATCAATTGAATATATATATATATATATATATATATATAAAACGCGAATTCGTGTATTGAAAAATAAATTCAACTCACTTAGCTTTTGTTTATTGGATTTAATTTCAATTTAGTTCAGCGCAAGATTACTTTTATCATTATCAGCACGTTTACTTTCAATATTCTATTTTTTTAATATTTTTTCATAAAATATACATAATTAAACAAAAATTACTGTTCTCTTTCAATATTCTATATTTTTTTAATATTTTTTCATAAAATATACGTAATTAAACAAAAATTACTAAAAATCGCACGAATCAATTCAGGTCAAATAAGTTTAGTTCACTTCAGTTAGTTTCAGTCTAAAAAACATAGCCTAAATATAAATGTCAAATTGACCAATTTTGTTAATAGTTCGAGTTTTTAGATGATGCGGTTTTTAACCGTGTGTTTTTTCAGATAGCAAACGTCTTATACGTGGATCAGCCGATCGAGACGGGATACAATATTCCTAAGAACCAGAGCTTAATCCCGAACACCTCAGAGGCCGTCACCAACGACCTCTACGACTTCCTCGAGGTACGTATAAAAAACATGAAAAAAAAATTACTCTCTGTGTTCACGAGCAACAGACACATTTCCTTTGTAATACAATTAAGGGGTGGACGTACGACTAATAATAATACGAAGTGATCGATCGAACATAATACATTATGTTCGATCGACTCGAATAAACATCGGAACCGGATGTATACACGACCTGTCTCGATGCTAATGTAGTAAATGTAGTACGTAAAATATATAAACCTGTAGAAGAAATAGAAACCAACATTACACTAGTGTTTTATTGGTGAATATATATAAACAAAAGTTATACGTCATACTTATCCTTGTTCAAATTTCTCATTATCTTAATTAGAAATTAGAGTAAATTTTCAAATTTATATTCCTCTCCTATACTACATGCCTAGGTGTAAGTTAACTATCAACATCAACAAATATTTTATAACAACAAAAACCACCTCCTTTCTTAACAATACCTCATTTAAACGTTGAAATTTAAACATGCGATTGACTTCATGTACACAGGAATCTTTTTTTGGGACTTTCTTGCAATTACTTCAAACATGAGTACCCTCCTCGCTATTATGCATGGTTTACGATCATACAATACCAAAACTAGCCTTCACACTCTATAAATTCAAGCTTCAAACAAAAAATTCAACAACACAAAACAAGTAACACAAAAAATAATAATAATCAAGAATAATGGTTCCTTCGATTTCTCTTTCGTTCCTCACTCTCCTCTCCTTGTTCTTGCTCGCCCTTTCCACCGAGCCTCGAGGAGTAATAAGCGCCCCTGCAAACATCGTGCCCAACGACGACGACGGCTTTTCCGAAAGTCCTTTCAATCCTTTTCCTCCTTCCTCTCCCCCTTCACATCCCTCGCAAAAGTCCCTCAGGGCCGACAGCGTGAATCGTTTCTTGGCGGGCTACGCAAAAATTCCTAGCAAACCGAACGTCAGGTAACGTAACATATCGTTATATATACAATTTTACAACATGCTTTTTTTTTTTCTTTTTTTTTTTTTCTGGCTTCGTCACTGCATCATATCATTGCTCGCAGTATGCACTTCTACTATGTCAAATCAGTCTCGAACGCCGACACCTCCCCTCTCATTGTACACATAATCGGAGGCCCCGGATTCAGTGCCGCGATTTCTATCTTTAAGGAGAACGGCCCCGTTACCTTAGACAACGGTTATCGGATGAATATGAACCAGTTCGGTTTTGATCAGGTAATAATATTTATTGGAGAATATATATTCCACCCACTAATATAAATCTCTAACATAACAGCTCGAGCTTTTAGATGATGCTGCTTCTAACACTACTGTGCTGCTTGCTGCCTACTGCAGATCGCAAACGTCTTATACGTGGATCAGCCGATCGGGACGGGATACAGTATTGCTAACAACCCGAGCCTAATCCCGACCACCTCAGAGGCCGTCACCGACGACCTCTACGCCTTCCTCATGGTACATATTAATTAAAAACAACATATGAAAAAACTTTTAGTACCTCCGTCACAATTATTTATCTACGCTCTTCTTTTTTGAACGTCTCAACTAATCAATTTACTTTTTCAATTTAAAATACTATTTTACCCCTACTTTTCGAAATTTATTCACAACTACTTTACATTTTAACTTAAAAAAATTACATTTTTTACCCTTTACATTTTTTTGGTCAAAAATTAAAAAATAACATTTTTCTTAATTTTCGTGTGTATCTGCAGGTGTTTCTGAAGCACCACCCCGAGCTTCGATCGAACGAGATATACATCGCCGCGTCGTCGTACGGCGCTCACTACGTTTCGGGCCTGACGTCTCGACTTCTCGACCAAGCGGGGCCCAAAATAAATCTGCAAGGAGTCGCCATCGCGAGCGCGTGGATCAATCCGTCGAAGCAGTTTTTGTCGTACCCAGAATACGCGTTGAAAATGAACCTCATCAACCAGGCCCAACACGACATCATGACGACCCACGTGAGCCTGTGCTCGGAGCTAGCGCTGTCCGCATGCGACGACGGCAACTTAAACTGGACGGCTTGCGCCGAGGCCAACGATTTCTGCAACGGCATCTTGTGGGACTACGTCCTCAAACCCTTGGACAACATAAATGTAAAATAAAAATAACTTTTTTTCTTTCTTTTTTTTTTAAAATAAATGAAATGTGTTACATTTGTTTATATGGATCGGATTCAGTACTACGATGTCACGAAGAAGTGCGACGCGAGTCAGCCTCTCTGCTACGACTTCTCGAACGTGGAGAAGTTCATGAACCTTCCGGGGGTCAAGTACGTTCTAGGAGTCGACAAGGACGTCAAGTTTGTCATGTGGAATTCGATAGTGTACGACATGATGGCCGGAGATCAGATGAGGAGCTTCGTGAACGACTTCGGCAAGTTGCTGGATAGAGGAACGGTCAAGGTGCTCGTGTACGGCGGCGAATACGACCTCATTTGCAACTCCATAGGTATATATACTGTAAAATGTCAGGCTGTTCAACTTCTCTAATAGTTCCAATTCCAAAATAAATTATATACAGTTGCAAGCGAAGGAGAGTATTTGAGAATATATATATATATATATATATATATATATATATATATATTGATCTACTAATATAAATGTTAAATTGTTCAACTTTTCTGACAGGTCGAGCTTTTTTTTATTTTTTTTGCAGGAAACTTGATGTGGCTTGATGATATGAACTGGCAGGGTAGTAATGGGTTCAAGTCGAGCAGGTTTACGAACCTTCAAGTGGGCGGGCAGACGGTAGGTTTGGTGAAGAGCTCTGGGCTTCTTAGTCTCGTGACTATCAACAACGCGGGTCACTTTGTCGGGAAGGATCAGCCGAGAGCTGTGCTAGAAATGATGAAGATGTGGACTAGAGGGTCGATCGCGTCTCCTGTGAAATAATAAGAATAATAAGAAGAATAAGAATAAGAAGTGATCGAAGAATATGTATGCTCGATCGACTAGAATAAAACATCGAATCGCCGCCAGATATGCGACGTGTCGCGATGCTAATGTAGAATTTCCGTAGAATAAAAACCAACATTACACTCGGTGTTTTATTGGAGAATATACATTCGAATGTAATATTGTTACTATCACAATATTAATATTTTGAAAATGATTAAGGGGTTAATAAGTGATCGATGGAACAATGTATGTTTGATCGACTCGAATAAACATCGGACCGGATATATACACGACGTACGTGTCTCGATGCTAATGTAGTAAATGTACGTAGTACGTAAAATATATAAACCTGTGGAAGAAATAGAAACCAACATTACACTCGTGTTTTGTTGGTGAATATATATAATTAAACAAAAGTTATATAGTTATCCTTGTTCAAAATTCTCATTATCTTGATTAGAAATTAGAGTAAATTTTCAAATTTATATTCCTTTCATATGCTACATGCCTAGGTGTAAGTTAACTATCAACATCAAAAAAATATTTTATAACAACGAAAAACCACCTCGTTTCTTAACAATACCTCAGTTATACGTTGAAACCTACATATGCGATTGACTTCATGTACACAAGAATCATTTTTGGGGGCTTTTTGCAATTACTTCAAACATGACTACCCTCCTAGCCATTATGCATGGTTTACGATCATACAATACCAAAACTAGCCTTCACACTCTATAAATTCAAGCTTCAAACAACACATTCAACAACACAAAACAAGTAAAACAAAAAATAATAATAATCAAGAATAATGGTTCCTTCGATTTCTCTTTCGTTCCTCGCCCTCCTCTCCTCGTTCTTGCTCGCCCTTTCCACCGAGCCTCGAGGAGTAGGAAGCGCCCCTGCAAACATCGTGCCCAACGACGACGACTTTTTAGAAAAGCCTTTCAATCCTTTTCCTCCTTCACATCCCTCGCAAGAGTCCCTCAAGGGCGATAACGGGAATCGTTTATTCGCGGGCTCCGCAAGACTTACTAACAAACAAGAAGCCAGGTAACATATCTTTATACAATTTTACAACATGCATTTTTTTTTTAATTTTTTTTTCTGACTCCGTCACTGTCACTGCATCATATCATTGCGCCCAGAATGAACTTCTACTACGTCAAAGCAGTCGCGAACAACGACAAGCCCCCTCTCCTTTTCCACCTAACCGGAGGCCCTGGATTCAGCGCCGCGATTGCTATCTTTAAGGAGAACGGCCCTCTTGTCTTGGACAACGGTTATTGGATGAATTATAATCCGTTCGGTTTCGATCAGGTAATATTTATTGGAGATTATATTCGATTCACTAATATAAATCTATAACATAACAGTCGGAGCTTTTAGATGATATGATGCTGTTTCTAACAGTGTGCTGCTCACTGCAGTTGGCAAACGTCTTATACGTGGATCAGCCGATGGGGACGGGATACAGTATTGTTGCGAACACGTCCCTAATCCCGACCACCTCAGAGGCCGTCATCGACGACCTTAGCGCCTTCCTCATGGTACAAAAAAAAAATACATTTTTACCTCTTATTTTTTGATAAAAAGTCAAAAATTAACATTTTTTCTTAATTTTCTGCAGTTGTTTCTCGAGCACCACCCCGAGCTTCGATCGAGCGAGTTATACATCGACGGGTCGTCGTACGCCGCTCACTACATCCCGCCTCTGACGCGTCGACTCCTCGACCAAGTGGGGCCCAAAATAAATCTCCAAGGGGTCGCCATCGCGAGCGCGTGGATCGATCCGCCGTTGCAGTTCTCGTCTTACCCCGAATACTTGTTGAAAATGGGCCTCGTCAACCAGGCCCAACACGACAACATGACGGCCCACGTGAAGGTGTGCTCGGATCTATCGAGGTCGGCATGCGGCGACGGCGCTTTGAACTGGACGGCTTGCGCCGAGGCCAACCAAATCTGCAACGACATCTTGTGGGATTACGTCCTCAATCCCTTGGGCAACATAAACGTAAAATCAAAATATAATAACTTTTTTTTTCCTGTTTTTTTTTTTAAAGGAATTGTGTTACATTTTTTTTTTATATGATTCAGTATTACGATGTCACGAAGAAGTGCGTCGCGAATGATCAGTCTGTCGCGAATCAGTCTCTCTGCTACGACTTTTCGAACGTGGAGAAGTACATGAACCTTCGGGGGGTCAAGTACGTTTTGGGAGTCGACAAGGACGCCGAGTTTGTCCTGTGGAATTCGATAGTGTACGACATGATGGCCGGAGATCAGATGAGGAGCTTCGAGAAAGAGTTTGCCGCGTTGCTGGATAGAGGGACGATCAAGGTGCTCGTGTACGGCGGCGAATACGACCTCATTTGCAACTCCATAGGTATACTGTAAAAACCTCTACAAATTAATAGTCTTGACACCGTCAAATTTTATTAATTTAGAAAGGTTATTAATTTATCTGAATTTTTTTTTTTTATTTAAGAGATAAAGTCGGGACCAGAAAATACTATTAATTTAGAGATGTTATTAAATATTAATTTTATTAATTTAAAGAGGTTATATTAATTTATGAAGATTATAAATGTCATGTTCAACTTTATTTCTGAATTAAATATCCAGTTGTTGGGTCTTGCAAAAGAGGTTGAAATAGATGTTAAGTTGTTCAATTTCTCTAACCATTCGAAACGTTTTGATGATATTTTTTTTTTCCTTCAGGAAACTTGTTGTGGGTTAATGATATGAACTGGCACGGTAGTTATGGGTTCAAGTCGAGTAGGTTTATGAACCTACAAGTGGGCGGGCAGACTGTCGGGTCGGTGAAGAGCTCCGGGCTTCTTAGTCTCGTGAATATCAACAACGCGGGTCACTTTGTCGGGAAAGATCAGCCGAGAGCTGTGCTAGAAATGATGAAGATGTGGATTAGAGGGTCGCGTCGCCCGTGAAATAATAATAATAATAATAATAATACGAATAAGAAGTGATCGAAGAATATGTATGCTCGATCGACTCGAATAAAACATCGAATCGCCGCCAGATATGCGATGTGTCGCGATGCTAATGTAGTATATCCCTAGAATAAAAAACCAACATTACACTCGTGTTTTATTGGATAATATATTCGACTTTATCACAATATTAATAATTTGCTTTGTCTTTTTTTATAATTTCGAAAATCAAAATACGTTACTCATTATCCTAATAAACCATTAATGTTTAAATACCTTACATTACACTCGTGTTTTATTAAAGTAAGCATGCATTTCGTTCTTATTAAATTAATGTTTAAATAAAAAAAATGATAAAAGGATTCGAAATAATGACACTATATTTGTCATGATATACTACAAGATTCCCCTTCCATATATAGCCTTGTGATGTAAATATAGATTTCAAAAAGGTTATCATACAATAAGCAAGATTCTCAAATAGCTTAACAAAAATAAAACATTACTAGTATTAATTATTTATATAGAATCTTCTTTTGGTGTGTCGGGTACTCGGGTTGCAGCTAGTATTGGGCTAGTATTGGGTTGGGTTACGGGCCATGTATATTGGGTATTGGGCCGGAGCTAGGAGGCTTGGGCCTTCAGTAGTAGGTGTTGGGCTGGGACTGTGGACTTGGGCATTCGAAGAGAGCATGGAGCTGGAACGGGCTACGAATCTGGGCTGTGCCGTTCAGGAAGATGGGCCGGGCAGTTCAGCGTAAAAGGAATATTGGCCCCGAATCCGACCCGAATTCTAGACGGGCCGTCCCGTACTCCCGTCCCGTGACATACGCCTCCGTGTTTTCTTTACAATCAGCTTTTTGACTCAAATTTAAAAATAAATCAATAAATTAAATCTTTTTTTTTTCAATTTTAATCAGTAATAGTAATATAAAGCCTTAAAATACCCCTTAATAAATCACAAACCTGAAAAATGTGAAGTCACTGCTCACTTCACTCCACCATTCAAGAGGTTGAACATTGATTATCGTCCATCGGTAATGTATTTTTGTCTGCCACGAGTTAATCACTAATTGCGAAAGAAAAAAAAAACACCATTATCAATCAAAAGATTTCCAAATGACTCCGTAATATTCTTCAAAAATATATTTTTACTTTTATTTATAATAATATAAATTCAACACATCATATAACTAAGTGTTAAAAATCCAAAACATGTTCCCCTTAATTTCTCTATCCATTTTTGCTCTCCTTTCCTTCTTCTCACTCGTTTCCGGTAATCACACTCTTTCGCCAGCATCGAATTTTCGAGTACAAAAACTCGTCTCGGGACTCAACTTGTTGCCTCGTCTCGACGCTAACATCCTCGCTCGCGATCCATTTGTCGCGTCAGAAATAGTCGAAAAGAGGGTTCGATTTCCGTCACTCGAAACTAACGCCGGGCCCACGTCGGTCGAAGACTTAGGTTACCATGCTGGCTATTTAAAACTTCCCAACACCAAAGGATCAGCTAGGATGTTCTACTATTTCTTCGAATCAAGGAAGAATGACACAAATGCCCCTGTCGTCGTGTGGCTAAGTGGAGGCCCGGGATGCAGCAGCTCGTTGGCTCTGTTTTACGAGAACGGCCCTTTTCGCTTGGAACCAAACTTATCGCTTGTTCCGAATGATTTCGGTTGGGATCAGGTTTCTTATTCACCCTATCTATTGAAGAATATATTCGATCAACTAATTTAAATGTTAAATTACTTAATTTCTCTAATAGTTCGAACTTTTAAATGATGCAGCTTTTTCTTGGCCTAAGTCAATTGCTTATATGATGCAGCATATTGAATAATATACTGGACTCACTAATATTATAAATATCAAATTGTTCATATTCTCTAATAAAAGTCGAATATATTTTTCAATACCATCGGAGATGTTATTATAATATGTCCATCTTTATGTTATGTATCACGTCCAATCGTGTGACAAAGGAGTCGAACATTATATACCTAGACCAACCGACAGGAACGGGGTTCAGTTATTCCACGGACAAGCAGGACATCCCGACAACCTCAGAGGAGGCCGCTGTCGATTTTTACAACTTCCTCCAGGTGATCCTTTATAACATTCACATAGTAGTAACAATTTCTTTTAAGTGTCACAAAAATATGGATTTTAAAAACAAAATACATTTCAATTGCTTAATTTAATAAGTATCAAATATGACAAAACACTATAGTCAGTCAGTCGTCACGTAGACTTCAAGTTCAACTAAGGTGCAAAATTCAATTAAAAATCGTCAAAAATGACGAAATTTGATTTTTAATAAATTTAAAAGACTAAATATGGAATCGAACTACTAACAAATAATATTGTCAGGCCTTTTTCGAAAAGTATAACGACTATGTAACGAACGACTTTTACATCACCGGGGAATCATACGCCGGACATTACATTCCTGCTTTCGCGGACAAGGTTCGTACGGGGAACCAAAACAAACAAGGCAGATATCACATAAACCTTAAGGTATGTATGATCAAACTGGTTTTGTTATTTTCGTATAATAAGCGTGCAAATTGATTTATATGATATGAACAAATCAGGGAATGGCGATTGGAAATGGATGGACTAATCCGGCACTCCAGACGAAATCATATCCCGATTACGCTTTGATGATGAATCTGATCGACGAGGATAAGCACGAGTCCATGGACGAATCGGTCTCGACGTGTCTACACGACATCGAGGACTACTGCGACGACGACGATTTCACGTATTGCGACGACGCCAACGAAGACTGCAACAGAGTTTTATCTGACATAACAGACCTCCACAAAGATCTGAACGTAAGTATTGGAGAATATATTCGACCAACTAATATAAATATCAAGTTGCCCAAATTTTATAACAGTTCGAGCTTTTAGACGAAACAGCTTCTAACATGGTAGACTAACGCTGAGGTCATGTGTTCGACTCACTAATATAAATGTCAAGTTGTCTAACTTTTGTAACATCATTTTCGTTGCAGTCCTTTGATATTCGCAAGGCGTGCGTGGGAAATTTGTGCTACAATTTCTCGGGCGTGGAAGTTTTCCTGAACGAGCCATCGATTAAGACCGCGTTGGGAGTGGACGGAGGCACGCAGTTTGTGTCGTGCAGCACTCGTGTTGCTGACTCGATGTCGGGTGATCAAATGAGGAACCTCGCGGGTTATGTTCCGGCGTTGTTGGAAGATGGAATCAAGGTGTTGGTGTATGCCGGGGAGTATGGTCTTATTTGCAACTGGCTAGGTAACTTATATTTAGTCTGTTGACTAGGATTAATTCAAAGCCTTTAATAATTTCAATTACTTTAAATGTTACAATTACTTTAATCTGTTAATCTGTTGACTAGGATTAATTCAAAGCCTGAATGATTTCAATTGCCTTAAATTTGTTTCCTAGGGAACTTGAGGTGGGTGAACGAGATGGAATGGAAGGGTCGAGGAGATTTCTCGAGGGCGAGTAACGTCACGTTTGAAGTGGAGGGTCGATCGGAGGCGGGGTGGTGGAAGGGCTCGGGAGGGTTGACTTTCTTGATGGTCAAGGATGCGGGTCATATGGTTCCGATGGATCAACCGAAAGTCGCGCTCGAAATGTTGCGGAGGTGGATGAAAGTCGGATCTCTCAACCAATAAATCGTGACTCAGTCATATCAATTAAGTTTATTCTTGAAGAGACAATAAGCAACTTTGGTGCAATGTGTTTTTGTCTGCTGTTGAAATGTACACAAAATTTGAAGTTCAATCATAAAACGGCTCGTCTAGTTTCAGTCTTCGTCTTCAGAATGCGGGCCGGTGGACATTGATCATGGAATCGAGCTGCGATTTTTATCGAGTTTTTTCTTGTTCGAATTCTCGACTAGATGTAGGAGAACAAATCTTTGAAATATAGAGTAGAAACTAAGAATCAACTGATGTTCATGTGAGGGTATTTTGGACATTTCAAGTAATAAGAATTATTAGCAGATTCGATCTATTGAAAAAATTTGGAAATAAAATTGGGTCGAATTAATTTTTCTTAATATTTCGGACGAAACCCTAATCTAATTAGGGTTTGATAAGATGTGGATTCTTAATCTCACAACAAATCATCAGTAGCGAGTCGGGAAAATTAATCTCATCGGCAATTGGTGATTGAACTCGAGCCGGGTGTGGGTAGCAGGATTTGGTGAGTTTCATTGATTTCTTGACTCTTATTTTCAAGTGAAAGTAATAAGTTTACGAAGCATTATGGTTTAGAGGCTAGACGATAAAAGATTGTCGATTAATATCTGCGAGGTCGTCTCGACTGATCAAACTGAGGTTCTGCCTTTGCTTACGAGAAACGTCAAAAGGAACACTTCTAGAATACTGCAAAGTAATCCCGATTCTACATCTTTAGACAATATATTTTCTTAAATTACAAATTCGCCCTTGTGATTTGTTTTTGTTTGCAAATTACACCCCTCGATCAGTAGAATCGTACGTTCGGTTCTATCCAAGTGGCAGAGCTTAACTGGGGCAACGCAGATCATATAAGGGCCGTTGATCCACCTTTCGACTATATCATCGGCAATGACGTTGTCAGTTACTGTAACTCATTACATCTATACATGTTTTTCTTTTTTTCTTCGATTATCCGTGTTTATTTCAAAGCTCTTGAACTTCCTTGATAGATTTACGCAGAGCACCTTTTACAACCTCTGTTGGAGACCATACTTTCGTTATCCGGTCCCAAAACCACAATCATGGAATATATCCGTAGAATAAAAACCACATTGCACTCGTGTTTTATTGGAGAATATATCCGACTAATATTAATAATTTACTTTCTTTTTTATAATTTCGAAAATCAAAATACCTTACTCATTATCCTAATAAACCATTACTATTAAAGTAAGCATGGCATTTCGTTCTTATTAAACTAATGTTTAAATAAAAAATGATAAAAGGATTCGAAATAATGACACTATATTTGTCATGATATACTACAAGATTTCCATTCCATATGTAGCCTTGATGATGTAAATATAGTTTTCAAAAAGGTTATCATTTAATAGGCAAATTCTCAAATAACCTAAATGACAAAAATAAAATATTATTAATTATTTATTTAGAATCTTCTAATAGAACTATATATATTTATATTTGTTTTAATTGATATTTTGATGGGTCGGGTTGCAGCTAGTATTGGGCTAGCCTGCAAAGGCGGGTATTGGATATTGGGTGTTGGGCCGGAACTAGGGGACTTGGGCCTTCAGTAGTAGGTGTTGGGTTGGGGCTGTGGACTTGGGCTTTCGAAGCGAGCAGTCTGAGCTGGGACGGGCTACAAACCCGGGCTGGGCGGTTCAGCAAGATGGGTCGGTCAGTTCAGCGGGTTAGGAATATTGGCCTGAATCCGACCCGAATTCTAGACGGGCCGTCCCGTGACATACGCCACCGTGCTTTCCTTTTACTTTCAGCTTTTGACTCAAAGTCAAGTTGAGTAAGATTCAAAAAATAAAATAAAATTTAAAAATAATCAAAAAATTAAATCTTTTCCCTTAAATCCTTTTTTCCCCTTAATATGTCACAAAGTGAAAATATGTGAAGTCCCTGCATAGTTCAGTCCATTCAAGAAGTTGAACGTTGATTATCGGTATGCATTTTTGTCTGCCACGAGTTCATCACTAATATAAAACACCATTATTATTTATTAATATTCTTCTAAAGTACAATAAATTATAGAAATTCAAAAGGAATATTAGTCAAAAGATTTCCAAATTACTCCTTAATATTTTTCAAAAGTAAAGTAAATTATGAAAATTCAAAAAAGAATAATAGAAATCACATTAATTTGAAATTTAAATGCAATTTACTCCATTGTTTTAATAAATAGTTTTACTTTTTATTTTCTTTTTAAATTATTAATAAAAAATAAAAATAATTTCTTAATTTTTGTGTTCAATCACTATAACTATTTGATTCTTCAGACAAATAATATATTCACAAATAATATATTCGACATACTGATATAAATGTTAAATTGTTCAATTTATCAAACAGTTCAAGCTGTTAAACATTAATTGCGACTTTTAACACTTGTATATAAATGTAACACATGAGAACCAAATGTTAAAAATCCAAAACATGGGTCCTTTAATTTCTCTATCTATTGTTGCTCTCCTCTCCCTCTTCTCACTTGCTTCCGGTAATCACACTCCTAACCAACGAGCACACGAACTCGTTGTGGGACTCAACTTGTTGCCTCGTCGTGACGCTAACATCCTCGAGCGAGATCCATTGCTCGACGATGCGTCAGAAATAGTCGAAAAGTGGGTTCGATTTCCATTGCTCGTAAGTGAAACCGGGACCGCATCGGTCGAAGAGTTAGGCCACCATGCTGGCTACTTTAAACTTCCCAACAGTACCACAGGATCTGCCAGGTAAAATATTGATCATTTGTTTGTCTTTTCAGGACTAACTGAATATAGTACGTGATGGTTGTATTGTACCTTGTAGGATGTTCTACTATTTCTTCGAATCGCGAAAGAATGACACAAATGCCCCTGTCGTCGTGTGGCTAAGCGGAGGCCCGGGATGCAGCAGCTCGTTGGCTGTGTTTTACGAGAACGGCCCTTTTCACTTGACACACAACTTATCGCTTGTTCTGAATGATTTCGGTTGGGATCAGGTTTCGTATTCACTCTATCACAAATATTACATGCTCTCTCAGTCACATAATAGTTGACATACTTTTTCTTTTTGGATTGTCTCACATAAGTTGACACACCTGAAAAAATCAGATGTATTCATTTTAAAATATTAATGCCTCCGTATCATTAGTGTTTATCAAATTCTTTTATAAATTACAAAGAAAAATGACAAACACTTATGGGATAAAGAGAATACTATTTTACTTTTACTTAATTTATCAAGTACTCTTTCCGTAATAGTTTGGAAATTTTCAAGTAAAGTATAATGAATATTGTTGTTTAAGTGATAACTGATAAGTATTGAAAAGATTTGTAAAAAAAAAAAAAAACTACAGATTTACAAGTGCGCAAAGTTTTGAAAAAAAAAACCCAAAAAAAATACATTTTGTGAAACGAGAATACTATTTTTAAACATTATTCAAAATTATTTTATTATTTAAATTTATAATACATTTTTATAAAATTGTTTCAACTCTTCTGGTATAAGTTTTATGTAATACTATATCACGTCGTTCGTGTGACACAGGAGTCGAACATTATATACCTAGACCAGCCGTCAGGAACAGGGTTCAGCTATTCAACGGACGTACATAACATCCCGACAACCTCAGAGGAAGCTGCAGTCCATTTCTACAACTTCCTCCAGGCGTTTTTCGAAAAGTACAACGACTACGCAACGAACGAATTTTACATCACCGGAGAATCGTACGCCGGACACTACATTCCCGCTTTCGCCGACAAGGTTCGCACGGGGAACAAGAACAAAGAAGGCCGTTTTCACATCAACCTTAAAGTACGTATGTGCGTGTGATGATCGAGTATTTTTATTTTTTTGTATCGAGAAACTTGAGATTGATTAAGTAACAAAATCAGGGAATGGCGATTGGAAACGGATGGACGAATTCTGGGCTCCAGATTGGAGCATATCCCGATTATGCTTTGGCGATGAATCTGATCGACCGGAATCAACATGATTTCCTGGACAAACGAGTCTCGACATGCCAGCAGGAAATCAAAGACTATTGTGGCGGTAAATCCTTATACAGTAAATTAAACCATCTGTAAATCAAAATTTATTATTTTAGAGAGGTTATTAATTTATCAAGTTCCGTACATTTTACAGGAATTGGTGGTAATTTCTCAAACTGCGCTGAAACCAGCAACGTCTGCGACGAAGTTTTCAACGATATAATCGGCCTCCACACACATCTAAACGTTAGTAATTAACCGATTTCTGTTACGTTTATATTTGCAGTGGTTAAAAAACGACTCATCAGCCAGCCAAATTTCTATATATCACAGTACTACGATATTCGCAAGACGTGTACGGGAAAACTGTGCTACAATCTCTCGGGCGTGGAAGACTTCATGAACGATCCGTCGGTTAAGTATGCCTTGGGAGTGGATGTAGGCACGGAGTTTGTGTCGTGCAGCACTCTTGTTGCCGATGCGATGTCGGGGGATCGGATGAGGAACCTCGCGATTTACGTTCCAGCCTTGTTAGAGGATGGAATCAATGTGTTGGTGTATGCTGGGGAGTATGATCTTATTTGCAACTGGCTAGATAAGTTAGTCAGTTACTCACTGATATATATAAATGTCAAGTTGTTCAACTTCTCAAACAGTTTTTTTTTTTTTTTTTTTTGTGCAGGGAACTTGCTCTGGGTGAACGAAATGAAATGGAATGGGCAAGGAAACTTCTCGAGTGCGAGTAACGTCATGTTTGAAGTGGAGGAATCGGAGGCGGGGTGGTGGAAGAGATCGGGAGGGTTGACTTTCTTGATGGTCAAGGATGCGGGGCACTTGGTTCCGATGGATCAACCGAAGGCCGCGCTCGAAATGCTGCGGAGGTGGATGAAAGGCGGATCTCTCAATGAGTAAATCCATCGGAAAACATGATTTACGATCAATCATACCACAATAATTTTATTCCTATTCTCGTTATGAATGTTGAAATATACACAAAATTTGAAGTCATATCAATAAGTTTATTCATATTCTCCTAATGTATGTTTAAATCTACCCAAAATTTGAATTTTCTAGTTTACAGGGGTATAATGGTCTTTTCACAAAAATAAACACTCCGTATTCCGGGGTTTGGTCGATACAAACACCGTTTTTCAGTCTCCACTGGAAAACTTTGAACGGGCAGAAATAAAATTTCGATCGAGGGTATTTTAGACATTTTATGTAAAAATGAAGCATTTTTAACAATAATAACAAATTCTTACTAATATTTTAGACGAACCCTAATGGAATTACACGACAAATTCTAAGAAATCATTACCGAGCAAAACCGTGTCGGGAAAATTGATCTCATCGGCAATCCGAACTGCCGGGTGTTGAAGACAGCGAGCTTCGATCCGAGGTTAGGTCGGTGAATATATCGCACAATTTATTTTCCCCTTTCCAGAAATTTCAGATTCTGGGTTTCAATTCATTTTTACTGTTGTCGATTTCTCGCGCATTTTAGTTGATATTTTTTTGGGTGGAATTAATAGATAAATAAAATGAATTTTTTTTCCTGTGTGACAGAGTGATTGAAGGTTATTAAAGTACACTTTTTCATATGGAAAATTTCAGGTGTCTTTCCTTTTATTTATTTATTTTTGTACATATGTGTGTTTAATTTGTAAAATTTCAGAAACTTATTCAGTTTATAGTTTGATATGTACCTCTGTATAATGTGAGTTTATGGATCGATTTTCTATCAAGGCTAAATACACCCGACACGTCGGCCGTTAAATTCGAAGTTCTTGGCCATCAGCTTCAGTTCGAGCAGGTATTATTTACAGCTACCGACTAGTTTTCAAACATATAGTCCATTGATCACCATTTGTTTTGATTTTTTTTTTCGTTAGCTAATGATAAGTGTGCTAATGATTTTCGCAGGATCCGAATTCTAATCACTTGGGGACTACCGTGTGGGATTCGTCAATGGTGTTTGCCAAATTTCTGGTAATAAATATATATAGTTCTTGTGTGTTTATCCCTTTTTTTATTTCCATCTATTTTTAATGTGATCGACATCAGCTCTCCATTAAACTTATTTTGGTTGATTATGAAGGAGAAGAATCGGAGAAAGGGAAGGTTTTCCCCGTCAAGATTGAAAGGAAAACGTGTTATTGAACTCGGAGCTGGGTGTGGGGTAGCTGGATTTGGTGAGTTTCTTTGATTTCTCGACTTTTATTTTCAAGTGAAAATAATAAGTTTACGAAGCGTTATGGTGTAGAGCCTAGACGATAAAAGATTGTCCATTTTTATCTTTCCAGGCATGGCACTGTTGGGCTGTGAGGTCGTCTCGACTGATCAAACTGAGGTTCTGCCTTTGCTTACGAGAAATGTCGAAAGGAACACTTCTAGGATACTGCAAAGTAATCCCGATTCAGGTAATTTTACGTTTAGCCAAATCTTTAGACAACATATTTTCGTAAATTACGAATTCGCCCTAGTGATTTGTTTTTGTTTGCAAATTACCCCCTCAGTAGAATCGTTCGGTTCTATCCAAGTGGTAGAGCTTAATTGGGGCAATGCAGATCATATAAGGGCCGTTGATCCACCTTTCGACTATATCATCGGCACTGATGTTGTGAGTTACTGCAACTCACAACATCTATACAAGTTTTTTTTTCTTCGATTATCCGTGTTTATTTCAAAGCTCTTGAACTTCCTTGATAGGTTTACGCGGAGCACCTTTTACAACCTCTGTTGGAGACGATACTTTCGTTATCCGGTCCCAAAACCACAATCATGGTAACTCGCTCTCAAACTTATTGAACTTACAAGTGATATTCTAATCCGGTTACATTTCTAGTTGGGATATGAACTCCGCTCGACAAATGTGCACGACCAAATGCTCGATTTGTGGAAGATAAATTTCGTGGTTAAAAGTGTCCCAAAAGCAAAGGTACTATGCATTATACATATGTGATTCTGAAAAATAGTTTTCGTAACGAATCTTTTTAATGTGACTATCGTGATTATCGTAGATGCACAGTGAGTACCAACACCCAAGTATACAGTTATACACGATGAGCTTGAAACCCAACGAGGTTAAATCCGAGGAAAAAAAAGAGCAAATATCAGACGAAGATGATGGCAACGCAGTGAATGATGATTATAGTCGATCGGACGAAGGAGGCAAACTAGTATCAGATCTTCAGGGTCGAAAGATTAGCAGTGAGTGGGAAGCAAGGAGAGTCGGAGCTATGGCTGCTCGGCTTCTTCGGGACGTGAAGATATCAGAAGGCGTGTGAGATCGGGTTCGTTTAGTTTAAGGATTTAGAGTGTTACTTGGGTTATGGATTTCTAAATTATGCATTGGTGTGTACTGAGGTCTGAGAAGATGCTTCTGGTTTTGTATTCCGGATTGTATACAAAGTTTAATTTGAAAAAAAATTCTAAATTAGCCCCCACAATGTATCAAAATAGTCTCAATATTTCAAAATCAGTCCCACAATTATAAGAATGTATCAAAGTAGTCTCAATATAGTTTGTTTAATTAATTAAGATTCAAGCCCCGCACCGAAATTGCTTGATCAATGGAGTATTTAGTAAGAAAAATGTTGCTTGATTGTCAAATTTCAACAATAAAGTCAATATATAGAGGATATACTCTACTACTCTAGTATTCTTTTTTGCTTTTTGCAACTTTATTCCAAATCTTCTGTTCAATTTTTGACTGTATTTTTTTAATTTTGAAAAATACTAGTAACATTTCCGTCTCAAATCAAATTAATAGTCACTACTCATACAGAATAATTATTCTTATTTTTTCAGTTTAAAAGAAAATTTTATTAATAATTATTTATTTTATTGATTTAAAAATATATTTTTAATTTCAATTTATTGATAATAAATAATAAAATAATTTATTAATGTGACAAAAATTTTGCAAATGGGCCAACGGCCCAATATTAAGGAGATGGTCCGTCTTAGCCCAAATTTTAGGATACTAATTTTCTCACTTGAGCTATCGAATTGGAGCACGCAACGAAAGCTCCTCCCCCTCAGGTCTAAGGAAATCCCCACCGTTCATTTTTCATCCAACGCCCTTCACTACTCGCCACGCGTCCCTTCCCTCCCCACTCGGCCATATATATTTTCCCGGGTCCCGATTCTGAAAACCCTCATTCGCGGACTCTCTTCATACCCAATTCTCTGCCGCACCTGCCTTTTCCGAGCCGAAACCAAACCCTAGATCAAGGTGAGATTACTATCTTCTTATTTTTATTCATCGGTTGCGATCCTCACAAGGATTGTGGATTCAACAGTTTTATCGATTGTTTTGAAAATTCGATTTCTCGACAGATGGTGTCCGATGCGAGTAAGAAGAAGGCAGCTCAGAAGAAGGCCGCTGCGGCCGCTAAGAGAGGAGGAAAGTCTGCTTCTGCCGCCGCCTCGTCTAAGGCTTCCGGGTCGGAGAACGGCAGCAAAGTCGACAGCTTGTCCAGCAAAGTCGCCGATATTCAGATTTCAGATCGGACGTGTACCGGAGTTCTATGCTCGCATCCTCTGTCAAGAGATATTCGGGTGAGCTCCCAGATCTATTTTGCTAGAGATCAATTTTATGTCTCTGTTGTAATACTACTGAATTCAGGTTGAATTTCATTTTTATTGTTCTGTGGATCTGATGAAGAGTTTTAGCGATGACGGACTTTCAATATTTTGTTGGTCATATTTGATTGAGATTATTTTTATTTTTGCCTGTTACTTGATAAAGGCATTTTTTGCGGGTTGTGATGCTATTTTAATATTTGTTTTTTCATGTAATATCAAGTGGAGACTGCAATCAGTATCGTAGTTGTGTCCCAGATGTAGACCATTTAAATAATGAGTAGACAGAATTATATTACTTTTGTAGAAGTTGGAACCCGTATAAGTTTAAACTCAAAGAACATGCGTTTTTCTGCTGATTTCTAGAGCTAGCGTCTCATGCTTAGTTTATTGTTGCTAGCTTGATGCACCTACATGAGCGACTTGTGTGTCCAATAACTTCAACCTTGTTTGGACGCTCACGCTCTATAGTAGGTAATCCATAATAATGTGTATTAACTGTCATTTCCACATGAAACCATTTTAAGTAGTTCCACATATATATTTACTTTTACATTTTGTTATCTTGTAGTTGAATTTGTAACTGACGAAACTTGTTTGTTTGCAGATAGAATCACTCTCTCTCACTTTCCACGGCCATGATCTAATTGTTGACTCTGAACTAGAACTCAATTATGGCCGGTAAGTGAAACCTACATGATGTAATATTTAAACTGTCCCGTAAAATTTTCAGCAAGTTTTGACGCCTCCCCCTTTGCAGGCGTTATGGTTTGCTTGGGTTAAATGGCTGTGGAAAGTCTACCCTTCTTTCTTCAATAGGTTTCCGAGAGCTTCCTATCCCAGAGCACATGGATATTTTTCACCTTACAAGAGAGATTGAAGCTTCTGACATGTCCTCACTTGAGGCTGTAATAAGTTGTGATGAGGAGAGGCTGATACTGGAAAGAGAAGCCGAAGCCTTGGCTGGAAATGTAAATGGATACACTACTTTAACAGTCATGTCACTTAATAGATGGTATTGATCATCTAACGAGTTATTAAAATTATGCTTTATGTTGTAACAGGATGATGGTGGTGGTGAAGCACTTGAACGTATTTATGAACGTCTAGATGCATTGGATGCATCAACTGCCGAGAAGAGAGCTGCTGAGATACTATTTGGTCTTGGATTTGACAAGAAAATGCAAGCAAAGAAAACACGCGACTTTTCTGGTGGATGGAGGATGAGGATTGCTTTAGCAAGAGCTCTGTTCATGAACCCAACCATTTTGTTGCTTGATGAGCCTACGAATCATCTTGGTAAGCTTTCTTGGATCTAACATCAACAATTAATATTGTGATGAAGTTTGTATGACCTAGATCACTCTTTCCTTTGATTTTATTTATTGACATGTTCGAAGTACTCCTTTTCAAAAAAAAATTTTTGAAGTTTAAGGATGTTTCAATGTGGACATCATAATCACTAGTGGTCAAAATTTATAGTATGTGTGCGAAAGGTATATAACTACTCCATTATTTCTTACCATTTATTTTGTTCACATTACAGACTTGGAGGCATGTGTTTGGTTAGAGGAGACATTGAAAAACTTTGAGCGAATCCTGGTTGTGGTTTCCCATTCCCAGGATTTCCTGAATGGAGTCTGCACCAACATCATCCACATGCAAAGCAAGAAGCTGAAGATGTACACTGGAAACTTTGACCAGTACATCCAGACCCGCTCTGAGCTCGAGGAGAACCAAATGAAGCAGTTCAAATGGGAGCAGGAGCAGATTGCCAACATGAAGGAATACATTGCTCGTTTCGGGCATGGTTCCGCAAAGCTTGCACGTCAGGCCCAGAGCAAGGAAAAAACCCTAGCTAAGATGGAGCGTGGTGGACTCACTGAAAAGGTTGTTCGTGACCAGGTCCTTGTTTTCCGTTTCACTGATGTTGGAAAGCTTCCTCCTCCTGTCCTCCAGTTCTCTGAGGTCACATTCGGCTACACCCCAGATAACCTCATTTACAAGAACATTGATTTCGGTGTTGACCTCGACTCTAGGGTTGCACTCGTTGGGCCCAATGGTGCTGGCAAAAGTACCCTTCTGAAGCTGATGACTGGAGAGTTGCACCCTCTGGATGGCATGGTCAGACGTCACAACCACCTAAGGATTGCTCAGTACCACCAGCATCTGACTGAGAAGCTAGACATGGAGGTGTCGGCTTTGCAGTTCATGCTCAATGAGTACCCTGGGAACGACGAGGAGAAGATGAGATCCATTGTTGGTAGGTTCGGGCTGACTGGAAAGGCCCAGGTGATGGCTATGAAGAATCTCTCAGATGGGCAGAGAAGCCGTGTGATCTTTGCTTGGCTGGCTTGGAGGACGCCGAACATGTTGCTCTTGGATGAGCCGACCAACCATTTGGATATTGAGACGATCGACTCGCTTGCAGAGGCTCTGAAAGAGTGGGATGGTGGCTTAGTCCTTGTTAGCCACGACTTTAGGCTGATTAACCAGGTTGCGCGTGAGATCTGGGTTTGTGAGAACCAGGCAGTTACTCGGTGGGAGGGGGATATTATGGACTTCAAGAAGCACCTGAAATCCAAGTCTGGTTTGTGATGGGATCGAAACAGCAAACTCATTGGTACGATAGGGGCACTGGCAGTTTTTCTGGCCGGGCAAAAGTGGGTTGTTGTGAAACTTTTCCGAGTGGGGGATGATTATCAGTACGATGAGTGTTTGTTTCGTGCCTCTCTCGATAGGTAGTGAGTAGAGTGGAAGCTTGATTTTGCCTCTATACGATTTGCAGGTATTTTTACCTTGGTATCACCATCCTTGAGAGCTGGTGGCAGAGGGGAGTCATCTTATCTTCCATGAATATTATTTTTATTCATTTTGAACTATTTGCATAATACTCTACATTTATATATGATGGTGCACTTGTATTGTCATTAATTTTGGAACAATTTGTTTTTTGCTGTTTTCTTTAATCAAATATCAATGGACCTTTTAAGGAATTTTGACTCGGGTTATTTTGTTATGTTTTTTTTTTCTTTGGTGCACTCATTGTTGCGTTGAAGATTGTTTGTTCTTGTACAAGTTTTGTTATTTTAAACAATTTTAGAACAAAATCAATATAATTTCAATAGATACAATAATATCTTGATTTTAGGATTTTGTTGATAATGTGGATTTTTCTATGGATGATAGAGAAGATAAATAAAATCACGTCAAATTTTTGCTGATTTGTATATTTAAATTGGTTCAAATCGGTTTATTTCACGGTATCAGATGTATACCAAGAACAAGGTCACCACACCGGTTATAAAATAATCACTGTATCATTACACATTTAATTCCAAAAAAAATTGCTTCACATAATAATCAAAAATTACATTACTTTATATTCGATGTACTGTAATTTAATTAATTTTTACTGTATCTTCTTTTTTGAATCTCAAATTATTTTATATTCGATGTAATGTAATTTAATTAATTTTGTTGGGAATAAATAAAAATAAAAAGGTTTTGATTTCTGAAAAAAAAAACGAATTGTGATTTCTTTTAAAGATGAAGTTAATATTATTAAAGGTTAGATTAAGGAGTAAGATGACAGAAGGTTAATTTTGTAATTTAAATTATAAAAGATGATTTCTTATACTTGAGTGTATAAAAAGAGTATACCATATATCAAAATGTATATTTTAAAAGAGTATACAAATATATATATTTATTTTATTATATTTAAAATTATTATTTGTTTTTATTAATAATTTAATTTATAATTTATTTATTTTAATAATATGAAAAATTAAAATAATATTTAAAAAATAAAATTTTGTTAAATTAATTAGTATTGAAAATTTTCAATTTGTATCTCAGAACATGCCCAGTATTTTGTATGAAAGTAGCACTTTCAAATGTTAAGAATTTCTTAAATTTTGAGAATTTGGAGGAAGAAGATTTCATATCTGTGAAATAATATATTTTATAACTATATAATTTTCACATATTTTAATATATTTATAACTTTTTAAGCTATTATTTAATATATTTATTTCTAATAAAATCTTTTCTAACTATATAATTGATATAAAAATTATAATTACATACTTTTATAATAAAAACTTCTTAAATATATAATTAATCTATTAATTATAAATTATATTCTAAATTATTAAGAATGTAATATTTTAAAATATAAAAATATTATTTAATTGTAAAATGGTCTACAAATCACTTGTTAGTTGTTACCATATAAAATAGAAGGTTTAAAATATTATTTTTATTGAAAATATTATATTGAATAATTAAAATTTATTTTTATAAAATTATATTATAAATAAATATAATAATAATATGTACTAAAGTAATTTTTTGTTTGATAAAAATAATTTGTTAAAATATTATATATTAAATAATTTGTGGTTAAATACTTAAATGTTAATTTTTTTTTATAAAAATATATAAAAAACATAAAAATAAAATAAAAAATATGTAATTTGTTTATTTAAATAAAATTCTATAAAAGATTAGCGTAAAATATGTTAAAAGGAGAGATATAATCATCGGGCAAACATCTTTAAAGCAAATAACACCTTAAGAAGCTTTATTAAAATAATAAATTTATCCAATTTATCCAATTTATAAGTGAGTCTAAATTTTTTTATTCAATCGATGTGAAATATCTCTAACACGAACAAATCAAAAAACTATAAAATCAAAAAATTGTGATGGTTTCATCGTTTTATCTTTTTGCATTGTTTGTATTTTGATTACAACAATGAACAAACACAGCCTTTCTAACATGGAATTGTAGCACAACAAAAACGAGAATACGATAACCAACAGCCATAAGAAGCAATACGAGTAAATTGCCCCACTTGGAATTGGGGTCTGATGTTACGTCGTACGTGCTTTGAAGTGCTTCGTAACCAGATATCGATCTTACTTGCCCAACCGCAAAAGAAGTTCCCATGTACTCGTTCTCCAAGAGCCCCTGAAACCAAAAGATGAACTTTCTCGTAAAATATTCATGATACAACAATCTCGACTTTGCTATTAGTATAGAAACAATTTACCTGGATGGAATATGTATGGAAAGTAAAGTACGAGACGGGATACATCCACACTGCCCTCGGCAAAGCACTTCTTATCCTAAGGTACCCAGCTGAAAGCATCATTATCATCTGAAAAACGATAAAAACATTGATTAGATTGAAGCTAAATATAGTGTTTGAAAATAGTCCAAACAAAGGAAAACCAATGGAGATGTAACTATAGGATTAATCATAAAAACTACCCATGTTTAGTTTAGATCTTATTGAAAAAAACACCCAATTGTATTTCAAAGGGAGTTATTTTTATATTAAAATACTCATGAAAAACGTAAACCAGCTCAGCAACGTAAAATGATACTTACATGTATAGTTACCAAAATCAAGATACTCCAGAAGATATTTCCGCAAATGGAAGCAACGAGCAGCACCAGTCCTTCGGTAACCAGAAGACACGTAAATAAATTCAGCGCGAAATACACAAATAAGCTGAATTCACTGCGAAGCCCCACGAGGAAATAGAAAACCAAACTCGACGACATGGAGAGGATGAATAGGAAAGGTAAACTCGAGAAAAGTTGCCCCATTAGGAAAACTAACTTCCCAGAATGTCGGTTTGCTTCTTCACACGAGTATATCTGCATACAATGTAGTACTTAACATCACTATTATAAAATATTAAAGGGATGCATATACAGATTTTTCAATACCTGTAGTTCCTTCAGCTGTGCAGGGACACCAGCTATACTCAAAAGCGAGGTAAATGACACGAATATAAATATAGCTCCGACTCTAGTCTGTAGTTTGGAAATTGCACCCAAAAAAAGTTATTATCTGAAAAGGGAAACATTATAAGGTACTCGGAAGAGGCAATGATGAAGAATAATAACTAACCCCAACAGAAGATAAAGAGTGCCCCAAGCCAGAGAAAACAGTGCCAATAAGTAATGCCAAGAACATGTAAAGAATTAATCGAATCCAATAGTATTTCCACTCCCTCGACATAATAAGCAATGATCTCCACGTCAATACCGCGATTTTGGTGAGGCAGCTCGCTTTGCCTTTGCTTTTGAGAAATGGGCCTTCCTGTATAGCCATATAAAGAGAAAAAAGAGAAACAAATATTGACCGTTAATCGATGAAAAATGTGTAATTAATTTTGATATATGCCTTAAAAGGCTCGATTCAACATCTGGATGCAGGTAATCCAAATGACCAAACAAAGACGAAAAAAACAAAAAAAAACATGCAAGTTCAATATGATTATACGAGCCATGCAAATAATAATAAAATGTTCATAAGTAATGACACCACCCCACCTTTGCAGTAAGCTTTGAAATCATAGTCTCAACAGCAGCTGCATCTGCCGATGTTTTATATGTCGCTTCAAGGGTCCGGATTGCTATAGCAGTGTCCATATTAACTGATGAAAGCTCTCCATGGTCATCCTGCCATAAAATTATATTCACAAATTATTACACAAACACCAACTTGAGTATGATATCTCCCTAAAAAACGGAGCCTCTAAATCGCTTTAGCCTTTAGATAATGTCAGCCAGCCTTACTATGATAGATATGTAACAGATTTCTCATGAAATTTAAGCAAAATACCTGCCAATTTTTGCACATTGCAATGATCCTATCGAAATCTGTGTTTATTGCTCTCAAAAAGTGATCGGAAGGGCTTTGCATGATCGGGCAAGGAAATCCAGCATTTGAGAAATGCTACAGAAGTCAAGAAAACGAGTAAATATTATTTCTCATTTCAAAGCTAAAATCACAAACCAATAAAAGTAACCACTTCATGTTAACGATAAAACTTACACATCTCGTTTTGAGTGCCATCGGAAAGATATTATATTAAAAAAATGTTGGTATAGTAAAACTGTAAAACCATAGAGCTTTTAGTAAAACAACTTCATGTTCAGGTGATCGATTAATTTCTTCAAAATATTACCTGCAAACAAGCGAGCGTTTCACCGAAGAACAAAGTGTTCCCATTTGACAGAAGACATATTCTATCAAAAAGGCCGAACACTTCGGTGCTGCTTTGGTTAATGGTGAAGATTAGAGTACAGCCTGTGCTCGCAAGCTTCTTCAATGTAACCATCATTAATAACGCAGATACACTGAAATTTAAAAATAAATCCATTATCAATCAAGCAGATGATATTTCGAAAAGATGAATAAAGTAACACACTTCGTTTTCTAAAAAACACACCTGTCGAGATGATAAAGAGGCTCATCGATAAATAAGAGGTGGGGTCTCATTACAAGCTCCCGTGCAATCGCAATTCGTCTTCTCTCCCCACTTGAAAGACTCTTCGTGTAACAGTTGCCACCTATGAGCTTATTTGCGTAATCGCCCAATGACATGGCGAGAATAGCATCCTCGACACCGCTGTTCTTTTGGAAAAGTAGGCCTGGAATCTGAAGCAATGCTGAGTAGTGGAGGTACTCTCGTACGGTCAACGCTCCTATAAGCGTAGTTTCTCTATTCACAAATCCCTAATTCAATTCCAAAGCAATTACCTATCAATCCTTTCGACAATTTTACACGATCAAGATATAGAGACGAGAGATACACTGATACTCTGATACTGTCGATAACAACGTTTTAAAATAGAATTCAATGAGAAGTGGCATCGAGAAATAACTCACATACGACCCATACGGCATGTGCGATTTTACCCCATTGATAAACACCTCACCGTAAACTCTAGCCGAATCGGGCAATCTTCCTGAAAAGCAAAGAACTAAACATTTTAGACAACAACAACAACAACAACAAAAGAGGCATAATCGATTCTCACAAACCTGCGAGTGCCCTCAGAAGCGTCGATTTCCCCGACTTGGCGGGGCCCATGATCACTGTCATTGTTCCCGGAATCCCGTACCCATTCGAGCTCTTGATAATCCTGTCCGAGTATTTCCTCTTGCCCTTCACAGTAACTGTCAAGTCCTTCCACACGACCGAAGCTCCTTTCGCCTTTCTAGAAAGAGTCTCCCCCTCCGGCAGGGGCGGAGAAGGCATCGAGCTGCTGTTGAGCTTCGAGAGGGAAGGAGAAGCAGGGGCGGTTTCAGTATCGATGGATCCGGCATCGATTTTGACCTCCACGTCAGCATCGTCCCAATCGGGCGAGTCTTCGAACGAGATGGGTTGGCTGCGAGCGCCGGGTTTCCGCAGGTAGAAGAAGTTGCCGGAGGGGACACGGCTGGTGGTTGTCGGGCTACTCGCGGAAGACGACGAGGACCTGTACGGGTCCGATTGCGACTGTATTTCTTCCATTTTGTTTTTGTGAAATCAGCAGCTGCAACAAACAATTTCAGTCATTTTTCATCTCCACAAAAATAAATCCCGTGAAGCTCGAGAAAATATAAAGTGATTTTCACCGCCGAGTTACGAGCTTCTTCTGAGTTCCCGAGAACTCAAATGCGGCAATGGAATTTAGAAAAAGTTTTTTGAAAAAAAAAAGGTAAAAGTAGTTTTGAGTAAACTTAAATCAGAAACCCTCCGAAAGCAAAAATGGAGCTGTAAAAAAAATAGGGATGAGAAAGCAGCTAAAGCTGAATCTGGGATTTCGGTTTTTCGCAGAGAGTGAGTGTAGTGACGAGGGAATAAACAAGGTGAGTGTGTAGTGTGAGTGACACTGACTAATTAAATAATAATAAAAATATTAACAATAATCCAAAAAATACACAAATTTGAATCTCTAGAGACCAAATTTTATTGCCGTTGCTCTATTTTATTTTAATTTATACTCCAATATAGTCTTAAAACTTACCTTTTGTCTACGAATTTTACAAAAGCATACTTGGAAAAATATCATAAGAATAAGTGAATAACACATAGTATATTTTTTAAAATAATTTTTATTTGGGAAATTAGTCAAATTACTGCTCTAATGGTTTGGTTCACTCCGGGCACGAGCCTGACAAACGACAATGAAGAAGGGGATTGCCGAACCTACTGCTATTGGTTTGGTTCGCAAAATTGATTTAGTTCACCTCACAGGTTGGAAACGATCCGAGCAGTTCGCAAACTGTAAGAGTTAACGCTCGACTTGAGTTCGGTCAAACTCGAACTCGAGCACCAATTCTAAAAAAATCGAGAGGGTCGCGAGTCGCTCGAATATAATTTTTTTTAATTAAATATACATTATATCTAGGGGTGGGAATTTCGGTTTTGGTTATCGGTTAAAACCGAAACCGAACCGAAAATTTCGGTTTTTGGTTAACCAAATATAAGAAATTCGGTTTTCGGTTCGGTTATCGGTAAGAATTTTTTTATATATTCGGTTATCGGTTAACCCGATAACCGATCGTTAAAAACCGAATAACCGAAATATATTATATATATTACATATTATATATATCCTTAAGGACGATTGTATGACAACGCTTTCTTACTTATTTCGGATTTTTTGTATTTTGTTGGATTTATACATGTTAGGTTGAATAAGTTGTATTTTAGTTTAAATTTGTTTATATTTTAATTTTTTTTTTCTTTTTTTTTCACGATATTCTTTTTAAAATCAACTTACTTTTTTTTCTAATCGGTTTTTTGGTTAACCGATAACCGAACCGAAAAAATCGGTTCGGTTATTGGTTATCCAATAAATTATTCGGTTCGGTTTTGGTTAGTCATTTTCGTCATTTTTCGGTTCGGTTAACCGGTCATTCGGTTCGGTTCGGTTTTGGTTAACCGAACTTCCAGCCCTAAATTTATATCTGTATATATATCGAGTTGAGTTTTCGAGCAATTTGAGTCGAGTCGAACTCGAGCAATACGAGTCGAAGCAATCAAACAAGCTGAAGTTGAACTAATCGAGCGAGCAAAAGCAGAGCGGCTCGATCGAGTCGAGCTCGAGCATGGAAAAAAATCGCGAGTCGAGCTCAAGCACTCTCCTGAGCAGCTCGTCGAGCTCGAGCTTCTAATTTTTTTTTCCAAGCCAACTCGATAAGCTCAAAGCTCGAGTTAGCTCGGCTCGTTTCCAGCCCTACTTGAACCCGACGAAAAATAAGTGGCTTTTGGGCATGAGGGGGAATCCATTTCAAAAGCTAAAAGACTGTACTTCAAGAAAATGAAGATAAACCCCTTGGTTATTTCAAAAGATACAAAAAAATGGAAGTTTTGCTCTTATACCTTTACAAAACATAATTAAAAGTTTTGGATATATTAAAGTTGATGCATAAAGACTTTTTTCATTTTTTTGATACTTTTTTATTCCAACTTTACATTTAAACTTGAAATAATATATTTTGTTAATTTTGATAAAAAAAATTAAAAAATGAACTACGTTTTCTTTATTCATAAAAATACCATTTTCCTTATGAGAGATATTCTAGAATGTCAATCACATTCACTTAGGCATTGTACATCAACATTGGCCATAAAAACATGAAAGCTATGCAAGAAACATCATTAGAAATAGAAACTCAAAAACACAGCTAATATATCTTTGAATTGTTCAAAGCACAAAAATCCATTATACCAAAAAGCATTAAACGAAAATATTCTACGACAATAAATAGAAGAAAACAAAGCCGTAAATACTTGTTGCAAACAAGACCAAATTCCCAATATTTTAGTCGAACAGACTGAAGCCCATGTCCTGAAAAGTAAACAAATAAACAGGTGAGTTCCAAATTCAAAAAACGCACAATTCATATTACAGGACAACGAAGTCATTAGGTCAGACGAACTCACATCATCAGACTCCTCTTTCTCTTCAACCTTCTCTTCTTTCTTTGACTCGGCAGCTGCTGCAGGGGCGGTACCACCAGCAGATGCAGCAACTGCAACGGCACCACCACCACCACCAGCAGGGACAGAAGCCAGCTTTTCCCTTCCGGATGCAATCAACTCGGTAATATCCTTACCCTTAACTTGAGATAGAAGCAACTCAATTTGGTCTTCTTCAGCATCAGCCCCAACTAAAATAATAAAAATAATACAAAAATAGCAATAAATAACAAGCAAAATAACATGATCAAAACACCAGAATATAAATAACTCAGATGGAGGTTAGAATAAATGGGCTTTCTATTTTAACCACACAAGTTATCTATTAATCAAAGTGAAAACAACAGAGTAGTAATTAAAAATCAGGTTAGATCTGGTTGAATAAGTTCAAAAGTAGTACTCCATTAGATTAAATCAACACTGTAACCAAACATTATAAGGTATTTGAGATATGTTTGATAAACTTTTAATGACTAATTAAATTTAAAAAAAAAATGCATTACAAATCATTTGACATATTTCATTATAAATTCTTTAAATTCTTTCAACAAAACTAAGAACTGATTTTTTCATCATAAAACAAATCAAAAATAATACTTATAATGTTCAGATTAAAAAAAAAAAAAAACTGTTAAAAATAATTTCAATTAATCTAATCAAATTAAAAATCCTAAAAACTCCAAAGTGAATCTAACCAAATCAAATGTAACTAGACGATGAGCTATAACGCAGTAAGAAAAATAGAAGGCGGGGAGGCATAAATTAACCTGATCCAAGAATTCCCTTCAAATCAACGGCGGAGGGAGTGGTGTTTCCGCCCAACACCGCCAACAAGTAAGCTGCGATAACCTTCATCTCTGTTCATGATTAAAACAATGAAGAATATATAAATAAAATTCCATAAACGCTTAAGAAAACACTGTTGAGAAACTAGAGAGGAAGGAATACTTGCTCGGAGGATTAGCGTAGATCACTGAAAATTGGAGGTGCCCGGCACTAAAGGGTTTTGCGAAGAGGTATGCGAGTTGTTGGTATGTGGAGTTTTTATAGTTAGGGTTTCGGTGATACTGGTTTATTTTAATGTCGGAATTACCCTTGGGCTGTAATTGGGCCTTTATGGAAATTCTTTGGGCCCCGTACAACAGTCGGAAGAGGAACCGTAAGACAACACGTAATTAGTTACTAACTTTGTTTGTTCTCTTACGTATTTAATTATATAGCCCTGTAACTAATTAAATACTCTTCATACCAAGGGCTATATTTTCTGGAGTATTTAATTATTGCGTATATTTAATTGTAATTTTCTAATATCATCCAGAAAATTATAAGAGAAAATTTATTTACAACTTTGAATTATAATTAAATTTGATAAATAAATAACTTTTAAAAGCCCAAATTTTTTTAATATACATATTCATGTTCAATGCATAATTGGATATATATGAGTGGATATATATATAATTGGATTCGTTTGGAAAAAAAAATTATTTGTTCAAAATTAAAATCGAAAATTAAAATTTTAATTTTCTTTAAATCGTAAATTAATTTGCAAATTTTATCCAATCATTTGTTATGTTCAAGTTGTATTTTGAACACTCTTTACTAATAAGCCTATAAAAATGATGTAAATCAATAAAAAAAGATCATAATTATTTCAATTATGAAAAATCATATAAATTCAACTAACTTTTCTAAGTAAAAAAATGAAGTATATAATTAGATTTCAATTAATGTACCCAACTTTCCTAAGACATTCAAATCAAATGTTAAATTTAAATAGCCGAGGTAAGAAAATGATGAAAACACATAAATTAATATATAACCTATGAATAATGCATATTTTTCAAAGTTAAAATTATTAAAAAAAATTATTAGATTATAATTTAATATACAAATTTTTACAATTAATATAATAAAACTTAATAGTGATATTTTAATGTGTTTTAATTTAATTTACTAGTCTCTTTATTTTATTATTATAATTGCAAAACTATTTTTTTAAAGTGTCTTACAATAGTTTACATATCTCAAAAAATAAATAAATTATTTTTAATTTAAAAATATAATTTTATCTTTTATTTCTTAATTAAAATATTGACTTTTTTTAATCTACTCCTACTTACTAAGAAAAAGTCTCTACGAAAAAACAACTATTTATGTCCGGCTGATTTATGCTTTTATAACTTGAATGTATGGATTAAGAAAAAAAAATTAATTCTGATTTTTTTACCAAAATTTAAAGAGTATAAATTTATTTTTAAATTAAAATTAAGGTATTATAAGTAAAATTTAAAATATTTTTAAAAAAATAGGAATAAAATTATATTTTATAATTAATTTTAATTATATAATTAGAAAATTTTATTTATCTTAATCATAAATTAGGTTAAATTTTCAATTTTATTTTCTTAACATTGTGAGAATATAATAATCTTATTAATTTTAAAAGTTATTTAAAAATATAAATAAAAATATTTAGTATTATATTAATATTTTTATTTGTCAAATGAAAAAAATTATAGAATTTTTTAATAATAAAACCTATATAACATATTTCTTAGTAATATTTTTAATTAATTTAATACAATAATTTAATTAAATTTATAAGACATTGTAAAATATGTTTTATGAATATATAACAACAATTAATGTTGTTGACTTAGTGCAGTGCTTCTTCTGTGCCTTTTAAGTCTTTCCACCCTACGGATTTGGAATCTCAAGCACGTTTCACTTTTCCCGCAACAAATGGCCGTGATATAATCTCTACATTAAAAGAGTAAATTTATTTACACATGGTATAATTAAATTTGATAATTATATAACTTTTACAATTTCAAGATTACTACATTTTAGTCAAAAAAAGCATTTTTAATATGGAATTACAGTATACTGTATTATCAATTACTAAGTAATCGAATAATATAGAATTGAATTAAGATATTTTTTTTTATTAATTTTTATATATAATTAGAGAATAAAATTGATGAATTGAAAAAGTCAACAATTTCATATATTTAAATTTAAAAATTATCATAATAAAATGTTTATCAAGAATATTATGTTATAATTAAAAAAACTATGAGAATATTAAGAGGTAACTATGACAACATTAGAAAATGTGTGTATTATTATTATTTTTAGGTGTGAATACAAATTAAATTAGAATATTCTGTTTAATTTATAGGCGTGAAATGTGAATGCAACCTGAATCATCACTCATCAGTCTATATATAGATCAACGTATTTTACTACTTCAACACAACCATATACAACACAAACTATTAAAAAAAAATGGCCGATTTCATGAGGATTTCTGCAATTCTCTATGTGACTGTGATGCTCGTTTTTGCTATGGGTACGTAATTTTTGTTTCCATATATATATCGAGTATATTTAAAAAAAAGTGTAATCAAAAGCCGGGTTTTTGTTGAATGTTTTGGATCACAAATTTAATTTCAAATTATATATATGGATCGATCAGGAACAATGGTGGACGAAGCAAAAGGCTATTGTTCTGACGTGTTTAATTCTACAACTTGCTATTCAACTGAAGAGTGCACGGACTCGTTTTGCACCCCGGCGAATAAAGGGGCAGGTTACTGCATTGACTCGCTCACTAATACGGGTAGCGAATTACTTTGTCATTGCGAAAGCTGCTAAGATGGTTATTGGTCCTCAAGAGTTTCAAGATAAAACTAATTAATTAGTTAATTACCATAATTAATTAATTATTTTATTATGTTTTTCTGTTTGATGTGATCAGAATGTACGCGTGTTTTCTATGAATGAAATAAAAATAATTATGCAATTCCAAAAATAAATTAATAGTAACATAATATGCCTGCTCTATAATAACATAAATAGCAGGAGTAGTAAAATGTTATGAAGGTACGTATTTTGATTCTGGCGCCGGCGAAAGGCTAACGACCAACAAATTAAAGTCGAATTAATTTATTTCGTATCGTTTGCAGTATAGACGAACAATTTATTTATTATTTATTATTATTATTTTTATTTTTTATTATTTTTTTTTTATGTTTTGAATTTCCATACTTCATTTATTGAATAATTTGCTTTTCATTTAATTTTTATTTTTTTTTTATTTTTGGGTGAGTTTAATATAATTAAAAAATATCATAACTACGTATTTATCACATGGGAATGAGAATATTAGGACATAGTTAAAAAATTGTAAGAATATTAAGAGATAATTATGAGACACGGTTTTAATTCAGCCTATTATCCTATATGTAATTTTTTTAAGTATAAACTCAAATTAAATTAAAGATTTTTGATTGGTTTAAAGTCGTGACGTGTGAATGCAACTACAGTATTTATCTTTCTAAAACCGGATGAGTATATGAATTATTCTATAGAGACAATAATTTTGCTGGTACAATAAAAGTGTTCAAGACTCTATTTGATCCACTAAAAAAAGTTGTTTACAATTTAATCTCTTAAATTATAAAAAATTAGTCAATTCAATTTAATTTGATCGAAAACATTAAATTTTCGTCGGAAAAAGAAACTTGAACTTTTTTACGGTGAAATTTAATGATTAGTCGCTACGTAGATCTATCATGTGAGTATCAGTTTGATCCACTAAAAAAATTTGGTTTTAGTCCTTAAAAGCACAAAAATATAGCCGATTTGGAAGATTAATTAAGATAAAGAGAATCGATGTCCAAAGTTTTTATGCACATGTTATCAACGGCTCTCTTGTTTGACCGTAAATTAATTATGGTAAATATATATAAATTATAAAAAAAATATAAAAATAGATTTCATTTTAATATATTTTTAATAATTTATATATATTTTATCGTAAATTTTATCGTAAATTTTATCGTAAGTAATCGTTAACCAAAAAAGTCAGTTGACCACATGTGCTTAACATAAAACAATATTTCCAATTAAATATTTTACTTTGATTAACTTTTTTTTATTAATAAATTAAAATCAATTACTAATAATTAGTAATTATAATTACAAATTCTTTATTAATAACCGTTCCTTATTAATTATAATTAGTAAATTTTTTATTAATTTATAATTAAAATATATTAATTATTAATAATTGATTTTAATTTATTAAAAAAATTAACAAAATTAATTAAAAAATATAAAAATCAATAAAACACTTAATTGAAAATTATGTTTTATGAGACATAAATTTTAAATAAATAAAAATTTCAATAACTAATAATAATTATTATTTAATTATTTTTACTTTTTTATTTTTCAATTCAAAATACAATACTTGAGATTGACCACTTTTTACACCTGAGAAACATGCGACTTAAAGGTAAATTCGTCATTTTCAAATTATTTTCACTATTTGTTTTTTAATTAATTTAATAAATAAATAAATTGTTGACATATCAAAAAAAATGTTGAGTTCCCTCCCGATGGAATATTGAAGAAACCCTAAATTCTGCGAAGCATTGACTTTCATATTACACATGAACCGTAAAATCTTAAAATTGTAGTGGTGTGATGTGTTGTTTGGCCAAACCTCAAGGGTTGTTTTTGTAATTACCCCTAAACAGTCTGTGAAAACAAGGGGGGGAAGTATATATATATATATATATATATATATATATATATATATATATATATATATATATATATATATATATATATATATATATATATATATATATATATCTTAATCTTAAACACCAAAACAGAATATACAAAAGCTACTCACCCCCAACTATGACTTATGTCCATAAAAACCACCTCATGTTAATTCCCACTTTACCTCCTCGGGACAGGTTTATACAGCACAACCGTAACAAACTTGGAACGAAACCGATGAGTAACTCCAAGAGCCACCACCGACCGAGGGGCTTCCCTGTTCTCGATGTAGAGGTGATTCAGAGTGACATTGTGAGGGGGGTGGAGGCCCCCACAAGGGTCAACGTGATTGGTGGGATGGCTTAGCAAGCTGTGCTGAAGGTGAGGTGGCAAAATGGGTGGGTCCTTCGCTTCGTCTTCATTCCCAAGGAAGGTGTTGTTGTAGCTTGCTTCAGGCGAGTTGGGGACATCGAATCCGACGACGCTAACTTGGTCCTGAAAAGGGATTTGTGAATGTGTGGTCAGGATTTGTTCGGTGAGAGAGACGGATCAGACAGAGGAAATTTTGTGCGAGACTCACTTGGGTTTCGCCGTATTGTTTGTTCATTGTAGCTTTTTTTTAGTAGAGTTAGTCAAGGGGCCTGAAAGAAATAAAAATGAAAAGTAAGTTAATTTTCATGGAAACAAACTGAAAAAAATAAGAACACTGATCCTTCTAGTCTAGGCCGAAAAAATAATTAGCTATTAAACCGATTTAGAGTAGAACCCGGCAAACACATATCTAATACTAATATCAGAACAACTAAAATATTTCAAAGGCAACTACATGTTCAACCATCTGAAAAAGGGCTTCAAATTAATAAGGATATATTGTTTTTCAATACTTTTTACAACTTGCATTAATCGAAAGTCAATAAATAATAATACAACACGAGATAGGATTATTTTAGTAGCAATGTCCAAAAACAAAAAAACATTAAACATTTAAATTGCAGAATATCTTTATATCCTCAAATATTAGAACAATTAACATATAGTAGTACTACTATATCTCATCACAATACTTGTATACCTAGAAAGATCTTAAAAGTTAAAACGTTGAACTAGTCAAAAGAGGAGAAATAAACAACTGTGTAAAAGATTGTGATGCAAAATGTTTGTAAATTTTATTTATTTTAAGAGCTCAAATGTACAAATAGCCCAACACAATTTTAAATAATACTGTACTTGATTAGTTTATTAAAAAGCTAGCAACAAAAATAATTTCAGTGGGAATTATCTCACAACTATGAGAGGCGAATTTTTAAAAAAGAATGTGAACTTCACTACTTGCTATGTTGCTTTCTTCAAGAAAATCAGAAATGAACCAAATTTTTTTTACTCATAAATCCTCTACATATCCTTTTGACTAGACTGAAGTAAAAAAGATGTCAACCACACTGATTTGAAGCTATTTTTCCATATCATGAAACAACATCACCCTACAAACCATTCAAAAGGTGGCCATAACCATCATAAATTTTAAAATTGATCTTTAAAAATAGACTTCTAATAACTGTATAAGTGAGTTGTCTGAAGGACATGGAAAAACACATTGAAGGAAAACAATTCATTTGTTAAGCATACTGTGTGAATATACCATTTTTATTATTTAATTCGAAGATATATTAGTGTATGGATCAGCATCAGTTTAATCATCTGTAAAAATTTTAAAGGAATAAAAAATAGTTAAAAACACACACTTTAATTACATAATTCCATGTATGATTGTATGAACTATTACATAAGAATGTGTTTTATAACACTCATCGTTCTAAAAAAGAATGCCCAACTTATAAGAAATAAATTTCTGTACATGCAGACAAAATGTAACAAATATCTTGGTACCAGAAAAGAAAGAAATTCGAACAATGTTTGTGAATTAGAGGGAGCATCCATTGATGGGCATCGGGAGATGGTATCTTTCTACATTCAATGTATCGGCCACAAATTATTTTCAATATTTTTTAAAAGCAATATTTAAAATTGGATAATTTTTCAATGATACTACGTGTCAACTCGAAGTTGCCTTTTGTATGCCGATCACCAAGTGCCTATAGGCAGGTACCACTAGACGACAGCTCATATGATACAATTACTAGTCACCACTGTATTTTGTTTTTTAACTTTAACTCAACAGATCTTCATGATCAAATGTTTTGTCAATATGAATCAGAACATAAATACAGCGAACAAAATCCACCAACACATACACAGCATCGAAATATCCGAAAAGAACAATTATCGATGAAATCGTAGGGTCAACAATCGAGGAAAAATCAAATAAAATTCGGATAATCTTATGCAAAACTTACGGAAAACACACACCTGATTAAAGGTGGCGCTGCCGCTTTAACTACAAATCAACACGCTCTTCAAGACTTAAGAAGAAACACGGATTCTTCGGATGAAATTCCAGAGGCCCCGATTATTCATCTGTAAATCATTTCACGCAATTGAAAGGGGAAAACAGAAAAAAAAATCGCACACGGCAAATCGAGAAATTCAGTAAACTAGCATACAAATTGCAGCAAAAATAGAACGAATTCATAACCCTCCAATTTATTTTTCCCCAAAAAAAAATTAAAATAAAATGAAAAATGAAAACCCCGCATCACAATTTTAAACGAAATTGAGGAGCTCGCATACCTAAAAAGAGGGGGGAAACATTATTATTATTATTTTTTAATAATCAAAAATCGCAATTACACAATGAGAAAAAGGAGGGAGATAGAGATAGAGACAGATACGCAAATGCAATAAAAATGTTTTTCTTAATTTCTGAGATTAATAAAAGCTGGTTTTCACCTAGAGGATTCCGCCAAAAGACTCTTTGAGCAGTTGTGTGTGTGTGCAGTATTTTGAGGACGCGAAATGAAGTTTTATACTGTATTGAAGATGAGATTGGGCCTGATGATGAGTCGTGACTTTTGGGCTTTAAGTTATTGGATTGGGTGCGATCGGCCCAACACGGTTAACCGAATCCATTCTTATTTTTTTAATAAATTTACTATTTATAAATAGTCCTAATTTTTTTTGGTGTTTGAAGAAAAACTTGTAGCTTTCTACAATAAATAATTTCCATATTAGGGTTTAGTAGAAATCAAATTCCTAATTTTCACAAATCATTTGATAATTCATAATCAACAAAATTCCACTATAAATTTAAGAAAGTAGCTATGGTTATTCTCGAATCCAATTGGCAAGAACATTTCATGTTTTACCCTAGGATCAATCGAAAAAACAATCCGAAACGATTCCGCCCTATCCGACAAAAAATAATCTAACTCGATATATATACTTTCTCGATTACACTGAATAACTTCCAACACCTTGCTGTGCTGCAGCTGTCTTGGGCTTAGGTTTTTCGACAACAATGGCTTGAGTTGTGAGCACCATTCCCGCAACCGAAGCCGCGTTTTGCAAGGCGCATCTCGTCACCTTGGCCGGGTCTATTACACCGGCTTCCACCAGATTCTCGTATGTGTCGGTCATTGCATTGTAGTAGCCGAATTCCCATTCGCTAGCCCTCACTTTCTCCACAACCACCTCACCTTCGACTCCGGCGTTCTGGGCGATCAGAGCTGCCGGAGCTATTAGTGCCTGCAACAACCACCATGGATATGAAATTCTCATTAAGGAAGAAGAACAAATCAGAATAATAAATAAAATGAAATGGTTGGAAAATGCAATTTCAAAATATATACTAAATCAAACTTTAGGCAATTAATTTTATGTGTAGTTGAGTAGTTATGTATTGTGCAAACCAGCAGTAATTATTGTATAATGAAACATTAATACACTTCTGTCCCAAGTTTATATGCACTGGTTGACCGACACATAGTAAATTAAGAAGAATGTAATTTTTTGAATTTTTGACCAAAAAACAAAGGGTAAAAATGTATTTTAAGTTAAAAAGTAAAGTAGTTGTGTGTAAAGTTTAAAAAGTAGATAAAAAAAAGTATGAGTAAAAGTGTAAAACTGTATTTTAAAATGAAAAAATAGAGTTTTTATTTCCTTTTTAGAGTGTGGATAATTAGTTGAGACATCTAAAAAGAAGTGTGCATAATTAATTGAGACGGAGGTAATATGAATTAATGTAAAAAAAAAACCACATTCTTTACCTTTTGGATAATATCAGCACCCAGCTTCTCCTCTGCATCTTCCAGCTTGTCCTTTATGGCCGGAACATAAGCAGAGAGATGAACTAAGGCGGCCCCACCTCCGGGCACGATGCCTTCCTCGATAGCAGCAAAGGTCGCGTTCTTAGCATCCTCGATTCGGAGCTTTCGGTCCTCGAGTTCAGTCTCGGTTGCAGCTCCGACTTTGATCACAGCAACACCACCGGACAATTTAGCGATCCTCTCGGCAAGTTTCTCGGAGTCGTAAACTGAATCTGTATCGGCCAACTCTCGTTTCAGCTGAGCAATTCTAGCTTGGAGCTCGTCCTTCGATGCAGCATCTGCAATGATGGTTGTGGAGTCTTTGCTTATTTTTATCTTTCTCGCTATGCCCAACTGGTCAACATCAGTGTTCTCGACAAGAAGCCCCAAATCGGATGCTTGGTACTCGGCTCCTGAGAAAAAATAGCGATAATACATACTATAATTAAATTAATATTCCGAGTTATAGAGTCGAGAGTTACACTAGTTCTTATGAGGTTATTAGGAGATAATTTGAAATTCACTAAATGAGGCGAATGAGAGCTTTGGGAGCAAGACAACTTGTTAGATTCTAATTTTCTAGTCCAGCCTACAAGACATTTTCAGGCTAGAAATTTGGAAAGTCACAAGCTATCTTGATCTTGACCTCAGGGTATATCTCTTCTATTTTAGCTTTATTTTATTATTTCAATATACAAAAATAGGTGTGTTCGACTCTGGAATCAGAAAATTACTGTTGGGGTCTACAATAACATTCCATTTCACTCTAAAATCTTAATATCTTATTCGTTTATGTCATCCACTTAGCGTATGAGAATTTTTACCAGTTAAAATCGCAATGTCTTGAAGAAGTGCTTTCCTTCTTTCTCCGAAACCAGGAGCTTTGATTGCAGCAACGTTCAAGATACCTCGGAGCTTGTTTACGACGAGAGTGGCCAAAGCCTCTCCAGTCACATCCTCTGCAATGATTAGTAAAGGCGCTCTTAACTGAGTCGTCTTCTCCAGCAGGGGAATAATGTCCTTGATGGCGGAAATCTTCTGGTCGGTAACCAAAACCCTCGCGTTCTCGAATTCAACAACGAGCTTCTCGGGGTTGGTGACAAACTGCGGGGATATGTACCCTCTGTCGATCTGTGCCAAAGTGAAAAAATGATCCAATCTTCAATTGAGCCAGGGGTAATTTTGGTAATTAATTAGCCTAACTAGTTATATACTGAGATGCATACATACCTCCATTCCCTCTTCCACATCAACTGTGGTCTCGAACGAAGACGATGACTCGATGGACAACACACCATCGGGACCCACCTTATCGACTGCATCAGCAATCATTGCTCCAATGCTCTCGTCATTACCGGCAGAGATCGTGGCAATGGCTGCAATTTTTCAATATTTTCAGTATAATCACTCAAAAATGACAAGGTGAAATTATAGAAACTGAAAATGGTAAACTAAACACGGGTACCTTTGATGTCATCTCGGCCCTTGACGGGCCGAGCTTTATTCTCGAGCTCATCAATCAATGCTGAAACAGTTTTATCAATGCCCCTCTTCAAAGAAACTGGGTTCGCACCAGAGGTAACACTAAGAAGGCCGAGCTTGATGATTTCACGGGCAAGAACCGAAGCTGTAGTAGTCCCATCACCAGCAGAATCGTTTGTCTTGCTCGCGACCTTCACATACGAATTCCAATGTTCCAAATGGTAAATATATTTAAAAAATAGTAAAATCAAACAAAGCACTTTAAGAACTCAACCTCTCTAATCAAAGCGGCCCCGGCATTTTCCATAGCATCGGGAAGCTCTATCGCACGAGCAATCGTCACACCATCGTTGACAACCTTAGGGGACCCGAACTCATCCAACACAACATTCCTTCCTACACAGTATCAATGATAACGGAAAATGTATAACACGACTATTCTACCCAGAGAGCAATAATCACAAAGAGAATTATGAATACGATTTCCAGCTAAGATATAAGATGCCCGAATTACCCCTGGGACCGAGAGTGAGGCCGACGGCGTCGGCGAGCTTGTCGATTCCGGCTTGCATAGCGGACCTCGACTTCTGGTCGAACGCGATCTCCTTAGCATTTGCCCTAACCGCGAACCGATTCATCCCGTGCTTTTGGCCGGCGCACTTCTGAAATTGGCTCACTCTCCTGTTCTTCAATCCCAACTAAACAAAAAAAGAAATTACATTCTTTTTAAATCCATTAAATATAATCTGCATCGGCATACGAGAAAATAGAAAGTGGAGGGGAGGGTAATTGTACTTGATTGGAAGACGAAGGGAGGAGGGAGGCCGTGGAGATAGCATTTGCGGACGCCATTGCCGACTGAATATTGAGAATTTGAATACGGCTTTTGGTGAGATTTTGCGGAAAGAAAAAAGAAGATAACGAAATGTGCCAACGGTAGAAATTAGGGTTTAAGGAAGCGAAAGTGATAGTGTAGAATTCCTAATTAGATAGTACTCGTAGTAGTAAAAAATATTTTAAAAACATTCAAAATCAGAAAATAAATAATCTCATGAAATATTTGAGTTATTTACTAATAGAAAATAAAATATTTGAGTTATTACTAATATAGTAGTATAAGAATTGGAATTTTGATGAATACTTTGTATCTTGTTTGATAAATGCAAAAAATTATTATGAATATTTTGAATTGATACATAAATTATTTAAAACACTTTTAAAATTATTAAAATATTTTAAACAATTTAATGATTATTTTAATAAATTTTAAAATAGGGTAGCGCTATTGCACCCCTAAAAACTCTAAGTACACCACCCTACTAAATTCACCTCTTTAAAATATACTTATTTCATTACTTTTACTTAACACACCACCCATAATATCTATTATACCCTTACTAAAAATTTAAAATACAACTTTATTAATATAACCTAATTATCTTTCAACTCGAACCCTCGCACCAGGAACTCTGTCTACTACGCCAAACCCTCGTGCATGGAGCCAACCTTCTCCATACGTCATGTGCAGTTTTGTACTTTCCACATCCTACTTCTCTCCTCCTTTCTTCTCTTCCAAGTCCAAGAAGGACGGGAAGCCAAAAAATGATCGAGATCAGAAAAACCAGGTGATCAGCCCGCTGCCCGAGCTCATGGCTGATCCCAGCAACACCCGCTCCATTTCCTTCGTTGTGACCCACGAGTAGTACCTCGCAACCGAGATTGTCGAGGGGAGGGTCAAAGAAGCGCGGTTGACTGGTGGACGTTCGGAATTTTTTTGTTCGAGCTTTTGTAATAGAGCCACGCACACAAAGTTGCAAACAATAAAACTAATCACACTCCCTAAAAAGAAAGACGAATCCAAGCTAGAAGCAAATCAAATTCTCGACATCGATCTTACCTAACATTAGCATCACCTACAAAGGCCACAATCTCAATAGACAATAGTCATTCCAGCAGCAAGGCCATCAAGGCCACAAGACAAGCCAGGCGTAGCCATCGAAAAAGTAATAAGGCTTGACCTTGGGATTAATACCTATGCTGATAATCATATCAATACTTTTGGTTTATAATTGCGTTTAAAATCTATCTACAATTATTCAACAATAAAGTATTTGATATGAGAAAAAAATGAAAAAATTGAAAATTCGGACTTGGGTTGAAATAGGGTGTATCGAAGGTAAATATTTCTTAGTTGTACCATCTGTATCGAAATTAAAAAAAGAAGAAGAGAGTAGGTTTTAAGTTAATAAGGATAAATTAGACATTTTAATTGATGGCATAGATGTAAATATTAAAAAGTTGGTGTACTTAGAGTTTTTAGGGGTGCAAATAGGGCTACCCTTTAAAATATTTAAAAATTATGATAAATTAATCACTTAATTTTTTTAATATATTTATAATATTTTAAAATTTATTTTAGAACACCACTCTATGAAATTATTAAAAAGTATTTTAAATTATTTTAAAATATTTTAAACATGCATAAATGGTATGTCAACTTAATATAACATTTCATAATCTCTCAAAACAAATTATAAAATTTAATATTTTATAAACTGTTTTTAATAAGTTTTTTTAAATAAATTTTAAGTGTTCAACCAAATAAACTAATAACCTTTGAGTATTAAATTGTAATATTCGGCTTTAAATTTTTGTAATTAAAGTTATTAAAATAAAATTATATTTAACAATCAATTTTGCTATTTTCAAGACCTTGTGACCTTATGGCTCACGCGAGGATTGACTATTTATTTTCCAAGACCTTATATGGCTTATGGCTCAATACAAATATTCAATTTAATAATGTTGACCAAAAATTTCGTTAAAAGAATCTTAATGTAATTATAATAAATTTTAAAAAATAATGCACATATAACATACTTTATTGATAAAAAATCAAGATTCTTAATCATTTTATTCTCATATAAAATCACGGAAACTTTACTTAGCTTTCAATTCCTCTCCGCATGTCTCAAAAAGGCCATTTTAGTAATTATCAGTCCCCAAAGATTTTGAATTTTAACCAGACAAAAGCTTACTCAAAAATAAAAATAAAAATAAAAATCATTAATATAATATCTTTAGATTCTCAGTTACAAGCGTGTTAAATCGTAGCCATTAAACTCATCAGAACCCGATCCGACGGTCAGAACTCCCCCTCCCCCTATATCATCTCCCCGCCCTTTCTTCCCCCGACAAACCATTTTCTCCCCCCTCTCTAGAAAGAACAAAGAAAAACACACACATTTTTTTTTCGTTTACTTTAACGTCAAACACCACGAAAATGACAATATGGATCCAATGAAATTCTTCGCGACCGCTTTGTGTCTCTTGTTGGCCGCGAGCCCCGCCATCGGCCAAGACGCCGCCGGCGCAGCCGACGGCGGAGCCGCCGCCGGAGGCACCGTCGCAACGGCGAAAGGCCCCGTGAGCATGGAAAACCTCATGGGCTCCGGCGGGGAGCTGAATCCGGCGGCGTCGCAGCTCCTATCGCAGACTCTGCTCAGCAAATTCAACAATTTCTCAGCCTATCTCGGCCCTGACGTCAAGAAACACCTCGCATTTTGCATAAGAGACATGTAAGCACTTTACTCAGATCAAAGATTCGATCTTTACGATCCTTTTGAAATTCGATTTTGTTCGTCGTCTCAGGGACGCCGAGTGGGATCTCGCGTTCAATTTCTCGAAAAACACGGGATTCCTCACCAACTGCCTCAAGATCAACAGGGGTAAAATGTTTTCATTTGTTTTCGATTGATCCAGATGCAGAGTGGAACAGAAAACCTGAATTCTTTTCGACCCACTTATATAAATGTCTAAGCTGTCCAACTTCTCTAAACAGTTTGAACTTTTAGATGATATGTATTATAGATCGTATAAATGTTAAGTTGTTCAACTTATCTAACAGTTCGATCCGCATAAAAACCTGAATTCTGTTCGACCCACTGATATAAATGTCAAGTTGTCTAACTTCTCTAAACAGTTCGACCTTTTAGATGATATGTATTATGGATCATATAAATGTTAAGTTGTCTAACTTCTCTAACAGTTCGATCTGTTGTTATCGAACGCAGATGCTGGGCAGAGGTTGTGCACGGCGGCCGAAGTAAAGTTCTACGGCGCGAGCCTAATAGGAACTGTGAACGACGACGACGGCACGGCCACCACCACCAGCTACCTAAAGCCCAACAAGAACTGCAACCTCACCTCGTGGCCCGCGGGCTGCGAGCCCGGGTGGGCCTGCAGCGCGGGGTCCACCAAAGTCGACCTAAAGGAATCCAAAGAGATGCCTATCCGGAGCATCGAATGTGGGCCCTGCTGCGAAGGCTTCTTCTGCCCCCGCGGCCTCACGTGCATGATACGTGAGTCCTCGTTACTTAACTATCGTTAATTATTTGTTTCTCTCGATTCTGATTCTTTTTCCTCGTAGCTTGCCCGTTGGGAGCGTATTGCCCTTCTGCGAAACTCAACGAAACTACCGCTGTTTGCGATCCGTAAGTCCGTTTTTTTCCCGTATTTTTTTTTCGTAATTTAGAAGTTGATGTAGGTGAAAAATGGTGTAGGTATCGGTATCAACTGCCTCCGGGTATGCCGGATCACACGTGTGGCGGAGCCGATATTTGGGCTGATTTTTTGGGCGGGAAGGAGATATACTGCTCGGCCGGTTTCTACTGTCCGACCACCAACCAGAAAAACCCGTGCAGTCGAGGGTAACGAGTCGCTATCTCCAAGCAAGCTCGTCTTTTTTTTTTTTGTTGTTGTTTTTCTTACGTTAACGTAATCTGTTATGTTTTCGCAGACATTACTGCAGAGCCGGCTCCACTGCTCAAACGAGTAAGACTTTGTTATGTTGGACTTCAGTGCAGTTCAGTTCAGTTATATAAACGAGAACATTTCGTTCGTTTGTTCAGGTTGCTATCAGCTGGCTACTTGCGAGCCGCAAGCCGTGAATCAGAACATCACCGCATACGGCATCATTTTCTTCGTAAGATTCTCTTGATTTTTTTCCTACTTCACTTTAACCAATGCGCGTATTTACATTAATTCGACTACGAAAAACGCAGGGCGGGATCACGTTAGTCCTCCTCATCATCTACAACTGCTCGGGGCAAGTCCTGAGCACCCGAGAGAAGAAGCAGGCGAAGTCCCGAGAGGCGGCCGCGAAGAGCGCCCGCGAGACCGTGCAGGCTCGCGAGAAGTGGACTTCGGTTAAAGAAGTCGCGAAGAAGAGCGCGAGCGAGCTCACGTCGAGCCTCTCGCGGACCTTCTCCCGGAAGAAGTCGGTGAGCCAGGACCCCAAGGGGTCCAAGCCCCCCGACAACAAGAAGAAGAAGGAGAGCAACCTCACGAAGATGATGCGGGATTTGGAAGAGAACCCCGACAGCGAGGAAGGGTTCAACGTGGAAATCGGAGACAAAAACTTGAAGAAGAAGGAAAAGGCGGCCAAGGCGAAACAACTCCAGACTCGAAGCCAGATTTTCAAGTACGCCTACGGTCAGATCGAGAAGGAGAAGGCGATGCAAGAGCAGAACAAGAACTTGACTTTCTCAGGGGTGATATCGATCGCCACGGACTTGGAGTTCGCGAGCCGACAGCCGATCGAGATCTTTTTCCAGGATTTGACTCTGACTCTGAAGGGAAAGAACAAGCATTTGTTGAGGTGTGTCACGGGGAAGCTCGTTCCGGGCCATGTTTCCGCGGTGATGGGCCCGTCGGGAGCCGGGAAGACGACGTTTTTGTCGGCTCTCACGGGGAAGGCGACCGGGTGCACTATCACCGGCTCGATTCTCATCAATGGGAAGGACGAGCCGATGCAGTCGTACAAGAAGATCATCGGATACGTTCCTCAGGACGATATCGTCCACGGGAACTTGACTGTCGAGGAGAATCTCTGGTTCAGCGCTCGATGCAGGTAATACTCGATAAATTAATAACCTCTCTGAAATAATATAATCTGATGTCATACATTTTTTTTTTCTTCTAGGCTCCCAGCTGATATAGGAAAAGCAGAGAAAGTCCTGGTGGTCGAACGAGTGATCGAGTCGCTCGGATTGCAGCCGATACGAGACTCGTTGGTGGGAACAGTCGAGAAACGAGGGATCTCCGGAGGTCAACGGAAACGAGTGAACGTCGGGCTCGAAATGGTCATGGAGCCGTCTCTCTTGATCCTAGACGAGCCTACTTCCGGCCTCGACAGTTCCTCGTCTCTCTTGCTACTCAGAGCCCTTCGTCGCGAAGCCCTCGAGGGAGTAAACATATGCATGGTCGTTCACCAGCCGAGGTAATTTCTGTCGAGTTTTCGTGATTTATGACCTATTCTTTTGGACTTATTCTTCAGTTCAGCCGATTTCAGTCAAAAACTATAATCCGTCTTTCGTTTTTTCTTTCCAGTTACACCTTGTTCAAGATGTTCGACGATCTGATACTCCTAGCTAAGGGTGGCCTAACCGTATACCACGGTCCAGTCAAAAAAGTCGAGGAGTACTTCGCCGGAATCGGAATCGTGGTCCCAGAGAGAATGAACCCTCCCGATTACTTCATCGACATACTCGAAGGGATCGTGAAGCCGCCCTCCACGTCAGCAGTCAAGTTCAAGGAGTTCCCGATGAGGTGGATGCTCCACAACGGTTACCCCGTGCCCCCGGACATGCTCGACTCGGCCGGGGTCCCGCAGGCCTCGGCCGAGGGGTCGGCCCACGGCGGGGGCGCCAGCCCCTCGTCCAAGGTCGAGAATGACGAGTCCCTCTTCACCGAGCTCTGGCAGGACCTCACGTTCACCATCGGGCAGAAGAAAGATCTCTTGAGGCTCAACTTCATCAAGTCGATGGACTTGTCGAATAGGGACACCCCGAGCGTGATGCAGCAGTACAAGTATTTCGTCGGGAGGTAACATTTTTCGACTGGAAAGTTAATTTGTTTTCTATAGATTTGCAGAATTAACGTGGCATGCATGCAGAGTCGGGAAGCAGAGGCTGAGAGAGGCGAGGATACAGGCGGTTGATTACCTGATCTTGCTACTAGCCGGAATATGCTTGGGAATACTTGCGAAAGTGAGCGACGAGACCTTCGGCTCAACCGGATATCTCTACACGGTCATCGCAGTTTGTGAGTTATTACTCGAACGTACTTAAAACCTTAAAACTCCAAAACTCGACGATTGTTTTTTTGTTTTTTTTCGTAGCTTTGCTGACGAAAATCGCTGCGCTGAGGTCGTTCGCCTTGGATAAGTTGCATTACTGGAGAGAGAGTGCTTCCGGGATCAGTAGCTTGGCTTATTTCCTGTCGAAGGATACGGTCGATCACTTTAACACGATAGTGAAGCCTGCGGTTTACTTGTCCATGTTCTACTTCTTTAACAACCCGAGGTCGACTATTTTCGACAACTACCTCGTCTTGGTTTGCCTCGTGTATTGCGTTACCGGCATAGCGTATGTACTCGCCATTTACTTCGAACCCAGCCAAGCACAACTGGTGAGCACTTCTCGTAACATAGTCTGATTCCACATTTAATCGTTTAAGTTTATGAAAAAATCAAATCTCTTTCATATTTAAATAATTTTAGTGAAATTTTGAATGTTATTCATATCTAAAATTTAGTACTTAATAGTTCACTCTATCGTTTTGTCTCGTGTGAAGTAAATTCAATAGAGTGAACGAAATTTCACGAAAAATCGTCAAATATGACGAAATTTGATTTTTCATAAATTTAAAGGACTAAATGTAGAATCTGACTATTTATGTTACAAAACGTTTTGTGATATTATCTGTATTATTATGTATCTTTTACTTAACGGTTTCTTTTTTACTATGAAGTGGTCGGTGTTGCTCCCGGTTGTTTTGACTCTCGTCGCCAACCAAGAGGGAGACACGTACGTCACGAAGATGGCGGACTATTGCTACACAAAGTGGGCGTTGGAAGCGTTTCTTTTGACAAACGCCGAGAGGTTCGATTTTCGATTTTCGATTTTCGATTTTCGATTTTCGTCACTATCACAACTTTTTTGCGATTTTTTTTGTTTTATAATATGTTCGATTTTGTTTCGTGTGAAGGTACTCGGGGGTGTGGCTCATACAGAGATGTGGTGCTCTGAGGCAAAGGGGTTACCATCTGAAGCACTACTACCCTTGCCTCGCCTCTCTTCTGGCCACCGGCGTGGCCAGCCGAGCTTTGGCTTTCTTCTGCCTCGTCACTTTCCAGAAAAAGTAAATCGCGCGAAATGTAGAATTAATGTATGTACCATTGGTTTTTTTTTCGTTTCTCGTAGGGAAAAAACGGAGAGGGAAATGCGGTAACAGACGAGAGAACGTTTTCCGTTGGGTGGGACGAGGGTTGATCGTTCGGCTTCGTCTCGATTTTTCGCAATCACTGGAAGTTGTAGCTGCCAGATTCTTGTTCATTTTTGTGTAATCCAGCAAATGTTTATAGAACAAAAAAAAAAAGACATTTTTCACATGTACTGTATACTACTTATAGTTTACTGATATTGCACTTTTGCCTCGCAAGTCTAATAATTTTATATATATGTCCTTTTATTGCCACGTACACATCCAAATAGGCCAAAAAAAGTGCTTAAAATTAATCATTTTCAATTGAGTACTTCCATTGAAACCTACATCTTTAAACCTAAGTTATATTTCACTTATGTGTGCATATTAAGATTAATAATTTCAATACAATGGCCTAAATTTTCAATTTAAAACTAATTTACCAAAACAATTTTTTTTTGTCCCAAAAAAGTAATTATACTTATTTTGGCATTTAAATTAAGAAATATATTTAAATTTTGACTTTTTATTATAAAGTAAGGAATAAAAATGTCTTGTAAGTTGAAAAAGTTAAAAAAAAATGTGATTATTTTTTGGAGTAATTTTTATTAATATTATGTGATTTGCACAATTGTATTATATTACATTACATTACAAGAATCATAATAATGCACACAATTGATAAATATAACTGCAATAACAAAAGTAGAAAAATAAACTTATAATCACTTTCCAAACAAGAAATCACCCCTCTAAAACAACCTTCAAAAACCAAAGTACCAACCCACAATTACAAGCTACTCAATCAACCCCCCAAAAAAAAATAGTAAAAATTGATGGTGTCCCACAAACAACAGAGGAAGTTAGCCAAGAATCACCTTGAAGAAGTTGATGATGAAAGCTCCATCTCATCAGCTTCTAAATCTTGTAAATCCGATTCCTCTTCGACTTATTCAAATCCTAAACCTCATTCTTTCAACTCCCTCCCAAACTCTATCCGTGGCGACATCAACATTTGCTTCGACGACCTCAAGTCATCATCGACCAACAGCCGTATTTATCATTCCAAGAGCCCGACATTACATTTTACCGATGTCCAACTTATAAGTACCACCGATCCGAGCTGTCTGAGTGGGGTCCACAAGGTCTCCTGGGAAAGGCTGAAGCACAGCCTCGGTTCGACTTTCACTAACATGTCTTCCCTTCAGGTTACAACCGATTATATGTCGTGTGGTCAAAGATTATAATTTATAGTCAAATATAATGTGGTATGTAATTTTCTTAAATTATCATGTTTCTCCAGAAAAAGAAGGGGTTGACTGGGCATAAAAGGGAAGAACTCGAACGAGAGGTAACAAACGAGTCGCTTCTCGACTAAAATTTTAACGAAATTAAAAAACAACCCCTCAGGGGGTGTTTTGTAATTATCGATAATTTTATTTCTCTGTGTTTTCAATGATTCTGAGACGAAAAAACGATATTTAGGTTTCAGTCCTTCACAGCATGTTAGACAATGAAAAAAAGGTGCACCGGTATCTGGAGCAACTCGACCGTCGAAAGGACGGTTCTGCCCTCAAAATTCCGAGTTTCCTTCCCGAAAAAGTGAGTCCTTTTTTCGAATAACGAATATGATCATCTCTCACATTTTTGTCGCTCACACGATTCATTCGACAGATGAAAGAGATACTGGTCGAGCTGGCGATTGTCGAAAACGAGATATCGCGCCTGGAAAGTCAGATCGAGCATCTCAAGTCCGAAGTCAAACACGAAAAGGAATCCAAGTCCAAGGATTCGGGCCGACGTGGGCCCCACCCGAACCGAAATCCGAGCAACGAGAAGGCGGCGGCTTTCGAGCCCAAGGCCATGCATTTCATCAGCAAGGCCATCAAAGGCCCGCCGAAATCGCCTTCTCCGATGAGAGAGCGAAGGAATCCGACCCCAATGCCAAGGGTATTTACGACCTTTTCCTCGAGTAATTAAAATTCTCCAATCAACAATTCTTATTTCTTAACCTTATCATTTTCATTTCAGAGAGGTCGTAATCTCGAGGCTAATGCCGACATTATTCCTCCCAAGGCCCTCTCGACTCCGTTGAGCTCGGTGGAAGAGAAAGTCGAGAAATGGCAACCGAACAAGTTATCCGAAAGCATAATGAAGTGTCTGTTTTTCATTTTCATGAGGCTACTCCGAACCTCTAGAACGATGGAGCTAGAGAAATCGGGGCCCGTTTCTAGGATAAAGAACTTCTCCTTGAGCTTCAGGGCGGATACGAGCTTGAACTCGTCCCAGATTAAAGAGTCGAGGCAGCAAGACCCTTACGGAATCTTTGACTCGGAAGATTCCATACCGAGGGACATCGGGCCTTACAAGAACTTGACTAGGTTCACATCGAGCTCCATGGAAATGAAGCATATCCGGAACTCGAGCTCTGTCCATTTATTCAAGAGATTGAAGTAAGTAAAAAAGATAAACGAATCAACACCCTTCGGAATTTAATGAAGTTTTCGTTTTTCGAAATTCAGGTTGTTAATCGAAGGCCTTCACAAGGTGGACTTGAGATTCTTGAGCCATCAACAGAAGCTTGCATTTTGGATCAACATGTACAATGCTTGTATCATGCATGTAAAACATTTTATCTCATTTCTCATTCTTAATTACAAAATGACCCCTGGATTTTGCTTGATTACAAAAGCACCCCAAACATTTTTTTTTTTGATTCAGGGATATCTTCAATATGGAGTTCCATCTGCTTTCAGCCCTGAAACACTTCTAGCACTCATCAACAAGGTAGCTAGAAACCCGTTTTTATTTATTCAAAAATATCGAGAGTTTTCGATTTTTATCTCTCCCGTTTGATTTAATCAGGCGACTCTCACCATAGCCGGTAACAAGGTCAACGCTCAGGCCATCGAGCATTTTATATTGAGGAAACCAGAAGATAAACTAATCAAAGAGGTACGTTTATTTTGTTGAGTACGGTTTTATATATATCATTATTTCCGCGCGCGTAATTTGATGAATCGTTGCTTTTGCAGATTATTGGCAAAGACGGCACCAATTCTAAGCAAATGATTCTCGGTGAACTGCATGGACTCAAGTCGCCCGATCCGAACATCACTTTCGCTTTGTGTCTCGGAACTCGCTCTTCTCCAGCTGTAAGTGAATCTAAACTCTGGGCACTTTTCGTAATTATTTCTAAACTCAGGGTACTTTTTGTAGTAATATATATACAAGAACAATCAACTTCATATTTTCATTTTTCATCAACTTACCACATAAAACATGCCAAGATATACAGGGTCCTTATTGTAATTATGTCCAAACTCAGGGTACTTTTTGTAATACACAAAAACAATCAACTTCCTATTTTCATTTTTCATCAACTGACCACATAAAACAGGCCAAGATATTTATATACAGGGTCCTTTTTGTAATTATTTCTAAACTCAGGGTACTTTTTGTAACATCCAAAAACAATCAACTACCTATTTTCATTTTTCATCACTTACCACATAAAACAGGCCATGATATACAGGGTCCTATTTGTAATTATTTCTAAACTCAGGGTACTTTTTGTAACATCCAAAAACAAACATCTTCCTATTTTCATTTTTCATCAACATACCACATAAAACAGGCCAAGATAAACAGGGTCCTTTTTGTAATAATGTCTAAATTCAGGGCACTTTTTGTAATATACAAAAGCAATCAACTTATTCTTATTTTCATGCAACAGGCCAAGATAAACAGGGTCCTTTTTGTAATTATGTCTAAACTCAGGGCACTTTTTGTAATATCCAAAAACAATCAACTTCCTATTTTCATTTTTCATCAACTTACCACATAAAACAGGCCAAGGTAAACAGGGTCCTTTTAGTAATTATGTCTAAACTCAGGGCACTTTTTGTAACATCCAAAAACAATCAACTTCCTATTTTCATCAATAAAACAGGCCAAGATATACACAGCAGAAGGCGTGACTGCTGAGCTGGAAAAGTCGAAGCTGGAGTATCTCCAGGCGGCAATAGTGGTGGCAGAGTCGAGAAGGATAGCTGTACCCGAGCTTCTGCTTAGGAACATGAAGGGTTTTTCGGTCGACAATAAGGAGGGTCTGATCGAGTGGGTGTGCGACCAGCTTCCGGCTTCGTGCTCCCTCAGGAAATCGATCGTTGATTGCTTCAGAGGAGCTCATGGTGCTAAGCAATCTGCTGTTGTGGAGAGAATGCCTTATGAGTTTGAGTTTCAATATTTGTTGACTATGTGAATGTACAACTTTTTTTTATAAGAACTATAACTAAATTCTTTTAATAAGACTGATGAATAAATGGAAAACTTTTATTTTTTTCAATTACTTTAGTTTTTAAGTTTAGTTAAAAAGTTTTTTTTTTATTTACATAACAAACAAAGGTGAATGAAATTTTTAAGTAGAGAGAATGTACAAATAAAGTATAGTATAAAATATTTTATTTTTTCTTTGCCGAAAAAATAAAGGGATTTATAAACTATAAAAAATAGAGAGCATTGTTTTTATTATTATAAAGAACTCTTAATTTATTTTCACTTTTAAAATCAAAATGTTACTATATTTTATTGTTTATAAAATAGGATAATCAAATGTTTACATTTTAGGGCAATTATATAATGTCTATTATGCCCTTACACTGTAAACTAGTATATAAATGTTAAATTTTGAAAGTTGCTTTAATTTATAATTAGAATGAATTAGTGATTCTAATTATATAACAATTAAAAGTACTTCTATCTCAAAAATTTCCAATTTTTTTAAAGTATAAGCTAATAAATAGTTTTTTTTTAAATAATTTTCAATATTTATTAAAAATATATATACCAATTTCAACATAATATTAGTAGTAGTATTTATTAAATTTTATTACCGCAGGAAGTCAGGAACATATATTTTCCTTTGTGATATTTATAAAAAACCAATTATTTACTTTTAAACCCATCTCAAAACCCTTTCCCCCATTCGCCGCGAAGCCTAGCACCACGCCTCGGTTTCGGAACCTCTCTCACCGGCGATACTACCACCGGTCATCTTCTCCGTCTTGCATTTAAGGTACTATCTTCTATTCATGTTTTATTTCCACTTATTGTTTATTCTCTGTTCATCTCCGTTTCCTTTATATTCTTTCTATTTCGTTTGGGTAGAGAATGTGTTGGTTCGTTCTCGAGATTTTCTACTCGTGAATCATATATCTTCAGTTATTAATTGTGTTTTCCCAACTGTAATATGCTCGAATCGGTCTAATCGGGAATTTCATGTTTAAAAAGCTCAGAATGTATTGCTTGCCCTAATTGCAGCTCAAAAGAAGAGCTATGGATGATAGTTTGTATGATGAGTTGGGTAACTACATTGGGCCCGAAATAGAGTCTGATCAGGAGAGTTACAGAGATGAGGTCATATATCTTCAGTTATTAATTGTATTTTCCCAACTGTAATATGCTCGAATAGGTCTAATCAGGAATTTTATGTTTAAAAAACTTAGAATGTGTTGCTTGCCCTAATTGCAGTTCAGAAGAAGAGCTATGGATGATAGTTTGTATGATGAGTTGGGTAACTACATCGGGCCCGAAACAGAGTCTGATCAGGAGAGTTACAGGGATGAGGTCATATATCTTTAGTTATTAATTGTATTTTCCCAACTGTAATATGCTCGAATAGGTCTAATCGAGAATTTTATGTTTAAAAAACTTAGAATGTGTTGCTTGCCCTAATTGCAGTTCAGAAGAAGAGCTGTGGATGATAGTTTGTATGACGAGTTCGGTAACTACATTGGGCCCGAAATAGAGTCTGATCATGAGAGTGACAGGGATGAGGAAGACGATGAACTCCCTGACAGGAACGAGGATGAAGAACCTGTGTCCGATGATGAGCGTGGGCCCGGAAAACCGAATGGGTGGTTAGCCACTTTCGAAGATGTTGATATGGAGGGTCAAATTGTCCTAGCAGAGGACAAAAAGTATTACCCGACTGCTGAGGAGGTTTATGGGGAAGAGGTCGAGACGTTAGTTATGGATGAAGACGAGCAACCACTCGAACAGCCTATCATTAAGCCCTTGAGGAATCTTAAGTTTTAGTTGGGAGTCAAGGATTGGAGCTAAGCAATCTGCTGTTGTGGAGAGGATGCCTTATGAGTTGGAGTTTCAGTGTTTGTTGGCTATGTGAATATTCAACTTTCTTTTATAAAATCTATAACTAAATTCTTTTATTAAGACTGATGAATAAATGGAAAACTTTTTTAGTTTTTAAGTAGTAGTACTACTCTTTAATTTTAGTTAAAAAGTTTTTTTTTTTTTTATTTACATAACAAACAAAGGTGAATGAAATTTTTAAATAGAGAGAATGTGCAAATAAAGAATAGTATAAAACTATTCTAGTATTATTGAAAAATAGAGAGCATTGTTTATATTATTATAAAAAACTCTTAATTTATTTTCACTTTTAAAATTAAAATATTATATTTTATTGTTTATAAAATAGGATAATCAAATGTTTTTATTTACATTTTAGGACAATTATTAAAATTTATAATTTCTATTATGCCCTTACATGCATGTATACTTATATATTAATATATATTACCGGTTCTTTTTTAACCGAAAATGTAAATATATATATGAGACCAAAAAGGTTAGGCCGAAACCTTTACATCATAATCTGAGCATACCCGGTAATACCCAGTAGAGAACAACGGGAGAGATTAGACTAGCATACGGACAAGCTCGAAGTCTAGTCATAACTCTCCAAAACACTCTCAATGTCAAAAGATTCTATCTAAATATATAATCAGGATGAATGCTAACATAGCTCTGCATACATGAATCTGAATAGCCCTAGTAATAGCCGTCTCTGAAATGATCTTCTGCTCGAAGATATGTCGATTCCTCACATTCCAAATGGTGTAGACAGTCGTGGCAAGAGCAATCCTCCTAAGCTTGTTCTTCGGAAGCGTCCCTCGAACTTCTTTCTTGATCCACTTCAGCGCACTCAGTATAATAGACATGTTTCGTTCAATGCCCACCCACATTCGGATAGAGCCCTAGATGCGGGATGTAACGGGGCACGAAAAGAACATGTGATCTAGTGACTCCGGTGCAGTCCGACAGTAGACACGAGCAGGATCAATCCTCAGGTAGTCAGACGATCGCACGTAGGAAGCTTCCCTTTAGCACAGAGCCAAAGTGTAAAGGAATGCTTCGGTACGAGAAAAGGTCTCCAAACGTCTCTAGCCCAAGGCTTCTGGGTACCCCTCGGACAGAAATACTCATAGGCCTTGGCAGTCGAAATGGTACCCCTCGGACGGAAACACTCATAGGCCTTCGCACGAAACATATATATTACCTGTTCTTTTGGATTTAATTTCAGTGGATTTCAGTTCTGTTCTGAACACTTTAGTTCAGCTCGATTGAGTTCGTATCAAAATAAATTAAAATGAAATAAATAAAAAATAATTTCAATCTATAATTTTAAATATACAATATAATTCTTATCATAATATTATTAAATATTTTTTAAAAAATATTTAAAATTTTATAAAAATTATTATTATTTTTATAAAAAAATTAATCCAGTTTCGTTCAGATCTCGCTTCATTTTTGTGTTCGTCAGTTTAGTGATTTTAGTCCAAAAGAACATGTCCTAAAAATGTTAAATTTTATAGTTTGTTTTAATTTATAATTAAAATAAATTAGTGATTCTAATTATATAAAACAATTAAAAGTATTCATATCTCCCAAATTTCCAAAAAAAATAAGTGTTTATAAGCTCATAAATAGTTTTTTAAAAATAATTTTCAATATTTATTAAAATTAAAAAGATACAAATTTCAACATATAGTACAAAAAATAAGTGTTTATAAGCTCATAAATAGTTTTTTAAAAATAATTTTCAATATTTATTAAAAAAGATACAAATTTCAACATATAGTAGTACACTTATTAAATTTTATTACCGCAGTTTTTTTTTTTGCTTTGGGATATTTATAAAGGGATATTTATAAAAAAAAATTATTTACTTTTAAATTGTTGGGGTATATGGCGGTCGCGATATTCTAATACGGAGTATTGCTTAAGTTGAGCAAACCCCATCTCAAAACCCTTGTCCCCATTCGCCGCGAAACCTAGCACCAAGCCTCGGTCTCGGAACCTCTCGCACCGGCGACACTACCACCGGTCATCTTCTCCGTATTCGTTTAAGGTACTTCTATTCATGTTTTTTCTTTTACTTATTGTCTGTACATCTCCGTTTCCTTTTTTGTTCTTTCGATTTCGTTTTTGTGGAGAATGTGTTGGTTCGTTCGCGAGATTTTCTACTCGTGAATCATATATCTTCAGTTATTAATTGTGTTTTTGCTACTGTAATATGCTCGATTCGGTCTAATCGGGAATTTCATGTTTAAAAAACTCAGAATGTATTGCTTGCCCTAATTGCAGTTCTGAAGAAGAGCTATGGATGATAGTTTGTATGATGAGTTCGGTAACTACATCGGGCCCGAATTAGAGTCTGATCAGGAGAGTGACAGAGATGAGGAAGACGATGAATTCCCTGACAGGAACGAGGATGAGGAAGCTGTGTCCGATGATGAGCGTGGGCCCGGAAAACCAAATGGGTGGTTAGCCACTTCCGAAGATGTTGATATGGAGGGTCAAATTGTCCTAGCAGAGGATAAAAAATACTACCCCACTGCTGAGGAGGTTTATGGCGAGGAGGTCGAGACGTTAGTGATGGATGAAGACGAGCAACCACTCGAACAGCCTATTATTAAGCCCGTGAGGAATCTTAAGTTCGAGTTGGGAGTCAAGGATTCGTCAACCTATGTATCCACACAGTTCCTCTTGGGACTTATGTCGAACCCTGCCTTGGTTAGGAATGTTGCTTTGGTTGGGAACTTGCACATTGGGAAGACTACGTTCATGGACATGTTGATCGAGCAGACTCATCACATCTCAACCTTTGATCTTAACACTGAGAAGCACATGAGGTATACGGATACAAGGGTTGACGAGCAGGAGAGGAGGATATCCATAAAGACAGTTCCTATGTCACTTGTTATGGAGGACAGCAGTTCTAAGTCGTTCCTTTGTAACATTATGGATACACCCGGTCATGTTAACTTTTCGGATGAGATGACTGCTGCTCTCAGGCTTGCCGATGGAGCAGTGCTGATTGTGGATGCCGCAGAAGGCGTGATGGTAAGTTTTCCTTATATATTGAGTTTTTTCGTACTGAAATTGGTGTTGTAGGTTTGTATGTATAGAAAACAATTTAAGTAAATTATGTTCATAAGGCACTTTTATCTGGACTAATGAGTCAACGTATGTCTTGCTTAAGATGACTTAGTGAACTGCAGCATACCCTAGCACCTAAAGAAAATTATTACAGTACTGTACATCCTTTTGTAAATATTTTCTTTTAAGATATTTCTTAGATAGTGCTTCTGTTTTTTCCAGCCAATTTCATTGAATATAGTAATTCTTACTTTCACAAATCTATTAGCAATGTAGATATCATGATTCATTTGCCTTTTGAATTGATTGTCTAAGATTGATTTTGATTATAAATTTTATTTGATGTACATGCATTAAAGTTTTACTTTGTTAACAGGTTAATACAGAGAGGGCAATACGCCATGCAATACAGGATCGGATTCCCATAGTAGTGGTAATAAACAAGGTAATAATTCAAACCTGATGGTGATTTATGAAATCCTGTTTTTCCCATATGCTCGTCATTGAAATTTGAATGCCTAATAATATTTACTCACTTCTTATTTATTTCATTATTAATCAGGTTGACAGATTGATTACTGAGCTGAAGTTACCTCCAAAGGACGCCTACCATAAGCTAAGGCACACAATTGAAGTCATCAACACAAACATTGCAGCGGCATCATCAACAGCCGGAAATGTTCAAGTCATTGATCCAGCTGCAGGAAATGTTTGCTTTGCAAGTGCCAGTGCAGGATGGTCCTTCACATTGTTGTCCTTTGCCAAGCTCTATGTCAAGCTCCATGGTGTTCCATTCGATGCTAATAAGTTTGCATCCCGCCTTTGGGGTGATTATTATTTTGATCCCGATACCAGAGGTTTCAAGAGAAAACAACCTGCCGGTGGAGCTGATAGGTCCTTCGTACAGTTTATTCTCGAACCACTTTACAAAATCTATAGCCAAGTGATTGGGGAACACAAGAAGAGCGTGGAGGCAACACTTGCAGAACTCGGGGTGACTCTGAGCAATGCAGCTTATCGACTGAATGTTAGGCCTCTGTTGAGATTAGCATGTAGTTCTGTTTTTGGTAGTGCCACGGGATTTACAGACATGTTGGTTCAGCACATTCCCTCCGCTAAAGACTCTGCACCTCAGAAGGTTAGGCACTTCTACACTGGGCCCACAGATACCCCAATCTTTCGGGCCATGGAGAATTGTGATGCGTCAGGTCCTCTAATGGTTAATATAACGAAGCTTTATCCTAAATCGGACTGCAGTGTATTTGACGCCTTTGGAAGGGTCTACAGTGGAGAAATCATGACTGGCCAGACTGTACGGGTGTTGGGAGAAGGTTACTCTCCAGATGATGAGGAAGACATGACTGTGAAAGAGGTGACAAAATTATGGGTTTATCAAGCTCGGTACAGGATCCCAGTAAGCAAGGCCCCACCGGGTTCTTGGGTTCTTATTGAAGGCGTGGATGCTTCTATTATGAAGACCGCCACACTTTGCAACTTAGAATGCGATGACGATGCCTACATATTCAGGCCTCTCCAATTCAATACCCTTCCTGTCGTGAAAACGGCTACTGAACCTCTGAATCCAAGCGAGCTTCCAAAAATGGTGGAGGCTCTTAGGAAGATCAGCAAGAGCTACCCATTAGCAATTACGAAAGTTGAGGAATCTGGTGAGCATACTATTTTGGGTACCGGAGAGTTGTACCTGGATTCTGTAATGAAGGACCTCAGAGAGCTTTACTCGGAAGTGGAAGTCAAGGTACTTTCTGTCTTTTCGTTTTTTAGAACAAAAAAATCTAATGTGATGCTTCCACTATATCATAATTTATTTACTTTTTTCTAAATTATGATTAGGTGGCAGATCCTGTTGTCTCGTTCTGTGAAACAGTTGTAGATACCTCTTCGATGAAATGCTTTGCCGAAACTCCAAACAAGAAAAATAAAATTACAATGGTAAGTTAACTACATTACCGTGTATGATGTATATGAAAAAAAGAAGTTTTACTTATTTATTCCATTTCGATTTTCAGGTTGCGGAGTCACTGGAAAAGGGACTGGCAGAGGACATTGAGAATGGTGTTGTAAGTATTGACTGGCCTAAAAAGAAGCTTGGAGTCTTTTTCCAGAAGTATGATTGGGATGTGCTTGCTGCACGTTCCATTTGGGCATTCGGTCCTGATAAGCAGGTGAGTTCTCCTGTTATTGTAGTTTTCTACTTCACTTCAATTTCCTGTTCTTCCTAGTCCTTAACTGAGTTGATTGTGGCCTTTTCTTTATAATATATAAGTGCAACAATTAAATTTTTCTATTTATATCAGGGGCCTAATATTCTATTAGATGACACACTACCGGGTGAAGTAGACAGGGACTTGCTTAATGCCGTAAAGGATTCTATTGTTCAAGGGTAAGTTCATTTTAGATCATGTGCTTTGCGGTGCCTGTTTTTATTCCCTAATATGCAATCACTAATTTCATGTAATCTTGACAGGTTTCAATGGGGCGCTAGAGAAGGACCTCTCTGTGATGAGCCGATCAGAAATGTAAAATTCAAAATAGTTGATGCCAAAATTGCCTATGAGCCATTGAACCGTGGAACAGGTCAAATCATCCCGACCGCCCGACGTGTAGCCTACTCATCTTTCCTCATGGCATCACCTAGGCTTATGGAGCCTGTTTACTATGTGGAGGTAAATACATTTTTTATCATCGTATTTAGGCTCGTTTTTTTTTTTTCTTTTTTTTTTTATAGCTCAAATTTTGTTGGTATTGTTACAGATACATACCCCGATTGACTGTGTTTCTGCCATATACACGGTGCTGTCGCGTAGACGTGGTCATCCCATTGCAGATGTTCCGCAACCAGGGACCCCAGCCTACATTGTTAAGGTATAAAGATTTACTGAAATAGTTCTCAATAATTCTGCCTAATTATTTAGCGTTTATTAATATCTGTTTTGGACTTGTAGGCTACATTACCTGTGATAGAGTCGTTTGGTTTTGAAACAGACCTGAGGTATCATACTCAGGGGCAGGCATTTTGTCAATCGGTCTTTGATCATTGGTCTAATGTCCCTGGAGATCCGCTCGATAAAAGTATAGTCCTACGTCCATTAGAGCCAGCACCAGTTCAGCATTTAGCTCGTGAGTTCATGGTGAAAACAAGGCGTCGTAAGGTAGTATTTATTAACTCCCCTTCTCATCTCGTTTTACTTTATTTTAAATAAAAATAAATTATGGCTGTATGTTTTTTAAAGATGGAAAGCCTAACTTTGCGTTTTTTTTTTGTTTGTCAGGGAATGTCTGAGGACGTGAGCATTAATAAATTCTTCGATGAGGCTATGGTTGTCGAACTAGCTCAGCAGGCTGCCGATATCCACCTACAAATGATATGAAGACATCTTGATCTTGATTCATGCGGGTTTCCTGATTCTTATGCGAGGGACATTTTCCTGCCCTTAATTTGTGCGTATTGGTAAAAAAGAACTGTTGTAGAAAAATGGTTTTTCAACTTGGAATTTCAATCCAAACAAGAAATTACGTTAGAATTAATGACATTTCAGCTTGTTAATTTCCTGGTTCATTGATTTTCAAGCCTAATTTTAGTTTGAAGTGATTAAGAAATGAAGTTGATAGTACGTTTTATAGATTAATATTTGCATTGTGAATCTGTGATAATTGGTGCAACATTATTGACAGTAGATGCAACTATAAGAACAGATTCATCCACAAACTTAAGTATTTATATAATTAATATGAACAGAATCATCCACAAACTTAATTATTTATAATTAATTAATTCATGCTATTTGTGTTGTCTCACACCACAATTCATGCTACCGTGTCTCTCCTCAACACTTATTTTAAAATACAAGTAATTTGATATTTTCATATTAAAATAAACTTTTTTTGAATTTTACTATTTCAGTTATTCGCTTGAACAACAAAAATATTAGTTTTAATTAAATTTTGTATTAAAAAATGTTGAATTTATTTTTAGGAGACAGATGGCACAAATCTTGATTAAAAAAATGTTGTTAGTAGTATTTATAAATTCACAGCATTCATAATTATTTAGTTATAAAATAAAATAATATATAATTTAATTATAAAATGCCATTATTTAGAAACTATCTAAAGTAAAAAATCTATAAATTAATACTCGATTGATTAATAACCTCTTTAAATTAATAGAATCATTATCCGACTTGGTTTTTTAAATGAAAAAAAATACTCGATAAATTAATAATCTCTTTAAATTAATAAAATATAATACTCGATAAATTAATAACCTCTCTAAATTAATAAAATTTTAAGTGACGAGGCTATTAATTAGTAGAGGTTTTACTGTACTACTCGAATAAAAGCTCTAAATAATAACCCATCATCAAAACATAGTATTTCACCTTACCGACTAAATATAATAACTCCATACACATATTATACATACCATATATGTTTAATTATACGTATAGCTCGGATCTCATCAACAATCGATCAAACTCTACGGGCCTTTGCATTGACCATTTTCGACTTGCTTTGGTGTGCATGAATGGTGACCACTATCCTCGACATCCACCTTCCCGTGGTGGACTTCTTCGTACTCGTTCGCCTCGTTTTTTTCGGTCGCTAGGGCCCCACCACCAGACACCGCCGAACCAGAGCTTGTAATCACATTCACAATTAGCAGTAAAACCACCACCACCCTCATCGCTTCTTATTCCACGTTTGTATATGTATGTATATATATATGTAGAATAATGTTCTATGTGTATTTATAGTGTCATATATTCCCTAATGATAATATGTGAACAAATAAAATAATAATATGATTCAATGAAATTCTTACACGTGAAAAAAGTCTCCACCAAAATACGCAAGTTTTAGTGGGATGCCCATAAACTGCATTACTGCGACATTATTATCATGCCATTTTCCATATGGTTCAATATCATATACTTCACTCTTTTTGTGTCAAACTTATAACATTTTATTTGTAAAATACAAATAAATTGTGTATATTTGAAACTGAAAAATATGTATACTGATAAAAAAAATTGTGATATTTATTTATTTAACAAGTAAAAACTAGAAAAGTAAGTAAGCAAAGTTGTAAGATTAATAAAATATAATCCCTTTGTGACACTTTTTTTTTTTAAATACAAAAGAAAAATGTCTATAAATAAAAAACAGAAGGAGTGTTTTTTACTATAAGTTTTATAATAAAATAGATGATACATTTTTTTTAATATTTTACCACGTTTTTTTAGTATTATATCACGTTTTTTTTATTATTATATTTTATGAATTTTTTCTTAGACATTATATTTTGTAAAATAAGATAAGAGTGTAAATAATATCAGTCCCCCCACGTTGAGCACCAATCCATACCCAAATACATAAATTTTTTTAATTTAGAAATTGTTCCAGTTTATTCTTACAATTATAAATAATACTTTTAATGTTCCACACATATTTTGTATTCTCTACACATAATTATTATTTGTGTGCTTTCACTTGTACTTAATATTTTATTTTAACTATTTTTATTAATATTTTATTTTTACTATTTTTTAACATAATTATTATTTCTATGCACCATATATATATATATATATATATATATATATATATATATATATATATATATATATATATATATATATATATTTTAAATACTACTTTTAATGCTCCACACATATTTTGTATTTTCTACGCATAATTATTATTTTTAGCTTTCACTCGTACTTAATATTTTATTTTAACTATTTTTTAACATAATTATTATTTTTTATATATATTATATATATATACGATCGACTTTCGGATTAAAGCTACATAATTATTATTTCTATGCTCCATATATATATATACCTTCAGATCGACCTTTACATAGCATGGATGCTGAAGTTGGAGGCTCAAGTTGGAGCTAGTAATCCCTCAATATCAAAGAGGTAATGCCATTATAACTCTACTTGGAAAACAAATGAAAAAATCGTAAACATCAACTCACAACATTTTTAACTTATGAGGTAACAAGTTAACAAAGGTCAGGGTAACTATCAATATTAGTTGATTCATACAAAAACTAGTTAAACAGATTGCAAATAATTTTATATTTCATTTCAACATTTATTAAAGTAATTTTACTTTTTTTTTGTAATATTTTACAAAATGTTACAAAGTATACTCACGGTATTTATAATTATTATTTTTATGCTCCATATATATATATATATATATATATATATATATATATATATATATTTTAAATACTACTTTTAATGCCTCACGCATATTTTGTTTTCACTACTTAATATTTTATTTTAATAAATTTTATTAATATTTTATTTTAAATATTTTTTAACATAATTATTATTTCTATGCTCCATATATATATATATATATATATATATATATATATACTAGGGGGTCTCGTCTTGCGAAGCAAGACGAACGCCCATGCGACTCGATACAGCCATAGTGCAAAACATGTTGCATTCACAACTAATTGAAAATAATGCATAACAATAAGCAAGAATAAATAAATGAAGAAATTTGTATCCATGAATGAGCAAATATCTATTATTTTGTAAAATCATGTGAAGCTCCTGAGAAATGAGTTGACAACTTAACAAAGGCATAAAAAAATGTAAGGAATCTTAAGAAGCTGAGCTGGAACCCCTGAAAAACCCCTGAAAAATCAAGAAGACAAAATCCCTGAATGTGCAAAAACAATCATTGAGGATAATCATGTGAACTAAGCATGTAATTTGTACAAACCACATAACTTGTATCACAGAAGAATAAAAGTATACATAATAAGAAACACATGGGTAGTCCATGAAACTTGGTATCATCAAGCTTAAGGCATTGTGCAAAAAACAATATAAATATACAAACTAATATCAAGCCTAATAAGTCAAAACTGTTAAATCCAAAATAACATTCAAAACATTAGAGAAGTAATCATGTATTTCATTCAAACTGCCCTTTTTGGTTCTTGTATTTGCATCGTCTTTAATGACTGCATATGGAGGAGAGTTGAAATTGTATCACTTCACATGCATGCTACATCAACTCGAATGTAGACATGTTCTTATGAAAGAAGGCGAAACAACAATATACTAAAAAAATCCAATACAAATCTTGAATTAAAGGAAAAAGGTAAACATAAAACACACACATACTCACCTGCTGAAATCTTGTATTATCATCCATCTATCAGAGAATGCAACCTTTTTCTTAATATGGAAACTTTGCTAGCCTCAATAGCCATCACACTAAACAGTAAACCCATTAACCGATAATCTTTAAGTAGAATTCAAAATTCGATGCAGCAAGAAAAATATTTGTTTGGACTGTTACTCTACCGCAACCGTTTTAGAGATATAACAATACAATGGAATGATTGACCAGACTTGCCTCATTAGGTGCGACATGCTCGGAGTGCAAGGGGAAAATGAAGAACCACGAACTAAGCTGCAAAATTATGTTAAAAGAGTTGGATTTAGAAACTGAAAGGACATCGTTAGAAAAGTAATATTAAATATTATTAGTAATAATAATAATATAAATAAGGAATATGGTACCCCCTGAAAAATTTTATTTTCAGGTTTGGCGTAAATTACAGACTCGGCTCCATTTTAAAGTTGTTCCTTTATTCTGGTCTGCATTCTTGTGCTATATTGTCGTGCATACCAAACAAGTTTCTCAGTAAGCTTTTAACATAAAAACAAGGAATCCTGGAGTTTCTTAGTAGGCTTTAACATAAAAATAACAACGCATAAGAACATTTTGATCCTAAACGAAGGTCAATAAAAGTATTTATCATACTAATACAATATTGGAACTAACCTCATCTTCGGTTGCCCATTCTACTTTATCAAAGAAGCCATCATAAATAGTGGAGGAAAAAGCTGAGGTGGAAGATTTACAATACGCTGAGAGATCATAAGACCAACTTCCTGTGTATGGTCTCTAACCAAAGACCCAAGTTTAGCTATTACATTCGTGTCCTTGCACACTTTAAGGCGGTAGTCCGTGAGCTCAACGATGCATTTGCTTTCCTGATACAAAAACAGAACAGAGAAATGAAGCTTTAAAAAAAAAAAATGAGTTAATTTGATAAATATACAAATTTTAATTGTTTACCTTGTACCTTCCTAGATTAAGAGTTGTGACAACAGACTATATTCCATCATCTTAGTCATTCTTTATCTTCACTACGGTCCCGACTTTCGGCTATCCTAAAATCAAGTTTACAAAGCCACTGAGATCCCAAACCTTATTATCAAGGTACATCTGTGGAAGGGTCTTCACTCCATTGAAGTCGCTCGGTTTCTAATAAAAGAAGACAAAATCTGCTTGAATCGTTCCCTAGTCAAACAAATAATATTGTGATAAATTTATCAATTAAACCATATCAGATGGTGGAGATAATGGTGAACACAGCAAACTTCAAAATCTTCGCTATCGGATTGTTTGATTTGAGCATTACCGTGTTTCGGAAAACCGTAATCTACAAATAAGCACTTAAATTTGAAATGAATTACTACACTAATTACCAGCAAATCAAATCGAACGATGCAATAAATAATAAGCACTCAAATTTAAAATGAATTACTACACTAATTACCAACAAATCAAATCGAACAATGCAATAAATCGGAGGGGAAAGCATACCGGGAGTGTGTAACTCGGTTTTCCGACTATTTTTGTTGACCCTTTTGCTCGAAAAGCCATAGATATTGACTGACCAAATGGAGAGAAAGTGAGCCGAATATGCCCCGATGATTGTTGATGTTTTTTTGGTTGCCTCGGCATACTGTAAGTCTACACAAATTTCAGGGAAAAAAATCCTCGTGTTGGCTGTTTGGTGTCGTCGCCGGATGATAGTTGTTAAATCCGAAACATACATCTAGATTGAAATCAAAGCAACAACACTACGTAAGAAAATCCAATATAGAAGGGCAACAAAGTGAATACACATATATACACACATAAAGAAGTAAATCAACACAAGTAACTTTGATCAATTTTTTTATTCCGAACAATTAAACCCTGGCCTCACCAATTTCAGCGCCAAGGCGGAGACGAGAATATTCGACGCACAGTCTCATGCCGGTAGACGAAGAGCTTATGGCTATGCAGATCCTCATCGATATCCTGCGGTTGACCGTCTATGATCAACGCCTTGCTGTTAGTTCCTGTGAAACTACTTCCTCCGGCCATATGAACTGGGGATGAGGCGGCGACAAACGTACGAGAACCAGAACCGGCGGCGAACGAGAAATCGGTGCACTGCTTTTTGGCGTAGTTGGAATGGGCAAATTCTAACTCTGTTATCTTGAAGGTTTTGGAATTTGAAGGAGAAATCATAAATTGGGAATGAGAAATGGATTTGAGGCAATTGGAGAGAGAAGGAAGAAGCGGATTTAGATCTAGTTTACAATTCCTATAAGGCAATGAAAGTGAAATTGAACGAAAATTGATTCTCAAGAACAAGAATTCATTTGACCGCGAAACTGACCGAAGAGCAAAAGGTTTTTACCTGCCTGAGCACCACAAAATACACCGGTCGCAGCCACTCCGGTGAGGTCGGGAACCCGCTACCGCAAACGTCCCGCGCCTTCAATCTTCTGCAGAAGGTGATTGAAAATTTCTGAAGAAGAAGATGAGCTCTGTTATTTGTTTGTTCTTTTTGCCGTAGAGAGTGAAATTAATCTTTTATGAAATTAAAAGAGGGAGGCAGGTGGAGGTACACGTGCCTGTAGGAGATGAATTTGAGGACACGTATAAATCTTTTTTTGCATAAAAATTAATTTACCTAATTTACTTACAACATACTACATACATGATACATACACTTGTATTACATATAGGTCCATAACGTGGCACCCTTCCCCTTCTCTTTATATATATAATGATATATATATATATATATATATATATATATATATATATATATATATTAAAGTATTCAAAATATTATAAAATATACCTTTAACCCCATAGATCATTCCATAATAAACCAGAAATTAGGTTCGAGATTTATCTGAAAAATTATTTAATTTATTTATACATTAAATATGAAAAGAGGTTTAGATGTTTTTGCAAAATTATTTAATTTATTTATACCATAAATATGAATTGTGAATTTATTTTTAAGTAATTAAAATACCAATTTGAATAATTGTGATTTATTTAATATTATAAAATAAATCAATTATTTTAATTATTACATGTAATTTTTTTTTCAAAATTATCCATTCATATCTCTTTACACTATATATTTGATACAATTATTTTTGAAACAATTAAAATTATGTAAATATCAATTTATCTTTATCATAAAATTGAAATAAAATTAAAATTAATAATTAAAAACTAAATAAATAATAATTTATTACTGTAAAATTTATAAATAAAACAAGTTGTTAAAAACAATTTGATTACTACAAAAATTTAAATAACTTATCATCAAAATCTCATAAAAATAACCCTATTCAAATAATTTACTATAATTTTCAATAACTTTACAAATATATTTTTGTAAATTAATTATTTTTTGTTTAAAATATTATTATTTATTTATAAAATATATACACCTTAATTAAAAATTCAAAATTAAAAAAAAAAAAGAAAAAAAAAGAGACAACACGTACTTTTCCTTCTGTAGTATACATTCGGAGTCCCAACATTATATTGCCCCTTGCTTATATCATCCTTCTCAGTTCGTCCGTCCGCCGTCGCCGTCAGTCATCCTCACCGGTGCCTCCCATCCGAACCCCAACATGGCAACATGTACATAATCTTTAGTCTCTCTCATTTTTTATTGTTATATCCGATTTCATTGGAAGCTTCTAAAATCGGTTATGCAACTCGCTTCTCGTTTCGATCTTACTTATAGATTCATTTTACCTTTACAGCTGATAGATGTAGTGAAAATACGTGCAGGAGCTTAAATCGGTTGGATTCATTTTAATCTAATTATTTTTAATTTTTTTTCATATATAAAAAATTATTTTTGGTAATTTTATTTATATAACATCTTAAATTACCAAATAAATTAACATTTTATAAGTTTATATATCTATTAACAACTTATTTATTAAATAAGAAATAACATCTTATCAGTTATTAAAACAACTTATAAGACGGAATATCTCATAATCTCTTTTAAATAAACTCGTCCAAACGGCTGCTCCCTCCTCGCAGAATTTACAATATACTCCAGCTGTCCCACACTAATAGTCATAGGTGGTCAACATTGACTTTTTTTGTCCATACAATACATAGTATAAATAATATATAAATATTATGAAAAAATTACTTAAATAAAAAGTTAATGTTGACCACTTAAGACCATTAGTGTGAGACAGATGAGATGAGTATATACTCATATATTTGTAATACTATTGCTTACCCAACAATATTTTGTAGTACTCCCTCCTTTCCATGCAATTTTTTTTTTTAAATTACAAAAAAGGTATTGTAATTTGTAGTATCTTCTTTGGATGAGGTAGTAGTATACTTAGTACTCCCTCCTAGCAGAATTTACAATATATATTTTCTTTTCCACTACTTTCTTTGTAAATTACAAAATAAGTATGCAATTTGAAATACGTAAAACTTTTTTTTAAAATTACAAATAAAATATTGTATCTTCTTTGAAACCAAGGTAATAGTATACTTAGTACTTCCTCCTCGCCGAATTTACAAGATATACTTTCTTTTCCACTACTTTCTTAATTTCTTTTCTTTGTAAATTTATGCAATTTTAAATACATATATTTTTTCTACTATTTTTTTTTTAAATTACAAAATAAGTATGCAGAACCGGAACGAGTGCTTATGTTTTTATTAAATTAAATTTATTTTATATTAAATTTAATTAATTAATTTATAAAATAAATACTCTATTTTACAAAAGAAAAAGTAAACGGCGTGCTTTCTCTATTTTCATCTAGAGCAGAGATCCGGAGTTTCAACACTATATCACCCATTGTCTACATTACATCAGCCTTGTACGTCCGTTCGTCAGTCATCATCTCCGGCGCCTCTCATCCGAACCGCGACGTGTACGTTCTCTTTTTTTTTTTTAAAGCTTTTGAAATCGACTATGCAGCTCGCTTCTCGTTTCGATCTTACTTACAGATTCATTTTTACCGTTTTACCTGAACAGTACGTATATCAGCACGTATAACGGTATAAGCTTGAATCGGATGGATTCATTTCTAATTTGATATTTTGTTGTGATTCTGACGATGTATCTGTAAAAAAATTGTGATCGATTGAACAATCATTTTTCTTAAATTGTAGTACAACGATTTAAGGAAATTGTTTAAGATTCTTCGGGAGGGCGTTAAAAGTACGCGAATCGCGACCGTTACTGTTTGTTTATGCACATTGTGTTTAATATATCATTGTCTTCTTTTTTCTTTGGTTGCAGCAAAAATCTCTGGGATTCAATCCTGGGTCTGAAAATCCATGTCACTGTTGCAGCCCCCTTGCAGATATCTCCAGCAACTCTTGACGAATCGGGTCCAAAAGTAAAGAAATCGACCATTCGCCTTACTGCAATGGATTTTATTAACTGATTGTTTCGTTTTTCGTCCAAGTATTTATGCAGAGTGCTTTAATGTTTGTTCACATAATTGTGCGACTTTCACTTTTTCAGTTTGGAGAAAGGAGTTGAGTTAGACTGCCAGTGGGTTGAATTCGATGATGTCCGATACCATATTCAGGTGATACTAATCTTGTCGGGTATTTTGGAATCATCATCATCTGAAAACCTTCATTATTTACAGTTATAATTCATTGCATCATGTGAAGAATCAAACTCTCTGATCTCGGAAATCTTTTGCAGGCGACTGTGAAGAGTCCAAATATCCTTCTACTATCGCTATCATTACCCTCCCCGCCTCCAGAATCTGTATCTTTCGGGGGACTTCCCGAGGTAGCTATAGAAGCAATAAAAGCAGCTTATGGAGGGGTTTTACAAATTCTTGACCCTCCAAGGGATGGTTTTAATCTCACAGTCAAACTGAACTTGTCCAAACTTCCACCAAATGAAGGTTCAGTGAGTTCCCTCTGTAAGGTCATCCCTTATGTGATATGGTCCATTTGGAGTTCCTTTTGTAGAAAACTTTGAGTTTTTTCGTCTTGTGATTTATTTTTATACGTCGAAAACCAAAAAAGTAAGATTATAATTTCCTTTGATCACTAGTTTTTGTTTGCAAAGAAACCCGGGTTTGAATTCTTGTTCTTGAGCTTTAAGGTGCTGAACTGCTGATAATCTCTTCGTTCACCATAAACATTTTCCTTATGCGTTTGGAAACATAATTGTATAATCATAATGTGCATGTTATTCTGAACCTCAGTTTGCTATACTAAGTTTTATGCATATGCGCTCGTTTTGTGTATAGAGCAAAAGAAAGCACTCCTTGTTAAGATTGCTTCTATAAGAGAAGTGGTACAGGGTGCGCCATTGAAAGCGGTTCTGAAGCAACTTGTCTCGAGGGGGGTTAAGTCTAATTTAAACCAGCCTGTTCCCATTGTGCATCGGCCAAACGAGTCATTTTTTGTTTTTTCTCAGGTAAATCTATACGAGTCTAATTTAATTATATACGTTGGGGTAGATGCTTAATATTCTAAGGAAATTACATTGTTTGCAGGTAGATAAGGCGACCGTGATTTTCCCCATGCGGTTCAAGGATTCTGTAGATATTGTTCTTGCTACTTCTTTCTTTCAGGTATATTGATTGAATCGCTTTGTGAAAATTATTTCATGGTTTCTTTAAAAATTTGATTACCATTCAGGAATTTGTGGAAGCAAGGCGGACAGCAGGACTTAACAATGCCCCACCTTGTCTGTGGTCTTCTTCTCCTCCTAAAGAACTGGAAGGAGTCTCCGATGAAGCATTATCAGCAAACTGCGGATTTGTCAGCTTTGGTAATTCCTTTTTTTTTATTGATATTTTTACTTATTTCTTTGAATTATTTTCTCTTTTATTTATGTATCTGATGAAGTCATGTGTGTCTGATCAAATAGTCATATTCCCACGCCACGTGGAGGCCAGAAAGCTGGACAGAACTGTTTGGAGTTTATCGACATTTTATGCTTATGTCAGCTATCATGTTAAGGTGAGAAACTCTGCACCCAAAATATCATATTCACCTGTAACTAGTTTCGAGATTGGGCCGAGCCGTTATCATATAGTTATAAGGAAGAAATAAAAGATCAGATCTTGTGGAATAAAGGCAGTTTAATTTGTTGTTGAACTTGAATATGTAGATTGGAGATCTAATTGATTTATCATATATACGATCTCAAATATTTTCGTGTAAGCAGTGCTCGGAGGGTTTCATGCACACCCGGATGAGACGTCGTGTCGAGTCATTAATAGAGGCGAGTCATCTCATACTTTTTGTTTTCCTTCCGAGTCTTTTCTAAAGCTTCTTAGTCATTTCTTTAGTGTGGCCATCCAAATGTATGGATGATGATTGCCTCTTTTGTGCCTCAGGCTCTAGATCGTGCCAAATCAGATTCAGACGAGTCCAAAAAACCCGATCAAACTGGATCCTTTAATCGACTGGTATGTTTGTCAAAGTTTGTTAACAGCATACTCTATGATACTTGTACCTGCCATTCTTTTTTGTCACGCAGACTCGTGTTCCCATTCTTATGCAGAATATTAAGGATGGACGAGGCAGTTCCAGTACAAGGTGAGAGTGAGAATTTTGAATTAGTGAAGCCACTGTAGGATCAATTTGCATCCTCTGCCTTAGCTTGTTGTTTGAATTTTGAAATAGGGTAGTTGATTTTTTTTCAAAATAATGGTTAAATTTCATCCCACAAAATAATTAGTGATTTTTTTTATTCTTTGTAATTGAATTATTCCTACTTGAGTTTTTTTTTTCAATGTACCGAGTGCATAGTGTACTCGAGTTCATACTTAGTGTTCAAAATGAGTTTTCATATTATATTTTCTATTTTTTTAATATTGAGGTATAATATTATAATGTAGTATTTTGTAGTGTAAACTCATCTCAGTATTTGTTGTTTTTTACTTAAATTTTGCATTTTGGTCAAAATTTACTGGACAATTTACTACACTGTTCTGTTTTGTGTGATAATATCAAAGCTTACTGCTACTATAACCTAATGTTTTCGTGACTTGTATTCAATTTTTGGTAAATTTTCAATAGCATTGAGAACAAATAGTTCAATAGCATTGAGTCATTGACAACAAAGGAAAAACATCTACCAACACTGTCCACTTAGATTTTCGATTTTCACAAATTATGAATAAAATTACATAAATATTTATGGAACAAAGTGAATATCACCCAAATATAAACTAACTATTAAAAACAGTTTTAAGTACATACTCCACATAACATACAACTATTTCTATTATACATAAGCTCAAAGCATGCACAAAACACCTATTCAAATGAATTTCCACTTTTGCCCTTCCCTAAAAATCAATCGACGCTTCATTAATTCTGAATATATACTCCGTATTATCTTTCTCGAAACGGAAAACCATATCGGTTACCGTGTTCAAAGATATCCCACAATCCCAAAATCAAATCCTCTCTCTCTAACCTCGAACTCCAATCGAGCTCTCTCGCCGCACGGAGATCCGTTTCGCGATTTCCGTAACACCTCAATCGAAAATAAATTTCATTCATTCATGCATGAATATTACTGTATTCGCACCTGCAACTTTCTGTATCTATATGTGTAAGTATAATAGCAGCTGCAGTTGAGCTGCGAGGAAAAAATGGGCGGGAGCAAATGGCTGAAAGTGAAGATCGCTCTCGGGTTGAAGCTCAACTCGTGTCTGTACGTACCGCGAACAACTGAGGATTCTCCGGCGCCGCCAGTCGGGAGGTTTTCCGCCGCCGTATCGCTCTCTCCGCCGCCTCCCGATTCCGATATTCCGGTGCAAATGCCCAAACCCTCCTCCAAATCTTCCAAGGTCATTTACTCAATTTTAATTGCATTTTTTTTCCTTAGGAAATTAGGTTATGATTCATTCTTATTTTAATTTGTATATTTAGTAATTGTTTTATTTTGTCATTAGTGGACAATTAGTTATTTTAATCAACCCTTTTGTAACTCTTGAAATTATTCTTTAAAATATTGCTGTTTTATAATATTATTATGTTCAAACTATTCAAGTGTTTTTACAACTCTTTTGCCAATTTTCAAGAATTATTCTCTAATAAAATAAACAAATAAAAAAATACTAGTGATTTTGATGTTTCAGAACAAATTATAATGGCCTATATTGTAATGTAGTTTTCAGTTTCTCAAGTGCTGAGAAGTGGGGATAAAAGTGGTGTTTAGAAATCTTTTGTTTTTTCCTCTTTCCAAATCTGCTTCCCCTTGTTTGCTTTTCTTGGTCAGCAGCACAACTGTTTTTCCACACATTTTCACACTCAACACCCCTTTTTACGAAGCGCGCGGGTCGGGGTCGGTCGGGCCAGTTTGGGCAGACGACGTAATCTTTAGATTCGGTGAAACGGTTGCTTAGGCAGTGATTTTTAGAGCACTGTTTAAGTCAAAGTAAAGGCAGATGATTATAAAAGCAATGGATGAAGATATAATACACTGATTTTTTCTATACTTCTTTTAATACATGTGCTTTAAATCATTTTCTTTTTAGTTTTTTAGTGCATCAAAAGCTTCCTTGTTAGATTTGGGAGAGACTTCTTGTGTTATTTATTCTCTTATGATTAATCTGACTTTATTGATTTGCTGACCATCCTTTTTCAAACATTTTATAATCTTGGCTTTAACTTTTAACTGATACTTTGAATATTTCAAGAATCTATGGCAATGGGGATGTCATGTAGGGTCTTCTTTTCTATTTTTCTGGGACCATTTTGCAAGCTTGATTTTCGTTTTTTTTCAATCTTTCAGAACGTCTGTGCGATATGCTTGTCGAAGATGAAGCTCGGTCGAGGGCACGCCATTTTCACAGCCGAATGCTCGCACTCGTTCCATTTCCACTGCATCGCTTCCAACGTGAAGCATGGAAAACAGAGCTGCCCAGTCTGCCGTGCCAAATGGAAAGAGAGTCCCGCTTCTAAAACATTACACGGAGGGCCTAGAATAATATTAAGGGATCACCCGAGACGTGTAGAGCCTCCCGTCTTTGACGACGACGATGAAGTGGCCCCTACCTCGCACGAAGAGAACACTCACGACGGGCCCATCAAAGTCGAGACGTATCCAGAAGTTTCCGCTGTCCAGAAATCGAAATCGCTCGATGAGTTCTCGATCCTCGTTCATCTCAAAGCTGGCTCGAATCCTCTGTCTTCTCGAGCTCCGGTTGATCTCGTCACGGTTCTCGATGTCAGCGGAAGCATGGCGGGTACGAAGCTGGCTCTGCTCAAACAGGCCATGGGTTTCGTTATCAAAAACTTGAGCCCTCTCGACAGGCTGTCTGTGATCGTCTTCTCTTCCGCTGCCCGTCGTCTGTTTCCTCTCCGAAGAATGACAGACGACGGGAGGCGAGAGGCTTTGCGAGAAGTCAATGCTTTGACCTCGAACGGAGGCACGAATATCACCGAGGGCCTTCGAAAGGCCGATAAGGTTCTGACTGAGTGCAGATGGAAAAACCAGATCGCTTGTGTCATGCTTTTATCTGACGGACGAGACACGTACATCAATGGAACGGTTGCTTCTGGTTTGAATGTTCCGATTCATGTGTTTGGGTTCGGTATAGATCATGACCCGATTTTCATGCATGAAATATCCGAAAGCTCGGGAGGGACTTTCTCGTTTATAGAGGCAGAGAGCGAAATTCAAGACGCTTTCGCACGGTGCATAGGTGGGCTGTTGAGTGTAGTCGTGCGAGAACTGAAAGTGGAAATCGAGTGTCTTGACCCTAGAGTGCGTCTCGTCTCGATAAAATCCGGCAGCTACAAAACAGTTCTGGCATTGGATAAAACGAAAGCCACGATCGAGGTTGGAGAGTTGTACGCCGAGGAAGAACGTGATTTCCTAGTCACGACCGATGTACCTATTCACGAATCCAGCAACGAGACAACATCCTTAGTAAAAGTCGCATGTCATTACAAGCGTAATTCTGCGAGTAAGAGTGATTATTCAGCGAGCGAGGTCAAGATCCAACGGCCGGATTCGATCGGAGATTTATCGGTGTCGATGGAGGTGGACAGGGAGAGGAACAGGCTTCGATCGGTCGAGGCTATGTCCGAAGCCAGATCTGCTGCCGAACGAGGGGAGTTGACTTTTGCGGTGTCGGTTTTGGAGAGGTGTCGGAAGGTGTTATCGGAAAGCGTGTCGGCTGAGGAGAGATTGTGTGTGGGGTTGGATTTCGAGTTACGAGAGATGGGGGAGAGAATGATTAGTCGAGGAGAGTACGAGAGGTCTGGGAGGGCGTACGTGCTGTCTGGTCTGAGCTCGCACGCGTGGCAGCGGGCGAATACGAGAGGGGGCTCGACCGATGGGACAGCTTATTACCAGACGCAGTCCATGATTGATATGGTGAGCTTGTCGCAGACGATGATTAGGCCGAGGTGATTTGACTGTGTGTGTTTAAAGTGAAAAATGTAGTCTAATGTCCTGATTTTTGTTGAGGGTGCATTCATAATTGAGGAGGTATATTACATTTACATTTGCTTCACTTCGAGAGATATGTACATGAAGGATAAGGTGGCGAATCAAGAATGTGAATCACGATTTTGTTTGTCAAGAATTGAAGTTTTTTGAGTCGAATGAAGCTGAAAATATTCTATTTGACGGTCTTATCGGGACCACTCCGTATCAACAATAGAGTGGTGGTGACGGGTGAAATTTTTAATCGGGTACATTTTTCGATTTCGTTTTACTCGATCAAGAGTTTTACTCGATCAAGAGGCCAAGGAATAGAATGTACTGGGAATGCGTTCCTAGGGGCATAGTGGAAATGAGTTATTATTTGTTAGAGTACAGAAAAGGGATGAACACGAAATATAATTTTATTAAGAGAAAAATAAAGAACTACGGAAGCACTCTTCCGTCCAAGTCAAAAGACTCCAAATTCCTAATGATCCAAAGATAAATCATAACCTAATAATCAAAGACATACTTATAGGAATTATATTCCATAAAACCTTAATACTCTATACTACTCTGCCGCTAATAAGACTACTGCCGCTAATAAGAATAATAATAATAATAATAATACTAATAATAATAATATAATTAAAGTACTAATTAAACTTCCGCATCATATCAACTCCCTTCCTCTTAAAATTTGCCTTGTCCTCAAGGCGGAAATCTGGGTGTGTAACCATGAATGTCGTTCCCATGCTCCGGTGGGAAAAATCTCATATGTTCGGTTTCTAAGCTCTCTTCCCCCTCTCCCAGAACCATGATCCTTAGAGACTTGCTCGAACACACATGAGTTGGAGAGAATGGCTCCTTGCACTTAAAACATAATCCTTTAGCGCGAAGATCTAAGAATTCGTTATGAGACAATTGTTTAGAGTCGCGTTGGCGAGTCGAGCCTGAAGAACCCAGTGAGTCGGACTGGGAATTCCCGTATGGCTGCCCCCTAGTCGGTTTTACAGCCCCCTGAGCCCGCGAGTTGTGGGAATAGCCCCAAGAACGGGATGGATTCGGCAGCCCGTTTGATCGACTTTCCCCCGACACCTCACCCTTGTTCGAGGCCTGTGACCCATTAATTGCGGCAATTTCATCCTCGATTTCTCTCGCTAAATGCATCGTAGCACATATATCTTCAGCGTCCTTCGAACGAATTCGGACTCGAATGTCCTCACGTAGGCCATTGAGAAATAAGCCGAGTGAGTGGGAGTCGGATAGATTTGTAACTGCTGTCATGCTTGTTATAAATCGCTCAACATAATCGTCGACAGTAGAAATTTGACGGCAGGCCGCTAAAGCTTCGAACGGATTTGTTCGAGGGTTATCTCCGTATCGGCGTAAGAGCTCTAGCGTAAATTTTCTCCAACTCAAGCTCGGGTACCTATCTTGGAGCCACTGCATCCACTGTAGGGTTGTACCTTCCATTGCTATAAGCGCCACTTCCAGTTTCAAATCCTCGGGGGTATTGTCAATGCGAAAATATTGTTCTGCCCTAGAAATCCACGCCGAAGGGTTTTCGCCATTAAAACCAGGTAACGCCAATTTGGTTTGGCTCGTTTTCGGTACTTCTTGGTCTGAACGTCTGGATGAGTTTTGTCTAGCCGAGGACTCCGACGTATCTTCTGTTTCAATTCCTTTTTCCTGAAGAAATTTTTTTAGCATGGCGTGCACTCCATCCATACCTTTTAGCGTGGCTTGCACTCCATCCATACTCGCTTGGAGGTGTTCAAAACGATCATCCACCGATGCCTTCAAGATCCCATCCCTTTCTCTAACCTCTCGATGGCCGCTTCAGCAGCGATTAGTCGATCCTCGCTTCTCGTCATGGCAGATCCGGCAGCGTCCTCGCGTGATAGATCCGGCAGATCGGACCAATTTGTTAGAGTACAGAAGGGATGAACACGAAATATAATTTTATTAAGAGAAAAATAAAGAACTACGGAAGCACTCTTCCGTCCAAGTCAAAAGACTCCAAATTCCTAATGATCCAAAGATAAATCATAACCTAATAATCAAAGACATACTTATAGGAATTATATTCCATAAAACCCTAATACTCTATACTACTCTGCCGCTAATAAGACTACTGCCGCTAATAAGAATCATAATAATAATAATAATACTAATACTAATAATAATAATAATATAATTAAAGTACTAATTAAACTTCCGCATCATATCAAGTTATTAGGAGCATAGTCGAGTGGTAAGACATGTATTGACGTATGTGTAATTTTTCGGCGATGCAAGGTTCGAAACTCGAGTGAGACCAATTTTTATTGAAATATTATGAAATTTGTTATGAGGCGAGACTTGTTGGCTTTCTTTAGATCATACGGGGAGAGTTTTTCATTTCCCTTTATAAAAAGAATCCTTATAAAAAAAGAATAGATGGCTTTCTTTAGATCATACGGGGAGAGTTTTTCATTTCCCTTTATAAAAAGAATCCTTATAAAAAAAGAATAGAATGTAGTGAAATTTCTCTTGAAAAACAAAATCAAGATCCGAAATAAACTTGTGTTAGTTTCACTTCCTTTTGTCAGAAACTTGTGTCAGTGATTTAATTAATATGACGTGATTACAAATTTAGAACACAATAAAAATCAAGAATTAAAGGGGGGAAAGAAAAAGGAAAAAAGAAAAAAACATTACAATATTTTTATTTAAGAAAAGAAACGAGAATATGGATAATAGGAAATAAAAAGAGAATTAAGCAAATTAATTTAAGAAAACGATGCGTGAGAACCGGACCCCACAAGCAAAAGAAGGAGGAGGCATCTGTATCCAATGATGCTACAACACGTGTCTCGAGCCCCGATGCAGACCGGATCACGTGCGACCGGTGTATTGCAACGGATCCATAGACGACGACAGATGACCGTTGGATTGGATATCGACGGAGGTGGTTGGTTTTCTCCATAAATCCAACCTAAAACTCCACGTCGGAATTATTGGAGCTGAGCTCGGGCGACATCTGTGCCTCATAAATTCTCTAAAACCCCTGAGAGCGAGCGTCACTATTTAATTCACTTTCTCTCTCTACCTATACATACACCGATACAAACACACGCACTCTTGTGTGCATTGTGTGTGAATATTTCTTTCTGGGTTTCTGAAAAGATTGAAGCTTTGATGTTTCTGAGCTGCATATACGTACAATGTGTGTGTATGTATAGCTGGTGTTGATCTTCTTGGAGAGAGAGAGGTATGTTTAGCTGAATACCTACTAATTTTTTTCTTAATTTTTAATTGTTGTAAAAAAAAAAGAATAAAATTGGTCAAACTACAGTTATGAAACTGAAACACACAGAAAGTTGAGAGCTTTAATTTGCAAACAATAAATTAAATGTTGGTGATGTTTTTTTCTACAGTTTCTACAAAGCCTAGGGAAAAAACATCATGTAATAAGATGTTGCATTTCATGCTTTTTAATTGTGTTACACAGGTTGGAGATTTGTGTGTGTGTTCTTTAATTTATTTCATGTCAATTATACTATAGTGTGTGTGGGTACTTTGATTGTTTTTGCTGGAGATAAAATTTCAAATTCGACTCGACTCGATTCGATTAACATAGTCTAGAACAGGGGATTATTTTGAGGTGCAATGTTCTTGCTTTTCTGGAATTTGAGATTTGTGCTTTGAATCTTGACTTTTTCATTTTAAAACATCTTCTATAAGAAAGAACAAATTCTAAATCCTACCGACAAACGATATCAAGTAGTGGGGTTGATCAATTTTAATTTTTTTTATTATAAGGGAAAAATCCATGTCTTTTTTATTCACATCATCATCATCATCCCAAAACAGAAATAAACAATAGAAAAATCAGACAATGGCCTACTGCTGTTTGTAGATATTTTAACTTTTTGCTCTATATTTCTTGTAAGCAAAGTCATTACTTTTATAATAACCATTGCCATGTATGTACGTACACTGCGGCATTCTTAGATTTCAAATTTTTCCTTTTTCGTTCGTGATTTCGTGTTCACTTCCTGTTAAACTCACACGCACTGTATTAGGTTCGTATTTGCTAAGGGGTCTTTATCAGGTTTGAAAGATAGTACCTTTCAAAGAGTTTGGTTAATGTTGCCATATATTTTAAAAAAAATTTAATACATTATCTTGATCCGAATCTTATATATCTTGCTTTCAAATGTCTCATTCTTGCATTTCACATTTGGCTTCCCAGTGGGTCGTCGGTTGAGGTGTCTTTGTTTTTCTTATGTATCTGAAATTATTATTTCTCTTCTTGCTGTAAATTCCCCAGGTTTTCCGTGCTTGAAGCCTGAAGAAAAGAGTGGTAAGTTTGAATCACTTTTTTTTCTTGCTTCAAATACCTTTCAAATCATTGTTTCCTGATCGCGACACTTTAATAGAGGTTCTACATCATTTTCACATTCTTTGAGACTTAGATTATCCACATCATCGATAATCGAAGTAATTGGTAAATGGAGTTGGTGATGGATCTTTATTTTTAAGATTTTACAGTTATAAAACACTGGATGCCTCAAGAGATCAGCTTATAATGGATGCCCAACGAGCTCGATTTCAAACCCATTGTTGAAAGTGTATAAATGCAAGTAAGTATCTTTGAACTAATTAACTTAATTCTCAAGTTTGACTTTCTGTTATTTGATTTTCAATTACAGTTTTGTAGTTGGCTCCGAAAAAATGAGACTTCGAGTGGAAATCGCACTTTTTTGCATCATACATACACTCTGGATCCAGCACATTCTCTGCGGTTAGTAACATCCATGCTTATACTTAACCCCTTGGAATGCTACTGCATTATACGGAGAAATAAGCTTTTAGTTTAATCCTTTTTCCAGATGGGGTTTTGGCGAAGTCCGAAGCTGAAAAGTGGACTTGCTCCTGTTCTATTTCACGACAGGGAAACTTCAACTTTGTGCCGAAAAAATGTTCTTCATCGTGTGATTGCAGCTTTGGTACCACAGTTTCCTCTTCTAATTACAAACCTACCCCTGACTTTTAGTCTAATTACAAACCTACCCCTTTGTTTCTTGGCAGCTGCGGAAGGATCAAAAGAAAATCGATGGACGTGCATTTGCTCTAACGGTGGGTTCCCAAGATTAGTAGGCGAACATAACGACACCAGCTGTTTCACGGCGTGTGATTGCAATACCGGTAATTCTCGACCATTCTCCATTTCCTCTTTTCGTTTTGGAATTCTTTTAGTTGATTCTATTGTCTTTATAGGGACTTTAGCTGAATTGAAGTCGTCAAAGAAATGGAATCTGAGCAAAGCTGTTGTCGTAATGCTCTTATCGTGCCTAGTCATCATGGCTCTCGCGTTTGTCGCATCTGCTTTGTGGTTCATCTTCTGGAAGGATAAACATTCCATGCAATGGACCCCACCTTCGTCCGATAGACTAACAAGCTATAGCAGTAGTGCTATCAACTTGATGAGCCGAGGGTCTTCTTCATTACCCGTGTATAAAGATAATCTCGATTCATCCTTCACACGTTACATAGGTAAAATCCTCAACTTATTTATCCGTAAAAAATAGTTTTTTTTTTTTTTTTGTAATTTTTTTTCCTTTCGAAAAGGGTGCAATCCGAAGAATTCCTTCCTATTCGGAAGCAGACGAGGGTCAATACAAGGACTGATCATACGCTTCTCATACCCCGAACTCGAAAGCTCGACTGAAAAGTTTTCCGACGCTAATTTGATCGGAGTCGGAGGAAGCAGCCAGGTTTATCGAGGCAAACTCCGGGACGGGAGAACTGTCGCTATCAAGAGAATGAAAACTCAAGCGGGCCCGGATTCGGAGCGCGTTTTCTCGTCAGAGGTTCTATCTCAAACTCCCTGATATCATTCGATCGATTATTATTAGTGTAAAATAAAAATACCTTTTTTGCAGATCGAACTAATATCGAGGCTTCATCACTGTCACGTGGTCCCGTTGCTCGGTTTCTGCTCGGCTAACCAAGGAAAGCACGTCGAGAGACTGCTGGTGTTCGAGTACACTCCCAACGGTAATCTAAGGGAGTGTTTGGATGGGGATTTGGGCGAATGTATGGAATGGAATACGCGAGTCTCGATAGCTCTCGGAGCCGCTCGTGGGTTGGAGTATCTTCACGAAGCAGCTGCGCCTCGAATTCTGCATAGAGATGTCAAGTCGACTAACATTCTTATAGACGAAAAGTGGAAGGCCAAGGTACGGAAATTAAGAAAATATCGTGTTATTGAATTTTTTGACCAAAAAGTTGAGGGTAAAATTGTAATTTTAAATTAATAAAGCAAGTAGTTGAGAGCAGTGTTTAAAAAGGTAGGTGAAAATGTAAGGGTATATACGTCGTAACCATTGATTGATATGAGACAACTCGAAAAGGAAAGTGTGATCATTAATATTGTGTCATTGACTTTTGACCAAAAAGTTGAGGATAGTCGAGGGTTGTTAGCTCAGTTGGTTAAGCACTTGAATTGGGGACTTGAGGTCCTTGGTTCGAATCCCAAGACACTGCAATTGACATAGACCAAAAAAAACAAAAAGTTGAGGGTAGAAATGTAATTTTAAAGTGATAAAGTAAGCAGTTGTTATTAGTTTTAAAAAAAGTAGGTGAAAAAGTAAGGGTATATATGTCTTTTTAATAAATTGTTCGTCTGTCTTCAGATAACCGACCTCGGCATGGCGAAACACGTACACAACGATGGTATGACGAGTTGTTCGAGTTCTCCGGCTCGAATGCAAGGGACGTTCGGTTACTTTGCACCCGAGTACGCGATTGTCGGAAGAGCTTCGTTAAAGTCCGACGTTTTCAGTTTCGGAGTCGTCCTTCTCGAACTCATCACGGGTCGAAACCCCATCTACAAGTCACCCAATAAAGGCGAAGAAAGTCTAGTCATATGGGTACGAAAAAAATTCGACACTAAAACTTTTATCTTTTGTCTTTTAACTAATTAACTTTAATCCGATTCTCTAAAAAACACAGGCAACGCCTCGTTTGCACGACAGTAAACGGGTGGTTTTGGAGTTGCCGGACCCGCGTCTCAAAGGAGATTTCCCGGAGGAAGAGATGCAGGTGATGGCTTATTTGGCGAAGGAGTGCCTGCTGTTGGATCCCGATTCTCGACCGAACATGACTGAGGTTGTCCAGATACTTTCGACTATCGCGCCAGACAAATCGAAAAGGAAAAACTTGCCACAACATGCTTTTCAGGTAAACAATGTGCCTTGCTTTTAGAGAAACTTAAAAGGATGAATTACCAAAACAGCCCATGAGGTTTAGTCTAATTATGAAATCCCCCACTATTATCTAAATATTACAAAACAAGACTATAAGTTAGGTCCGTTTGTAGTATTTTGGATAGTCGAGGTTTGGAATTGTAAAATATTTGTTGAAGATGGGTCCGAAATGTAAATGGAACCACAGATCAAGGGTGGTTTTTGTGAATATTTAAGTTTTTGTTTTTGTAAAAATCCCAAACCTTAGGACCAGTTTGTAATAAACCTAACTTTTAGGGGTTTTTTCGTAATTTATCTTAAGTATGTGTCTTAGCTAAATTACTTGAGTCTCAAATCTCTCAGTATTACATTCACATCCCAAAGTTCTTCTTTGTGAAACAACCAGACGATAAGTTAGGTCCGTTTGTAGGATTTTGGATAGTCGAGGTGTGGAATTGTAAAATATTTGTTGACGATGGGTCCGAAATGTTAATAAAACCACGATCAAGGGTGGTTTTTGTAAATATTTAAGTTTTTGTTTTTTACAAAATCACAAACTCTAAGGACCAGTTTGTAATAAACCTAACTTTTAGGGGGGGTTTCGTAATTAATCTCTAGTATGTCTTTTCTAAATTACTTGCGTCTCAAATCTCTCAGTATTACATTCACATCCCAAAGTTTTTCTTTGTGAAACAACCAGACGATAAGTTAGGTCCGTTTGTAGGATTTTGGATAGTCGAGGTGTGGAATTGTGAAATATTTGTTGACGATGGGTCCGAAATGTAAATAAAACCACAGATCAAGGGTGTTTTTTTGTAAATATTCAAGTTTTTATTTTTGTAAAAACCCCAAACCTTAGGACAATTTTGTAATAAACCTAACACTTGGGGTTTTTTCGTAATTTCTCTCAAGTCTTGCTAAATTACTTGTGTCTCAACTCAGTGTTCGACTCCCGGTGTCACGGAATGCCCGAATCGAGAGACGTGCACCGAAGAAGAAGAAGAAGAGCAAAATGACGATTCTGCCACTGAAGAAATCAAGCAAATTACGTTTGAAACACCGGCCCGTTGCTCGTCTCCGAACGATCCCGACAAAAGTATCTGCACGACCAAGGATAGTTACTCGACCGACATTGAAAAACTGGTGCTCCTAACCTCGAAAACGAGGAGCTGGCGATTACGAGAGGACGAGGTGGTCGATTTGACCGAACCGAGGTTCGAGTCTTTCGCTGTGCCAAATGTGGATTCGCATGTTGTTGAAATGACATGAGTTCATGACTACAGACAAGGAGCCATTTTTTTCATGCCTGGTTTTATTTCCCTTTTGAATGAATTAGTAAATTATCTTAAGAGATTACAGAAATTGTATAAGGGAATATCATATGCTTTTGGGATGGCTCCCTTATTTATTTTTTCTATGTTTAAGTTGTAAATAATTTTCTCTTTTTTAGTACTCTTTCATTTTCATAAATATAGAATAACTATCTTTTTTTTAAATATTGAGATTAAGAAGATTTTTATTTTTTAACAAAAAAATTAAAAATATAAATGTATTTTTAAATTAAAAAGTAAAATAATTGTGAATAAAATTAAAAAAATATGTGAATAAAAGTATAAGTGAAAATGTAAAAATATTTATTTAGTTTTTTCAAAAAACTTTATTATTGTAAAACATTTATTTAATAAAAATGGTTATGGTTTTATAAAATGAAAGGAATAATATTTACATAATAATAATAATAATAATAATAATAATAATAATAATAATAATAATAATAATCCATCTTATTTTTACACCTGAAATTAATTAAAAAAAATACAAATTTTAGTTGGTAAACAAATTACGAAATTTGAATGTAAAATATATTTGTTTTTTATTTTTGATATATTTGGTTGATCATTACAAAAATAAGAATTATTAATATAAAAGATAATTTGATTTTTAAAATAAAAAACATTAAAAAAACAGTGATAAATTTTTTTTATCAAATTAAAAAAAATTAGTCCAAAATTTTCAATAAAATGCACTCACAAAATTTTGATAAAAATTAAAACTTATAAATCCGATTTTGCAATATTTATAAAATTTAGGGGGTATTATCACGTGTGGCGCCCTAATTCAAAACCCACAGCCCCCAACTCCTCACTTCTTCGACTTCTAGCGCCGCCCCCAACTTCGACGAAAAACAGAGGAGGATGGCCGGAAAATCTAATTCGACGCCGTCGACGTACTCGCCTTCTCTAACCGGTCAGAAGAAGAAGAAGCCTCCTCCCATTAACGCCGCCTCCGATTGGGTCCGACCCGACGGCCGCAGCCTCCACGAGTGCCGCCCTACTTGTACGTATCTTTGTTTTAACCCGTTTTGTAGAATTTTCGAGTTCTATGTATGGAGTTATCCCCTCCGGAAGATTCATCTTTCATTTTTCTGAAATTGTTTTTGATGTATCAGTTCTAATTGAAGTTGCTGATAAGAAACGATTAGGGTTGTGTAGAGATTGATTTGGTTGGAAACTTGAAAAGAAAAAAATGACAGTTGAAATCAACATAAGATTTAGATGAAATCAACAATGAAAGTTTTCCAGATTTTTAACAATGGTTATGTATTGCTACCACATTATGTGTCGACACACGAACTCTTCGTGGTATGTTGAGAAGGAATTTCGACTTCGTGATTGGGTCTTTGTGGGGTTCTTGCAGGTTTAATGACTGGGGCAGTGAATTCGGCCTCAGGGTCTGCTTATGTCGAGTTCGGAAACACCAAGGTCATTGTATCTGTGTAAGTAAATGCTTTAAATTTTAACGTACGTGTGCGAGCTTGTTTGGTCATATCCCGTTGTTGCTTGAAGTGTTATGCTACATAATTATCAGTATGATTTTCTAAGTTGCTATATCCTTTTCTCTGCTTCCCATTTTTATTTTCGTTTTGCTGAAAGGCAGGAAGAGATTTGTGTGATTTTCAACCTTTTCCTTTTTCGCCATTGAAGACAGCGTTAGATAATCTCTTTATATTGTAAACTCCTTTATTTGTTGCGACTGCCTCTGATATTTAACCAGGGGTGGCTATTGTACTGGTTCTTTTCTTGCAAATGTTAGGAAAAGTGCTTTCAGAAATAGTGGTGCAGTTATCGATTACAATCAGTATTTGTCGTTTTTTCACCACCAATAATAATAGTATATACTAAAATTCCCATATAATTGTCAAAACTGTGATTACGTCTGAAATATGCTCTGATCAAAATCTGGTCCCCAAAGTGCTTTAAATTAATATCTGGGGGTTGAATGAAATTGGTAAAACATAGGTTCCAATTTATTTGCGCTAATATATTTTCCTGTTTTTTTTCTACTCAGATTTGGTCCCAGGGAAAGCAAGAAAGCAATGATGTATAGTGACACAGGACGGTTAAATTGTAATGTTAATTACACAGCCTTTTCTACTTCAGTTAGAGGACAGGTTAATGTTTATTACACAGCCTTTTTTTTTTTTTTACTTTCTTTCACCAAAGCTAATCTATGTGTATATATATTTTATCTACTGTTTTTTCAGGCTCCTGAAACCAAGGACCTTTCCTCAATGCTCCACAAGGCCCTGGAAGGCGCCATTATTCTGGAATCTTTTCCTAAGACGACTGTTGATGTATTTGCTTTGGTATTGGAATCTGGAGGAAGTAAGTGTAACTTGGGATTTTTCCATTTGAAAATATTGATTGATTATTAATTTTAAAAATATATTTTTGACGCAGGTGATCTCCCAGTAATTACAACATGTGCAAGCCTTGCGTTAGCAGATGCCGGGATTATGCTGTATGACATTATTACTTCTGTTTCTGTGGTATGAATCGTATACCTATTTATATAGTACATTTCTTTACTTTTTCGAATTTCATGATGACTGCCATCAGTTTGGAATGAGATTCCTTGAAGTGGATTTTCAGAATATTTGAATTACATGTGCGAAGCTTATACGAGATTACTTCTGACAAATATTTCATAAACAAATTGCAGTCACAAATTGGGAAGAATATTTTCATCGACCCTTTATCCGAAGAGGAAAACTACCAAGACGGGAGTCTCGTTATAACTTGCATGCCGTCACGTAACGAGGTCACGCAGCTGACCATCACAGGAGAGTGGTCAACTCAAACGACACACGAGGTATATGATGCAAAAACACACATGTCATCTCACTTTTCCCAATCGATTAGAGTCGAGTATTGAGTATCATCATGTGTGCAGGCAATGCAGTTATGTCTTGATGCTTGTTCCAAGCTGGGGAAGCTAATGAGGTCGTGTCTAAAAGACGCTGCTATTGCTCTACAGGATTAGGCAACGCCTTTCTTCTGTTGTTTTTAACATCAATTGTGCACATCTTTATTTTTATTTTTGTTTTTGTTTTTCACTTTTTAGATTTATTAAATAATTAATATATTAAAAAAAAGATTTTATTATTTTATTTTTAACAGCTACTAATATTGAAAATCTATACTATAAAGTAAAAAAGTAAATATTTGACCTAATATTTGTCAATTTTAATAAATGTTTATAATTATTAAGTGGTTAATTAACAAATTATTTAAGAATGATTATTGTTATTATTATAAATAAATAAATATTTATTAATTTTAAATATTGCAATAAATTTCTGACGGTGAGCGTGTTTTCCGGTGGGTATATATGAAGATCCATCTCATCTGGAATTGGGCCCAAACTCCCACTTCTCACTGTCGCCGGATCAATTCTGTCTCTGCCATTTACGGAAATGTTCCCACCTCACCAAAAATTAAATAACTGTATTTAAATTTATTTTAAAATATAATAATAATTATTACTATTATTTTAATTTTTTTAACAATTTTTTTTAATTTTCGATTAGTATAATAAAATTTTAATATAATTTTTTACTATTTAAAAAAAATGAGTGTGAAAATGTCACACTTTACATTTTTATTAATTAATTAATTATTAAAAAACATAATCAAACAATTTTAAACCGAATGAATACTTATTTTTTTAAACAATAGATATTATGTCAGGCCATTTTTTAATGTAAAAATGTACGAATATTAACACCAAAGCGCACGTGGCGAGCTGCCATAGTATTATAACCGAACATTAAATAATAAAAATATTATTAATTACAATAAATAAATAAATAAAATAACAGCCTCTTCTCTTCAATTGAGCCCTGTCCCACTGTGAACCTTCTCCAACCTGAACATTAAACTCATGTGTCTGTGTTCATGTAATTAATGTGTAAGTATTTATTTTTGTATCTCTCTCTCTCACACACACACACTACGCTGATCATATTATACACTCAGAATTTATTCTCTCACAGAACCCACTCTCCATTGTGTGTTGTGTGTGTGTTTTCATATTTATGCTGTCTTTTTTTATTATTAACAAGTCAACTCTGATATTTTTCTTGAATCTTGATCGAAATCAATTTTGAAATTTTTGAGGATTGACTGTGACAAAATAACATGAAATTCAAACAAAGCTTATTCAGTCACATGTTTGACCTGACTTCCTAGTTCCCAAAAATAAATAAATAAATAAAATTGAAAAAGGTTAAATTTTGAATCCTCTTTTCTGTTACTCACATGATTCCTGGGCTCATTTTGATTTAATCTAAACATTAATTTCTCATTTTATTTTATTTTCTAATAGATCACTCTGTTTGTATAATCACAAGGTGTCATGGCCTTTGGCACTTCAAGATCAGTAAGGTGTGTGTTGTGTTGTGCATTCATTTTCGACACGATAAATTCGATATTTTTTCAATTCTTTTCGATTCAGATTTCAGGACAAGCTCAAGTACAAGATCGACGGGAGGCCGTGCCGCTCGTTCAAGGCAAAAGTGCTGTCCCGAGTCTTCTCCGAGGACTACGAGAGAGTGAAGAAGCGTATACTCGATCCTCGTGGGCCCACAATCCGAAAATGGAACAAGATCTTCTTGGCTGCTTGCCTCGTCTCTCTCTTCGTCGACCCTCTCTTCTTCTACTTGCCGACAATGGTGAAGAGAGACGTTTGCATCGAAATCGAGCTCACCCTCGAAGTCGTCCTCACAACCGTCCGATCGTTGGCAGACATATTCTACGCCGTCCAGATTTACATGCGTTTTCGGACCGCCTACGTGGCGCCTTCTTCTCGAGTGTTCGGGCGAGGGGAGCTCGTGATCGATTCATCGAAGATCGCGTCGAGGTACTTGAGGAATTACTTCTGGGTCGACTCGTTAGCTGCACTTCCTCTTCCTCAGGTTCGATTATGATTTTTTTTTTTTACGACGAAATTAAAATGCTGATGTTTCGTTTTTTTTTTTTTCGTTTAGATATTGATTTGGGGTGTTATCCCGAACCTGAAGGGGTCGATGATGATGAACACGAAAAACGTGCTTCGGTTCATAATCATTTTCCAGTACATTCCAAGGTTGTTTTTGATATTTCCGCTCTCGTCGCAAATCGTGAAGGCCACGGGCGTTGTCACTGAGACGGCTTGGGCTGGGGCTGCTTATAATTTGATCCTCTACATGCTAGCAAGCCATGTAAGTTGTGCTTAATTGCTAAACCTGCCCCTGAAGTTTAGCCTAATTACGATTCGAGACAATGTGATTCGAGCACATTGTCTCGATTCTCACTCGCACGTCGAGGCGGAGTTTGTAACATGTTAAGGGGGCTTCTTGAAATTTAGAAATAATTTAGGAATAACCTTTTTTGGAGTAGTTTTTAGTGTCTTGTTTGTTATAGATAATTGCAGAAGTACCCCTCGGGTTTGGCTTAATTACCGAAAAACCCCATTTCGAAACTACAGAACACGCTTTTGTGGTTTGATTTAGCCCCTAACTGTAATAGTTTTATAGTAGTGTTTTTGCTTATGAAGGTGTATATGAATTATAATACTAAATGTTTTAGGGTGCTTTTGTAGTTTTTGAAAGTTAGCAGGGATGTTTTTGTACTTAGATCAAACCTCAGGGGCTTCTTGAAATTTAGAAATAACCTTTTTTGGGGTATTTTTTAGTGTGTTGTTTATTAGGGATAGTTGCAGAAGTACCCCTAGGGTTTGGCTTGATTACCAAAACAAACCCATTTCGAAACTACAGAACATGCTCTTGTGGTTTGATTCAGCCCCTAACTGTAATAGTTTCATAAGGTCACATAATGTGTTTTTTCTTGTGAAGGTGTAATAAAAGTTTTGGGGTATTTTTGTAGTTTTTGAAAGTTAGCTGTGATGTTTTTATAATTAGATCGGTACTTGTTGTGATTAACCTCAAAATGAACTCACTAATAAAAACTTTTGAATTTGGTGTAAAAATCCAGTTTTTAGGGGCCTCTTGGTACCTTCTTTCGATCGAGAGGCAGGAAGCTTGCTGGAGGCACGCGTGCGATCTCGAACGCTCGTCTTGCCTCTACAAATACTTCGATAGCCACATGGTTTCCGACGGTCGAAGAAACGCGTGGTTTCTGTCGAGCAACGTCACGAATCTATGCAATCCCGAAAACGCCCTCTACCCCTTCGGTATTTACGGAGACGCCGTGACAACCGAGATCACCTCGGATAATTTCTTGAACAAGTACTTCTACTGCCTGTGGTGGGGGCTGAAGAACCTCAGGTATACATGTATGATCCTTTGTGCAATTTACGAATAATTTACGAATAATTACATAAACCACCCTGAGGTTTCGGATAGTTACAGAATACCCCCAAAAGTTAACAAAAAAATCAATTGTGCAGTTCTTTGGGTCAAAACCTCGACACAAGCACGTTCATCGGAGAAATAAGTTTTGCCATTTTAATCGCAACGCTCGGTCTCGTCCTGTTCGCCCTGCTCATAGGGAATATGCAAGTAAGTTTTGGCACGACCTTTTTTTATATTTACGATAAATGGCAAAAATACCCCTGAAATTTGATCTGTTTGGAAAAAAGTCCCATAATCATACAAAATGTAAGTTTTGGCCTGTCGTGTTTTATCTTTATGATAAAATGCAAAAACACCCCTCAAGTTTGATCTATTTGGAAAAAAGACCCATAATAATCTTACAAAATGGAAGTTTTGGCCGGTCGTTTTTTATCTTTACGATAAATTGCAAAAATACCCCTCAAGTTTGATCTAATTGGAAAAAAGACCCATAATAATCTTACAAAATGTAAGTTTTGGCCTGTTGTTTTTTATTTTTGTGAATAATTCCAGAAACACCCTGAAGTTTGATCTAATTGGAAAAATGACCCATAATAATCTTACAAAATGTACGTTTTGGCCTGTTGTTTTTTATTTTTATGATTAATTACAGAAACACCCCTGAAGTTTGATCTAATTGGAAAAAAAACTCTAATATTTCGAAATGATTTGTTTCTAAAAAAGGAACTACAAGTCTACAACCACAAAAGGGTTTTTTTCAAGTAAATATCCAGGGACTTGTTTGTAATCAAGCTAAAACTTCAAGGGCAGTTTATGTAATTTAACCTTTTTTCAATGGGAGATACACTCAATCAAGACTTATAAATTACAGAAACACCCCCGAAGTTTGATCTAATTGGAAATAATACTTATAATCTTACAAATGATTGATTTCTAGTTTAGGAACTACAACCACAAAAGGGTTTTTTGCAAGTAAATACAAATATCCAGGGACTTATTTGTAATTAAGCTGAACTTCAAGGGCAGTTTATGTAATTCAACCTTTTTTTTTCCAATCAGACCTACCTTCAATCAACCACAGTCAGATTAGAAGAGTGGAGAATCCGGCGAACCGACACCGAGCAGTGGATGCACCACCGGCAGCTTCCTCCCGATCTCCGGCAAGCCGTCCGGAAATACGACCAGTACAAATGGCTAGCCACCAGAGGAGTCGACGAGGAGCTTCTCCTCGAGGGTCTCCCCCTCGACCTCCGGCGCGACATCAAGCGCCACCTGTGCTACGACCTCGTCCGGCGGGTCCCGCTCTTCGACCGGATGGACCCGCGCACGCTCGACGCCGTCTGCGAGCGGCTCAAGCCGGCGCTGTGCACGCAGGGCACGTGCCTCGTCCGTGAGGGGGATCCGGTGACCGAGATGCTCTTCGTCGTCCGCGGGGGGCTCGACTCCAGCACCACCGACGGCGGCCGGGCCGGGTTCTTCGATTCGTGCCGGATCGGGCCGGGGGAGTTCTGCGGGGAGGAGCTGCTGACGTGGGCGCTCGGCGACGACCCGAGCGCGGCGGCGACGACGCTCCCGTCGTCGACGAGGACGGTGAGGGCGGTGTCGGAGGTGGAGGCGTTCGCGCTCCGGGCGGAGGATTTGAGGTTCGTGGCGGGGCGGTTCCGGCGGCTGCACAGCAAGCAGGTGCGATGATTTTTTTGATAAACCCTAGAAAGCAAATCTGAGATCCCCAATTTGGAATCGCTCTAACAACTTTTTCGTAATTAAATTATTTTGATTAATTCCTTGATGAAAAATTAATATAATTTCTCAACAGGTGAGGCATAGGTTCCGGTTCTATTCGCAGCAGTGGAGGTCGTGGGCGGCGTGTTTTATTCAGTCGGCGTGGAGGCGGCACAGGAGGCGGAGGGGGGAGGCGGAGCTCAGGGAACTGGAGAGGTTGGCGGCGGGGGCCGGGTCGGGTCGGATTCGAGCAAGATGAAGAAGTCGTTGAGTAAGCCGTCCGAGCCGGATTTTTCGTCGGCGGAGGAGGAGTGAGGTTGATATATATATAAGATTAAGTTGTATGAATGTAAATAAGAAGATTAATATACTCCTATATACGTAGAAATGTGAATTGTTTGAGTTGAGGATTCTAACAAGAAACGCGTGATCAAGTTCTAAATAAGAATATTGAAGATTGAAATGACATTTATATCTGTGAAAACGACGTCGTTTTATGAGTAACGCGTGTGTGTTAAAAATGACCATTTGAAGTTCAAAATTCGAATTCAAATCGTAATGTGACAAGATTACGTGTGAAAATGTTCGTGTTAGTACTTTTTTTTTTTAATGTTAAAATAATTTTTTGATATGATAAAAGTAATAAAATCATTTAAAGGTAATTTTCAAATTTTGTTTTTTCTACTCACCCGCAATAATTCCAATAGATCTTTCAAGAACACAAACCGACCTCCGTCTCTCTCTTATCCCTCTCCTCCAATCGGCGGGCGGGTTTCGCAAGCATCTCAAGTACTCGTTCCCCTCTTTTACTTCCACAGGTTTCTTCATTTTTTTTCTAGGGTTTTCAACTGTTCATTTTCGTTTAATTTCTGTGCTGTTTCTTGCCGTACGCTGGGAATCGCTCGCTCGATCTCAACAAATGAAGTGGAATTTTGCTGTTTTCGTTGTTATTTTTTGCCCGAATTCACAGGTTTATGATATTTTAATATTGTTTTGTTTTTGTTTTTAATTTACTAGAAATTCACAGAGGAGCCAGCGAGATTTACTGTTTGATTAGTGTTGAGCTGGCACAGATCACCGTCCTCTCCAGATCACACTTTAACCCAGGTTCTTATCTTGATTTGCTATGGTGTTTGTTAGAATTTTGGGTTGAGACCTTATGAATTGAGAACTTCAACTTAGGGTTTTTAAGCTGTGAGCTGTTAATGTTGTTTTACAGCCTCGTTTGGTTTTAGCGGAGGTGTCAATTCGATTTTGTGAAACTGGTTGTGCCGCAGTGGCAGATACTATATAACTCTGTATAGCTGCTCACAAAATTGAGTCCTGCCTAGTGCTTGAACTTTTCGGTTGAGCAGCTCGTTTTTATCATAATGGGAAATTTACACCGAAGGTTTGTCGAGCTTCCCATTTTTTTCGATTTACCACGCAAAATATCTTTTACCGCTCTAGTTTTGCTTATTGTTTCTCTTCATGCCCACATATGCAGTGGGGTCGTAAAGAGGTCAAATGAGGGCGTGCGACTCATTCTAACAACCATCATTGGAATGGTGCTTGGATATTTTATAGGTGTTTCATTTCCTTCCATTTCTTTAAGTAAGGTAGGTCCCTGGGTTCTTGCATGCTCAATGGAAAATGATTATAGGGTATACATTCCCTTAGATAATCTTCTTTTTTTAATCTTTTTTTGTTCACAGATGAATATACCTTCAAGCATAATATCTTCTTTTGATATGGCATTTAATGACCGTGCATCTGGTGATCGTAGTTTTCCTGAAAATCTGGGTTCGGGCAATACTCCTTTAACACCCAAGGTAGTTCTTTTGTCTGTACATGTTTACATTGTGCATAGAGTTTTTTTAGTCATTTAATGATGAACGGTTTTAATTTCATTGTCATTTGTGTTTTTTTAATGATAGATAAGGTTTTACTTATTTAATTCCTTGTTTAGGAGTTAGCCAGTGCCTTAATCTGTCAGCGAAAGTTTAGCAAGCATATAATATATACTTTGGTCTCCTCCCTCGATAAGAGTGATCAATAAAATGAAAAAAATCCTGGTATTCGTATGTCTTTTTTGACCGGGTACTATTATAATTAGATATTGTATAATTGCATTATGTGGTGTGCTCTATTTGGTTTCAATGTCAGTTTAAGATTAGTTTATAATTATATTTTTGCCTTTCAGATATATGTTCCTACAAATCCTCGTGGTGCTGAGTCTTTACCACCAGGAATTGTTGTCTCTGAATCAGATTTTTATCTGAGAAGATTATGGGGTGAACCTAATGAGGTAAGATTAGAATAATTTGAATATTGTCATTTTATTGACTTTTAGGGCAGAAATCACTCATCACTGTATTCATTCATATATTATTTTCTTCGATGTTTCTAGCATAATTTGTTAGAATATGTGACATGACAGAAGAAGATTACTTGTAATATGATAAGATTCTATGGAATGCAATAGAGGCTTACACTTACATTCTGGGACTTTCAGGATCTTAAACAGAAGCCAAAGTATCTAGTAACATTTACAGTGGGCTTGAATCAGAAGAACAATATTGATGCAGCTGTGAAGAAGGTTAAGCCAGTTTAGATTTTGGTTTGCACTGAATAGATGTCATTTCTTTTAAATTTCAATACACTTATTTGTCATGTTCCTGTAGTTCTCTGAGGACTTTCAGATTTTGCTTTTTCATTATGATGGCAAGACAACTGAATGGGATCAATTTGAGTGGTCAAAGCGTGCTATTCATGTCAGTGTTAAAAGACAAACAAAATGGTAATAATTCTGAAATTCATTTCCAGCATTCTCGTCTTCTTTGATTTCTCGGTGCCTAACCTCATAGACTAGAGCTTCTTAGCCTGTGATGTGTTTTGTATCATGTATGGATTGCAACTTATGTTACTGGGTTGTTAGCAGTTCCAAAATATACTTTGTGGACATGGATTTTAGGAATTGTTCTGTTTGCAATTTGAAAATGATCATTCAGCGACTTGACAATTGAAAATGATTCGAGTCTTGGCTTGGGTTAAGAATTTTTTAATAGTGGAATTGTCAGTTTTTAGTTTCTTACACATTGATGAGTTGATTATGTTTTTCGTAGGTGGTATGCAAAGAGATTTCTCCATCCAGATGTTGTAGCTGCTTATGACTACATCTTCATTTGGGACGAAGATCTTGGAGTTGAACACTTTAATGCCGAGAAGTACTCTTTTTCCTTCTTTGGGTAGTTTGTAATGCTTAATTTTTTTTATATCTTATCTGATTTTTGATCTTTTAATTATGCTAGATATATAAACTTGGTTAAGAAACACGGTTTAGAGATTTCCCAACCTGGTCTTGAACCCAACAATGGCCTGACATGGCAAATGACAAAAAGGCGAGGCGACAGAGACTTTCACAAGTAGGTTTGCTAATATTCCATTCAAATATTCTGTCAACCCTCATGCCTGCCTTCACCGTAGCATTAAATTGAATTGTTCTTGATTACAGGGATACAGAGGAAAAACCGGGATGGTGCAGTGACCCTCATTTGCCTCCTTGTGCAGCGTATATACTCTCTCTCCAACTATATAGATAATGCTTCATGTTTTTTGTGTTACATGGACTGTCAAATGATAAGAACTAGGCAAACGAAAATGAAGTCAAATGGAATGTTATGTGGAGTGTAATACAAGCTTGGGATTTAAAAAATAAAATAAATTTAATGCATGATTGCTCATGACTCATGAGGTGCACACATATTTTGGTGCATTTATGATAATGATTGCAAGTAATAATTCAGTTATTTTTATTTTATCCCTGAGACCTATAACATTTTGTTCCATTTTCATCAAGAATCTGTTGATACAATACTATAATCTTTTTCTCTCTACTTTAATTCAGATTTGTGGAAATTATGGCTCCAGTGTTTTCACGCGAGGCTTGGAGATGTGTTTGGCATATGATTCAGGTAGCTAATATCTTTTAGGGGGCATATGACTGCTCTCTTTTTTAATGGATTTAAATTGTTTGTTCTCACAATTTCCAGACAGTGCCTTCTTTGACCATGTTATATGTCTGCAGAATGATTTGGTTCATGGATGGGGATTGGATTTTGCATTGAGAAGATGTGTCGATGTTAGTTTTTTCTCTCTTTCTCCCTCTGTGTGTGTGTGTGTGTGTGTGTGTGTGCAGGTTAATCAAATACCAGTATTGTGATTACCTCAAGTGTGAGGATAAGACTTAGAAATTTTGTGAAGCAATAATAAAAGGAATAGTTTCTGACGTTGTGTTTCATTAGCTTGTTCTCTGTCAAATCATAATCTGACAGAGTTGTCCTTTATTGCAGCCTGCACATGAAAAAATCGGTGTTATTGATTCCCAATGGATTGTGCACCAAGTGATTCCATCACTCGGAAGTCAGGTCAGACATCAATAGCTTGCTATTGTCTTATCGTGTTTTCCATTTGTCCACAAACACCTGTGCAGACGTCATATTTAAAGTTGCATGTCTTACTAATTCCAAGCTTCGTCATAAATTCTCAGGGAGAGGCTGAGAACGGGAAAGCACCATGGCAAGGGGTACGTGCATCCAAACCTTTTAAAAATGTACTAGTAATTATGTATTGTGCTGTATGCGATAACCTAGGTATTTTGATTTTTATTTATTTTAGGTGAGAGATCGATGCAAACACGAGTGGGCACTTTTCCAGGATCGCCTTGCAAGTGCTGACAAATCATATTTTTCACAGCTTCAGCGTCCTTAAGTATGACCAAACCTCATCGACTGATCTTGTAAATTGCTTTTTCTTTCATGCGCCTCTCCTTCCTCGGAGTGTTGTTTCGTATCCTGTTCTTGTAGTATTAGCTGCGTTATCAGTAGCGTATATCGACGACATCAGTTAAGATACTTTGGAGTATTAATGTGCAGGAAGTAGTAGATATTTTAGGTTTCTATGATATGATTGATATCTGGTGTACACTAATTAAGATGGACATTACTCACTGATGATCAAGTTTTTTTATTTCATCATTTTCAGCGTTTATTTTTATAAATTCATCAAATAAAATTGATGGTTTGATAATTAAGAATCAAATATTTATAAATTATTTTGAATACAAAATTAGAACTCGAATTTGACTTTACATTTGTGAATTAGTATAGGCCCTTGATTTGCTGCATTCGGGGTTAATCAGATAATAGTGGAGTACTAGTGTACTGTCTACTCCTCACAAAATTTGGAACACCTGACAAAAATTCTTTTTCATCTTAAAATACTTTTTTACCTTTATTTTACTAACTACTCCCTCCGACCTTAAGAAATGGTCACAGGTAGTCAACATTGACTTTTCTTATTCGTTTAATACGTATGATTAACAGTGTACAAAAATTATGAAAAAAATACTAAAATAAAATTTAATAGTTAAATTTTATTTTAGTAATTTTTTTATAATTTTTTAACATTGTTTATCGTATGTATTGAACGGACAAAAAAAGTCAAAGTTCGGAGGGAGTATTTTTTATACTTTATTTTTTAATCAAAAAGTCAAAAATTTAGTGAAATAGTGAGACTACATTGTAAAAGCAAAATATACATGGAGTATATATTTTTTTTATATTTACAAACATAAAATTAAATCAAAATCTTATTTGGTTATACTAACAAGAAATAATTTTGAAATAAAGTAAATAAAATTAATTTTGACATCATTTGGTTATTCCTTGAGGACTGTTGTGGAATATTTTTTTGGCAAGTTTAAGTAAATAAATTAAATAATAAAATTAATTTAAATTTGCAAAGAAATAGTACTAATAATTGTGTAAATTTACGAAAAAAATTATATATTTTTTATATAAAAAATGTCCTGGACGTTAACATAAATCACATTGGAGTTGGCAAGTTATGTTACATTTCTTTTATATTAATTGCTTTTTGCTTATATATTTACTACTCAATGTGAAATTGAGTATTGAATGAATGCGTTTAATATGTTACACGTTGAAATTAAAAAAAAAAATGTTTCGAAACGACCACATTAAGGGTAATTGGGTAATTTCAATCGTTGAATTTGCTTTGACATTTACGCTCCCCTCTTCTTCTCAATGCCATCGAATTTCTGAGTTTCCCATTTTAGCCCCGCGAAGCGTTTTACCCTGCTCCAAAAATTGCATTATCAGCTTCCTCGATTTGACGCCGCTATTTAAACAAAAAAAGCTGTCGGGAAAATCGCAGCTAGCTATCACCGATCGGAGTGGCCAAAGCACCGCACAAAAAGGGGGAGTGGGCCCCCCTTTTTGTCCAACCGGGAAACTTTTTGTCTGGCGGAAACCCAACACGGTTTGCAAGAATTTATGAGCACGAGATCTCGGTACTCCAATCACGTGTACAGCGTTTTGGATTTGATTATTTTCTTTTTTTACGATGTGGGCATATGTGTTTTTGTAGTGGGTTAAATTTGATTATCGCCGCCCATGTGTTCGAAGATTTGCCTGTGAATGTTCCGCCCTTTTTTTAAAAAAAGGAAGAAATATTATTTGAAAAATCATGATTTTTAATGGGTTTATTTGGATTTTTACAGTGTTAGTTTCCATGGCGGGTATGTTTGTTAAAGAGGTGGGAATGAGGTGCAAGCTGATCCATTTAGTGCTGGGGCTGATCCTGGTGCTTCTTCTATCTGGTGGGTTCTCTTTGGTTCCGTCAAAAAGGTTCCTTTAGTTTGTGAGTTTGTTTTATTCGATATCAAGAAATGCTCGTTTCAATTGCCCGTGCACCTGTTATTTTTCGTACATCATTTTGTCTTTGGAAGGGAGTGCAAACTTCTGTTAATGAAATGGATTGGAAGATCTGTGTATTGTGGAGTAGGGTGAATTGTCGTCTAGCTTGTGTTTGTTGTTAATGGCAGTTTTTTCTTTCCAGTTCCTGACTCAATAAATGCATCTGACTCCGATGATGGTTATAAGAAATGTGAACATGCTGTCAAAAAATGGGCATCCTCTTCCACGGGCTTCGAAGAAAAAGAAGACAAGCACGCCTTGCGTGACTTGCTCTTTTTCCTTCACGTTCCACGAACGGGTGGCCGAACGTATTTTCATTGGTAATTTTGATTGGATTTTATCGTACTATGAACCGACTATCAACAAAATTCTTACAGTTGATTTTATATACACGATTTACTGATTTGCTCTTTTATGTAACTTATCTGCACAGTTTTTTGAGAAAGCTCTACTCAAACTCTCAAGAATGTCCGCGGTCTTATGATAAATTGAGATTTAATCCGAGGTAGTTATTTCATATTTTTGGTTTGAGGCAATCAACCTTGATTATATGTACTCAGGAATAGAAATAAATTTTTACTATGAGATAGTCCTTTATTGGCAATAGCTTCAATTATGAGACGTTAGGAGATATGTTTTATTCGTGTATATATGTGTGAGTGTGTTCATTATAGAGATGCCTGTGATGATGTGGAATTCGGGTTTTATCACGCAGAAAAGCACATTGTCGGTTATTAAGTACCCATGATGACTACAGCATGATGACTAGACTTCCCAAGGAGAGAACTTCAGTGGTGACGATACTTAGAAACCCCGTTGACCGTGTTTTCAGCACTTATGAGTTTTCTATAGAGGTTGCTGCTAGGTTCTTGATTCATCCCAACTTGACATCCGTCGCAAAATCGACTAAAAAATTACGCCGTAAGTCGTCTGGAACAAGCACATTGGATATCTGGCCATGGAAATATTTGGTTCCTTGGATGAGAGAAGATCTATTTGCTCGGGTATGTCTTGTTACTCAATTTTATTGGCTTCATATTATTCTCCTCTCTGTATCCTAACGACCTGGTTTTCATCTCATGGCAGAGGGATAATAGGAAACTTAGAGGTGAATCTCATTTAGTGACTAATAACTCGTACGACGTGTCAGACATGGCGATGCCTCTGCGTGAGTACATTAATGACCCTATGGCTCAAGACATTGTCCACAACGGAGCCACCTTCCAGGTTTTACCTAATTACCAAATAATAATAATTATTATTATAAAATTACAAATAATTTATTGACTGAGCGTCCTTTTCCTTGATTTCGTCCCATTTGAATTTTCAGGTTGTAGGTCTCACAAACAACTCGTATTACGCTGAAGCACACGAAGTGCGTCATTGCGTACTCAAGTATCAATCCCTCGGTGAATATGTGCTCCAAGTTGCAAAGGTATATTCGAAAAGGTCTCTCCATAAGCATGTAAGCATTGGTTTTATTCAATTTATTGAGTTGTAACGTTATGCAGAAAAAATTGGACGGTATGCTTTATGTTGGACTCACTGAGAACCATAAAGAGTCCGCCACTATGTTTGCAAATATCGTTGGTTCGCAAGTGATATCTCAACACTCAGTTTCAAGCTCCAGTAAAGATGTTCCAGCTGAAAATGATTCAGGTTCTTGAACTTTATCCCTTTTTTCGGAGATATTAAAAAACCATATTCTGTATGCTTCTGTTTTATGTATAAAAATTAGAAATTTATCTTATAAAGGATTCTAGTAATGCTCTTTCTTAACATGCATTTCATCTGTTTCAGAAACTGACTCTTCGCTTCCTGATACGAAATCTGATGCTAATGATCGAGTAAGAAGCAGTTTTTTTTTCTTCATAAATTTGTTAATTTCGAGTAATTGTATCTGTGCCTTTATTCTTCTGAATTACAGGGCCACAACACGAAACAAACCCTAAAGAATGTCTCGTCAACTACCAAGGATAAAGAATCACGTGCTAATGTGTGCTTTTTAGAAAATCATTTTCATTTTTTTTTTCACATCTCTTCGCTTTTGAGATTTTGATCTTTGGTTGTTTACAGTTGACTGTTGAGAGACTAACGGAAGCATATGAGACTTGTATTTCAAACTTAAGAAGTACCCAATCAGAGAGACGTGCAAAATCTCTTAAACGAATTTCTCCAGCAAACTTTACAAAAGAGGTACAGTATATAATAAGTCGATTACCTTTTTTGAAGTATCGTACATGATTTTACTCATTAGCTTAAACTTTTTGCAGGCCCGTCTTCAGGTTCCGGAAGGGCTTATCCGGGAGATAGAATCACTCAACAAGTTAGATGTTGAGCTCTATAAATATGCCCGAGGCATCTTCGCAAAGCAACGTTCGCATGTATTGCATACCATGATTCATGCTGTAAGTTAACGTCTCTTGCTTGAAATTTCACGTTAGATCTAAATTGAATGTCTCGATTTGTCCAATTACAGAACTTTTTTTTTTATGCATTTTGATTTTAGGAAAAGCTCGCAGGCCCGGTATCTAGTGGCACATATCCAAGTTTCTTCGATTCTCCTTATTGGAAAATTGTGACCTTATCCATCACGGGTCTATTCTTGCTTCTCTTTGTTTTTGTCTTTGTAAATTCAAGAAGAATAACCTCAAAAGTTAAGCTGTAAATGTAGCTCATCGCATAGAAAACAGCACAGGTTTCAAAAGACTGAGATAGCAGAGCATCGTGAACTTCAATCCCAAGCAGTTTTGGGTTTATAAAAAAAAAAAAAGCAACTAGGCTTTTAGCTTGGGGTTGATATGAACAAGAGAAACTTGTGTATGGATTTTAGTGACATTGATGTCTTTTATTATTGTAAAAGAAAAAAACGATGATTTTAACATATGTTGTCTTAGATACTACGTCGTTCGTACTAGGATGATGATTTTCATCATGGATCTGACCCGAACGATGAACAATGCATGTGAATGAAAGTATCGGTCGAAGAAAAAAACTCGATCGATCGTAGTACTTGTTGTTGGTGCATATAATGCCATAGGGGCCAGCCTTAGCTTGAAAGAGGGTCGACCCAATGCCCCATCCTCTACTCACATGTGTGATGTTGGGATTTTCTTAAATTTTATTCAACTCCCAATAGTATTTTAATATGTTTAAAATTTTATTTAGTAAGCAATAACAAAAATACTCATATAATAACTTAATTAACAATTAATTTATTTAAAAGTTTTGATGTAAAGATATGGCAAATGTATTCATAGGGTGAGTGAACTTTGTTAGTTGTGTTATGTGCACTTTGCTTAGTAATCATTTAAATTTCAAATCTTATAAATCATGAGAGATCCATTACACCTACACAAATTTATTAGACCTCCACAACCATAAATATAACAAATATATATACTACATATTTTTCTAGTTCAATTTGTATATCATGCATACGGATGTACTATAATTTACCACATTATTGAAGATAAATATACAAATTATTAATTATAAAAATATAAAAATTTTGAATTTATATTCACCACAAATTTATGTAAAATTAAAATTAATAATATATTATATGCTCGAGTGCATGATATTTTCGTTCTTTTTTATTTTGGGCCGAAAAAGTATGAGAAATTAGGCTTTGTTCACAAGTCACACACCATGACTGAATGGGCCCCACCCAGTGCTCATCAATCATGGAGGATAACATTCAAACCAAATGGGCCCGGCCCATCAAACCCAACCAACACATTTCCTCCGTCCTCACGACCAACTTACTTACCATGCAACGACATACCACTTGAAAATAATCTTTTTTTATTTTTTTTATTTCAATCTTAATCAAAGTACAAGAACCTTAAAACATGTACTGTACTACAGTACATAAAATATTTCATTTTATATATTACTATAAAGGTTAAGAAAAACTTATAATTAAAATTTAATATTAGTACTCCATATTTTATTATATTAAATGAATTTGTGTAATTATAATTATTTAATATTATTATTTTACAGGTAAGTTTAAGTAATTTGAAAATTGTTATTGTAATTCTTTCAAAATGTCATGAGAAAAAAGGTAAATTGTCAAATGTTATGTAATATATTGTATTAGTATTAATTATGTAATAAATGTGGTTAGAAAATACTCCATCAAAGTAATAACCTTATTTATCTTTCTTGCAAATTTTCTATTATTTTATTTATATTGCATTTTAAAAATATCTCTCTTCCCCAAAAGCACTACACCACTGCCCAGATAAATCCACATTCATTGGATTTCATAATAAAGAAAAAAATAATATAAACAATTTTTTTTATTTTTTTTATTTTTTAAAGTTCTTGCCCAGTTGCCTCATCTTCTTACCCTATCATTGTTTTCTGCGAACACCCTTTATTTCTAATTTCATTTCTCTCTCTCTGCAAAGAAGCCTCCTCTGGAGTAAGATGGGTTTTTAGGGTTTATCATCTGGGTATGTACAACTCCCTATTTTCCATTTTCATGCAATTTTTCATAACCCCATTTCTTGATTTTTAATTTAGTATCATAAAAATGTCATCTTTTTTTCTTCTGCTTTTTCAATTTTCGATTTCATCTTGTAATTCGTTATTTAGGGTTTTCTGGATATCGAGCGAAATTGATACGAGGTTTCATTTTTAGTCTTTCTGGAAATCGGTACGACGCCGTTTTCTGAAGAAGGAAACCCAAAAATACCTTTTTCATTTCTTAAAAATAAAAACGTGCCTCCTTTTCTTTTTCAATGTATTTTCAATCAGTAAGGAAAGGAATCATTATGGATAAGAGATTCTAATGTAGTCCTAATTTCAGTAATTTTTCCAAGATTATGCAGCCAATTCATATTCCCTTTTTTTGAATTCACTCAAAATCACGTTTCAAATACAGTACACAAATTTCACTGTATACATTCTTGAATTTGAGTTTTTTTTTTTTGCTTGCTTGTATATATCACAAGATGGGTTAATTTGTAATTCTATTGTTTTGTCCAGAAAATATGAGTGTTGCAGAACCTGGTAATTGTTGGGATGCCATCCCTGGAGTCGAAGATTACGATAGCATACTCAACATTCTTGATTTCCCTCTCGAGAGTTTGGAAGATGATGGGTTTGTGTCTGATTGGGATATCACCAAATCTCATTGTCTCGGCCCTATTCCCTCCGCTGTCCTAATGGATTCCAAGCCTCCGTTTTTATCACCATCATCCGGACTAGTTCCTCCCGTGAGTTATTATCCTCGTTGTTAGGTTTATTCTCTGTTTCATCTGTTGATTGCAATTCGTTGTTTGCTTCTTAATTATATTTTCTTGATCCAGCCGAACAAACCTCCTGAGGAATCCAGCAGCGTCTTCCAAACCCAAAGCCCCGTCTCGGTTCTTGAAAGCAGCGGGCCCGGCCCGGCCCTAATAAAGAACTCCCCCAACCCAATCCCCGTGCGGGCCCGTTCCAAACGAGTCAAGCGCCAAAGCCCGTGGCTTTCAGCATCGACGAACTATTTCACTTCGGGCGAGAGAAGGGAAATACCAATATTGCCCCCCGTGGTCACGAAAAGGTGTGCCCATTGCGATGTGACCAAGACTCCGCAGTGGAGGGAGGGCCCGATGGGCCCGAAGACCTTGTGCAATGCGTGTGGGGTCCGTTACCGATCGGGCCGGTTGTTCCCGGAGTATCGGCCCGCGGCGAGCCCAACTTTTGTCCCGGCACTTCATTCGAACTCACACAAGAAGGTGATAGAGATGAGGACTAAGAGGAGAGGGCCGAGGGCGGGAGTCGAGAAAGGGCCGACTTCCCCTCAGCCTGAGTTTGTTCCGATGAGCAATTATTTGTTCGATTATATGTACTAGAAACGAGTTGTGTCTCTCTCTCTCTCTGGGTTAGTTTGATCAGTGTAGTTTGAATTTTGGTTTGAATGGTAAAACCCTTGTTGTTTGGTGACATAATTCTTTTTACAAAAGGTGGAAGTTTAGTTGAATGGGAGCAACTTTTTTTGAGGTTTATTTTTTGCACAAATATTGGTGAAAGTAATTGACAATTGAAAATTGTGATACTTTGTTTTGGACTTATTCTAAATTTAGACTAAATTCTTACTAAATTTCAGTCAGTTTTAATTCAAAAGAATAAGTCACAAGTGTGTTGACTTTATTTAGAACTATTGTTAAAAAAATGAAACAAGCTCGAGCTTGTATTGTGAAAAATATAAGCAGCTCGTCGAGTGACTTATCAAGCTACTCGACGAGCAGCGCGTTAGCCCCTCGATTATTATCACGCTCGATTATTATCGATTAGATTTGAGATCTTGGAATTGTAAAGTAGTCCCATTGAGAAAGGCTAAGGTAGAAGTTACTAAAAAGGATTGAAGACACATCACATGTACTAGTTTGATGATGGACACTTTGGTGTTGGATTTGGTTATTTTGTAGGACATGAAGAAAAAACTAGGTACTATCATTTGTGGCTTCCCATGCTCTTTGACTTCATTTGTTGAGTTGTAGACTGTAGTACGGGAGGAAAGGAGTACATTTTATTATAATTTTTATTTTTATTTAAATAAGAGATGGGGTAAGCATATCTAAGAATTTATGTTTTTTGGTAATTTATAAAATTATTTTTCGTACAATTTTAGTTTCACTTTTCGTTTTTTTTTTTTTTATACAAAGATCAATAAAACATATTGTTTTTATAATATTGATTAAAAATAATGTAAATTTATGTTTAAAAATGAAAAAGTAAAAGTAAATTTTGATTAAAAATAATAAAATAATAATATATTTTAAAAGTAAATATGTATGTTGGACCATTAAAAATGTTTAAAATTACGAGTGGAAAAGAAGAAATGCATGTTAGTATTTTTTACTCATTCATTCGGAAATGTATAATTTTTTTAATTGTCTAAAATATCTCACTTTTAATTTTAATTATTTAAATAATTATAAAAAAAAATTAGAACAATCTAACTTCTTTGATGGGCTAAAAGACTCTTCGCACGGCCCAAACATTTAGCTGTCATTTGGACCCTGTGTACAACTATTTGGGTTGGCCCACACTATTGTCTCAAATGGCCCAAGTCAAGAGTACTACTTATATCCGACAAAAACCTCAGGGCTCAAGTAGTCCTTCGTCCATTTACAAATGTTTTCGAAACAAATTTTAAAGATACAAGGTATGTAGGTCATGGAATTGAAGATTCTTGCATATATAGGTTCTAATGTTTATTACAACTACTCGATCGAGGGACCTCCGATCGAGTGGGGGTGGAGTTTCTCGTCTCTCCTCCTTATCAAAATGTTTATTACAACTAGCTCAAGACAGATAGCTAGATGGTAAAGCACGTGGTGATGTAAGTATAATTTCTCAACAACGCAAATTTGATATTTTGGTGAGAATTTTTTTTATTGAAATATTATGGAATTTATCATGGCGTGAAACATGTTGGTTATTTTTTACAAGTATCTGCTGCTTGATGACATTTCTCGTTTTATATTCTACTCAATCAAAGAGCCAACGATTGAATGAGTTAAATTTCTCCTATACTCTTTATTAAAAATAAATTGTTGCAACTATATGAACATTTACATAACTGAGCCATGAGACATAGTTAAAGATATTGACACATTGTACTACTATCATACAGTATATCACTCACATTCCATCACACAAAAGGGGTCAAGCTCTTTTTTTCTCCTTGGACCACTTTTGGGCCCATTCAATTTGGATGTATTTGTGGCAGCCCATATAGGCAGAGTAGGCCTGCAATCTACCCCTACCCCACCCCCTCCTGTCTCTATAGGTATGTATGTATCTATATAAGCTAATGCACATTAAAGAACAAGGTTAGGCCTGCACACATAGGACATTTTTTTTTTTTTTTTTTTTTTTTTTTGCAGTTTTCTTAATACTATGTGCAGAATAAAAGATGTAACACATTATTTCAATAAATAGAGAAATAATAGTAATAAAAAATAATAAATTAAAATGTTTGGATTACATGTGAATAATTCTATTCATGAGTTTACTGTCACAAGTGTCAGTGTTTATAAAGAATTGGGATAAAATAGGGTATGGTAATGCGGTGGTTGGGTGGGTGGGGTAACCAATAAAAAAAATGACGTCATCGATGTAGCATACACAAATTATTTACCAAACTCCACCCTTCGAGCGCGTGGGTTACCGTTGCACATTTATATTTTTACATTCTATTTGAAATTGTTTAGATTTTTGTGGACATTGAAAAGATTAAAAAATGTTAAATTTTAACCATAAAATAAATGGTAAAATTGTAGTTTTTAATTGAATATTTTAAAATTGTTAAGACACACTTTTATGGACACAAAATTTAAAAAAATATTAAATTATGATTAAAAAAGAAATAATAAAAAATGTATTTTTAAATTAAAAAATAAAATAATTACTAGAAAAAATTAAAATTTGAATACAATGATATTTTTGTCAATTATTGTTACGTACCCAAAAACAAATGTATCAACTATTTTTAGATTGATGAAGGCTAAAATATCATCCTAATTTCTAGCTATATATTACTTTTTAACAACTTATTGATATGTATAAGTTTGTTGATATAAATTGGTATGTATCCTAATTCCTATACTAACTTATAGTACAAAAATATGTAAACTTTATTGATCATGTTTTAAAATTTTCTACATATACCGTATTAATTTAGCATGTATCAATATGTGAATATAATTGATACATGGAGTATAAATTAATTAAAATAAAATATTGCATTGTCGCCACCTAATTTTTTTAAAACAAATGAGGCTCACGCGTTGTGAGTGAGTGAGTGACACTATGGTAAAAGGCAAGACAAGGACAAAGAGAATTATTTATTTCCGAGGTTAAATCAGTCAAGTCCCAAAAATGACTGGACCGAGCCGAACCGGCCCCGCCGCGATTTGATCCGCACCCGTACAGTCCCAGCCCGGCCCGTATCAGTAAAAATATCGCGATATTTCCGATTTCCCCGACACGATATTTTCTCAACTACCTACTGACACGCTCTCCTCCATCTTTTTTTTTTCTATTTTTATTTTTTTAACAAAAATGGAGGAATTAATAATAATAATTGTTTACTGAGATTGTCATTTTTGTCTCTGGTGATTTTATTAATTCATCTCAGATCTGATGAGAGAGACGAAGACGACGAAGAAGGAGAAGCAATAAATTAACTGCTGCTGCTGCTCTCTATCTCTCTCGCACACTCCCCGTTGTAGCTCACCGTCTAATACGGCGTCGTGTTGGAACCGGCACGAAGAACGCGCATGGCGATTGACTGCTACTAGAGTACTAGCGGTTACGCAACCGGCCGGCGATTGGAGAACGAAGAAGAAACACAATCGGAGATTCGGATTGAAGATTTTGGGTGAGTTTTTAGGGATGTGGTTTTGCACGTGTTTGAGATTTCTGAATTTTTTTTTTTAGAAATTAATTTCGCCTAATTAATTGGATTCTCAGTTTCCATAGTTTACTATGCTGTAGATCTCTGTTACTTGAAACTGAATCGAATATGCCTGATTATTTATTGCTTGTTTTTTTTTTCTCGCAAGCATTTATTGAAGAAATTTGAGTGGCTTAATTGGACTGTTAAAGAGATGACGGAGAAGAGTTTGGACTCCGAGCTATGGCACGCGTGTGCAGGTGGCATGGTGCAAATGCCGGCGGTCAATTCGAGAGTCTTCTATTTCCCACAGGGCCACGCCGAGCACACCCTCGACTCAGTCGATTTCGGAGCTTTCCCCAAAATTCCACCTCTTCTTCTCTGCAGGGTCGATGCTGTTAGTTACTTGGCCGACCCAGAAACAGACGAAGTATACGCCAAGATGAGGCTAGTTCCAGTTTCGAAAACCGAGCATCATTCTCTTGATGACGATCTAATAAGCCCTGGATCTGCAACTAACGAGAAACCGAATTCTTTCTCGAAGACTCTCACCCAATCTGATGCAAACAATGGAGGTGGGTTCTCAGTCCCTAGGTACTGTGCGGAGACTATTTTCCCTCGATTGGATTACACTGCAGACCCACCTGTGCAGAATGTGATAGCTAGAGATGTCCATGGAGAGGCTTGGAATTTCAGGCATATCTACAGGGGGACCCCTCGGAGGCATCTGTTGACGACTGGATGGAGTACGTTTGTGAATCAGAAGAAGCTCGTTGCTGGAGACTCGATCGTTTTCTTGAGGGCTGAGAATGGAGATCTTTGTGTCGGGACTCGGAGGGCCAAGAGGGGAAATTGTGGAGACGAGTGTTTGACTGGGTGGAACTGTGGTGCTGCTGCTGGTAATTTCGGATTTTCCTCCTTTCTGAAGGAGGATGATAATAAGTTGATGATGCAGAGGAGTTTTAGCGGTGGGAATATGAGGGAGAAGGGTAAAGTTAGGCCTGAATCTGTTGTCGAGGCTACTTTCTTGGCGGCCAGTGGCCAGCCGTTTGAAGTTGTTTATTACCCGCGCGCTAGTACGCCGGAGTTCTGTGTGAAGGCGTCTTCTGTGAATGCTGCTATGAGGGTCCAGTGGTGCTCTGGAATGAGGTTCAAGATGCCGTTTGAGACTGAGGACTCGTCTAGAATCAGCTGGTTTATGGGGACTATAGCTTCTGTTCAGGTTGCTGATCCCCTTCGATGGCCTAATTCGCCGTGGAGAATGCTTCAGGTAAATGAACAACTCATTATTGATTTTTCGGAACAAAATGTTGTGTCGTGGTTTTTTTGTTCATTGAGGTTTGAGTATCTGATTATTTAGTTATGTTTTTTGTGCTAAATATTCGTTCTATGTGTGATTATATAAGGTTCACCGGAATCTTCTTATAATCATCTGTTTTCCTCAAAATTAATGATAAATGTATATTGTTACTTACCTACATTACTGATTATACATTGACTTTCTGATTTGAGTTTACCTTTTTATTTTATAATTTTATACAGTGTTCATCATTTCTTCTGCAGACCAGAAATTTCCTTTGATATTGCCCGATTAATTGTTCTTACAAAATTTGCACCCAAAATTCTTTCAGGTGACCTGGGACGAGCCAGACCTGCTGCAGAACGTGAAGTGCGTCAGCCCATGGCTAATCGAGATGGTCTCAAGCATGCCCATCCTCCATCTCTCATCACCCTTCGCCCCACCAAGAAAGAAGTTACGTTTACCCCATCAACACTCGGACTTCCCCTTAGACGGCCAATTTCCATTACCGTCCTTTTCAGGAAACCCCTTAGGAAACAGTCCCTTGTGTTTTTTATCCGACGGCAACTTCCCTGCTGCAGGCATACAGGGAGCCAGGCATGCTCAAGTCGGAGTTCCGTTTTCGGGCCTCCACCTAAGCAACAAACTGCAGATGGGACTTTCACCCGCCACTTCCAGGCGGGGCGATTCTCATGTTAGAATTCGCGATAACACCGTTATGTCCAGGGGCAATTCAGATATTAATAATAATAATAATAATAATAACAATGAAAACATATCCTGCTTATTAAGCATGGGAAATTATGGTCAGAAATCAGAAAAGGCTAACAAAGGCATGAAGAAACCTCAGTTTATCCTCTTTGGTCAGCCAATACTGACCGAGCAGCAAATGTTTAGTGCTGACTGTGATGATCTTCCCAAGGTTTCTTCCGGGGCTCGGTTTCAATGGAAACAGGGAGGTCAGGTGAGTGAGCTTGGCATGGATACTGGCCACTGCAAAGTGTTCTTGGAGTCGGAAGATGTTGGGCGAACTCTTGATCTATCTGCGTTGCGATCCTATGAAGAGTTGTATAAAAGGCTCGAACACATGTTTGGTATTGAAAGATCGGATATACGAAGTCACACGTGCTACCGTGATGAAACGGGTGCTGTTAAACAAGTTGGAGATGAGCCGTTCAGGTGAGCACATATTCTGATTTTGATTTAGGTTAATATGTTTGGTGTCTTACTGCATTCTTGTTTTAACATGTTTACTCGATTTTTACGTTGCAGTGAATTTGTGAAGACAGCTAAAAGATTGTCTATTCTTATGAAACCGAGCAATGATGGTACTGAAAGGTAATTTACTCTGATAGAGAGTGTTAAAACGGATTTCACTCGTGAAGCTGAAAGATCGATCTCCGAATTCATATTTCAGGAAGTTGATCACGGGTTTGCCGACTGCCGAGCGCGGACTCGATTCTTCAAACCAAGCTGGAGGCTTCAGCATATTCGCATAGCTCCAAGCGAACCAGTAGGCGTTAATTGTTGAAAAAGCTGTGGAAGAATGTCCATGGAAATTCTGCCTGTGCTCGTTTAACCTTAGTTCTTCCGGGAACTTCGTTTTGATCGATTTTATATCTGCTCTGAGCAGCTTATGTTGTGGATTTGTGTATTCTGCACTTACCTAATATAGCTAAAATGAAGACTGTAGACAATGTTTTTTTTTTTTTTTTTTTTTTTTTTGCCGAACTATAATTTGCGGGTAATAACCACTTTTGGCGGTGTTTGTTATTCGTTTCGAAAAATCAAATGCCAATATATTTCATTTGGTGATTCGATATTGCACCGTACGTCTTATACATATTAGTATCTTACTTCAATTTTAAGATAGTGCATTAGTTACACCAAAACATAAAGTCAAGATTTGATCTTTTTTTGCAAGATTATTTATTTAAAATTATATTTTATTTTAAGACAAATCTTAATTGCAACTCCACAAAGGAAACGTAGGATCTCCCCACTAACCTAAAACCAAACATTAAACACCATTAAACTAGGGAGTTTGAATTCAGTGAAAATAAATTAAACAAACCCTAATCACACGTGAGGTGTGGGACAAGTATTAATTAAGACAACTACATATGTTAGATAAAAGGGTAAATTTCGATTTGATTTTAATGCTCTTTAATTTATTATTAATTAGTGTATAAGTGTATTAATTGATGCCTTTTTTTGACCAATTATGTCACTCATTAACATTTAACACAATCACTATTGTTAATTAGTACTACGTCTAAATATATACTGTAGTAAATACTTAGTAGTCAAGAGAGTTTTTAATTAATTGGGTCGTCCCATAAATTTAATTTTTGGCCTTTGTTTTTCAGTTTCAAAGCCGTATATCATGGTCCCAAACTTAAATTTTCACTCATTTCCATATTTGAATTTTTTAAGGTCTAAATGCAACTGTGCATGAAATCGTAACTATCGTTCTCGACCAGACGCACATTTATTTTGATTTTGTTAAATTACATTTCCACAATCTAATTTTATGCATATTGTCTTTGTCCATTCAAATTGTAATTCAGTTTAGCTCCCAAAATTTGTGCATATTATCTTTGTATTTTATTGTTTTGCCCTAAATTTGTAATCCTAAAAATCCTGTCACAGGCTTTTTTTTTGGCAACTTTTTATTATATTTTTTTAAATAAATGATGGAGAACAACACATTATTAATGATATCCCCATTGAATAGTAATAATAAATAAATATAAAAATGGTTTGTATGGATCGAGAAATAATAATAGCTCTGAAATTAATGAATTTATTTTTGTTTTGACTACCAAGGATTAAAAAAGGATTTTTTGGTCCAAGATCCAAGATTCCATTAGAAGGGGCATTTGCTCCTTCTATTCTCCCTGAATTCTGGCATGAGAATAGGATACCTGCTACCTCCTTTTGAACTTATCTTCAATCAATATAATATAAAGTATATATATTATGATAATTAATTGTTGTATATTTAAATAAAAATATACACCCCAGATATACTTCATACTTGCACTTTTAACACGAAAAATTATAAATAATATACTCATAAATAAGATGTTGGGAATATACGCTTTTTAGGCCGGTATATTTCCGACGATCGTCAAAGGGTAGGTTCGATTTGATAAATAAAGCGGAATAAAAAGAAGAAGGAAGACACGAATTACGTGGTTCGGCCAATAATGCCTACTTCCACGGACACCACACCCAATATTATTCGATAATAATACTCTCGTGTACAGGACCGAATCTCGATAGATCTCTTTTCGACTCTCTATTTCGTGCTCTAGATTTTCTATCTTGATTACATAAAATAGGGGAGGAGGTCCTTATATAGATAGGAGGTCGAAACCCTAACTTAATCCCCAAGAAAACCGAGTCAAACCGCGGTCAAACTGCCGCCAGGAGACCAGGCGCTCGCCCGCGTCGATCTTCAGCTCTCTGAAGATGGGACCAAGCGACCGCTTGGTCCCCAAGCGCTCGCCCGCGATGGCTAGCAGGCGATCGCCTGCCTCCCAGGCGCCCGCCTGGCGCCTGCTGCGTCTCCTCCGTCTCGACTCGTCCCGTTTCTTCCGATTAGCTTGGTTCCACCTCTTCACTTCTCCCCAATGCTATAATCCGAACAAGGGTTGGACTCCCAACAATCACCCCCTCCAACCCGAGTGAGCAATCATTCCACCAACGCCCAAGTTGATTACCGACATCTCGACACCACCGAAATATGAGTCTTCAAACACAGCCCAACATGTCAACCCACCCCCTCAACGAGTGTCTCGTATCCAAGCTCCATGAATACGACCAACGAGGCATCCCATGCATCCTCCAAATGCATTCATGCCTTCAACGCCCCCACCGGGGCGTCACCCTTCAACAGCTAGCAAGATTAGGAGATGATGTCGTGCGCGCCTCGACCCTCATCTCAATCTTCTGAACTTTCCGCTGAACCTTCTTCCATTGCATCCCGATCACCATTGCCCTGTTGGAGCCGGCCCGCTCCTCATGCCCATGTGTTCGACAACGGTTGAAATCCCGTCCAGTCTTCTTTTTTATTACTCGACCCATGTCCGACACCATTTCCTCGTGCCACCACACTCCCCTCGAGCCTATACAAGCCGCCAACATTTCTTCCACGCAGAACCTCCCGGTTATCCTTCAACACCTTAATTATCCCGCACTCGGCCTCGAACTTGCACCCCCTCTCGTCTAGCCTCCCGAGAGCAAGCAAATTCTTTCTTATGTTTGACACGTGTTTTACTCCCGCAACCGTGACGCTCCTTCCACCCGACAACCGAAACTCGACGATCCCTTCCCCGACTACCCGATTCCTCGAACCATTAGCCATTTGAACCGTCTCTCTTTTGTTGAAGTTGTTAATGTGTGAAGACCACTTGTGAGTTGTCCCACATCGAATAATTGTGAGAGGGGAGTCTATGATATAAGTCTAGGGAGTTCTCCTACCTAGTACCATATGGTTTTGAGTTAGAATGAGGCTCTCTAGTGCATATTCGAGCTCCCGCTCTCGTGTGTGCGCTAGGCGTAGGACCGCACGTTAGCACCCCATTGGATTTCGACATGGTATCAGAGCGGGAGCTCGATCCTGTTTGTGAGTTGGAGCGGGAGCCCCATTCACTAGGACTCACAAGTGGAGGGGGTGTGTTGAAGGCCACGTGTGAGTTGTCCCACATCGAATAATTGTGAGAGGGGAGTCTATGATATAAGCCTAGGGAGTTCTCCTACTTAACACCATATGGTTTTGAGTTAGAATGAGGCTCTCTAGTGCATATTCGAGCTCCCGCTCTCGTGTGTGCGCTAGGCGTGGGACCGCACGTTAGCACCCCCATTCGGATTTCGACATGGTATCAGAGCGGGAGCTCGATCCTGTTTGTGAGTGGTTTGACCACCCTTTGACTAGGACTCACAAGTGGAGGGAGTGTGTTGAAGTTGTTAATGTGTGAAGACCACTTGTGAGTTGTCCCACATCGAATAATTGTGAGAGGGGAGTCTATGATATAAGTCTAGGGAGTTCTCCTACTTAGTACCATATGGTTTTGAGTTAGAATGAGGCTCTCTAGTGCATATTCGAACTCCCGCTCTCGTGTGTGCGCTAGGCGTGGGACCGCACGTTAGCACCCCCATTCGGATTTCGACATCTTTCACATGCCTTGTACTCAGAAAATTGGGCTCGATCATGGCATAGATGAAATGCACTCCCCGAATCGAGAATCCAATCTTTCCTCCTAGCGTCGTTTTCCTCTAACACTGCCAACGCGTCGTGAATATACTCGTGTTGAACCGCTGTTGCGTTTTCTTGCTGGTCTTTCTTCGCCTTCCACTTTGGACAATCCTTCTTCACATGACCCTCTTAGTCGCAATAATAGCATATGACCTTCTTCCTCTGCCTCTCTCGGTTTCCACCACCATTCCTCCGATTTCCGCTGTGACCACCACCCGTGTAAAATGCTTTCTCACCCTCTGGCTCACCTTCAACCTCCTTCTTCCTCGCCTCCTCATTGAATAGGGCATCCGTGACCATCGTCATGGTCATCTTCCCTTCCGGCGCGGAATTACTTAGGGAAACCACCAGAGTCTCCCAACTGTCGGGCAAGGAGCTAAGCAAAAGCAATGCCTAAATCTTGTCATCCAGATTCAAGCCCACCGCGATCATTTGGTTCACAACATCCTGGAACTCGCCCACATGGTCGGCCACCGGAACACCATGCCTTAACTTAAGGTTCACAAGCCTCCTCATGAGAAACGCCTGATTCCTCGGTGACTTCGATTGGAACATCTTCTCCAGCTTAGTCCACAGAGAATAGACCTCCTTCTCCTCCGACACGTACGGGTACACGGTCTGTCCAACGCACTGACGAACAAGGCACACCGCCTTCTTATTCATTTGCTTCCACTTGTCTTCTTCGATGGTCGACGGTTTGACCCCCTTGCACTCGAACGGTATCTCGAGATCCCTAGTCGTGAGATAATCCATCATACGCGACTTCCAAATTGAATAATTTGTCGCCGTAAGAACCATTATCTTCGACGTCATACTCTCCTCCGTTGCTCCAGCCATTGATCAATACCACCTCCACAAGAAGCACAAGACAAATCCAACCAAGAAACAACCAAACACCGGAAAAATAGAATCGATTCACCTGTTTAGTCCCTCTTTGTCTTCGCACCCCCGGATCTTCCTCGTATCTAGAACTTCGTCTGGATATGGAACTGCCTCCGGTAACCTTCGCCCTTTGAAATAACCTCGCTCTGATACCAATTGTTGGGAATATACGCTTCTTAGGCCGGTATATCCCCGTCGATCGTCAAAGGGTAGGTTCTATTTGATAAATAAAGCGGAATAAAAAGAAGAAGGAAGACAAGAATTACGTGGTTCGGCCAATAATGCCTACTTCCACGGACACCACACCCAATATTATTCGATAATAATACTCTCGTGTACAGGACCGGATCTCGATAGATCTCTTTTCGACTCTCTATTTCGTGCTCTAGGTTTTCTATCTTGATTACATAAAATAGGGGAGGAGGTCCTTATATAGATACGAGGTCGAAACCCTAACTTAATCCCCAAGAAAACCGAGTCAAACCACGGTCAAACTGCCGCCAGGAGACCAGGCGCCCGCCTGAGGACGAAGCGCCCGCCCGCGTCGATCTTCAGCTCTCTGAAGATGGGACCAAGCGACCGCTTGGTCCCCAAGCGCTCGCCCGCGCTGGCTAGCAGGCGATCGCCTGCCTCCCAGGCGCCCGCCTGGCGCCTGCTGCGGCTCCTCCGTCTCGACTCGTCCCGTTTCTTCCGATTAGCTTGGTTTCACCTCTTCACTTCTCCCCAATGCTATAATTCGAACAAGGGTTGAACTCCCAACATAAGACACTTCATAATTTGTGAGATTATTTATTTATTTTTTAAATAAGACACTTTCAAATTAACAAATACTCTTATATTAAAAATATAAGTAATTGAGAGCTAATATGTTAGCTTTGTGATGCGTTTATTCTCTATTCATTACTGTATCATATTTTTTATTTTTTACGTGATTGATATTTACCTAAAAAAATACAAGTAATTTTTCATTCATACACGTGTTGAAAAATATTAAATCTATTTTGGTTTTTATTAATTATTTAAAAAAAACGCATTTAACCATCTTACAAATTGTCATATTTGATTATGTACTTGTCATTGTAAATAATCAAATAACGAAACCGTGTCTATTTTTCATGCAATTTACGAAAAATTAATAAATTTTTGTTAAAAAAATATTAATGGAATATTGAGTGAGTGAGACGGCTCTAAAAAGTCAATGCCAGCCTGTAAACAACAAAGATATGGTGACATGGATCATCCGTGCGGCGGGCCCCACTCTCCAATTTGATTATTTCTATATTTTTATTATTTATTTATCCTTTATTATTTTATTTATCCCTTATCTAGTGACGTCTCGATCCTGGTCCTCTGACAAGAGTGTTTCGTCTCGTACTGATATACCAAAATATCGTATCGTGACATAATATTATCTCAGGGTAAAATTAATTAATTAACCAATGTAGCATATTTTATACAATAAAAATATTTATTCCAAAAGTTTACTACTGGTACAAATTTTATTTAAAATTTTGTAAATTTTGCTTGTCCCCTAAATTAGAATTTACTTATTTATTTAATTTTATAGTATATAAAAATATATTTTAAATAATTAAAATCACAAAATTGAAAGAATGAAAGTTATATTTGATTACTAATTATGGAGTATTTCATCCAAAATAATAGTTAAAAAAATTCATAATAATAATATATTTAAAGAAATAAAATATTCAATTTTTTAATAGTATATTTTACTATTATTTTATCCCAACGACTTACTTCTTCAACTAAAATAAATATTTATATTTCTTGATTTTTTAACAAAAAGTTAAAATCTAAAATACAGTCTCAAACTTTTCATTGGATTTCATCCATGCTCTTAAAAACATATGATTAAAAAGTTACTGTTTTTTTCATTCTCAATGCATTTCTGAGAAGACTGGTGAAACAAGTACACAAGAAAATACTAAACCGGTCGCAAAATAACATTACATAAACAAACTTTAAGTGCCATGTCTTCGCAAGACCATTAATAGATTCATGTATTTATACATAATTTATAAAAGTGATATTAATTCACCAAAAACATAAACAGTGATGATCATATTTTAAGTAGTAGAGATCATGCTTTCCAGGACTTGACCTGCAGGAATAAAACAAGCAAAGAGAATGAGCGAGGACGTGGAATCGTGTTCTGTCAGAACTCAATACAATGCATCTCAGACTAAAACAAGCTAAGAGAATGGTGAGGAGGTGCAAGGGTTTTCACCAAAAAAAATAATGGAACATGTTCAACCACATACAAAGATGTACAAGAATTCCATGATGCAATTATGCAAATGAACTCTCTCAATTACAATTAGTTATTAAAAAGGATATGTTTTACATTAGCGAAACCTCCTATGCATTAGGTGACTAATAAGACCAAGTGGGCCCACCCAAATTTGTTGGTGAGACATGGTATATTGGTATAGCCCTAACTAGTAATAAAAACTATAAATATGGCCCTAACTGTGGGATATGCATATGTGAATATTTTTATATAAATATTATTGTCGTGAGGTGCTGATTACAGATTGGAAAGAAAAATGGTATTGCTCAGATAATTGGGTATTGAACTTGAACATTTTGAGATACACTAACTAATAATAATAATAATAATAATAATAATAATAATAAAGTGAATTATGCACATAATCCTTTTTCCCAAGTGAACCTTATTTACATTACATGTCCTACATTAGGACAGAAATAATTTAAATGATAGCTTATTTGACGGCTGATTAGATAGTACTGTTTGATAAATGGTAACCCAATTGTAGAAAAGAAAAAGAAAAACCATACACAAAATCTTGGAATGGTTACAATCATTCAAATCTGCAAGAGGATTGAATAGTCTCTATTCATACTAAGCCAATGAATTATCTAAACTACACCTTCAACACCGTCCTAAAGTAGTCGCCTTCAACATAAGAGAAGTACTACCTCATACTACAAAATTTCACATCAAGAAAAAATCACAAAGTTGAGAAGGTTGGAATCTTCTAAAAAGAACTCCAAAGAGTTCATAGCATTCTAATATAAATAGAGATTATAGTCCCTCATTGTAAATGAGAAGTGCTTATTGCAACTTCTATGTGTAGTTAAATAGGATGGCCGTTAATCCTATAATTTCCTAGGGCTAAGTCTCGTTTAGCCTAAATATACAGTAATTTACTCCAATGGCTGATATCAAACTGAGACTTTCAAGCTCATATAGACATGACTGTAAATAATCAAAACAATGTACAACTGCATCGACCGAACACAATAATATACCCGAAAATCAAACAAAAAACGAGTAATATTTTACTAAATCGATCAGGATGAATATAAACACGGAAGCAGAAACGAAAGATTAGGGTTGGAATATTAAAATCTGACCGGCGATGTGAATCAGTTGTAGTAGAGCTCGAGTCCCATGCCGTCATGGATCTCGTAGTCGCCGAGGGTGATGTGATCCTTGTAGATGTTGTACCACTTCTGGATCCTGATTTTGTCGGCGCGGGTGCCGGTCTGAGCAGCCACCAGCTTCTTCAGGTCTCCGATCGTATCATCTTCGTTGCACTTAACCCTCACCTTCTTCCCAAGACGATCGTTCAACACCACCTCAATCATCGCGTATGCTTTCTCTCTCTGCTTCGACAAACCCTAGAAAATACGTTCGATCCCCAAATTTGGGTCTATTTATGCCGATTCGAATTCAAAGTCGGTTGGCCAACGCGAAATTCGATCCACTTTTTTTTTATATATAAATATTTATTACTAATAATTTAAAGCATAGGAGTAATTCAAAACCAATTACCATATTACAGTAGAAACTCTATACAGTAATACTCTATATAGGAATAAACTCCCTATAGTAATAAAAAATTCAAGTCCCAACTTGGGACCAGTTATAAATAGGAATAAACTCCACATTGTCATAAGTCATACATTTTTTAGGTCCCGTCTTAAGGATTTATACCTCTATATAAGAATAAATAATTAATATAATATAAAAATATTTATTAATAATGTTTTTATTTATTAAAATCAATAACATGTTTAAGATGACTTGAAATATTTATGAAAACCAATAACATATAGTATATGATCAAAGTTTATAGTTATTCATTAATATTTTATTCAATTTGTATGTTAAACACAATTTTTACACATATATGGTAAAAATTTATTATTCAAAACTATTAAATTTATTTTGTAAATTTAAAGATAAATAATATTGTATATATATTATTTTTATATTTATATTATTTTTTATAGAAAAAATTATTTTTATTTTGTAAAACTCTATATAAGAATAACTCTCTATAGTAATATTTTTTCTCGGTCCCAACGATATGACTGTACAAAGTTTCTACTGTATTTGTAAAAATAAAATTATACTTGTTTGAATAAACCCCATATTATTTGTAAAAATAAAATTAAACTTGTGTGAATAAACCGCATATTATTTGTAAAAATAAAATTATACTTGTGTTAATAAACCAATACTTTGTTAATAAACCAATTAGGTAGGTGGTTTGATAATAATAAATTAAAAATACTAAATGACTTTCCATTTTAATATGTTTTGAATTTTTGCATTTTGTGTAATTAGAATTCTCATTGAATCTCGTTACTTGTTAACATATTCCATAGTATCAAATGCAAAATTATAAAAAATGAAAGAAACAACATTAAAAAAATGTTTAGACAAATTTACAAAAATAGTAAAAAAATTGAATACTATAAAAATGAAAAAAAGTCCAGCCCTTGCACAAAATCGAATACTAAAAAAAGATGAAAACAATCCGAAAATATCTTTATAACAAAACTGAAGCTACCTGCACGAACGGGCCTGAAAAATAAATAATCAGTGACAAACACAAATGTAGTCTAATAATCAATTATAATCCAAATATCAATTAAAAAAAAGAAAAGGAAAAAAAGATACACTGTACACATATGCTATCTGCATAAAATAACCGAACGGATCAAACAGAGCCCTCAGCGAATTTACTCCAACACGGACACTTGATCAACTTTCCAATAATTAGCATCATTAAATTCCTTCATACCAGCACCTCCATCATCTGAGCCTTCGATTTCCGGTTTCTTTGGCGAGAGATTCCTTTTCAACGGCCCAGCTTCTCCGACAATCCCCTCCTTGATAGCCTGCTCCATAGCCTTCTCTGTGCCTTCCAGCTCCACACCCACAAATTCAACGTCCTCTTCGAACAAAGATGGGACAGCAGCATTCTTGTGGCCTGGGTTAGATTTAGTCGAATCGACAGAATCGAATGTCCCGTTTGGTATTGTACTAAACGGAACATCATTAGTAGTGTTTGTCTCAGGATTCTCAGGAATGTTGTCTAGGTCATCAAATGGGTTTATGGTTGATCGGCCGAGTTGGATATCTGAAGTCTGTCCCCATGCGACCCATTCAGGTATGGGCCTGTCTCCAAATGGGTCGTCGTTGTCTGCTGATTCAAAACGGAAGAAACTTAAGTCGTTGGAGGCAGCGGGTGTTTCGTTTTGCTGGAATGGGACTGCTCCGTTTGTCGAGGTGTTTAAGTCAATCTCATTGAAAGGGTTTGTGTTGGTGGGATTTTTAAGGGCAGAAAAATCCATGTCATCTCCAACGACTACCTCGTCATCGGCATGGTCAGATGGTGAGGTGTCCATAGGGGCATTATCACCGGTTCTATCATCTTGGAATGCAAACCAGTTGGAATTCGTGAACAAACTGTTACAGAGGACATGTTAAATCACGTCATATGTTAATGAAATACACAAGCCTTCACCATCAAAATAAATATAATAACATGAAAAAAAAAACTCTGATAAACAACACCTCAGAAATCTTTGGGAGCCATTCTAATTTTTCATACGAGTAACAACTACCGACTTACCTCCCTTGGTCGTCACCCAGCCTTAAGGATGAAATCACAACTTCTGCAGATTCATCGTCAAAGTAGACATCCTGCAATTTCATCAATTTTGCATCAACAGCCAATCAATTCATCAACGAATGTGACAGTTGCAAAAAAAATATAATTCCTATAGTCTGTACACTGTACTTGAATGAAGTCCAAAATAGATAAAGTGAATTAGAAATGGATATTACCTCGTCATCACGATCATGAGATTCATGCCCCTGTAAAATAAAACACACAGATAAAAAGATACATGAGAAATCACTTATTCACACTTGGACAAAATTCGAAGTAGATTACGATCCGGGTTTTTACCAACTGTTAGACAATTACCTCAGCATCATCATTATCATATATGTTGTATCTAAATGCTTGACTTAGATTATTAGCCAAGGCTGCAACATCATAGTCCCGATCATGAACATCCTCCTCATCACTGTCTCTGGTCCTGTCTTGGAGTGCAGTTGGACGACTGCAAAGGAGGGTAAAAATGATCATTTTAATAACTAAAGATCAGTAGAAGAAAAAAAGAAAAAAAGAAAAAAAAGTTCCTCTGTGACTGAAAGAAAAATAATACTTACTCTGGTTCATAAAAAAAAAAAACACAATAACTTGATGCATTTATGTCTATTCATGTCCACTAATGTAAGTTTAAACGGTGACCTACTATTTTGTCTTAAATTGATAGTATAAAATTTTAAAATCCACAACAAATTCAATTCGGAAAAAGCAAATGCAAAGTGATGATAGAAGGCATACCCACAAGCCCATCTGTGAACATTCTCAACTATACCACGCTCCTGTAAGACAGTTGTACGCCACTCATTCCACTCACTATTTTGCTGCAGTGAACAAAATGATTTTACAAGCCATGACATAAAAAATTATAAAAAAAAATCAAATTGAGCGACATAATATATTTCCTTACATGTATAACCTGATTTTATTGGCAACATTACATATTCAGTGGAACACAAAAGTATTTAACTCAGGAAATGTCAATTTATAGTATGTAGTTAAAGACTTAAAAATCTCATTATTCATCGACAACTTTATAAGTTTGTTTCCAACCTGAAGATGAGTTTGAATAACACTGTTTTCCAACTGAACTAATTTGTTTGCTATCCGTGTCAAGTGTCCAAAGTACCCCGCTCGAGGAGCATGTTTTCCAGAGGCTGGCATAGTTGGCTGCATTTATTTGAAAAGTCACTGTCAGATCTACCATTTGAAGTCAATTCACAGAGGAATGTGGAAGAAAAATGGAAACAGCAGGAGAGCGAGAAGAAGTTGAAAGTTAGGGACACATGAAATAAACCAGGAATAGGTTTTCTTGTTGTAAATCACAAACCAAAAAGATAAGAGTTGTTCATATATTAGGCAAAAGTAAATAATATTCTGGCCATTTATGAAAGGGGCTGAAACCATCTGCACCTAACTATCAGATTAAACTCATGAAAAATATCCACGCCTTTCAAAGTTTGGCTGACATGGCAAGCATAATACCGCTAACTCTTTAAACACTTGTATATTTATTTCAATAATTAAGCATCTGTACATGTATTTATATACTTATATTCATAATGAAACATTTGTATAAGCTGAGCCAAAGCGTTGTACCAAGAATGCAAGTGTAAAACTTCATCTCTCCTCCATAAAGGTGGGGAAAATCATATTACGCTAATACAATGGGCAGATATTCACAAACAACTAAAAACTCTCTACCAAAGATTTACCAGATTGAGTTCACTAGAAAGGGTAGGACTTTTATCACTCTGAAGAATTCTGCCAACCAAATTGCACTCTATGAGAAGATGGTCAATAATGGCACTATTCTTGCTTTCCAAGCATGAATATATTATGCTCTCCACATGATGATGCAAAGCATTGTTGTACAGGTACCTGCACCAAAAGAAGGGAAAAAATGACCATTGGAAGAAGTATTACACTTCTGCGATTCAAAGTAATGACAATTATTAAGTTACACCATAACTAGCAGTAACACACAATTCTTACTCAAAAAATAGATCAAGGACTCTCCGGATTGTTCCGGAACCAACCAATTCCTTCTCTGCCACTTCATTGCCAGATTTTAGCAGCACCGCAAGGAATTCCACAATCTGCATTAGGCATCGCCATGACACAAAAGTTTACATGAACATATAAGGAATGATAAAATTGCAGTAAATTAATGCTCATATCGTTTTCTTTCTGTAAAGATGATAAATAAACTCCGAAATTCAAATATTGCACTTATAAGGAGGAATTTGAAGCATTCTGAGAGTTGAACAAAAAAAAAAGTAAAAAAACATATATACGAAATAAAAAGAGTACCACAGTTGCATGGAAACCAACCTTTAAGCGATATTGTCCCAGAGGAGGTCTCAGTTTACCATAAGTTGTAGGTAAAACCTTCTCATCAGATGAAACATTCAAAAGAATCAGCAGCTCTCCTGAAGACAAAATATGTAAATGCTTATGCTGCAATTGTAAAATAATATGATCAAATTTAAAGCACAACGTAACAGGCTTAGAATGCTGACTTCAACAAATATGTCAATTTTAGAAAACAATATTCACTTATGTAGATGGATATTAGAAAACTATTGAACAGAAGATGAGCATTGACTGCAACATACAAGTTTGTCTTTTCTGTGAGAGGCTCTAGTATAAATATGGTCATAGACTTTTTCTCATAAATACCAGAGTAAAAGAAACATGTGAAAGAACATAATGCTCACCTACTCGTATACAACATATGCATCCACAAGATTATCAAAACTCTATATTCTACTCTTAATACGTACATATGCCTCTCCTATTACAGACTGTACAGTATTAAAATGCCATTCTTGTTTGTCTCATTCAAATTACCTTATTGTTATGAACAAACATGTTAGAAATAAGATGGAATTTGTGTATGGAAACAAAGAGATCTGTTTACAAAAATGCAGATTTTATATTTTGTAGGCATTAGCAAAAACATTACATCATAACTTTTGTCTGTACATTGTATATCACAAAAATAGAATATATGAATCATAATGCTACATGAACCAAAAAGACTTCCAGCTAATACAAGGAGAGAAGCAAAAGGTAACTAGGTATATTAACTATCTGGGGCAACATACCTAGTTTCGGAAGCATAGCACCAACGGTGTCTGGATTAACACGTGCTGGTGGTTCATACACATGTTGATTTCTGAAAGAGTGCATTACTGATGAAGAAAATGATCTTTTTGGATCCAACAAAGAAATACAAACAGACAGCGAGTAGACAAGGGCAGATTTTGAATGGGAGTCTTCAAGTGCATGACCAAATACTCTTTCCACAAAACTGCACATAAAAAATCTTATAAGTCCAGAAGTGCTCATTTCACATACAGAAATATGGGAACCGCATAGAACAGAAACAAATAACAACTACGTTCTTCAAACCTTGGGCTGGAGAGCTTGGTGGCTAGAGGTGATGGCGCATTCCTCGTTATAGCACATAATGTTTCTGCTGCATTAGCATGTACTTCAGGAAGATTCTGGAGGACATGCATTAAATAATTATCATTTTGTGATATACACAATCCCAACTAGATATCAATATTAGACAGCTAAATCATTTGTTTGCCACACCAACAGCAACAACAAATATAGTATTAATATAGACAAAGTGACCGGCGTCAAAATTTTCAAACATACCGACGGGTTAAGTTTATCCACAATCATTTCTAACAAGTTGCTATCAGCCAACCACTGCATCACGTCCAAAGAATTGGGGTAGAGATGGTCATCTGAACCAACAAGTCGCACCAAGACCTGATAATAAATAGCTAAATTAGAGGAGAGAACCCCCAAGCAGCTGCAACAATCCGAAGAGAGAAATAAAGATATATATCCGAACCTCCATGATGGATGTGATGCCAATCAAATCAACCAGCTGCTTAAAAACTTCTTGGTGTGCCTGCAATAAAACTATATCAGTATAAAATAGAACAACTCATACAAGAAAAAATACATATTTTTCTTTTCAATGATTTTTAAGAACTTCATAGAACAGCAAAAGCAACTTTCTCAAGGCTTATACCTAAATGGAATGTTTTCTAGAGTGGTAAATAAACCTTCCTCATATCAACACTACCAAATGAATTTGAAAGAATTATATCGCAGCAGAAAATTCATTAAGTGATCGTAACTTTAGATGTAAAAGGCAAAGAGTGCTAAGATCACCTAAATGTAGCATACAAAATGCAGAACTCGTGAAAGTTTCTGTAAAATCACCTTGACATAATTCATGAGCGAAATAGTCTTCCGCAACATCAAGCATACTACTACCTACAATACAACATAAAGTTCACTGAACATGTTAGTTGGGGCACCATGTCTGAAATCCACACAGAGCAGATAATGGGTGTATGGATCAATCCATCCAAACCTTACTAAAATACCCAGCCAATAATGCACTGTGATGACGGTTTGGTTCCAGAAAAGAGAAGAGCAAATTCATAAGCTGCAAATCAATAAAAATAAATGATTCAGATATAAAGTGGAGTGAACAACAAATCCGCCATCAATGTATGTTACTTTCAATTGAATGATAAAATGTCCTCACCTCCTCCTCCTCCACCAAAGTCTTCAAGATGACATCAATTTCACATGTAAAAACTTCGCAGGCAATGAAAGGAAATCTACAAAGTTAAGCAGAAATTTGACAACAAATGAATTTCCTAAACACCAAAATCGGACAAAATTTCCCTATCTGCAATCCTTGGATCTGAAATAACTCCATAGGTTTTCAGACTATAATGACATACTTGAAGGTTCTTTTGCTATCCGCATCCTCGGGGGGATCCTCAACAATATACTGAACCAGTTTCTCAACCTGAGCTCTATCTCTCAAACTGAAATCAAGGATTTTTTTTAAGTTAAAGGCAGAAAAAACAGTTTATGAATACATTAATAAGTGAACCAGATAAAATTTTTATAGCACTAGAAAAGTCAATCAAGATAGGCAGCTGGGGGAAGTTGTACAAATTTATAAGACGGCTGTTTAATGCTTTGCATTCTTGAATGATTTCTTCTTCATCCAAAAGCTCTTCCAATGTGAAATCTTCCTTGTCCAGCACAGCCTCGACCTAGAGCCATAAAAAAATCAAAAAATTAAATACTATAGTCTGTATAACTTGACAAAAACAAAAACAGGTTAGCAGAGTGAACTTGATAAGAAGAGTGCACGCTGGTTGTGTGTACTCACACACAATATGTTAGTCTAGCAGTCTCGAAACAGTTGAGGCCTGGTTTCATATTTATATCTCGTATAGCAAAATTATCCACAAAATGATATCATGGGCCACATGTAGGAAATGCTTGGGATTGGTTTGGAGTTAACTAACGAACAGAAGAAGAAAAAATCCAAACTCAAAGCAACTGCAGACTAACAGAAAGCTGGGAAAAGAGAAAAATACTCAAAGTTCAACTTCGTTAGAAATCATTACGGAATGTTAACAGTAGCTGAAAAATCAAATGCCCCGACTTCTCGGCTTTCGCCATTTATCGACAGCAAATCATCTACTCAACAGGAAAACATAAATCAACACAATTTCCATTGAGAGAAGTAAAATAACCGCATCTTACGTTTCTAGGTAGAAACCCAAACACAAATTCACTTAAAAAGTCAAAAACCCAAAAAACAAAAGACAACAAAATATGTTCCGTTCAACTTACCGGAGACGACGAAGACAGGGCAGTGAGCTTCCAGAACATATCGTCGGTGGCGCGTGAATCTATCGCGGGTAGATATAGCTGAGGTTGCGGATGTTGCGGATGCAGCTGGAACAGATCTGTAAAACTCTAAAACTGAAGCATAAGAGAGATAGCTTCTGAGATTTCGAACTGATAAATTAAATGAGATGTGGCGAAGATAATAAAACCCTAATTATTTTTTTTTCGGAAGATCGAAAGAGGTAATAGGGGCAGCCGCATAGATCGAGCGTGGTAGAAAAAAATAAATAATTTAATTTAGTAATTTTCAAATGTGGAGTACTACATAGTTACCATTTATTTTTGTATACGTAGTATATAGGGAGTATGTATTTTGTATCATAAAAAAACTGTATGAGTCGATGTGGGTCCTACTTCATTTAGAATTTAAGTATCTAACCCCTTTTAATAAGAATTTTGTGTATTTCATTTGCCAAACAAAATTATCAAATCCAATTATTTTGTTTGTGTAGGACACTAAAAGGACTAATCATTGAAAAAAACATAATACTCCCCTACAAAACATAAAAACGTCACTTTTTTTAAAATTAATATTTCACAATAATAAAATTTTCTTTAAAAAAAATCATTTTTACATTTTTAAATACAATTACATATCTACTTTATCCACTTATTTTTTTCAACATTACTTAAAATCACTTTATTTTTTAATTAAAAAGTCTATTTATATCTTTTATTTTTGGTAAAAAAACTCTTCCAATCACGAGAGTTTGTACACTTTTTTTATTGTCTCTCAAGAGTTTACATACTCATAATTTTTTTTTATAATTCAACTTTTTATTAATTAACATATAAAAAACTATTTTTTAATCTATGTGAAAGTTTCAAACACTTAAAATAGGGACAAAGTAATCTTTTTTTTTTCCTAAAAAGGATCTATATTTACAGAATGGAAAGAGCAATAATGTAGTAGTAATAAACTCTTCCAATCCCAAATTTTTATGGGCTCAAATCCAGATCAAAATACAAATTTCGATCTGAATTTTTTTCAAGTTGATCTCAAAAAAACATTAGACTCGGCCACTCGACTCACTCGCTAAGGATGAAGTTTTTTTGAGTTTTTTTTAGTTGAAAACGAGAGTTGAAACACCAGAACGCATTAACAAAAATGGTTACTCCATATTTTTTTATTTTTTGAAGTCAAAATATAAAACAGTTATCAATAAAATTTAAAAATTAGGTCAAAAATAGAAATAAAATTATAATTTAAAATAAAAAATAAAAATATATATTTTATTTTTAAAATGGGCATAATTTAGAAAATCCAAAAAAAAATATTGGAAGAAAAAAGAGTACATTAGATGTTAGAAGCATCATTTCCTATTATGATTAAAAAAGCCAACATAAATCCAGCAGGCATGGAGGAATTCCAAAATCATTACAAAGAAAAATGAAAACAACAAATTACTGTATGATGATCTCTCCATGGCTGATCGATCTTCCCATCGATGTACACCAAAAACTTCCATCAAATACGAGTGATCTTTTAACGAACGAGCTAGCTCACACAAAGGTCCAATTAACGAAGGAGAAGGCCAAGCAGTGAACTGCGCTCTCTTCGTCGTCTGCAAATACTTTCCACACGACAGCTTGCTCGTACGAAATGTGCCGGCCCATTGTCGACATGCATATCCCACTCGGCAAGTGAGCAAACCCCTGCAAAATCAAGTCGAGGGTCGATTCGAGTTGTCTTGCAATTATTAGGCTAAAAACACTAGCTAGTGTTTAATTACCTGTTGCATGATCTTGGTGAATTCCGAAAACAAGACCTTTTGTCCCGACTCGTCGAATATCTTGTCTAGAGTGATCTCCTGCAAAGCAACCAGCGTGGTCTCTAGCATATCTAGCCCGCCCTGGTTCGCAAACGTAAACACCGGCACCGACTGATGGAAGAAACGAAAAGATTAAGACAGGCAAACCAACCGTAAATTTAGGCTCTGTTCTTTTGGACATAATTTCAATCCATTTTAGTTCAGTTAAGTTTAGATCGTTTCAGTTTAGTTCAACTCGATTAAGTCCAATTCAAAATAAATTAAATCATTTGATTAAATCATTTAAATTAATAATTTTAGGTATATAGTATTGGAATATTATTAATATTTTTAAAATAATTTTTAACAATTTATAAACTATTTATTTTTATAAAAAAATCCATTCAATTCAATTTAGTTCATCTCGTATATATTTAACAATTTATAAAAAAATATTATTATTTTTATAAGAAAATCAATTCAATTCAGTTTAGTTCGGTTCAGCTCGTTTCAGTTAAAAAGAAAAGAGCCTCAGTTGCCCAACAGTTCCGAACCGCCGATTCCGGTCACGTTTTTTGGGAACTGGAACCGAACCAGAACCAGGGGTTCACGGTTCCGATTCAAAGTATTTAAAAAAAACTTCATTTCTTGGAAAATGTCATTTCCGTTTTCTCGGGAACCGCAAAAACCGGTTCTGGTTCGGTTTTGGAACCGCTTATAATCGAAAAAAAAACACACTTACCTTCAGTGAGCAGCATAAAACAGCGTCTTGGTGTTGCCAAAGCGCCTTCAACACGCCTTCACCGCTCGACAAATCAGGTCCAAGCAGCTCGGCCCCCAAATGGTAACTGTGTAGTCGACAAATAATTAACCGAAAAAAACGAGAGACGGTTTTAACGAACACGATAATCCTACCTATAGCTCCGACATATCCAATCCGCTAGCGTCAGAGCTTCTGGAGAAGAAGCAGGATACATCTTCGTCCCCGACGGAGATATAGCCATGGCAACCCTCTGCACGGAGGATACGACTCTGCGAACGTACTCCTTTGCCACGTAGGCAACGTTCTCTTTCAAGTTGCTCTCGAACGAGAATTGGAAGGCGATCGTTAATATCGAGCGTGCCCTCGAGGTGGGGCCCACCTCGAGGCTCGACGCCAAATCTAGCGTCTTCTCATGTACTTCACCCTGTCGTCGGACGTAACACATTAATTAGTCGACTATCATTGATAAAAATAATATAAAGTGAAAAAAATAGCGCAAATAAATACTCAACTGATTTCGAATCATCGAGCGGGATTACGCGGAAACCGGAGGGCAATAAATGCGCGTCGTCCGGAAACATCTCGTTTATAGGAGCGAAAACGAGCTCCGAGAAAGCGGCCGATGAGCTCTCGTCGATCCCACTGCACATCTGGAGAAGGTGAAGATCTCGGGACATGAAAGCTTCGTCCTGGCCGGCCGAATGTCCTTCCAACCGAACTACTTCGAGCATCTGGAATACGATAAAACAAAAAAGACTCAAAAAACCAGGGGTATTTGTGTCATCTTGATGGCTAGCTAAAAAAACTAAAGGACAACCTCTTCATGTTCAATTGTGTGACCTAAGGGCATGATGATTTGGTTTCCGGTAAATCTCGTAGGCCTCGTTCCTGGGTACGCGTAATTCTTCAGAGACGAGGCAGAGTAGGCGTCGATGTTGAAGTCAGCCCACTCCGATCGGTGCTCCCTTAGAAACCGAACCAATACGGCTGGAGGGACATTCTGGTCCAGAAAAAAAACATCGATTACGGATAATGACGAAAACGCCCTCGACGATTGACCGAATTACAAAGCAACTAGTTTTTGAGCACCTGAAGTAGCATAGATGCCTTTGCACAAAGAACCCCTCCACTCGTCGCGTTCTTGGAAGAACAGACGGCGATTATCACGTCTTCAGCCCCGTCGTCGCAGTTCAGCAGGGTCCACCCGTCGTCGTTGAACCCGTTGACAGCATCGTTAAAGCCCCTGTGAAGTATGTACCGAGTTATTACATGGACCCGAGTCCATGTAGATTTACATGAACCCCGGTAAAGAATGTACTGGTATAGTATAATATTAGTGTGAAGAAATGAAGATAAACTTATGTGAACCTGAGTCCATGATATTTACCTGCTCAACCTCTGGCTGAAAGTGCGTAGCACAGCCGGTTGCCGACCGAGACTGTAGACTATTTCACCGCTCGCCTCCTGGGCTATCTGCCGGACATATTTTAGCGCCTGTTGAATATAATAATAAAAAAAAATATATCATATATCAAGCCCGTAAACGACTAGATTCGAGTGCTGAAATCAGTAACACTTACAGCAATAGTCGTTCTCTGTGCTAAAACTTTCGATGACTCGTAAAGCGGACGCAGCACATCCGGCACACTCCATGCCTGCTGAGTAGGGAGAGTGAAGCCGAATGTTAGTCGAAGTTTAAATACACCTTCTGAGAAATTTATGAAGAAGAATTTTGACCTCCAAATTATGGTGGTCCACGATGTGAATAATGGACCCTCCGCCCTCGCAAGGTCGTATCAAATATCCAGACGGAAGGACTTCGGCCCTCACAAACTGCGAGGCTGCGGCCGCACTCGGGCCCACCCCAGTTCCGGAAAGCGACCTCTCACACACCTTTTCGGATCAAAAAACCAGAAATTATGTCACAAAAAAAAAGAAAAATCTTAATCTATGATGATTATATACCATACCACAAGACTGCCGTTTTCTAAGGTTGTTGTGTATCTCAGAGTCCAAAAGTCTCGGGCTGGGGCCAAAGTAGTCGGGGCATATGCCTAAGAAATAATCGTTACTACAAAATGTACTAATCAAGATTTTACAAAAAAAAAAAAAAATGTCGACCAATTAACCTGTGTGTACAACAGTTCGATAGTTCCTCCGTTTCCTGCCGGAAACATTGTGAAAACCTCGAGTCTCCGACAGTCGTGGAACCAAGAGGCACGATCTTTGAGTATCTCAGCAATCTGAAAAAAAGGTTTTTCAAAATAATATTCGGAATCACAAAAAACTTCCAAGCGACTTGCTTACCTTTGTAGGTTCCAAGCTTACGAGCCCACACGCTCGAGCTGACACTCCACTACTGCTATTTGAAATCGCAAAGATCCCAACCGAACCCGGACCAGGCTAGCAAAATTACAACATCAAATTTCGCTTCAGCATTTATCTTAATTCTTTCAAAATCAGAACAACAACTGTATATGTACCTTCATCCCAGGCATTTGAACCCAATCGACAGCAGTTCCCGTAGCCTTCGACAGAAACTCAGCCAAGGTCTCCTCGGCAATCGAGAGGAGTCTGCCCAAATTAAAACAACAACAAAAATCAACCACACTATTATTCTTAGACCATTTCCGAATACTCGAAAACACGATGGAAAATCGGAAAAATACCCAGCCGGGTTAGTGGAGTCGACGAGGGAATGCTGAGGGGTCGTCACCGCCGACTCACAGCTCACATCGTTTCCAGGTGCCTAAAAAGATTAGATTTTTTATTCCATCAAAAACCAATCAAATCGAAAGAAAACACACACACACACGTACAATGTGTAATTGTTGGCGCATGAATCCGTTCTCGCAGACGAGGTGCGAGACTTGATTCTGTAGGCGATCGTTTTCCTCCATCAACAGCTTGTTCATGGCGCCTAGTTTCCGGTTCACGCTCTGTAATCTACAAGACTCTTTCCTCTGTTTGTCTCGACACCTACAACAAGAAAAAAAAAAAATGAAGTAAAAAAATGGGTTTTTTTTTTTAATTTTTAATTTTATTTTAAAGAAATTGATTTTGGACCTGCGGTTTTGGAACCAGACTTTGATCTGTTTGGGTTCGACGTTGGAGAGGGTGGGGCAGTCGCGGATCAGCTGCTGCCGGCGCAGTGAGCTGGGCTTAGGGCACTCGGAGTACACGCGCTCCAGCGCGTCAACCTGCTCCGCCGTGTACCGGACGTATTTTCCGGCGTCGAGATGCTTGCTTATGCTCCCGCCGCTGTTCTCCCGGTGATGCTGCGCCACCATAGCCATACTTTTCAAAACCTTCAAAAATAAAAAATGAAAAACAGAGTCTTGATTTCAGGGGATATGGAAAAAAGGGAAAAAGTGGGCGAGTGAAACAGGACAAAAATCATACGGATACAGACAAAAGAAAACAACCTCACACTGAAAAAAGCTCCAAAAACTCTCACCTAATGGAAGGTGAAAAATACACCTCCTCCACGCGAAAACCCCAACCCCTGTTTTCACTAACCAACAAAAATTTATCCCTCTGTTTTCGGCACTGATTACTATGGGAATCTTTTTTTTTTTTTTATCTTTTAATCCCACGTCGAACGCGAAAAAAAACCAGGGACTCGGAATGAAATCCGAAGGGGATTGTTACAGACAAACATATCGAGAATAAAAATTTCCCCTGTTATTATTTTGGGATAAAAAAAAACAGAAGAGGATACGGCTTGATATTTCAAGATTGCGATCGATGTGTGTATATATATATATATATATATATGTGTGTGTGTTTATAGGGGCTAGAGAGAGAAAGAGAATGTAAGCCCGGGAATCGATAAAAATGGGGTTTAATTTCCTCTGTAGTTTTTTACAGTATTTTTTTTTTGTCGTAGGCCAACATTAATCAAAAAGGAGATGGAACTGGAAAAGAGAAAGCAAAAAGGAAAAAAATATGGTGGGAGATTAATTTAATAATTTAATGATTTTTCAGTGTGAAAAATGGTTGAAATGACGTGCTGAGGGAGAGATAGTCAAAGCACGCCGGTATAAAATCTTCTGCCACCGGCTAAACCCGACAGATACAGGCTGAGCCCTCGCCCTATATTTTGGGGAAATTGCAAAAGAGCACTAATGTTTAGGTAAACTTTTAACTGAGGCCGTGTATTTTGAAAATTTTGTAAAATTGGTTCTTTATTTTTTATTTTTTGAATTTAAGTTGATAATATTTTAAAATCTCGAATTTTAAAATAAAATAACAAAGTATTTATTCTTTTTAAGTCAATTGCAAAGTTTTGATTTTAAATTTTGTTTAACCAATTGAACTAACTTTAAATCAGATCTTAGCTCAATTTAAACTAGTTTAACAAATTCAAAACAAATTAAAATAAAAACATTCAAATTAATGATTTAATATATACAATTTAATTAATGTTAAAATGTTATTAATATTTTTAGAGGTAATCACGAACGAGGGCACTTCTAAGATGATTATTATTTATAATACCCAATTTTTTCTCTTAGTATTATACAGGGCACTCTGCCCATTTTATCCTTTTTCATTAAAAAAAATTAAGAAATTAATTGATATATAAAATTACGCAAAAAATCTAAACTATCATCCTACATTCAATATTTCCTCATTCGACTACACATATATTGAAATTTCGTCAAATACATTCAAAAATCTTTAAGCTCATTGATATAAAATCAAAATTAATTGATATATAAAATTACGCAAAAATCTAAACTATCCTACGTTCAATAGTTCCTCATTGACTACACACATCAAGTTTCGTCAAAGACACTCATTGATATAAAATCAACACTTCTATCATATATATAAAATCACTTGAATTCAAAAATTTGTCATAGATAATTAGTATAATAATATTGATAAATCTATCATAGATATGAAAAAAAAATTGAAATCTATCATAGATATCAAAGAATTCATAAAATCACATACGTAAATCATAAATCTATTATAGATATTTACAAACTAAACTAAAAATGTAAATCATAAATCTAGTATAGATATTTACAAACTAAACTAAAATCTATTACAGATGCAAAAAAATATGTAAAAACATTACACAAAGAATGTTCCACATACGCATCTCATGAAACACGCATCTCTTCGCTCATCCAAAATATATAATTATATTTATATATAATTATAAATATATAATGCAAATATATTTTGTTTGCGTAATATATTTTGATATTAATGTAATCTCATGTTTGCGCAAATATATTTTACAAAATATATTTAGCGCAAATATATAAATATATATTAGTAGCGTGTTTAATATTAGTGAATATTAAAATAAATTAATATATATTACCGTAATATTATTGTAGGGATATTTATGACTTTATACATTTTAAAAAATGTCCCTACTTAGTATTTAAAAAATACAAATACCCTAATAAACAAACAATTAAAAAATATATAACCCCTACAAATGAGGTGAAAAACAATGAGTGTTGGAAATAATATTAAAATCCAATTTGCCCCATATCCTAATATTACCATATTTTTAAAAATATATATAATAATTTATAAAAATTATTATTACTTTTATATAAAAATCAATTTAATTTCGGTTGATAATAAAATAATATTGATTTTTTTTGTATCTATAGTTGCATTTTAAAAATAAAACAATTATTCATAAATTTTCAGTAAAAACACTTGTAGTCTTAATTTTAATTTAATTTTTAAATTTTGACTACTACTAATTGACTATGTACACTATGGATTTATATTTGAAATTTGGGTAAGTAAAAAAGGATTAATCTGATGTTAGACTCAGTACCGTAATTAATTAGTGTTGATTAATTAGTTTCTGATATGACTAATCAGCACCTAATCCTGCACTTGATGCTATTTGCACAAATGGTTAAAATGTGGTGTGCTTTATATGGTTGTACCTTTTTACCAAAATTCCCTTTTTGTCCTCGATAAGTCCAAATCGTTATTTAAAGAATAATATGTTTTGTGGTATACATAGTCTTCTCTTTCATAATTAACAATTTAGCATAGAAATGGGAGCTCTGTAGGTTGTACCTTCAGCTTCCGTACTTGTACTTATTTGGTTTTTACCGTGTATATAATTATATATTACGGTAAATTCATTAATGATATGGGCAGTACTGTCCTGCCACAACATTAATGGTATTAATGGTACTTTTTTTTTTTTTTTACAAAATCAATTGTTTGAATAATCATATGAAGAATCAATCCCAGATTTTTAAAAATCCAAATATGTTAATTTGAAAAAAAAAATCAAAAATACTAGATTTTGCGTGGAAAAACAAATAAAACATATATAAATATATTTCCGTGCTTTACTTTTAGTCAAAATACATTATATTATACTCTCACCATTTTTTTTTTCAAATGAAATAGTGCAACTTCATTGAAATTGAGAAATATTACAACTTCATTGAAACTCAAGTTATTACTGCAACAATGACTATTTGGCTCGACATATATTCGTATTATTTACTAATCAATATAAGGAGTCGAATACTAGTAAGCGCTATAAATAGAGTTAATTTTGTATAATTGACTGTTTGACTGATATATATTCGTATTTTCAATTTAATATTTTATTTTTTTTGCAACTAATTATTTAATTAATTAAAAGTATATATTTTATCATAACTCTTTTGATAAAATAATAAATAAGAGTAATCTTAAAAATTATGTTTATAAATTTAAACTAAATTTTACGGAGTATTTTTTTTTATAATTTCTAAAAGTTAGTATATTTTGTAATATGGCCAAACTTCAGGGGCTGATTTGTAAATATCCATTTAATGTGCCTTACAAAATGAATAAATTATTTGATGAGATTGCGATTCTTGGGTTCGAGCTTCTTGGGTTCGGGCACGCTCGAAAAGATGCGTCACGTGCCCACCACAAAATCACTGAAAAATAAAATGTCCCAATTTTATAATTTATGCTTTTATAAGGGGTTGAATAGTTTAATATGTGACGACATTATTTATCTTTATTTGGGGTCCAATCGTTAATTTATTTAACTTTTGAGGTATCATATATAATTTATTATAAGTTATTAGTAATAAAGAATGTTCACAATTGGTCAAACTATGATGTCACATAATACATGAAGTTGATTAAAATGGGACAAATCAACAATAATAATTTACGAAGTATTAATAATCAGCAAAATTTAGTTTTTATTTCGAGCATGTTATTGTAAATAAATTTATTTTATCCATAAACAATAGTAATACTTCTTTTTGCCATTAATAGATTTTATACTTTTCTGGAAACAGAATTTAAGAAAATTATTATTTTTGTATTTTTTAATTAAAGAGTAAAAGGTAAAAATATATTTTAAAAGTGAAAATTAAAGTACTTGTGAATAAAGTTTAAAAAGTAGAATAAAATTGTATATTAAAATAGAAAAGTTAGAATAAATTTTTTTTTTGAGGTGCGTCAACTATTGTTGGACACCTCAAAAAGGAAAATATGACAACTGTCTTTGTACCGAGAGAGTAAAATATTATGACAATCTCTATCGTACTCGACTTCATCCCTACCTAATATATACTTCATTCGGCCATTAATAGATGTCATACTTTTCTGGACACGGAATTTAAGAAAGTTGTTATTTTTATATTTTTTTAATTGAAAAGTAAAAGGTAAAAATATATTTTAAAAGTGAGTTGTGAATAAAGTCTAAAAAGTAGGTTGGGGTAAAGTAGAATAAAATTGTATATTAAAATAAAAAAGTTAGAATAATTATTTCCTTTTTTATGTGTGTCAACTATTGTTCGACACTTCAAAAAGGAAAGTATGACAACGGTCTTGTCAGAATTTTTTTAATTTAGCAATGGAACATATGAATAATAATTTCGTACTGTTACTTTTAACTTTCATTCAATGTAAAAAAAACAAATTCTTCATAATCATCCTTTGCCATCTATTGGATTTCAAACTTCTTTTTCAACTTTTTACCCACTCAAAAAAATTACCCTTTTGTCCCCAGGAGCATAGCCGAGTGGTAAGGCCTGTGATGATGTGGGTGTAATTCCCCGGCGACGCAGGGTTCGAATCTCGGGTGGGACAAATTTTCATTGAAATATTATGAAGGTTTGTCCTGGGGTTCGACCTGTTGGCTCTCTCGCACAGGTGTCTGCTACTCGGGCACATTCCTCGATTTACATCCTGCCCGGTCGAGGGACCTCCGATCGGGTGGGGGTGGAGTTTCTCGTCTCTCCTCCTTATCAAAAAAAAAAAAAAAAAAAAAAAAAAGAATATTTCCCATTATTAGTGGGGAAAAGTTGCATGCTATCATAGAAAATTAAAAAGGCCCCTTTTGCCATAAGGTTTTTTTCATTATCAACTAAAAATGTCAAATGGGAGACTATAATTCCAATATTGCCCTCCAAATCACCCCATGCCAAAAAAATTACTACATACAAGTCACAAGATTATTTTTCAAACCTAAAACCGTGTGGAAATGAAACTATGTATTCGGTTAATTTTCGCTCCATCAATGTTTGCATAATACGGGCACATAAAAAAGTAAATAAAACAATCAAGTTATTATGCTTTTCTAAACAAAAACTCTCAAAAAATGCGTTGAAATCGACACAACTCATAGTTCATTAAGTCGATAATCAACTAATGCAAGTCTCGAGTTTCGGAGCAATTCGACCAATCCAACCGAGAAATTATTATATATATATATATATATATATATATATATTACAATCAATTATCTTATATGATGAGTTCAAACAATTGTGTAGTCAAATTGAAAGCCTTATATATATTTCACTCTCTTTCCCCATCGTATTATTGTGTTTCATTTGATTCACATCCTTTCATTTGCCCCCTATCTCTATCACACACAGATGACAGATGACACATTACCATGAATACCGAACAGAGTATAGTTTAATTTCGCATAGTAGAAGGAATTTAAATATAAATAGGTGGGGCCACAGCTCTGTTGTGGGGCCCAGATGTTGGCATTCAAAGTGGGCCAGCCGAAATATTTGCTTGCGTAAATAAACAGAGTGGTGACGTGGACATTTGCTTTGAAAATGGGTTGTTGTGGTGGAGATTGAGGCCCACCACCACCTCATTCTCCAGCGGACCAGCCCATTTAGTATCAGAAACGCTGTAGTATATTTACACTGAATGAAACACATTTACACTTCAATCAAACTCGTTTAGTATTTACACCAAAATTTTCAAAAATACTACTCCTTTGTCTCGACTAGACACACCTTCTTTTTAAAATACAAAAAATCTATGCTTAAAATAAAATAATTACGAGTATAATTTTTTTAAAAGTAAAAAAAAAAAAAAAAACAAGGTAATAATTTTCTTTTTTTTTTTAAACTTAATTATTAATTAATTAAGTTTAAAAAATATTAATTAATAAACCCGTCACACTATTAGTACTTTTTACATTTCAAATTAATGTTCACACTATTAGTACTACGTAGTTGGTATATTTTTTAAATAATTCAAAATCAAATTATATATAAATATATGGAGTATATATAAAACTCAATTTTTATTATTCATGAAGATTATTAAAAAAAAGATACTTTATCACCTCATGTTTTCAATGCTAATATAACATGGTACAATGATTGGTATGTCCTTTTCGTAAATAATATTATTCAGAAAACCATAAAAAACATATGAATGAGTTATGGAATGATGAAGCTATTTTTTTTTGTTTGGAAATATAGATATTGATAAGCCATCGAAACAAACATCGGCCTTGCCAAACTTATTATTCCATTTGAGTTTCACTTTATTTTTTAGTTATTTTAACAACTCTACTAATTAATACTACAATCAAACAAATCAAATTCACACAATAAAATACATTATTTTTTTATTTAACCTTGATGTAGTATTATCAAAGGGTGAATTAGTAAAATAAAGTTTTATGAAGAAATTGATCTAGATTCAAGAGTGGTGGTTGTTAGGATCCAACTTTTGTTAGGATATCCAATCACCCAATTGATTTAAGTTATGATCTTTAAGATAATTTTTTTTAATAAAAAAAGCCATGCTTTTGGTACAAGCACATTACATTAATTCTAATAAATAAATAAATAAATGTTTTGACCTAAAATCACAAAACATGCACAAATATAGACAATAAAGACAAAAAAATCTTAATGCAAAGAACAAAACATATAGTAAAAACTTAGAACAAAAAAGACAGAATACACTGCAAGCGTACAAGAATTATTTCGTACCGATTACCACGAGAAAGGGCTTGCTCCCAATAAGAAAACCTCATTCTCCACATCCTTCACCCATTGACAAACTCGGTTGCACGTCTTTATAGCAAGAGCCTGCAAACATGTGTAGCCAACATGTGACTCGTCAAATTATACACGTGTAAAAAAAACTTGCAATTTATGATGAAATTTCAAGAAAGAGATTATCGTCAAATAATTCTGAAGATTTTTCTAAACATTTCTTGAAGAGGTGGACACAAATTGAACCTTGTCTGCCAGGGGATCGAAAGCAGCATACAGTTCGAAATCTTGCGTGACCCAGCAAAGTAGAACTGGACATTTACATAAAAGGACTAGTTAGAGATATAAACAACTAAATAATTCATAATAATTACACAAAAAAAGATAATAATAAACCAAAATTAACAAGTTAGGCGATAGGATTGTTGAATCTGAAACTGTGTTCTAAAACAACCTGAGTAAAAAGATATAGTTATATGATATTTTTCTTTCTTTTGTTCAATATCATAGTATTTCTTTCGATCTAAAGTGTGTGTGTGTGTGTGTGTGTGTGAAAAATGAATGATATGTTACCCTTATTATAGAAAGATGACGAGATAAAAAAAAAGAAGAAGATAGAACTAGTTAGGAAGCATCACTTATATAGAAAGAGGAAGATTTTACCATAGTTTTCATCCCTTCTGAACTGGGTTTTGTGAGGTCCTATTCCTTCCTCATGCATGGTCATGTGAAGTTTCTGGTAGGCCCTATACAATCTGCAATACAAAGCAGGGAAATTTATTATCACAAGCCACTACGCTATAGTATAGTCATTCTCCAAAAAAACAACCTAAATTTTGCTAGTGAATACCTTTTTTGCTGTCTCAGGCTGTTTATTGGTGACGAAAATTCAGACGACACGTATTGGTCAAGATAAACACTTCTATAAATAAAATGCCATAATCCCGCGGACCCACCAATTCCAGCAAACCCATTCGCAATTCTTCCAGGGGACTCTGTCGTGAGACTTGGTTGACCAAGATGAGAAGAGGACCCATTGGCTCCAGCACGTGAGGTGGGGTCCATAAGAAGATCCCCAATATGCATGCCACCATCTACTAATGACCTTTGAACTTCACATAATACATTCGACTCCACAAGTACAGTTTCTATCCGGGTCCTATAAGGGGTAGGACATGTGAGTTGCAATTTCAGCATTAGACTGGATCAAATTGATCCTAACAGCCATATACTTACGACTTTACAGGTATTTAATTTAATATTGAAAACTACCTGATGTATTTTAAATGGTAGAAAGCATCTGTAGTACTACTTGTGGTGAGCAGAACCAGGTACGTATCAATCTGTAACAAGATTTACAGTAATCCATTACTATTTATCAAATTGATATGCAAATTAATTTCAGCAAGCAAAAAAGGAAATAGTAATAAAGAATGACTTACATCAAAATAGTGCACATAAGCATAAAGAAATGACATAGGATTGTATCTTGGAAGGCAAATTGGTGAGAAGGATTCAGATGTCCTGCACGAAATTGAGAAAAATCACAATTTTTTTTCAAACAATTGGAAGTATGTTCTCTTAGGAGCAAAGGATGATAAAACAAGATGATAAATTCAACTGACTAAGATATGTATGAATGGCTCCATAAAAAAATTCAGGCAGGAAAGATGATTGAAGCGACTTAATGGAACTAATGGATTAAATATGAAGTGTAAAGGACATTATTGTGGTGGAAAAATATTTCATCTCGTTTTCTTTCACAAGATGTTGATCCTCTTCAAACATAAGGTGCATTCATGACTACATGTGTATGCATAATTGCATATGAGCACGATTCTAGCAAAAGAGGTCATCAACTCTCGTTTTTGTATTTTTGTTCGTAAGTCAAAGATATAGTAAGAAAACGTGGAAGATAACTATACTTACCTAAAAGATTCGGAAGACATAATAAAATTTGAGAGTAGCAGTATATCATCGGGATGAGGAGTTGCTTTTTGGGCACCAACAAGACTGATAACCTGCATTGCATACAGATATGTGATGTTTATTGTCGAGTAAAAAAAGCATATTAAAAAGGACAATATAGTTGTGTTTACAAAGATACCTTGTGTTTACACATTAAGAGTGCAAACAGGACTCCTGAACCAGCAACATCTTGCAAGATGACACCTGCAGCTTGACGTGTGGCATGAGCTAGGGGAAGACATGAATAAGCATGAAGAAAAGTGGAAGGATTCCTACAATTAGAACAGTAAGCAAATTATTAAATTATATTTGAGCTAACAGAATTTTTAATCGGGACGCAAGGTTCATTACATGCTAACTGGATTATTTGACTCAAACCAGCCACATTACATGTATTATGTATATAAAACTAATTAGTCTTACACACTTTGTTTATCAATTTTTCACCCGTCTAATTATTACCACATTCTAGAGTTCATAATGATTTCATTTATTTTCAAACATAAATCCCAAGAACCATCAATAATACACTTGGAAGGATGAGAAAAGTAACACTAAGTACTGTACCATAAAAAGATGGGACAGCTAATAAGACTCCGAATATCTTTATATATGCTATGGAGTAAGGAAAATACCAACTGAACGAATGAATGAGAGAGGAGAAGGCCACATCGGTTCCTCCAAGTAATGATGTCATATCAAATTTTGAATTCTTCTCAAAACATCGATTTACAGACTTTGTTAGAATAAGTATCATCTGCATACAGAAAAAAAAACAACAGTACATGATTATAATTAGATAAGGAGGCCTTTTAAAATGAAAATGCACTGCAAAACACATAATTTCAAACAAACATAAATTGCCTACACGTAGGAAAGAAAATACCTGGCCATAGAGGAGTTCCAATTGTCCTTTTAACGATTCATAAGGCTCTTCTGTGCAACTTATGCACACCAAGTAAACCGGTCCTTTCACAAGAAAAACAACCTGAAATTTGAAAACTTCATTAGTATATATAAATAACTAAAGAAAACAATACATATGATAATAAATTTGTTTAAGAGAAAGAATGTGTATAAATACACATGCACGTCTTTTAATTTGTAGCTAATGTACCACATCCAAGTTTACAATATGATGAAGCACATAATAAATGAGATGAGCGAAATATATTAACCTGGTGTTTACCAGCTCTCACCAACTTGACCTGGTCTCGCCTGAAAGAAGCATAACTAAGACGATAAAAAGCCATAGAGGATTTTCCAACATAAAGATTAATAATCCAAGACAACAAACTAGAGCTCTTGCGAATAACACACCCATTTTCGATAAAAGACACGATGGCCTGCAAAGTAGCAGAGAACCCAGCTAGCTTGTGTTCATCCCCATATCTACAACACAGCCAAACAAGAAAATCCTACGTATTTATAGCTATAAGAGTAAAAAGGGAAGCCACTGAAATATTTATGATTAAGGCATTAAGCTCGTATCATCTAGCACAAGCACAAACCTTGAATAAATGGGTTTTCCGGAGTTGCTCAAAATAAAGAAGTGTTTCTTCCTTTTCCTCCAAGAAACTGAAGCATCATCCTGCACCTCACTCGTTACTTAAACAATATAAGCACAATCAAATAGCAACTAGAAATTCGTCATTAAGCATGAATGTAAAACAAAAGCTAGAATTCTCTGTCCAGCTAACCTCTTCGGGGTGGCGTTTTCCAGGCACCCACTGTGCATGCGACCCCGAATCCGGCACCTCATGAATACCATTGTCTCCATCTTCGTCATCTTCATCGATATCATCACCGCCGCTGCTGCTGCCTCTCTCACCAGCATAGCCGCTGCTGCTGGGACTCAACGGCCGCTCAGCTTGCTCAGCCACTATAAAATTCCTCCAGGCAGAGGACCGACTCTCTTCTGTCACCCCCGTAGCCTCCGACTCCGAATTACTCTCAACACGCTCACCGTCTTCGATCGATTCAACCGTTTCTTCCCCTCCTCTAATGTCTTCATTCAACTGTCCATTTCCGATTGTTAGCTCTTGCTCCGTCAATTCTTCTACTTCTTCCACCGCCTCTTCATAGTCAGCCGTCGCGGTGGCGAAACGAGCGGGTATCGAGATTGAGGCCAATTGACTCTCGATCGCGTCCAATGATTGATCAATGGAGTCCGGGCTCGGATCGGAGTTAGGGTTTCGACGGTCCCCGTCGGAGGAAGATGAAGAATTCGAATCGGAGGGCATTATTTCCTGACTCTTCAAAAACAGTAGAAAATGCAGAAACACGCATGAATCAGAGTTTAGTCAAAACGAATTCACCTTCGCCTTCAATTCTCTACCCGACGCTCGCCATCTGAGCTTACTGGTGGCATGAGTATCTCAGCTACCAGTCAAAATGGAGTGGGGCGGTGAAAGAGCAAACCCCAAAACGACGACGTTTGTTCGATCAGTTGGTGGTGGGCTTTTACGCATGGTAAACTTAATGGGCCGATACGTTCGTTAAGGAAGTCGATTTGTTTTGGGCCTAGACCCATAAAATAAAGGCTACCCAATGGGCCGATACTCAACCTAATTACGTCGACCTCCAATGGAAAAGATGGCTACGGTTCCACACATTACGAGATAGAGACATGAAAAAGGAGATGACCAAAAAATCGACAGGTGAACTCAATTAAAACGACAGCGTTGCTCCGCGAAAATTACAACCAACTACTTCGTCGAGTACCAACTAAACCACAATCCAACGAGGGAAGATCAACTCAATTAAAATGACATCTTTGCCCCGTGAAAATTACAACCAATTTACGATCAAACTGCGAAAATCAACTCAATTCTTTCGTATTTTAAATTGTCATGTTTCTTTTCGACTGAGCAAATTGAAGAAATTTTAAATGTTCATCTACAATCGTATGTACATTAACATCAAAAATCTAATATTGTTGAATACTAAATTATTATAATCACTTGCAATAATGTAAAATAGAATTGATTGGAATATTGAATTATTAATAAAAAGAAAGTAGGTAGTAAATGGAATAGGATGAGGTTGGAATAAATTAAATAATGTACTCCGTAATTAATTAAACCAGCAGTGCTATAATGCGCACACGCTAAACAACAACGGACTTTGCAAGACCCCCATGGTGCTAAAACGAGCCTACATTCATTCACGGCCAAGTGCGTATCGTACACCTCCTTTAATTTTTGTTGGCTGTATTTACTTCAATTTATGTACGTAATACGTTCATTTGCTTTCAATTACTTTTTCTTTTATAGTAAAACTTTATCATAAACAAATTTGGGAATACGACAAAACACAAATATTAAAACAAATGGAATGATTTTGTCAATTCATGCACTCATTTGTTATATTGTTTTTTTTTTTTCAAAATTTTAAAATTATCTAAGTTGCACATTAAGATTTTATCTGTCTCAAAAAAATAAAAATAATTTATTTGAAAATACTTTGAATAAAAAATTGAAAAAGTAAATTAATATTGAAAGAGAGAGTGTAACAACAATTTATTTCAATTTATGAAGTTAGACTACTGTTCTAGATATTTAAAAAAAAAATCGTGGCTACTAATTTTGGAGCCATAAACATAATACTCTCTCTCTCTTAATACATGATAGACTTTTTTTGGCAATCAATTAAATGTTGTTTTTTTTAATTTTTTAATAAAAAATTCAAGAGTAAAAATGTATTTTTAAGTTGAAAAATAAGTTAATTATAAGTAGAGTTTATAAATTAGGTGGTTAAAATAAGAGTAAAATTGTATTTTAAAATGTAAAATATTAATTTTTTTTTTAATGTATCAATTATTATGAGAGAGATGAATTTACTAGTTTGTAATTGATTCAAAATCAATTGATTTCTAAAATATTTATTTTATGTGTATAAGAAATTTGTGTAAATTCAATTATTTGATATTTTTTTAAAATAAAAGTAAAATTTGTTAAAAATACGTGAATAAATTAGGTCACCTCTAAAAAAGTAGAGAAAAAAAAAAGTAGTGAAGAGAGTATAAAGTAAGATACTTTAACTTGCTACCATTTTACACGGCAGCAAATATGTCTTTGATTTGGGAGCCAATGTCCAACCACGTGTTTGTGTAATAAACAAAACAATTATTTTTACGTTTTTTATTTTGAAATAGTACATTTTTTACTCTTTCAAACTCACACCACTGAATTTTTCCTTCCACTACAAATTGTCTATTGTTAATAATGATAAGCAAATATTTATTCTTATTTCCCGAAAATACCCTCTTAAAATTATTAGAATTACAACATTTACCAAAAACAGTAAAACCCTCTATCATCCGCCTCAACAAACCATGCCAAAAATCGAGGCCTTTTTTTTTTTGTTTTGTAAAAAAAAAAACATAAAAAATACAAAAACAAAATTTCAAAATAAAAAAATCAATCCTCAAAACCGATTTTCTGCCAAATGGCATTTCTAACCCTGCTCAGATCTCGGCCCTTGAGGGTCCTCCCAATCCCTTCGTGCACCGAGAAGGAGGCGATCCTGTCCCTCGCCGACTGCCGCGCCAAAAACTCGTGCGGCGGAATCCGATCGCCGCCGTCCTCGTCGTACTCGTCGTCGCCGTGCCTCCCCCTGTACTCTCCCTTCAGGATCTTCGACCAATCGGGGACGTTCACCGGCAGAGACGCCGGACCTCCGCCGATCGCCGACGTCTTCCTCGAGACCCTCCCGGCGGCCTTCCGGAGCTCCGGCGACTCGGAACGAGCGGTCGCCGGCGTGTTCCAGACGTCGGACTCGTCGAGCTCGAAGATCATCGAGTCGCCGGACGCCGCGGATTGGTCGGTCGGCAGGAACCTGTAGTTCGCTCCGGCGAAGTAGCTTTTCGACGCCGCCATGAGATTTTCTTTTTTTTTTTTCTTCTGTTGAAATTGATGGTTAAAAATGGAGAGGTTTTGATCTGCTTTTTATAAAGGGTGGGAATGGATAAGGCTTTTCGCACCCCACCCCACCCCTACCCTACCCCCTACCCTTGTTCCCCTCTCTCTCTCTCTTCTAAGCTGTAATGAGTAATCTATTTGCTTCTCTTCTCTGTATGATTATTTTTCTATGCACTTGCAGAGATGTGAAATTACGTTTCTACCCATGAGAAGTTATGAGAAAGAGCCACGTGGATTTTTGTTTTATTCGAACGAGGATGGATGGATTAATTTATTCCGGGCATGGGGAGGTATGGAAGGGATATATGGATGGCTTGTAATTTGTAAATGCTTTTTTTTTTTAACAATAAATTCATTTTTGCTGTCAAAATTAATATTTATGTTAGTTTGTGAAATTAAAGTACATTTTTTTTATAAATTACAAAAAAAGTATGATCGTTAAAAAAAAATCAAAAAAAGCATTGAAATTTGAAAGTTTATATGGTTGAAAAGTACAAGTACATCACGGACTAATTATCATATAATCTTTGTAACTAATACAACAAATACTACCAATTAGTCAATGATGTACGGTCAATTCATGCAATTGTACTGTTTGAATACTAAGTCAGTTAAATTGACCCATTGATCCAATATCCACAAATAAATCGATGCAAAACACATATCAAGTGTAAATGTTTTGAAAAGAATTCATTCGTCAATCTCAAAGAACTTTTTACCATGTGATAAAAAATGTGAATCATTCAAGTTATAGAAAGTAATAGAGTATTTACACATTTATACATTTATGCATTGTTATAAAAATATTTTATCATGTCAAAATTAATATTTATGTTAGTTTGTGAAATTAAGGTACATTTTTTTTATATAAATTACAAAAAAAAAGTATGATCGTTAAAAAAAATCAAAAAAAGTATTGAAATTTGAAAGTTTATATGGTTGAAAAGTACAAGTACATCATGGACTAATTATTATATAATCTTTGTAACTAAGGAGGGTGTATTCATTTCGGATTTTGTTGGATTTTTATAGATTTTAAAAAGTCCGTGGATTTTGAAAATCCACGGAGTCTTTGCAGAGTTTGACTGACTTTTGTTATTGATTTATACGGATTTTCATAGACGTTAAAAGATTTTGAAATATACGTTTTTTTGTATTTATATAAATTTTCATAAACTTTGCGTCATTATTTATTGATACAATTTATATAAAACACAATTTTGTAAAAAAAAAAATTAATTTAAATTATTCAAAAAAATATTAATATAATATTATTTATATTTTTATGTATATCATTAAATTTTTAAATATATCTTTAATTATTTTTATAAAAATTTGTATTTTAATTTTTTGGAAATTTTATTGATAGTTAAACCAAAGTTTTTATTTAAAATATTATTTTTTTCTTCTTCAAAGTATTTTTTTTCTTAAAAACATATCTTTTTCTATTTTGTTTTTTTTATTTAATTTTATATAATTTTTTTAAGTTATTATTATTTTTTAAAAATAATTTAGTTGATTAAAAGAAATTCTATTTTTCTTATTTTGTCCTTTTTATTTAATTATATATATTTTTTTAAGTTTTTATTATTTTTTAAAAATAATTTAGTTGATTAAAAGAAATCTGTAGAAATCTCTCCTAATTATGAGAGATTTTGAAAGTTAAAATTGTTTTGTATTTTTTAAAGAAAATCTTTCAAAATCAATGGACTTTTAAAATCTTTAAAAATCCATAAACTATTGAATACCTATAGATTTTAATTGACTTTTTAAAATCCAAGTTGAATACCGCAGGATTTTAATTGACTTTTTAAAATCCGAATTGAATACCTCCCAACTTTAAAAGTCTTAAAAAATCCAACGAAATCTCAAACCAATACACCCTACAACAAATACTACCAATTAGTCAATGATGTACGGCCAATTCATGCAATTGTACTGTTTGAATACTAAGTTAAATTAACCCATTGATCCAACATCCACAAATAAATCGATGCAAAACACATATCAAGTGTAAATGTTTTGAAAAGAATTCATTCGTCAATCTCAAAGAACTTTTTATCATGTGATAAAAAATGTGAATCATTCAAGTTATAGAAAGTAATAGAGTATTTACACATTTATACATTTATGCATTGTTATAAAAATATTTTGAATTATATGTTTTAGTATAAGAATTATATTAATTAGATTAAACAAATGGTAGGATTTATAGATATAATAAATGAATAGTAGTCCATTTGTAAATTTATATAGACTCATTTCTCAAAAAACTAAAATAAAAAAAATTATGTTTAATTATTTTTATTTTAGTTTTTTTTTAGCATTCTAACATACAGGTTGAAAGTACTATTTTTTAGTAGCTAGGGTTCTACTATTTTTTAGTAGCTAGGGTTGAAGGAGGTTGAAGGAACTAAAGCTAAATTCTTCGAATTATTACAATTATTATAATAAAACTATTTTTTTTATTGTAAATTCAAATTTTCAATTAAAAATTTAAAGTAAAATATCCTTTAACTTAATTACACGTCTTAAATTATATTTCAATTATAACTTTACACATAATTACATCTAATAATTACAAATAAAAATTTATCATGCATTATTCGTTAACCATAGTCGATTATTTACAAAATCTTTACAAATGATTGAGGGAGTATTACATCTAATAATTACAAATAAAAATTTATCATGCATTATTCGTTAACCATAGTCGATTATTTACAAAATCTTTACAAATGATTGAGGGAGTATTACATCTAATAATTACAAATAAAAATTTATCATGCATTATTCGTTAACCATAGTCGATTATTTACAAAATCTTTACAAATGATTGAGGGAGTATTAAATTGTACTTATTATGTGTTTTGAGTTTTGGGAGCCACTTATATTAATTCCACGTGATTAGGTTAGATTATCGTATATAAGACACAGTGTCCCATGTACGCACGATATCAAAAAAATAGTAATTACCTGTAACTAATTATTCGCTTTCAAACTCCAACTTGTAATTATTTTTTCTCATGTGATCGCTTCTATATTTTCTCGAAACCTGAGAGAATATATTCTTTCCATTTTTTATTTTCCCTTGCTCGGTGCAAAAAAATACATTGAATAAAAAATTATTTTTACTTATTACATTACATAGGCCCAATAATAAACACAAGCCCACCCCAAACGTATTCTGTAAATTCAAAAAAGCCCAAAATCCAGAAAGTGCAAAACCTAGATATAAAACACAAATTTCCTTTCCCCTTTCTCACTCTCACTCTCCACAAACCCTAGCCACCATGCCGCCAAAATTCGATCCATCGCAGGTCGTCGACGTTTTCGTCCGCGTCACCGGAGGCGAGGTCGGCGCCGCCAGTTCCCTCGCCCCAAAGATCGGCCCTCTCGGTCTGTCTCCGAAGAAGATCGGAGAAGACATCGCCAAGGAAACCGCCAAGGACTGGAAGGGCCTCCGCGTCACAGTCAAGCTCACCGTCCAAAACCGTCAGGCGAAGGTCACAATCGTCCCCTCCGCCGCCGCTCTTGTCATCAAGGCGCTGAAGGAGCCGGAGCGCGACCGGAAGAAGACGAAGAACATCAAACACAGCGGCAACATTTCCCTCGACGATGTCATCGAGATCGCGAAGGTGATGAGGCCTCGATCCATGGCCAAAGAGCTTGCTGGCACCGTCAAGGAAATCCTCGGCACGTGCGTCTCCGTCGGGTGCACCGTCGACGGAAAGGATCCCAAGGATTTGCAGCAGGAGGTTTCCGACGGCGACGTTGAGATTCCGCAAGACTGAACTCGAGGTTAACTTTGGAATTTCAGTTGGCTTTTTTCTATCTTTTTTGAATTCTTATAATTTCTGAAGTTTATCATGCTTGATCTAGAAATGCTTTTTGAGGAAGAATTTTTTTGTGAGGATATATATATTTATCTTTTTCAGTTCGAGCTGTTTGGATTTAATGCCCTTTTGATGTTATCAGAGTTCGAGTATTGATTCTTGCTTGATTTTGTTTCATTATTTCGACCGTTGTTCGACTGCATCGATAGCATTCCTTTACCATTAGAGCTCCAGCATTTTGGGGGAGAATCATTGTTAGGTATTAGTTTTGAGCTTTAGGTTGAGTATCATTCCTCCCTGAACCCAGATTATTTTTAATTCGAGCTGTTTAGACTTAATGCCCATTTGATGTTATCAGAATTCGACTATTGATTCTTGCTTGATTTTATTTCATTATTTCGACTGTTGTTCGACTGCATCGATAGCATTCCTTTACCATTAGAGCTCCAGCATTTTGGGGGAGAATCATTGTTAGGTATTAGTTTTGAGCTCTAGGTTGAGTATCATTCCTCCTTGAACCCAGATTATTGTTTTTGTTCTGTCAATTTTATTCGTAAATGATTGATAGACTGAGATCATGAGTCGAGGCCTAATTTGCCTATATAATGTGGAATTTGCAGTACTCTTTCTTATTCTATACCTATTCATACCATTGATTCCTTCGAGTGGCATAGACTGCATAGTTGATAATCGGACTCCCCGGCTGTTCTAGGTTGCTGTCTTTATATTTTTCATAAATGTGCTTTATTCATGTGAAAAAGTGAGAAATTTATAGTATTATCAATCGACCCTCCAATCGATCATAGAACCAGGTATTTGGAGAGTGATTTTCTTCAACAAATTTGTTGTGAAATCGATAAATACTGAATTCAATACACTCATTACACTAACAGATAATAGCTACATTACAGTTTCATTCATATTAGGTACGACTATAAGTCTATAAGAGAGTTTCTGGGTTTTTACTCTTGACGAAGTTGATAACTGTTGGAAATGATGTTTCTACAATACGCTATTATTATGATGTCGTCTCTCCCTCCATCTCATTATCTCTACAAGAATCGAAGATCCAGTCATAGCCACTCCAAATCCCGCGAACATGGATAGAACGATTGATACTATTGCTTGCACACGAACCTACGAATATGATCATATACATTAGATAATAAAAGCAAAAATATGTACAATAACCAGTACACATGAGAATAGATTTTCTTAATAAAAGCAAAAATCCATACAATAACCAGTACACATAAGAATAGATTTTTTACCAAGTCGTAGAAGATATGAGCGAAGGCGGACACCAGTGTGAATTGAATTGCTGCATAGATCCAAACAGAGCTTCTCTTCACTAAAAACCAAAAGAAAAACGTGGGAAAGATTGATGACATTATATTGTCTGAAATTTGAACATATAAAATACCCATAGTCGAAGCTGTCACAGATGAAACGAGGCTGAGTAGGCAAGAAAACGGAACTGAAATGGCAATGGCCCTCGTGCCCATTTTTCCAACCTGCAGAATGCAAACTACAATGTGAGCTAGCCGCTCGATGTTATTGTTCAGTTGATTTCGAACGAAATAAATAATCGTACCAGTAGTTGCTCGAGGAAGCAGAAGTAGGCAAGCATGCTCACGATGACGAGAATAGGTAGTTCCTGCCAAACCCTGTATCCAAGAAACGAATAAAGCTTCAGATTTCTATAGAATGCTGCATTTTAAACATCGGTCGATTTTCAGTTTATTCAACATTGCCCCTGGATTTTGACATATATTACAAAACAACCCAACAAAGTTTATAATTTACATTACTACACCCATGAGGTTTGATATAAGTGAGCAGGGTTTTTCTCATGAATGGGGTAAAAATATAGGGAAAAAAAAATGTGGTCTTTTTGAAATATTAAGTGATTTTATTTTTCCTTTCTGTAATTAGCTCAAACTAGAAGGTAAATATTGTAATTTCCACTGATAAAGTTGTTCTAAAGGTTGCTGATAAACAAATTACTTGCCTGAATCCATTGATTTCCATCTCTCTCAAATCAATACTCGTCTCGCTATCCCGATTTACCGTGCTCTGAACGCGTAGAAGTGTGACCGATAGATTCCGGACTTCTTCCTTGCAAACATCGCACGTCTTGTTACCTTTAATCGAGAACCATTTCACGACACATTCTCGATGGGCCAGAGCGAGTTCGCCCTTGCAGCTGCATTCCATCTTAAGAGTCTCCCCTCCTTCACACAGCTCGACAAAGCAAATCCGACAAACGGCTTCCTCTTCGGGTATATCTTCTTCATCATTTCCTGCCAAACATATATCATCTTCTTTTACACCCTTCGACTCTTCAGAGTCGAGTTCCTTCGCTCTAGGAGTCGATGGAATCACACGGAAGAAAGAATTCGCCCTTTGAATGCCCGATTCATTTCCTACAACGGGTTCAGATAGCGACCGGGGAATATTCCTCGGTAGTTCTTTCGTCTGCAATGGAAAAAAAAAATAGATACATTTAAAATCGACAATATATAAAAAAAACACACAAATGAAGGGAAAAGTCGATCGAAAAGTTTACTTTGACACCGTGATCATGTAAGGACGAAGTCCTCTTCATCCGAGGCGTGAAGATTCTCGAGAATGACCATGGCTGTGATATAGGCATCTTATCTTTCATGACCACGTCCATAAAAATCGAGTCCATCGTGGCAGCTTTCTCCACATCGGAATTAACGTCGAGGCTTCGGTTCTTGAAGATCGCCTTCGATGATTTCCCCCTCGGCCCGTCGCTAGGGCCCGGAGATAAACGGAAATTGACTCTTTTCGAGGGAATATCAATGTGAATGAATTCCGGTTGTGGGTTAGGTATCTCGAGGAAGAGGTTCGGTTTTCTCCACTTTTTGCTATCCGTTGTTGTTGATTCTTCTTCCGTCATCTCAGATGCTTCGTTGCCGAACTTCATGGAGATCGATTCGATTCAATTCAATTCATTAGTTTTTGTTAAGAACAAGAAAGTAGTAGTAACTAAAGGTAACATCCATATAGTATTGAACATCATCGTAAAACTCGCGACATGAAATGAATATATATCGAGCAATAAGCGTCTTAACTACTTAGATTAGATCAATCAATTCAGTTCAGTTCACGTTAATGTATCAAAACAATTACAAAAGACTTCCATAAGAGACTTCCACACAATCACACATAGAGAAGCAAGAAAACATGACACACAATATATATACATACACTGCACACAAAAGCAAGAAAACATGACACACAATATATACACACACGACACACCTTAATATTATCACCATCATCGTGGGGTTGAGGATTAAAAGACATTCTCTTCTCATCTGTGCTCATCGTTTTACTATAAGTGAAAGATTTAAGAATATATTTTATATATATTTATAGAGATATGTATAAAGATATTGTATTATTAATAATTGATGGGAGTTAGTAATTAATGAAGGAGTTCATAAGTAGTGGTTGGTGGTGACACGCGTGACACTCACAATGTGGTATTAATGGATTGGAGCAAAGGAAATACTCCAAATCTTTGGAAAGTTTTTCTTGGGTTATTATGAAAATGAAGGAGAGAGAATTACATCAAGTCCCAAAGGCCAAAGCAATAATTACATTTATTCATAAAAAATTTAATATATATTTTTAAAATGAAAATATAATAATATACTGTATTTGTTTTTATGAAGTATGACAGTTAATTTAAAATAACAAAAAACTATCTATGTTTTAAAAACATTATTTCACTTTTTTTATAAATAACAAAAAACAACCCCATAGGAGAATGAAGAAATATAACTAGAGAACAGATGAGAAATCATTTCCACTCTCCTTAAGTTAGTGCGAGCCTTTTTCCCTCACTAAATGATGTTGGATGGGTGTGGGACCCATGCAGAGCGTCTGTTTTATTAAATTTATTTGTTTTGAATCACAAGACGACACGTGCCACCGTGTTAAGGATTTTTTTGAAGCAATTAATTCTTTTTTACATGTTTTTTTTGAAGATTTAAACTAATCGAACTGTCGAGTTCAAAAATACTACTAGTAGTAACTCAAAATTACCCGGTTGTGGGCTTATACTTCACGGGGTAAAGAAATCGAACTCGAGCTTAGCTCGCGAGTTTCGATAACACATGTCAATTTCTGATTATAATTTTTCCTTTTATAAAAGTATTCTATGAAAGAGAGTCGTATACAATAGGATTATAGACAAATTGCACCATCTCATTACACTATATTGCCCATTTTCCCTTGAAAACGACTTTTCTTAAAACTACACCCTTAAAATATGAGTATTGCACTTTGCCCCCTAAAATCACACTAATCCGTTCAGTAACCCTATTGAAGGGGTGCGATCTGCTAATAAAACAAACTTCAGGGGGCAATGCGACAGTACAGTGTAATTTGAGGGTCATTTTGAAATTTACCCATACTTTCACATGCTCAAATGCGGTGTGTGTCTGTCGATCTTACACGTGTCCACTCTCTGACGCACTTCGTCTAAATCAGTCTCGATTACCTTCCTCGCCCACTCCGCAAACCCTCGATTCTTCCCTAAACCCCATTTTGATTTCTGAGAAAATAATCAAAATTTATACACCTATAATTTCTGCATTTTTTTCTTCTTCGAAAAACCATGTGAATTCCGCGATGAATTAAGTAAAAAACAAAATGAAAATGAAAATGGGTCGATTTGAGCCGATGGGGAAAAGGGTTCCGAGAAAATTATGGCTAGGGTTTCAAATGCCGATGGTGTTCCTACTGGGTGGAAACCACACCTCCTCCAGGTTTTGCACTCGCTAAATTCTCTGTTTTATCACGTATATCGTTGCCGTATTTTTTGTACCCTCTCGAAATTTTACTGAACTCGTCTGATCTTAGCTTTCGAGTTAAATCACTGATCCATTATAGATCCGTAGTTGAAAGATCTGGTACTGAGCTAATCGAAAGAGAATTGAATAAATAATGGACTTGAAGTTCCTGAAATGGCGTCTGATTCGTGGCCCTCTGGTGAGGCGTATTGTGCTCCGGGCGATTATGCTTGTCCTAGCACTAATCTTCGTTTCGTTGATGCAAATTTCCCGTGAGATCCGAGTTAAAACCGAGGCGATTCCGATCAAGCCCAATGCTGCTGATAAATGTACTTTGAATTTTGACTACCCAGGTTTTAATCTCACCGAGCACGAACAGATTTCTACGCACCATCTTTTCGGGTCTTCTCCATCCACGCCCGAAGAAAGTCAAAATCTGACCCGAATTGTTTTCAAAGAACTGATGGAGAAGAACTTGCTTCGATCGAATGCACGTGCGTTATGCCTGGGGCCCAAGTCTGCATCTGCCCTGCTGGCACTTCGGTCTATGGGGTTCTTCGATGCCCAAGGTGTCGAAAAGCACCCGTCTTTCTCCCTCATCAAGAGGAGATTTCTGTACGAGTTCAGTTTCGAAGACAGCCATTTCGACTTTGTGTACACGGAGGATCTCGACAGGCTCTCTGTCCCGTCGCTCCTCGTGCAGGAAATTGAGCGAGTCCTTCGACCAGGTGGCACTGGGGCCATCCTCGGCGGGGCCCGCTCACCTATATCTGCATTCTTGAAGAGCTCTGAGGTTGTCCACGAATGCGTTGTCGGGCCTCTCACGCTCGTGATATTCAAAAAGAGTCTTGTGGGCTTTGCTTCCTTCGAGCGTTTCGAACTTCCACGTAATTGCCCTTCTGTTGTGAACAACAGGCCTTACATGAAACACATCGAACCTCTCGAGGGCAAAATTTCCTACCTGCCAAATTTCATGAATATTACTTCTAGAAACAAATTGGTTTACATAAACCTTGGTGCAGGGGAGTATGCTAGGTCGAGCGTTTTGAAAATGTCGAGGACATACTGCGGGGACCACCATGCTGCTTTTGAAGTGTTTATCATCGATCATAAGACATCTGTCCTCTCGACTTATGTGACAGACCCTGGTGTGAACTTCGTCTACCACCCGGCCCTGAATGGAGAGACCGATCTTCCGGAGATAAGCTCAGATGAGTTCTTGAGTGCTCTAGCAGACGAGGATGAGTTTGACTTTGTTCAGTGGTTTGAGGAGACTGTTTCTGGTGGGGATTTCGTTGTCCTCATGATGGAAGCGAAGTCGATGGAAATAAAAATTCTGGTCGAGCTGTTCGAAACGAGTGTGATATGCCACGTGGACGAACTCTTCCTTCACTGTCCGGGTAGAGATTGCGTGGATCTAATCAAGAGTTTGAGGGAGAGTGGTGTGTATGCCCATATGTGGTTGGGAGAATGAGTTATTGAGGAAGCTTTTTTGTGTTGAAGGCGTTCTCTTTTTCGTTTTTCTTGGCTTTTCCTTGTGTGAGAATAAAATGAGTATTAAAGATGGTGGAATCTGTGTTCAATTAAAATGAGTATTAAAGCTTTTCCTTGTGTGTGTTTGAGTTTTTAGTGTGTAATCTGTGTTCAATTGAATGGATTGTAATTTCTTCAGCTGTGTTCTGGAGGAAAGGTTTGTTCTTATTTTGAATGAATAAAAGCTGTGTTTTTCTCTAAATACTACAATAAGTTGGGACAAAATTTTTGTAATTATATAAGGAATTTGAATTGTCAAGAAAAAAATAAAAGCTTACTCATACATTCCGAAAAATATGAGAACAAAAGCTTCAAATATATACGAGGTTCTTGTCAAACGCAGTCTCTATATTTATGAATGGTCGTTTTTCAATGTTCCCGAAGTAATCCAATCAAAACGTACTAGCTATTCTAAAAAAAGACCCAACAAGCACAATACTTAAAAAATGCGTATAGAAATTGCTAAGAGAGCGTATCTGCTTGAATACTCCCATCAGAGACTTCTTCTGTCTGCAGCCTTTCGCGCTTACACCAACACGGGTACAATGGGAGCGGTCCGTATTCTCCAACGACCCACGCGTGCCGTGAGACGTCATCTAGGGTCATTCTCTGTCTTGGATCTGCACATTAATGAAATCATTGCTGAAAAGAAGGCGATAGATACTTGGAAGTGATAAAAAAGGTCGACGAAATAGAGTTTGGGACGAACCTTTGCAAAGAAGACCCTCGAGTAGGTCCTTCAAGAGAGGGTCCATCTCATCAGGGAGCAATAATGGGTTGTTTACTATCTGAGAAAGAAATGATGCTTTGCTTTTAGTCCAATTGGAAAAGAAAATATCGTTGTGGATTAACATGGGCATAATGATCATGAACTTGATCCACCTTGTCATAGGTATCCTGGAGAGTCTCTGCGAGAAACGGATAATCCCCAACAACAAAGCAGTACAAAGTTACTCCAACGGCCCATGTGTCAGCATCTTTTCCATGATAGGTTACACCTGTGCAAAAGATTGGATTGGATTGCCCTGGTAAGCACTTTTGATGCTAAACAAGTGTGCACTATAAATATATGGAAACAACTGACCTAAACAGCACTCAGGTGCAGTAAAAACAGGAGTTCCAGGAGAACGCCGAAGCTCATCATTATCATCCTATATATTAAATTCATGAACTTATTCTGACGAAAATCATGCGATGAACAAAGAAAAATGTACTTAACCTATCGAAACTAAATTTATTACCTCGAAAACCTGGCTGACGCTGAAATCACCGATCTTGACAGTGCCAGAAGCATTAACTAACAAATTATCAGGTTTAATATCGCCGTGAACTATATTCTGTCAGTTGCAGAAATTAAACATATCAAGTAAGTTATGTGAATATGTAGAGCAGTAGAAGTTCAAAAACGATAAACGAATCTGCAAATATTAGTCTAAACATCATACATGAGCATGAAGGTACATCAAACCGGAAACCACATCACGTAAATACTTGCGTGCAATATTTTCTCCTATACCACCTGGTGGACCAGCACCCTCACAAACCCATTTACCTTCAGCATATTCAAGAACTGAAACAAAATAGTATTGATGTTAACAGTACCTTACCCTGGTAAAGGTATAAGAGAAGGGGACTAGTAAAGAATACCCATATAGAAGTGATCTAAGGTTGGGTCGTCGATAACCTCCACTAGATTGACAATATTAGGATGCCTCAACACTTTCATTATTGAAACCTGAAACATTAAAACTCGTGCAGGTCAAAAGACATAGCTTAGATCATGTAAAAAAGTTATGTGTCGATGATTAAATAAAACAGAGATCAATAAAGAGTAAAGATGATTGATCAATAAAGAGCAAATATAATTGATCAATAAAGCGTAAAGATGATTCGTCGCAACAAAAAAACTACTCATAATATCAGCACACTACAACAGATAAAAGAAATCAAAGTTACAATATACACGAGTTTTTTTCCGTGTATGAACTAATAGCTATCTGTAATATTTTTACAAGGTCGTTTGATCAAAGCTCAAGGGTACATTTTGTAATTAACCCTTTTTTATTTTTCACAAAAAATAGAAATGGGGTAGTGACCAAGTAAAATAACAGCTGCAAAGCAACTAACTATTGATGCTAAAATAATATTTGCACAAAAATTTAACTATCTAATTAATAGTCTGGTTATCAGAATTCAGAATACGGGAGTAAAGATGATGGAACAATGCAAATAGAAAAATAAGAGAGTATAAGTAAGATACCTCACGGAGAACATCAGTCATAGCTGTTTCTGAAGGTGCAACACGTAGCTTCAATAAATGAGATTTGTGAAAAGCCTGTATAAAGTAATTGGGTATAATATTATGCTTAGAACTCTTTTTTGCCAAATTGTAACTGCAAAAAAGAACACTAGAAAATGTCTCTCGATCTTACCTTTATTGCGTAATGCTTACCATCAACCCAGCTTCGGTAGAGAACCTATGCATTTCCAGAGAAATAAATTACAATTCAAGATCCATTATTGGAAAAATAGATGTATAAGAAAATCAAGAAGATATAATATCTCTAGCAATAGACTCACCACTTTCCCATAGCTTCCAGCACCAATCTTGCGTTCATGGACATATTCATTAACGGTCTTGTTCCCATCGTCATCCTAAAACATTTCATACAAAGCCAGTGTAATGAGATTGTAGTCACATAGGGCCACCACAGAAAAGATAAATAAATAGAATTGACATTATTGTCCATCATTTGCTTTTACTTATTTTGTTGACTTCAAATTCACAAATTCATATGAACCAGTGTTTAGTTATCAGAAGACCCACAGACAGAAACATAACAATCTTTCTACAACTCACCACGGAGCGAACAACAGTAGTAGTTTCCTTAACAGGAAAATCCCTGCATATCAACCCCTTCTGCAATCTGTTCATGAGTATCTCCTCCGATCTTTTTCTAGGGCTCTGGAAATCAGAATCCTCCCCATTATTTCCCGTGTCCGTCATATCACCGTTATAAGAACCTTCCTCCTCCTCCTCATCATCATCATCCACATCATCATCCAACAAGTACTCTCTAGATGCGCTTTTGGGCATTATACCCCCACCGTGCCCCACTGCCTTCTTCGCCTTCCTCAAGGTAGAGAAACCAAAGCACCCGAAGCACCCAATTTCCGCCACCTCCTCAATCTGATTCCTCTTGATAAATTTGGCCATACCAAAACAAACTAACTAACAAACAAACAAAATTGCAGCTGAAGTAATTTCACATCACTCGGGAAAAGAACAAGCTTGAGTGTAAAACCTGAAGAAACAAGAATACCAACACAAAAATAAATTGATTTTTACCCATACAGACAATGCGGTATATTATTTATTTATTTCAAGATTTCCTGAGTAGAGTAATTTGGCTGATAACCTTTATCTCAAGTCGAAATAGTGATGTGGGCTCCAGACGACGATGGCCGGTCGGCGACTCTATTCGAGGGGATGCCATTCAGCAAAATGAAAGAGACAGCTGACCAAACTGATTCCTTTTCGATTGGAAGTCAACATAGCTTTTGATATCTGATACTCAATTATTGCTATGACTTGAAACGAAACCGAAGAAATCTATTCGGTCAAGCTCAGCCTAAATTCTCCAGATGTGGCTATAAGAAATAAACAAAACAAACAAATAAATAAATAAATTCGTTCATCCAGAATAAACGAATAAATAAATAAATTGAATTGCAACAAAATCAGATTCGTTTGAAATCTAGGTTAAATTCAGGGAGGCCAAAAACAACAATTCTACGTAAATAAAATTATTTATTAAAAAAAAAAAGAGGAGATAAATTGTTTTGTTCGAATCGTTCACCTGTTACGTGTTCGACAAACGGACCGAAATGCCCTATCTCGGAAACCAACGGGAAATCAAATTCTCGAAGAGAGGAAACGGAATTTCAAAAAGCTGAGATTTTAATTACAGTCGTTCAACGCGAATTCAGCTGGCGAATTCGAAGACGACGGAGAAAGAGAGAATTTTTTATTTATTGACAGCCTTTGTAAATCACAATATCGGGCCAATATAAAACGCATATTAACCATTTAACCCCTATCAAAAAAATAATTACACTAACGAACCGATATATCCCAGACGGAAATTGCAATTGGGCCTGAATAAAACCTCTTGCATTTTCAGTAGACTCTGGGCCCAAAAAGGTAAAATTATACTCAACTCCATCCCAAAAAATTATTCATTATTTCTAGGCACGTTTTTAATTTAGTTACAGTAATAACTAATAAGGTAGTTGTTGTGGCAACAATTTATACTGAAGCTCGTATAATCCTATAGCTAGTTGTGTACTTGTGTGTTTATTTTTCGTTTCTTTGTTTTCTCCTTTATACTAGTATATTATAAGTGAGATATAATGAGTTATGAGTGTATCATATTAAGATGGTTTTGATATATTCACATAGAATTTGTTTTAAAAAATTCAATTAATCAAATTTATTTAGTTGATCGAATATTATTATATTCTAATTTTTGTATGCACAAGTATAAATTATATATAACGAAAAATAAAATATCTATAAAATTCAATTAATCAAATTTATTTTGTTGATCAAATATTATTATTTTGGTTTAACAAAACAATACTCATCTGTCCCACACTAATGGTCCTACGTGGTTAATGTTGACTTTTTTTGTCCGTCCAATACATATGATAAATACTATACAAAAATTATGAAAAAATTACTAAAATAAAATTTAATAGTTAAATTTTATTTTAGTAATTTTTTCATAATTTTTTTATAGTATTTATCATATGTATTGGACGGACAAAAAAAGTCATCGTTGACCACATAAGACCTGTGGGACAGAGGGAGTATGTATTATCAGTCCAACTTCATTTGTAAATACTATAGTAAAAACAAATGTAGAGGTTAAATATTAATACAAGTAAGAACACAAGTCATGGATGAGCATATAAAAACAAATCATAGGCAGAGATCTGAAAAATAGAAAAATATCGAAATTTCACTAGTCATAACTAATAATTTCGATACATTATGAACATAACAGAGAAGAATGTATACAGACAGACACCACATGCCAAAATAGGCAAGCAACCAAATTAATACTACCGTTAACATATACTACTTCTAAGTATGAACTTATAATATCGGTGCTTAAGGTAGTTAGTTATATATAGTACAAGGCTACTCCCAATCGAGCAAAGCCACCCCCTCTCCAAACCATAAGATCAAAAACCTAATTTAAAGTTTTCATATTCTAATTTTCTGAATAGTTTAACCGTCAGATGTAAGATGTGCAATTTTAACCGTCTGGATGAGGGAGAATACCAGGTGGCATCAAGGACATATGTTTTCAACACTTGAGAAATAAAGCAAAACTTACAGCGCAATAAGCGTACTTCCAAATGCAACTCTTTTCACGACACCAATCGTTAGCTTTGATAGTCTGAATACTTAAAACAGGAAATCCGCACACGGCTTTTACTCTGAGTCTGAATCAATAGATAGATACAACCTTGGTCTTACAGAACGACGTTGGCGAGGAAATGTAAAAGGAATACCTGATCTTTCCCTACTTGACTTACCAAGCAAAAAGGATGCTGCCAAAAAAGGGTTTTATTTTTATTTAATTTATCAAGCAAGGCAGACAGTAATCCAGAAAATGTCATTAAAAAGAACAAAGATAAAATAGAGATGTCCCTGAGGTTTAACCTAACTACAAAACTGTACCATTGAGGTCTAATTAAGTGTTAAAATTAGGGAGTCGAGTATAATTTTTTTAAATGTGAAGGGAGTTTTGAAAAAAAAATTTGGCTTAGGAAGGGTTAAATGTAATACAATAAAGTATTGGGGTTATTTTTGCAATTTTAAAAGATAGCTGATTTCTTTTGTAACTCAGTCAAATTCTCAAGCGTGTTTTTGTAATCAAAACTACTAGGGAATAGTACTTGTAACAAAAATATATACAGTATTTATTAAAATTCTGAATTAGCTTAAACCTTGGGTAGCTTTTGTAACTATCCCCAAATAAACACGTACCGTTGTCAGCTAATGTACCCAAGGAGCTCCTATTATTTGGCCGCAATTGTTGCGTTCTATTCATGCGATTCTCAGGAGCAGAGTAACCCCTTTGACATGTCCCCCTAACATCATCCCCAAGCCTGAGCGAAATCCAATCCTCATTGACATCACCATTTCCAGCATCTTGCTCCCGCCAATTGTTCTGTGGGGACAACACATCCGACGGCCTTGTGGGAAGAAATATTTGAAGTGAAGGATCATTACCACTAAATGACAAAGGATTATCCACTAATCCATCACTCGTATTATTAATGGGGCTCCGAGCAGCACTAGACCCTGGGGCGAGTGCAGCTGGCCCCATGGCAGTCTCGTCAGCCATATTATAGCCAGACGAGGGCGGGCAATTAAGAGAGGAACCACACCTCATGTCCACCAAGGCATCATTCACATTCACATCCACATCCGAACCGAATAGCTGAAACCCAGGACCCCCTTGAACCCCGAAATTGTCATCGTTTGCCCCTAAAAGACCGAGGCTGGAATTTTCAATGTTGTTAACAAGAGAGGAATTTTCATAATAAGGATCAGAAATTATGTTTTGCACGTTTGTACACGGGACCCCACCGATATCCTGTACACATGGCTCGACCTCTTCATCTGAGTCAGTGAGGACAATCACATCAGCATCCCCACCAGGTGGAGCGGATGTGACCCGATCTATGCTGATGGAAATGGATTCGTATTCGATCCCATTCACTGCGGAAAAGTCAAGTGTGCCCCCGCCATCCTGGTTAACACTAGCATCCTCACAATCCCTGCTACTGCCAGTGGCACTGCTGCCCATGGGTATTATATTCTGAGTATTGCTTTCAAATTTTTCTTTGAATCTATTAGCCGGTGAGGTTCCCTGAATATTATTACTGTTGGGTTTGTTGATTTCCCAGCAGCCATTTTGTTTTTTCTTCACTCCTAACCTAAGGCCAGCGTGACTATCGGAGCCGGCTTCCTCTTTGATCAATTTAAGTTCCACTTTCGGTTTAGATTCGGAACTATAAGGGCAGAGGCTACCATCAGGCAAATGCCATAGCCCAAGCTCCCCAAGGCCCTTACGGTCACCACCCTCTGGCTTGGCACGCCAGGATCCATCAGGCTTCACCTCAATCTCTGCCACTTCTTCTCCACAATTTCCCATCTGCAAAATTACAAAGTTGGAGAAACATATTATGCACCACACGAAAAGTGGAAATAACAAACTGCTCGAACTCAGTGTACTGTTCGGTCGGTACCTTAGACATGATTCGATTAAAATATGGATCTATGATCATTTTCTCCAAAGAATAATTCTTCAGACAAATAGGACATTGCCACTGCATAAAAAAATGGTCAAAAACATAAGTAGCGAATGAGGCACCATATATCACAAAACAAAACAAAAAGTAGTCTGAGTTGGGATATAGATGTTGATGTCTGGGATGATTGTATCTGATTAGCAACAAACAAATATTAAGTCGAGTATACTTGCCTTTCTAGACCGTTGGTTCATTTCCACAAACACGTCAAGATCAAAACAGCCCATGTGTGCACAGGGCCTAAATCTTCCAGCAATCTTCATTCTTAAACCACTCATCTGAATTATCCATTGATACGTATAATATTCAGTACCAAGAGACAAAGTGACAAACAAGCAAGATAATGTGAACTTTTTTAGATCTAAGAAAGGGCTAGAAAATGATCTTAGAGATGGCATATATCTTTTAAGATATTCATTAGGCAAACTCAACTTCTAGAACAAATCTAAAAAGGGCTAGAAAAGAAATAAAAAATCCTTTGAAAAATCACACAGAAGCACATTCCTTTATAAGATTTACATCAGATAAATAACTGCAGACTTCAAAGCATGCATATGTTAAAACTGCTTACAGGACAGCGAAGATTGACAGGGATGAAGTCAGCAACAACTTCAATATCGCTGTCACTATCAGCATTTTCTGTCGGAGCACCACCACCAACACATCTACGAACACGAGCTAGTGCGTCCTCAAAAGGCTCTCCTTCAACATCTTTTGGAATCATGTTACGGATCTAGTAAAGAAAGCGCCCAGTTACAAGAATATATCGGCACATCGTAAATGAAAACAAGCAGAGAAATGACAGTGCATTCCACAAATTTGTGATATATCAATTGAGAGCAAAATAGACAGATTTCCATTATCCTTACGAGGATAATTTAAGGATTATGTGCCTCAGCAGACTGCAACTATACAAACTACTGTGAAAGCAACAAGATCAAATTCAAAATTAATCGATAAATAAATAGAACAGTCCAACCAAAATAATCCCATTAATTAATTAAACAAATCCTGTTAGTGACCAATTGAAAGATAATCAACCCAACCCCAATAGTATAAATTACGAAACAAAAATGTCGTTCCATAACTAATTTCCAATAGTGTGACATGACGTATTATATATGCAAGGCGCAACAGAGCAAAATTACAAAAGACTTGAAATCCCCAGAGCATAATCAAAGAATGTAGTCTCATTGTTACTATGAGACAGCCCATGTTAGAAAATTAAATTAAAAAATGTTGGAAAATCATCATACCTGTTGTAGAGTGCGTCTCTTGACAATTCTAACTCCCACACAGAAAATGCGAGCATCACATCCTCCTAAGAAGATTTTATTAATTCCGTCTTTGGTGCATGGTGTAATCTGATAATGAAACCAACACGTAATTAGGAAAACATAGAAGTAACTATAAAGTCTAATAAGCAATAATTGAAACATTAAGTTGAGTTGATCCTCCTTTCGGTGCCGCCAAAAACAGGAAAGCACCAAAACATTAGAACATAGCTATAAAGAATGAAGGAGCAAATACTGGAAACATAATGAATTCATAAACATTCAAATATGGCTAAAACATTTGGCTCGTAGCTGCCTTGTATGAGGCAAAATGTTTACGATATGGCATCTAAAATTATGGTGATGTGAAGAATATAAAAGGAAAACTTTATTAATTTACCTGCCGAAAGAGGGGATGACAAAAATGAAGCCAATAGGTCATTTTACAAAACTTTTCCACAAACAATACTAATTAACACAACAAACAGATAAAATATAAGAAAGATTATTCAAAAAGAGAAAACTCACAACAGGTCCATCATCTCGACCATTAGCTCCCAGCAACTGAGATCCAGGTCTGTTTATTGGTCTCACTGGTACACCTGTTGAATCATACAATGGAAATGTTTCTAAAAGGGATGGTAAGAAACTAATGCAAAAGGTAAGAGGATTAAAGAACCTGCATCATTCACATTAAATGAAAACAGAAGAACAATTGTATATATAATATGTCTGGACTTCGAGAAGAATACATTATGCACACTACAAGCAAATCCCAGACAGGATATGATGTATGCTGTCATGACTATATTTTTTTTTATTCCGGTCTAAAACAATAATAAAAGGATAAAAAAAACATTTAGTACTTTATACAATATAGAATTAGATCAGAATTACATGATTCGACTATAGATTCAGAGCTTTATACGTGAATATGATGAGAAAAGTAAAATATTCATTTCTGTTCATCTCCAATTAAATGTCAAAAGTCGAGCATTTGCAGAAAAACCAGAAAGTAACCCCAAAAAAAAGCTTTGTATAATAATTAGACCAGGTGCAAACCGCGTGTTTCAAAACCTCAGGTTTACAGCTTGTAAAAGTAAAATCGTGAGTGGACCGAACAGATCCGATTGGTGGTTTCCCATTTTTCTTTTTTGAAACGGACTTGTGTTCACGGTTTTAACCGTAACTGCAGTCAATGATTACAAACCGTGGTCAACAGTTTTTCCACGGTTTGACCGTCGATTAGCCAGTTACGGTCTGGTTTTGGGAATGTCTACAAGCGCTTGCAAGTGAGCAATATCAGGAGAAGTAATACCATTTATCTGTAGATCAGCATATTGAGGCCACTGCATCCTAAATGTCACCTTGTCATTAAGAAGCATGCACCATGCCTAATCAATAATACACAGCTATCGTAAGCATTGGAGCAATCGACTTAATTGAATGCGGCGAAAGTATAATAGCACCAATGACATGGCATTCTAACCCACCTGAACATCGTATTCTTGTTTTGACAACAAGTCTCTGTCTGCCCTTGTAAGTTGAAATGTTTTCTCAATACTCTGACTAGGACTCAAGCTGGGAAAAGCCACAATTGAGCAGCGGACGCAACAAGTTTGAAATATGATTGCCAAGGAAATGTGCGTAGAAAAAGAAATCGTAGACACAAAAGGGAGAACTAACTCATGCACATCCAAACCAAATATTTTCACAGAAGCATATTATATTTCAAGGACAAGACATCCCATCGGGAAAGAAATAAATCCATAACGAAATAGACTTAACCATATTCAACAATGTTCAGATCCAACAACTACATAGCTTAAACATACTGCAGCACTTACCCGTCAACAGGAACATTCGTGATATTCAACTTCACAGGATAAAGGGGGTGCGCAACTGTCATCCAGAAGCTGCATAATAAAGTAATCAACCACACACAAGTTATCAAAACAGAAGACAACTGTAGCTTAGGACACATATAAAACTATAGGCGCACCGCACACGGTTCCTTATGATTTACATACAAAAACAGACTACCAAGAGAATAAATTAAGGAAAGCACAAACCAATATATCATATTTTGCCATAATTTATTTATTCAGGCATGTCCATGAAACACTATAATATTATGCTAAGAATTATTTTCATTTGATTCTACATAAATGGTGAACAATATGCATGAATGTTTCAAAGAAATCTTAATCATCATATAGAATAGAAAAAATATACGATAAGCTAAATTACAGACAACATCTACAATCACAAGCTCAACAAAAAGTACAAAATTTGTTTCTTATGTTTTAAAGTTCAGATTATTGAAGGGAACTTGTGGGGAAGAGAACGAGAACCGTCAAACACAACTCCACCTTGTGAAACAGCTCCATGAAAGATCAAATGTATTCTCAAATCTTAAAACAGGAAAAAAGAAGGGTGAAAATTATAAAATCCTGCTCGCATAAAATTCTAAAACACATAAAATAGGAACACTTGCCATATTATTTAATGAGACAAATTAACAGATAAACTACTATGCCCTAGAAATACAGTAACAACGCCCTCAACAACATCAACCACATCCTACTGATAGGAAATTCACAAATTATATCTGACATCATATGATGATGCATATCTAAAGTAAAGTGTAACTATGAGTATTGATACTTACGGGTCAGCACGACTCAGTCTGCAAATCTCACAGTAAAACACATCGGGCAGATTCGGTAACACACCGTCCATGGGCTTCTCAGGAATCAGAACACATGATATATGCTGCCAGACATTACACCTAGGATCTTCACACTACAATATATGCAAAAGGTTAAAAACATGCAAAAGCATTACAGGGAGAAATAAGGAACGGATGCAAGAACGTCATGGTAGATTAATATTAAAGTATATGTAACACCTTGGTCATCGAATCAGTTGCCAATGAGCTTCCACAGAGGCAGCGGATCTTTTCCACCTGGTGAGAATCTTCAGTTTCCTCTTTGAGTTTTATGTTTGGACTATCTGACATGGCTTTTGATTTTGAAGCCAAGTCAGTGACCCCAGAAACCTGCATTTTTCTGGAAAAAAGCAACGAGAAAACACGTGTAAGATCATCTATACAAGGATAGTAGAACATAACTACCATTCTTCTTTTTGGGTACCCAATTTGTGCAGAGTTGAACAACTCTCGCATTTTACACAACATATGTTTCCTCCACTTGCTTGTTTGTAAATGTTTCTATCAGATTGTTTATTGGGGTCAAAGGTAGAAAGAGAAAGGAAATATATCACAATGATGTATTTTTCATATTGGACTCTAAAAGTTAAAAATGTGACTTAAATTTTTTTAAACATGACATAAATAAATAGAGAATCTAAGAAAAATATCTGTTATTTCTTTTTCCCTGTAAGTGAACCTGTAAGTGTCATCAACTAGCTTTGCCACTCCCTCCTTCCCAGATGAAACTGTGAAACATGATTCAGTCAAAAGTTAATGTCTACACATACAGGAGCATGATTTCAAAACTCTCTTAATTGGTTCAAAACAATACAATATTTTATAACCAAACATAATCTGGGAACAGAGATTTGAGGTTCGAGTAATTGAGAAAGTATCAACTTTGACAAGATTTTATTTCTCCAGTTATCCACAATACTTCAGCCTCCTTTATTCTAAAGATCTAATTTGGAGACTTAATTTTGCATATATTGTATGGCATGGAAATTGATGACAAAATATTTAATTTACTCTACTAATTGAGTCAACAGGAATTCAGAATTGGAAGTAAATAAAATGGTGAGCTTCATATAATAAATGTGTCACTTAATTTCTCATCAAACGTGCAAGCGAGAAATAGAAATGCAATTCATCGATCCGAAAGAACAGTATCCATCTAATTGTTTCAAATTATTAATTCTTGCTGGAGAAGTTGTTTACATTACTTGGACGCAACCAATTAAAAGATTATGTTCACACTTACCTTGCTCATCCGAAAGAATAGACAATATCCGATCTACAAGATCCTGTGCCAAAATAACCGCAAGAAATCATTATTTTCTTATATACAAAAAATCCCCAATAACTTGTTAGTGGAATAATAAGTTGAATAAAACTCAATTTACATTCAAAATCCAAATATGGAAACATAACTGATAAATCAACCAAAATCCAGGTTAAATCAAGTAATGCGGCGTGTTAGATAAGTTACTTGAAAATAAATGGTACTAACAAATAAGCATTTTGCAAGCAAATTATTTATATATAAAAAGAACTAATTATGTATATGATTCCCATCTAACCATCACCTCCAACTATTAAGAGAATCAACAAATTTCTTAACATAAACACACCAACATCAGCAAAATTATTGTTGAATGTCATCTAACCTGCTTCTTTCCCTGCTTTGAAAGACCTAGCTCTGTAAGGACAGCCTTGAGCTCCTTAATTCGGAAATACGTTAATTTGTCCTGCAAGGCAAAATAACATAGTTACAAACTTTTGCCGAGGATCAAAAAGTGGAAAGAAATCTAGTCACTTAGGAGATCAATGCTAGTAAGGCAGAACAACAGAATAATTAAGTCCATCCAAAAGAAAATGTAATTCACAAATATACGACTTCCCATCCCTGAACTCCTCCTAACCATTAGGTTTAATAAAGCAATCACGTTAAGTAAAAAATTAATACATCAAAACGGTCTAAATTAAAGTCGCCCTTTTACTTGTTCCGCGTAGATGACTTTCCACACAAATGTAATCGGATTTAACGTTTCACTCACAAATGTGCTCGTGCTAAAAGACCATTGACCACTAGCATATGTGAATCAAATTACTATAGTCGATAAATTCTGCTTCAATAGGAAGGGCGAGAGTGGCAACGAAGAATCAATAAAATTTTCACAACTATCATTCATTATTGATACAACAATACTTTGAAAAGAAGCACATATCTCAAAAACAGAAATCAAAACAACAGCTCCATACAGTCCAAATTGAAATGAATCCAAAAAACTCGAGCTACTTACCTTGCAACTAGCTACCTGGTCCATCCTCTTCAACCCCACAAAACAATTACTCCGAATTCAGAAGAGTCAGCAAGTGCCAAAATCGAAATTCCTGCCGGGAATTCTCGTGCAATGAACACTGCTCCAATCAAACAAACAAAAATCAACCATCAAAATCAAAACCATCCAAAATATCAATCGAAAAGCTCAACAGAATAATAATAGTTACAGAATGGCGAAGAGTATTTGGGCGATGAAACGAACTTAGGGTTCCAAGCCGGAGACCAAAACGGAGACTGCGTGTTTCCGCCGCCTCTCTCTCACACACGAGGAGGAAGTTGTGTTTACTTCTGACGCCGAGCTGCAACCGGAAGAGAGCTACAAAATTACCGGACGTATCGTCGGTTTATCAATTCCGGTTAGTTGCCTGCAAACACGTCCGGGTATGGGTTAGCTGTACTCAAGTACACGTGCCAATTCATTTGTCAACGTTTTCTTTTTCTTTATTTTTCATTTATAAATTAATAATTTTTTTATAAAGAAGAGAGACAAGAAATACCAGGACAAACCTTCATACCACCTGAACCTGAAATTCGAACCGCGTCGTCAAGGACTTACACCTACATCATCACATGCTTTATGACCATGCTATGAAGACTATAAATTAATAACTTGAACATGATTTAGAATAATTTTTAAACAATTTATTCTTTTTAAATATTTCAAAGAGTCATAAAATAGTTTTTAATAATTTGAAATACATTTCAAACATTTTAAAGTACTTTGAAATATTTTAAAAGTGTGTTAAATAATTTAAAAAATAATTTAAATATATTTTAAAATATTGAAATACTTGAATATTTTAAAATATTTTAAACATATTTAAAGATTTGAAAATTTTTTTAAACATTGAAAAATATTGTAAGTAGTTTTATAATAATTTAAAAATATTTATATTTTTTTAAAAATAATTTGTTTAACTTGTTAATTAATAATTAAATCACACTGTATTTAATTGATTTGAACAATAGTTGAATTAAATTAATTACAGTGTAAATTAAGTTCAAATTTAAGGATGGGATACCACGTACCGAAATGGTCATATCGAAATCGTACCGGAATATTTGGTATCGAAAAATTCTATACCGATACGGTGATACCGTATTGAAAATTTCGGTATATCTTCGATATCGAAAAAATTTATATTGATATTGTACCGAACATTCGGTATATTCAAAATATCGATATTGAGCTATATCGAAATCAAATTGTACCGACAATATCGATATACCGAATCATACTGACTGTTTTTTGAAATATATCGAAATATCGAATTATACCGACTGTTTTTTGCATATAGTAGTATCAAACTACATCGACTAATTTCGGTATATCGGTATATATCGAAATACCGAAATTTAAAAAAAAATAATCTTATCGATCAAACCGAAAATTATCGATACAGTATCATACTGTACCGAAAAATTTGATATTCAATCTATTGAAAATTTGATAATTTTTGATACGGTAACTTCGTATTCTTTTCCACCTATGAATCAAACTATATTTTAGTAATTAATTGCTGAAAGCCCAAGGCCTCAAATCAATTTCACGATGGGCCGGACCTGACTTTCACAACGAGCGTAGTAGCCCATTTCGCAGCTCAAAGGAAAAACTAACACGCACTTCTATGCTTCCTGCCTTCCTCTATCTACTAGGGCATCCGCGCCTCCCTTGGGAATACTATTATATTTTGATCCGTCAGATCAAATCTAATCCAACGGCCCAACAAAAACCCTAATCGTCCTCTATTCCCAGAAACTCCATTTATAAATCCCCCATTTCCGCCCCCATTTCAGGTCTCCCTTTCTCTCGCCATTTCAATCGGTTTCCGAGAGAATTCTAATCTTCAAACCAAGGTCAGTACCTCCTCCGCCTCCCTTTACTGTTTTTCTTTTTCTTTATTTATTTTTTACTATACAGATTATTGATTTGCATGTGTTATTGTTTTCTGTGTTCCATGAAATATTTGTATGAACATGTAAATTATTTGTATCGTCGGAGTTTTTTTATGATGATAGATCTGTTTCCTCCGATTAGAATCTAGCTGATAAAAATGCCTGCATATGATTTTTTTGTTTTGTATCAATATAAATATAGTCCTGATCTTTAAAACTTCATCGCTGTGTTCGTATCCAGATTCAACATGGGAAAAGAGAAGTTCCATATCAACATCGTCGTCATCGGCCATGTCGACTCCGGCAAGTCGACCACCACCGGTCACCTGATCTACAAGCTAGGAGGAATCGACAAGCGTGTGATCGAGAGGTTCGAGAAGGAAGCCGCCGAGATGAACAAGAGGTCGTTCAAGTACGCGTGGGTGCTCGACAAGCTCAAGGCAGAGCGCGAGCGTGGTATCACCATCGACATTGCCCTGTGGAAGTTCGAGACCACTAAGTACTACTGCACGGTCATCGATGCTCCTGGTCACCGTGACTTCATCAAGAACATGATCACAGGAACCTCGCAAGCTGACTGTGCTGTCCTGATCATCGATTCCACCACTGGAGGTTTCGAAGCTGGTATCTCGAAGGATGGTCAGACCCGTGAGCACGCGCTTCTCGCTTTCACTCTTGGAGTCAAGCAGATGATTTGTTGTTGCAACAAGGTCAGTTGATAGTCATCTTAGATTAGATCAATTAGGCAAACAAGAACTAATGTAATTGTATGACTTTGTTGTATTTGCAGATGGATGCTACCACTCCGAAGTACTCGAAGCCTAGGTACGAAGAAATCGTTAAGGAAGTCTCTTCCTACCTGAAGAAGGTGGGATACAACCCTGACAAGATCAACTTCGTCCCCATTTCTGGATTCGAGGGAGACAACATGATTGAGAGGTCCACCAACCTCGACTGGTACAAGGGCCCTACTCTCCTGGAAGCTCTCGACATGATCTCAGAGCCCAAGAGGCCTTCAGACAAGCCCCTTCGTCTCCCCCTTCAGGATGTCTACAAGATCGGTGGTATTGGAACTGTACCCGTGGGCCGTGTGGAGACTGGTGTGATCAAGCCCGGAATTCTTGTGACTTTCGGCCCGTCTGGTTTGACCACTGAAGTTAAGTCTGTCGAGATGCATCATGAGTCAATGCCTGAGGCTCTTCCTGGTGACAACGTTGGCTTCAACGTGAAGAATGTTGCTGTGAAGGATCTAAAGCGTGGTTATGTTGCTTCGAACTCTAAGGATGACCCTGCAAAGGAAGCTGCTAACTTCACTTCCCAGGTCATCATCATGAATCATCCTGGTCAGATTGGACAAGGATATGCTCCAGTTCTGGATTGCCACACGTCTCACATTGCTGTCAAGTTTGCTGAGCTTGTTGTGAAGATTGACAGGAGGTCTGGAAAGGAGATTGAGAAGGAACCCAAGTTCCTCAAGAATGGTGATGCTGGATATGTGAAGATGATTCCGACCAAGCCCATGGTGGTCGAGACCTTTGCTGAGTACCCACCTCTGGGTAGGTTTGCTGTTCGTGACATGAGGCAAACTGTTGCTGTTGGTGTTATCAAGAGCGTGGAGAAGAAGGATCCGTCTGGAGCTAAGGTGACCAAGGCTGCTGTGAAGAAGGGTGCCAAGTGAAGATATTATTACCCTGTGTTCGATTTTGGTTACATATTCCCAATTATCTGCGTTTAATCTTTTGGGAACAATTTTAAGCTTTTTGTTTAGGTGAAAACTGAGTTGCTTTTGATGAGATCAAGTATGTTTTGAGTTGTGGATTTTAAGCTGAGTCTATATTTTGTTGTGGTAGGATTTAGACGAGGTTTTGAACCATGGTTACTATTAAATTCCTTTTTCTAATGAGTTTGTCTAGATTGTTCTTATAAATTGATGAAATTGCTCCTCAGGTTTTAACCTCTTATAGACGGATTTCATCTGGAATCCACCAGGTTCAGATTCAATTGTGCTTTTCTATGTGCACATTATAGATTGATTTTTGTAAAAATAAATTCATTAAGTTGGATAATTTGGGAAAATAACCATAACTATAAAAATTCAATCTGTATAGTAGCCATAATTTGATGTATAGTCTCATAAAAACAACATATTGATCATTGTGATCCAACTAGCCTCATAATTAAGAAAAACAATGTATTTAAATGACCATTCTTGAGGAAGAAGTGTTAAAACAGAGCATCATTTTACATTTGAAGGGAGCCCAAGATGCGCATTAATAGAAACCGTATAGTAGTGTCACCCATCTTCAGAAGTTGAACGTGAAGATACGCCCGTTAAGAAAACTTTCCAAAACTGCAAAAATCGTTATTCAGAAAACATGAAAATGCAGATGACCCAAAAGAGGTGAACAAAAAAAATAAAAAATAAAAAAATACTATATTTATATAAGGTCTTGCCTGAAAAATAGTCACAACTCGCCATGATTTTCAAGTTGTTTAGCAGCTGCCTTTTCTGTTTCTTGCAGGGCAAAGGTTTTGAGTGATTCCACATTCCGAGTTCCTGAAACATTCAGTTTTCCCAGAGCCCGTTAAAAGTATAGTATTTCAGTTATCTCTAGGCTTATGCTCACACCACGTATACCACCCAAAAGCATAACTATAGTGAATAAATTGATTCTTTCTTGGAAATAAGAGAGAACAGTGTTTTTTTTTTTTCTTTTTCTAATCAATCAATTTCTTGAGCGTTAATGGATGAGAGATAAAAATTTAAGTAACAGTTATGGGACTATGGGAGGGAGAGAATAGTGAAATTTAAGGAAAAAATGAAAATATAATGATTAGTGATTGAATGATATGAAGTGAGTTGGGGTGCAGAAAAAGTGAATGTTTGAGAAGTGTATTTTTTAGATATATCCAATGTTTGAGAAATTATATCTTTGGCTGTAAAATGCCAAAAGTAACATTATCCGTCCAACAAATAAATCGAGAGCGACAGTTTGACAATGATCTCTAAGTGAAATGGCATCAACAATCATGTACAATATTCCTCTATTGTGAATAGAGAGTGGAGCCAGATATATATCCTGATCCGTTAGTTAGTCATGGCACAATGTGAATATTCGGATGTTAAAAGTTTTTGCAATATCTTTTGTAGGCTTAAAATTAACCTACAAAAACACGAGATAAAAAAAAATGACGCAAATGTTTATTATAAAAAGGAAAAGAAACACAATTACCTTGATACTTGCTAACTTCTTCTCCATTGTAAAATAACTTGAATGTAGGATAAGAATGGATATCTACTTTAGAACAAACAGGTTTATTCGATCCACAATCAACTTCCCCGATCTCAATTTCATCCTCACCTTCCATCTCCTTCCCCAAATCCTCCCATAGCGTCCCCAAGCTTTTGCTGAGCACAAATTTCAACTATTAGCCAAAGATAACGATAATCGAGCTACTCAGAAGAAAAAAGAATAAGTACAGTTACCAATGCTTGCACCAAGGGACACAAAACTTAACAAACCATGCTGTATCTTTCTCCTGCACCTAAATAAACCACACAAAGACCTTCAAATTCTTGAATAATACACCAAAAAAAGCTTTAAGGACTCAGACAACTCGTTTCATATTCATCGAGCATCGGCATTTTCCCCTTCTAAGTCCCTTACAGCGATATGTTATCGTTTGGAATTATAATTCACTATGCTTTCAACGAGAGTATACACACATTAGAATAACAACTTCTAACCACACAAAACCTGATTCAACATATTGATTAAGCAAATAACACAAACAAACATATAAGCATCGCACCGACTGACATTTCACAATCCATCCCATATCAAAAAACACGATACAGAGAGAAGAGAAAAACGAAATCAAAAAGTCAAAAACACAGTCGCGATCTAGAGAAATTTTCCAAATCGGTTTCTGTATTTCTGAACTGGAAAGTCAACAGAACTCACCTTGTCGCTGAAGGTTTCGGCTGTCAAAGTTATGACTTCAGCTCTTACGCAACTACTGCTTAACGAACTGAGGAGGATTGTGGAGGATACAAACAACATCAGGAGAGAGGTCGAGGGAGTGGTGAAACGGCGCCGCATTGTGTGACTGCAAATCGCCGATCGCCAGACCTTGGGAAATCGCCGGTAAATTAAGAGAACAAAATTTCGGGGAAGAACCCTAAATTTTTGGTTAATTGGGGTTGGGAGTGTGAAAAAAGTGAAATTAAAATAATAAAATAATTACTAAGGTATATTTGTAAATTTAAGAAAACCCCTTATTAGAAATGATGAATATGTACATGTACCTCCTATTGCAAACCCTAAATCGCCCGCGCTCTTTAGAAAAATCGCAGAAAATTCACGGCGGCGGAGCTTGGAAATGGCGCAAAACGGCGGTGGCGGTGGGAGGAAGAGGGCGAGGCCCAACATTCTGATAACAGGGACGCCGGGGACGGGTAAAACGACGACGTCCGCGGCCCTGGCGGAAGCAGCCAATCTCCGCCATATCAACATCGGTGATTTGGTCAAGGAGAAGAATCTCCACGACGGCTGGGACGAGGAGTTCGAGTGTTACATCATCAACGAGGACCTCGTAAGCTCTTCTTCCTCTTTTATTGATTTTTCTTACTGGTGAATTTGTAGAGGAAATTATCAGTGATTTCATTTTCAGTTCTTAAGATTATTTTTTGATCTATTAAGTTCATCGGAGCTGAGATTTTTTTTTTCTGTTTTCATTTTTGTGGCCTCGTTTTCACAGAGTTTGATTTCATTTGTATGTAGAGTAGGAAATATGTAAAAAGGCCTTTTTTTCCTGCCTCTTTTGTGAATGTGTATTTTTGTCAGGTATGTGATGAGCTCGAAGATTTGATGGAAGAAGGTGGGAACATTGTTGATCACCATGGTTGCGACTTCTTTCCCGAACGATGGTTTGACCGTGTTGTAGTGCTTCAAACTGATAACCCCGTTTTGTACGATCGGCTAACCAAGAGGTAATTTATTAAAGTTCCCTGATATCCAAACGATGTTCTATCATATTGTTGTTTCTTTAGTATAATACTGTATGTAACAATTGTAATTGCCTGTGCTAATTTCTGTCCTCGGTTTAACTCTCTGTGGCCAGGGGTTACACAGGGCGAAAGCTATCGAACAATGTCGAATGTGAGATCTTTCAGGTGTGCCTGGAGGAGGCAAAAGAGAGCTATCCAGAAGATATAGTGCAGGCGCTTAGAAGTGATTGTGTTGATGACATAGATGCGAATGTCTCGACTGTAACTGATTGGGTTCAAAGCTGGAGCTCCTTGCCTTGATTTTGTTTCCTTTTGTTTCAATGATTATGTTATGTTTAGATATGAAGCTTTCTTGATTGTCAGTTAAATTTTTTGTTTGTAATATCATGTATGCCCAGATTTCCGGAAATGTGATTATTGTTTTTGAGATGATTGAGTACAGATCAAATTCAGTAAAAGATATAGTTTGAACTTTGAAGTAAACAAAACCAAAATGAAACAATTAATTGCTTATTGACTTAAATTAATTTCCCAAACTAATTACTAATTAATCTCACAAAATATATACGTAGATAGATATACTCCTTAAAATGAGAGGTAAGATAATAGTAATAAATAAATTAAGAATTTGAGTAAATAGTAATGAAGGGGAATAATTACTTCCACGGAACATCTCCCACCAGCATCCAGTCTCCGTCTCTGTCCTGGTAAGTGACGGTGAAGCTGCTCCGGCGGCCGCCAACCACCATGTCCTTCAAAGCAGCCGTCAAATCCCGGTAGCTTCCGTAAGCTTCCAGGTTGATCTTTCTTAGGTATGGATTCCCATCCACACAAACTTTCACGTAATTCTCTCTCGTCGCCTTCCCGGAGTTTGTTTTCACCGGCGGCCACCCTCTGCGCCGATTATTATACAGTAAGAATTAATTAAATTACTAATTAAGTAATTAATCGGGAAACGAATAATTAATTACTCGGAATTGGACGGAGGCGGCGTTGAAAGGTCGTCGCTGTTCGATCCCAATTTCAGCTCCACGGAGCCGCGGCTGCCGCCGGGAAGGCCCAATGTCAGCTCCGTTTCCAGGCAGCTGGACTATTCCGATTTGTTTTCCGGCGACATTGTTTTTTTTTTTCTTGCAATATTTGAGTGTGTCTCTGTTTGAAATATAAAGAAGAAGACGACGACGCGTGTCCTCCGTGAGAAACCGTCGATTCGTCCAACTGCCTCAGGTGCGTAGCAGGCAGAAATATATTCATATTTATTTGTTCCCCCAAAAAATAGTACTAGTAACACATTTATAACTTAATTTGATGGAAATTTAATTTTAGAAAAAATAAATAAATCACGGAATATACTCGTATGGAATTTTTTTAATTTTAAAGTGATAAAAACGAGACAACGAAGGAAGACCATCAATGATAATGGGGCAGTGAAGTCGTGTGTTTCGACTTCGGATTCTAGAGGTCCCTGTAAGGGACTTGGAAGGGGAAAATGCCGATGCTCGATGAATATGAAACGAGTTGTCTGATTCCTTAAAGCTTTTTTTTGGTGTATTATTCAAGAATTTGTAATATCATGTATGCCAAACTTTGAAAGATGAAGAAAATGTGATTATTGTTTTGAGATGATGAAGTACATATCAAATTCACTTCAATAATTCAACCAACCCATTGATAACTTAAGAAAGTATACCCCTGATAACAATGATGCAACCACCTATAAGCGATTTAGTATTCAGCACTTATATGCAGTTGCAAGAAAAAATAACGGCAAACGACACTTCGATTTCCCGATTAAATATCCACGATTCAACCGGGCCCATCTTTCATGTCATGTAATGAACACTCTAGAACAACTCAAGCATTCACCTCAACCTGCCTCGCCCCTTGCTCAGGCCTCAACAAACCAAGCCCGTCTTTATCCGGGCTCACTTCTCCTCCATACCACTTGGAATACAAAGGGTTCGAAGTCAAAACCCTAATCTCCTTACCCTCGTTCAACTCCAAAACCTCCGGATACCTATCCCCACAACCCTTCGACATCCCCACATCAATCCTCACAGCCCGATTTCCACAAATAGCATTGATCCCTTCCTTCTGAATCGTGTGGCCCATGATCAACCTCTTCACCCCAGGGATCGTCTCTAGCACATGCTCAAGCAACGAGCAATCACAATCCTTCGCCAGCTCATTCGAGAAACTCCTCAACCAAACAATGGAATTCCTCCCCCTCACCAATTGATTCCCCACCTTATCCCTCAAACCAAGAATCCAATCCCTCACCTCATTGTTCACACGTTCCAACCCGTACGCCACGTGTTTTTCCAACAACCCTCCGTGTGCGAAAACCGAATCCCCCACCACCACGACTGTCTGGTTCTTCGACAGAAACCTAGTCGAGATTAATCCGTTCGGCCTCAAAGCAGCCAAACGCGCCCTTGCCCCGTTTACGTAATCCGGTTTGTTATTAAACCCTGGTAACTCCTCAGGAACACCATCAAACAAATCAATCGGTTTCACATTTTCCCCGTCGCACATTCTCTTCATGGCGTTCCCAACACGCTGCCACGTCACCCAATTCTCGAACTCGAGGAGCCCCTGAGGGGCGGCGAACCGGAAATCGCCGTCGACGTTCATGATCTCGTGGTTGCCGTTCATGGTGATCACGGTGCCGCCGTGTTTAGCGGCCTCGCGCTTCAGCTTCTCGAAGAAATAGAGCAGCTTGATCTCGTCCCCGCCCCGGTCGAAGATGTCGCCGACCTGGACGACGGTGGCGGCGCCGCCGGTCCATCGATCGTCCGGTCCGATCAAGGAGGCGAGTCTCAGGGCCTGCTTGGCCTTGGGGAGGTCGCCGTGGAGGTCTCCGATTGCGACGAGGCGGCTGGGCTGGGGAAAAACGGTCTGCATCTGATCGCTCGATTTCTGGATCGATTCTGGCTCCGGCGGCAAGAAGAGGCCGCCGCTGACGGAGAAATCGACGAATGTGTCGACGAATGAGGAGACGAGAGAAGGTACGGTTGCGCAGTCCATTTCCTTGGTCGGTCGATTTGGGGATTTTTTGGGACTCTTGCAAATTAGGGCAACGTGGTAAAAACAAATAAATAAATAGACTATTGTCTTTCGAACGAATGAACACACATTTTTTGTAAAATATAAAAGAGCAGTCACCATTTACCTTTACCAGCTATGGTAATTTACAGGCAAAAAAAACTGAACAGTGTTTTGATATACAATATAATTATATTCGCAATATAATTATAATTTTCTTAAACAAATAAATAAATAATTTGAGTCGTAATTAGAGCTCACTCGATTAGCTTAATATTGAAATAATTATACGAGTAACCTATTCAATTCAATTCATTTAACCATTTTATGAGTGTTGTCTTTAAAATCGCTTCACCAATGACGAGTCTCCCGCGATACGATTTTCGATTTCTTGATCTTGAATCTTCAAGGTGTCTCGTAATGTTCAAAGTTCAAACTACCTTCGACAAAAATAGCTCGAAAAAACGATGCTTCGAGCCTGGATCGAAACCAAGAACAAAATGATGCACAAGTTCAACTACTTTGGTGATGCCTCTTATGATGTAGGTTGTTATGAAGCAATGCACAAGTACCTTCTACAGAAACCAGTTTCTGTTTAAAAAAACATCAATGAGTGCTTTGGTAATAATTAACAAGAATAAAAAAACACATTAGGTACTTAGACAAAGACATCTCATCTTTTGAAATCATAAGATAACATGGATGAACATGGACATAAGTCAGCCTCAATCACTTTAACATCATAGTTTACACACCATTAATAAAACGAGAAATCCCGCGCGAAATCGTACAACATCTGACTTTTCGCAGCATCTTCCGCAAACTCGTCCAACGAGCTCTGGTGGTTCGAAGGCGGGCCCACGTAAACGAGGGCCATTAGGTTAGCATGTTGGCATTGCAAGTTGAGAGTCTCTGCTTGAGCTTTGGCTAGCTGCTCTTGAAGCTCGTTTACTCGTCTCTGGAGCTGGCAAATCGAGCCGGCACATCCGTACACAGGATCTCTCAGCCTCGCATTGGCCTCGTACACCATGCTACTCACTGCATCGGCCCTTTTCGCCTCGGGAAGTTCCTGAAAGAAGGAGTAGAATTTATGGAATGTAATAAAACATACTATATCAAGACAAACTACTTAAAGTATATATACCTGTAGTAACTTGATTATATTGCTGGCACCGAACACGCGATGAGCGGTGGTGAACTTGAGCGGATCGTTTGGTGGGAAGTAAGGAGCCAACACGCATTTTTCAACGCATCGTTTGCGGAGAATCTTGCAGGCGGCACAAGGGCCGACGACGAGGCTGCCGCCTTCGGGTTGTGGTGAAGAGGAAGAGGAGGAGAGAGACAGTGGAGTAGTCTCACTAAACTCCATCTTTGATCAAATTTGCAAGACATTTAATTTTGTTGAGGTATATATAGTAGAAGCAGAGGAGGGTAATGACAAAAACACCCTTCAAATTTTACCTCTTATTTATGAGTCAAAGTCAACAAAAATTGTACTAATGAACAAACTTATTAATAGTTCATCACATAACACATGTTTTACCACTTCAAATTTCGTAAATTACAAGAGTTTCATTTTTTGTGACATAAATGACCTTTGGAATTCAAGAATGACAAAACACCCTTCAAAATTCAAGTTCATAAATTTTGTTCATCTTCAAGTTCGAACTTGTGTCATGGTAAAAAATTACACGCACATCACCACATGTTTACACTCCTTCATAAATTACAAGAGATATATGTTGCACTTATCAAAACTCAACCTTCAAATTTCATAATTTTTTTTATGACCGGCATACACAAATAAGTGAAATAACCAACTCAGGAGAAAGAACTGGTAATAGACACAAAACCATCCACTCTTGTTCGATACTTGTTAGAAGAAAATGCTTAGCCAATTCCATTCGTCTAACCAAAAAATCCTTTCTTCTTCCAACCTTTCGATCTTCCCATTCATTCCCCGTGGGCCCTTCTTCTCCTAATTCTTTCCATTCTACCAACGAATTCTCTAGAATAATGGATCAGCTAATTGTCATTTTTGAATTCGTATCGCAGTAAAATTACACTCACATCATCACTCGACTAACTACGCAGTTCTTCAAATTTCACAATTAAATTACAATAGATATACAATGTTGCATTGATGAAAACTCAAATTATTTATGCTGCTTCTTCCAAAGAACCCCCAACAAGCTCATCACATTACCATTTCTCCTCTTCACAAAACCCTCATCGTCGTCGGAAAAAGCCGAGCCATAGCCTCTCTCCATCGACCACCCCGAAGAAACCATCGCAGCCGCCACCTCAGCAGCCTTCCTCCACTGATCCGACCCCACCTTCAACCTCCTCAGCTCGCCTTCCGTTTCAACACTCGCCCTCTCAGCCGCCTCCAGCTGCTCCATCGCTCGCTCAGCCTTCCTCTCGCTCCTCTCGGCTTCCTCCCTCATAAGCCCGATCCTGATTTCGTTGCTCTTCCTATTCCTCTCGTTCTCGTCCGACAAATCCTCGCACTCTCTCGACTTTTCGTCGAACCTTGTCCTAAGGCTCTCGACCTCGTACCTCGATTTCCGAAGCTCGGCCTCCGTCCGACCGGCTTCGAGCCGGAGGGCGTAAACGAGCTCCTCTAGGGTTTGCACGCGGGCTCTCGACCTTTGCAGCTCGACCGCCACGTCATCGAGCGATTCGACAGCTCGTTTGGCCTTCTCGAGCTGCATTAGAGTTCGGCTCGCACGGTCTTCCATTTGCCGGAACAATTGAATTTCTTGATCAATATATGTTGTGTTAGTTACTTGTGGAGGTATATATATAACGGCAAGATTAATTAATTTCAGTAATCATCTCGACCAACTTTTGAATGAAAATTGATTAAATTAATTAATTACTTAATTAGTGGTTGAAGCACAATTAACGGCCCGTGTTTACTACCGCATCATTGCAACGAGAAAAAATGGGAAATTTTATTTTGGTATAGGTCAATATAGTGCTATTTCATACTCCGTACAACACAACATTTAGCTTATTTTAATTTAATTTTAAATCAAAAGCAATGAGTATTAATAACGTACGTAAAAGGATGATGTTTTAATTAAAGCATTACTCCACCGTATTTATGTTTGACTGTATTAACTACTCCTTGTTAGAGATTAATTTTAAAATAATTTATATTTAAATTATCAAGAAAAATAAATAAATAAGAGTTTTTACATTTTAAAACACCTTTGATTTTAAATAGTCAATGATTTCACATGGATTATTGAGATGCACCACCGTCCACGTCCGTATAACTTCGATTTTCAGATGGGCTCAGCACCATTAATTATTTATCCGATTATTATACTATTTAATTATTTACATTTTTTATATTACATCCCATCACTAAAAGTCTAAAACCATCATTTTGTTTTGACAATACGCATATAATATGACTTGATTTAAAAGTAGGAATTATAAATTCCAAATAATATTTTCTCACTCCAACAAGAACTGTCATGAATTAAAAAAAAGTACAACAATTGTCTTTGAATTAATGGAGTATGAATAACTAAATTTTTTTAAAATTAATTATTTAAATCTACAATTTGTTTTAGAGTTTATGTTAACTAAGAAAATTATACTTCATCTTTGCCCTTAAAATTTATAGCACTTTCTTTTCTAGTCCTGAGACAAAACTTGTTATACTCGTACGTTCTCTAAGTATATATTAATTAAAAATTATATCAGTATTTTTTTATTCAAAAAATAAGACAAAAATACTACATTTGTTTTTAATATTTATTAAAAAAATATTATTTTTTGATTTATTAATTAAAAATTAAAAAAATAAAAATTTGCTTTCAATTTAAAAATTAGAATAATTATAACTAAAATTTAAAAAATAAAAGTAAAATTATTCAAGAAAAATAGTCTTATAGTGTCGGGAGTAGTAATTTAAAATCAGTCATAAATTGTCCAATTTATAATTATTATTTTCCCCAAAAAGGAAAAGCTTTATTTACAATACACATCTGCCAACACACACAAAGCAGCAACCCCTCCCCCTCTCTCTCTCTCCTCACCCAAAAAGCAGAAAGCGTAATCCCCACGCGCCGCCGCGATGAGAACGAGCAACCACCTAATCGGGTTCCTCAACTTCCTGACCTTCCTCCTCTCCATCCCCATCCTCGGCGGCGGCATCTGGCTGAGCAGCCGCGCCAACAACACCGACTGCATGAGGTTCCTCCAGTGGCCGGTCATCGCCATCGGCGTCGCCATCATGGTCGTCTCACTCGCCGGATTCGCCGGCGCGTGCTACCGCAACAACTTCCTCATGTACCTCTACCTGTGGGCCATGTTCTTCATCGTCGCCGCCCTCATCGGCTTCATCATCTTCGCCTACGCCGTCACCGACCGGGGCTCCGGCCGCCCCGTCATCGGCCGGGCCTACCAGGACTACTCGCTCCGGGATTACTCCGGCTGGCTCACGGATCGGGTCTCCAGCGACAGCTACTGGTTCCGAATCGGGTCCTGCGTTCGGGATTCGCACGTCTGCCGCCGGATCGGCCGGAGGGTCTCCGGCGTGCCTGAACCGGCTGAATATTTTTACCGCAGAAAACTTACTCCCATCGAGGTAAAAAATTTAAGAGTTATATTTTTTATTTTATTTTTAATTCTAGTAGCTAGTTTTAAAAAAAATTATTTTATTTTTAATTCTAGTAGCTAGTTTTAAAAAAATTACTGTGCTCAATCAAGGATTTACAGTTCAGGTTCAATGGAACAATTATTTAAGTCGATTTTTAACCCTAATTTAACTTTTACGGAGTATAATTTTTTGTTATTACTTTTTGTTTGCTTTGTAAATTAAAAAAAAATGTATTTATATTTAAAAATTAAAAAAAATATACTTCTTGTTTCAAAATAAATGATAATTGACTGTTTAATTGATAAGGTGAATAGTAGTTAGTTGGGGGGCCTTTTTCAAATAATTCAAAGTTGTGTTTATTTATCATAAGATGGTGTCCCATCATACCCACCTCATTTATTGTCGTTTAATAGCACACTTGATTTCATACAAAGATACTGTTTTTTTTTTTTTTTTACTTCAAAATCAAACAGTTTTTCATGTAAAATTCTGTACTAAAGTTTTTTTTCCTTGTGTAATTAAGATTCTCTATTCCTTTTCATTTTTGGGATAATTGTACTTTGTTAGTTGTTACCTTTAGGCTGAGAGACAAATTAATAAAATTGTGTCTTTTAGTATATTTTACCAATGAAGTTGTCATGTTTCTCTAAAGATCTGAGTACTTTTTTTAAATCAATACTTGACTATAATATTGCAAATTTTCATATACCGATTATGTTCGGTATGTCTGTTTATCCCGAATATACGTTGTTATATTTTAAAATTGAGAACGTTATACAATTATTGTAAATGTAAACATTTCTCTTATTTTCGTGCGTATATAAAATGCAGTCGGGATGTTGCAAACCTCCAACCTCGTGCGGCTTTGTTTTCATCAACGAGACTGTGTGGAGCCCGGGGGATACTGTCGTGGGGCCCGACCGGGATTGCCAGCATTGGAGCAACGACCAAGAGCAGCTCTGCTTCGGGTGCGACTCGTGCAAGGCGGGAGTTTTGGCCAGCCTGAAGAAGAGCTGGAGGAAAGCGTCGATCATAAACATCGTAATGCTCATCATCCTCGTCATCGTCTATGTCATTGCTTGCGTGGCTTTCAGGCACAACAAGAGGAACGACAACGACGAGTCGTATGGGGAGACGAGGATGGAGAAGTCGAGGCCGGCAAGGATACACTTTTAGAATTATTGTTATTTGTTTTGTTTTGAAGAATTCGATTTTAATTGGCTATTTTGGAAACATGGGAAGTGTAGGGGATTGAAGGACTTGTTGAAGTTGTATGTTTATGTATATTTGTTGTGTGTTTGTGTATGGGAGATGAGGTAAATTTACAAAGAAACCCCTAGGGTTTGTTGGGTATGCAGATGCAACTTGTTTGGGGTTTTCTGGAAATACTCAAAACTTCAGGGTGGTCTTTATAATTAACACTTTTAAGAAAGAGCGAATACAAAACAGAGTTCTTGCACATGTAATGTTTGGTTTATTTGAGCTTATTCGGCACAAAATTCCAAATACCATACGAATGTTAATATTTTAAATATTATTAAATTTTTATTACAATAATGAATTACACAGTACATCAATCTACTTTATTAATAATCAAATACTCAGTCTATGTCAAATACATGTTATATTTTTTTGGACACTAGAATTTAAGAAAAATATTAAAAAAAAAAAAGGGTAAAAATATGTTTTAGAGTGAAGTACAAATAATTGTGAGTAAATTTTATAAGTATTTAGATAAAATAGAATAAAATTGTATTTTAAAATTAAAAAGTTGAAATAATTATTTACTGTTTTGGTGTAGGTCAACTGTAATGAGATAGAGTACTATTTATTTATTTGTGAAGTATTAAAAATGTGTTTTCTTTTTAAATTTAATTTATTAATACAATTTAATTCAAATTTTAACTTGAAATTTAGAATAAAAAATATTTAAAATATTTGATTTAAACCTAAACATAAAATCAGCCTAAAATATACTCCTCTGCTTCGCTACCCAGAAACTCGCAGAATCCCAAATCAGGTAATTCTTTGTTTATAATTTGAACTTTTTTTCCTGCTCGTTTTAACAACGGGGTGGATAGCCTCAAAAGAGTTCAGATTTTCTGAAAGAAAAAATAAATAAACCAAGATACTTTGAATATGAAAAATCCCAAAAGGGTTCCAGGATTTTAGTCTTGAAGGGAGATTAATTAAGCAACAACTCAGTTATAAAAAATCTGGTGTTTCAGTGAGATATATTCTTTGTATGAGCAATTTAATTATGGAGGTGAGAACAATGCTGTGCTGAATGTGCTCGATGAAATGCGTAAACCAATGGATGGTTGAAATGTGTGTGCAATCTTTTTCAAAGTACCTTCTAGTTTATGATATCTATGTTCGTACGACCCGAAACAACAAAAAAAAAACAAATCTTGATTTGCTTATGTTATGCATTTTCGAAATTTTCAGTAATGGCTCCGAGATGGAAAGGAAAATCTGCAGAAGCAAAAGCCCTTTCTGACCCCATGTCCGGAATAGTTTCGCGGCTCCAGTCCTCGTTCTTGCAATCCAACTCCCAAGGTCTCCTTTCGGGCTGTAGTGTAATTCTTTCCGCTAATCTCGATCAAACCGAGCTTCTCAACCAGGCGTGTTTCGGACATCCTATTGTTTCCTCCGAAAAGGACAAACAGTGGTTCCAACTGAGTCTAGAGGAAGCTCTCTACTTGTGCTCCGTTATGAAATGCATCAAGATCGGAGATGAAAATAATGACGAGGAGTTGCTGCTTTACATGTCCTCGAGAAAACCCAAGTTCCCGTTTCTGTTCCGAGCGTATTCCCATCTCCGCCAGAAGAACTGGGTGGTCAGGGGTGGGTCCCAGTACGGGGTCGACTTTGTCGCCTATCGGCACCATCCGTCTCTCGTTCACTCCGAGTACGCGGTTATCGTGTTATCCGATGGAGACGAGAGTGAAAATGCTCGGCTTAAGGCTTGGTCCGATTTTCACTGCACTCTGAGGCTTTGTGGGAGTGTCGCGAAAACCTTGTTGGTTCTTCGTGTGATGTTGAAGAGTAGCGATGTCGAGGAGAGAGTCGTGACTAGGTGGAATCCCGAGCAAAGCCGCGAGAATCAAAACGATAACATTGTCTGAATCGTATTATTGTATTGTTCGACAATTACTGTGTTGAATTATCGAGTATGACAGCGGATCGAATGTGGTGTAGAGTAGTGAGCCGATAGTATCAAAACATGGATTATTATTGATATTTTTATTTTTCTAGATCCGCCCTTGATTATCGGATTATCGTATGGCAGCGGATCGAATGTGGTGTAGAGTAGTGAGCCGATAGTATCCAATGGCAGCGGATCGAATGTGGTGTAGAGTAGTGAGCCGATAGTATCCAAACATGGATTATTATTGATATGTTGAATGATACAATATTACATGTGTGGGGAGGCCGGGAGGGTGAGACTCGAGACATAAGCTCAATATTAGAGCTTGGGATTACTTGATACATGTTCATGCATCTTATTTGTACTAATACATAATGTTATTAGAGCTTTGGGATTATGTTAATGTGTGTTATTTGTACTAATAAATAATGTTATTAGAGCTTGATACATGTTCATATTTGTACTAATAAATAATGTTATTAGAGCTTTAGTTAGAGCTTTGGGATTACTTGATACATGAACTTGGTTAGAGCTTTGGGATTACTTGATACATGTTCATGTGTCTTATTTGTACTAATACATAATGTTATTATTCATGTGTCTTATTTGTACTAATAATGTTATTATTTACGTGTCTTATTTGTACTAATACATAATGTTATTATGCTAGAACACTCTAATGCCTACTCTATGTAATAATGTCTTAGATTGCTCTAGTTACTTCAATCTTACTACATAGCTTTAGATTATTCTAATAAGATTTTTCCAAACATACTGATATATTGAATGTTTTTTTCGACAGACTGAAATCGACTTCAGACAACGAACAGAACTGAAGTTCCAAAATCCCATTAGTTTGTCAGCATACACACCAGTACATCAACAGAAAAACGAAAAAACAGATCCAGGTTCGTTTCACTACATTCGACAGAGAAAAAAAAAAAAACCAAAAACCAAAAAAACACACTAAATCTTTTCCCCCGACCCTCGGGGTCTCGAGACAATCACAATTTTCCAATCGCGATTATCTCGAGATCCGCATTACACGAGGGGGCTGTTGAGAAGCCCCTGCCAGTTTCCATCTCCGCCACTGCTCTGCATCCAGGGAAACCCCCAGAGTACCCTCCCCTCGTGCGGGCCCTCCATCTCCTCTTGGGCCGGCCCGCTCACTCCTCCCATCTCCAGATAGTTCATGTTTTGGGCCAAAGGTTGGGCCAGAAAATGATCGCCGGCCAGATACTGATTGGGCCCGTTCGAGCTGTAGCTCCCGAAAATCGAAAAATCATCCGATCCGCCTTGTTTCTGAAGCCGAGCGAAAGCGAGGCTGAGGTCGTTCGAATCGTACGAAGAAGACGAGAACGGATTTGTGAGGACGAGGTTGGCCGGAGGAGGAGTCAGGTGGTCCTGGCTCCTCCTCGACGACGTGGAGGAGGAGCGTTTGGTTGGGCGGCGGCAGCCGCCGCCGACGGGGACGTTTCGGAGGGTCCCGCCTTTGGTCCAGTATCGGCGGCAGGATTTGCAGAAGTAGCGAGGCTGTGAGAGGCTGTAGTTGTTGTAGTAGCAGAACTTTGTGTTGGGGGAATCGCAGCGGGGGCATTTTTGGGATTGCGCGTCGGCGGGCCGGGCTTTTTTCTCTTGCTGTGGGTCGGCGGGCCGGGGCTTCGCGCAGGCCAGCATGCTCTCCAGCGTCTGGGAATTCATTTCCTGATGGATACAAAATTCAATACACATTTACATATAGATAGATAGAGAAATCAAGATTCGAAATTTGAAAGTCGTACATGTGCGCATGAAGAATCCATCTCCCATGCAATAGAAGGCTTTGTGTGTGTGTGTGTTTTTTTGTTCTGAGATATCATGCAAAGAATAATCGGAGGTTGGTATGTATGTGTGTGTATATATATTTAAAAAAAGTACGTATTGATTCAAACAGAGAATCAAAGGTGGGGTTGTGGAGTGAGTGAGTGTAATGATTACGAAATTGTGCTACTCGATATGCGTGCGAGTATCAAATTTAGGGACTGCCCGATGGAGCCTAAATTCATAGGATTCGAGGAGTGTCAAATCTCTAAGTATTTGAACGAAAAAGGAGATTCGAATTATTCTATTAAACTTATTTATAAAATCAATCGATAACGATGAGCTCAACTGTCATGCGATTTTGATACGAGATCATTTACGATTGAAATTTTACCGTCTAATTGCACTAACATCACTGCCCTTTACCATTGAACTATATATTTGGGAGACTTTTTTTTTGTTTGATTGATAAATGAAAGACCGTTAAAATTATTTATTTATTTTTTGGTTAGTCGAGTAAATTTTTGTTTTTATATACGTATACATAGAAAAAGGGAAGGCAAATCTCTCGTTCAGACCGAGCTTGCACTAGAAACATTCATTCATAGACATATACTATCAGAGTTGTGTCAGTGGGTCCCGGAAGCGTGGGAAGGGCTAACTGTAGTTGGGCCCATATGCGAATATGCTCTCCACCCACTGGGCCCCACCGTCAGCATTCCTATAGCGCGCTTTTGATTTGAATTGTTGCAGCTGCCCTAAAATACCTACTTTACCCCCCGCGGAGCGGACGTTCTTTTTTGTATGATGTAGTAACATTTGGAAGATTTCAAACTCCCATTATAGACTAGTTTCATATCGCAAAAACTATAGTCTTATCCGCGCCAATATGAATGAATGATAGTACAATATTAAGTCACGCTTCTCTTGTGATTCACAACTATATAATATTATGTAAAAATCATGCATATGGTACATGTATATAATGACACTATAGGGAATGAATATTGGTTGATGCGTTGAGCTATCTTAACCATGGATATAACAAAGAGCAGCACATGCAATCCACTTGCAAATTATAATTATATATAATCACGTACCCAACCAATGATAAATTGATTAATTAGGATAATTAACCTACAAAACCTTAATACTTATTAATTAATTACGTTCGTGATCTTCAAATGAAGGAGCAAGAATCTTGGAATGTTGGGGGATGAAAGGCCTAATGTAACAAATAATCATTATCCCACTCACTTCACTAATATATATAATATTCTTGGGATCCCATCAAAATGCCCTTTAAATTTGATCACATTTTTCTTAACATATCTACAAGAAAAAGAGAATGATAAACCTAAGTAGGGTTGGGGCCTTGGGGGAATTGTTTCCAATAATGAAAAAATAAAAATACTGTCCCATTTGAAAAATGTCATGATTAAGCTTTCATATCATGAGGTATTTGTCTTATACTCCCTCTATCCCTCAAAACAGTGCACAGCTCCTTTGTAAATTACAAAGGAGCTGTGCACTGTTTTGGGGGATAGAGAGAGTATATGTTTAGAGAGGTAATTAAGCTTTCATATCATGTTATTTGTCCGATTTTTCAAAATTTGTAAAATATTAAAAATGTACAATAAAAATTATACAAAAAATTGTTTTTATTGTTTGTTCAGATTTTATAAACTAAACTAACAAAAAAAATGTTTAGAAAAACAATAAGTAATTTTTTTTGTCATTTTGTACGTCAAAAAAACTGGGTTCAACAAAATGGGCCACGTAGACATAACCAAACATACAAAACTTGGTCCAAGCGGTAATATGGTGGGTCCCACACAATGTCAGACAAATTGTGGGACCATTGGTCCACAAATAGGTAATCAGAACCAGTCAAAACTGTTGACCAGTCAAACATCTATTTCCTGTAATAGTAAAATAAATAAATAATAATAATAGAAAAAATGGGGAAGTGAAAGTGAAAGTAAAAGCAAGCAGTGGGTTGGGACACTGCAGCAGTGAAAGAAAAGAGTATGTTTTGCCACGTCAACTTTATCTATTTCTGAAGCTTCTAACAACTCCTTAACATTGTTTTTTCTTGTCCATATTACAATTCCATGTAGTATACCGATAACATTTTGAAATTGGAGGTGCCCGAGACTCCGATTTAACAAAGACCAAGAAAACGTCAAATCAGAAAATGCGCGAATGATTAAAGCGTGGTTTATTTGTTATTGAAACATCCCCTCAAGTTGGGCCATGTAGAAAGCCCAACATGGAAGCAAGATGGTAAAAGGGCTCGGGTCCAAAGCCCAAATAAAAAATCCAAAATTAGAAATTAAAAAAAAAAACAAATCAACTCGTCCAATGCATTCACCGGCAACCACCACCACCACCCGGCACCAGCTGGCGATTGACCGACTCTCCTAGATAAGATAAACATCCCTCCACCACCACTTCATGCAACCACGCGCCTCCAACAATGGCCGCCGCCACCACGACACCCCGTTCCCCAATCACGCCACTTCCTCCCCAAATCAAAAACCCTAATTTCAGCCCTTCCTCCTCCCTCAAACTCACTAAACGCCGCCGCAAATGCCACCTTCAAGCCTGCAGCAGCAGCGAAAACAATAATCCGAAAACGCGAGCGATCGATCTGCAAAAGCTCATCGACGGCCACCCTTTCGAGTTTAATTCCAAAGATTCCCTCTCTTCACTTCCGCGTATGTCGATGCAGTTTTTTTTTTCTTTCATCGAGTTCGCACAGCTTCGATTCAAATTTATTTATTTATTTATTTGTATTATTTCAGGACCTTTGACATCTGCCCAATTGTCTAATTTGGCCTCCGAAGGTTCTCGTCTCCGCGTTGCATATCAGGTTTGCCTAAACCATTGTACTTTGCATAAGGTTATTTATGGTGGTAGATGAGAGTTACGTTTCTGATATCAGTTTTAAAATGTTTTTCGAAGGGTGTTCGAGGTGCTTACAGCGAGTCTGCAGCGGAGAAGGCGTACCCAAATTGCGAAGCAGTACCATGCGAACAATTTGACACGGCTTTCGAAGTCAGTAATCAAATAACCCTTTCGGCGGTGTATTTATATTTTCATACATTTCGTGCATGATTATATATTAATTAGAATATGATGAATGGCAATATCTGAAATGCTGTTAGTATTGTGATCTTTTGCAATGATGTAGGACTATAAGGGAAATATCAAATGTACGATGGTGAATCTTTCAAGTCGGTTTAAAAAGTTTTATTGTTTATTGAGAGTGAAATTTAGTAATCAATGTGCTGCTTTTGATTTTTGGGTCACATATTTGGTGAAAATTAATTTATTCTGGGCATTGACTATAATGTGTGTTGTTCCATTCAAATAAATACACATAAAAAAGCATAAGTATTTGATATGTCGAGGACTTTGACTGGTAGGGCAGGGCTGTCTGCCAGTAGCATTAATCTTCAGTCTTCCTATGGTTTTCCACCTTAACAAGTGCTTTGATCTGTCAATTTCTTCGTAAGTTTTCTAGACACTTCTCTTCGGTGGTTATCTTGTTATGCAACTCATCGACGTCCTTCCTGCAGCTAGTTAGTCACATTCATTTATTTATTTTTGGTTAGTTTGATCGATTGGAGGAAACCCCCTTCAGAATTCGGGAATGTCGCTGATGTGCAGCCTATTTTTATCGCCTTTCTGAATACAAATACTTAATATTTTGGTTTCTAGAAGCATAATTGACATTTTAAGTTTGGAGAAGGTCAATGTTTTTGTCTGTCGTACCCATATTTAACTTCTCGGTTTATCGAGAATCAACATGTTTTCTGCTGGATAGGTGGGATATGTAATAGATTTTGTCTTAACTTCTCGGTTTTGTCCATTATTGATTCAATGTTTTACAGGCTGTGGAACGGTGGCTTGTTGATAGAGCAGTTTTGCCTATAGAAAATTCTTTGGGCGGAAGCATTCACAGGAATTACGACCTGCTACTTCGGCATAGATTACATATTGTTGGAGAAGTTAAGCTTGCAATTAGTCATTGCTTACTAGCTAACCATGGCATCAAGATTGAAGACCTTAATAGGGTTCTTAGCCATCCTCAGGTATATAAAACTCTGTAAATTTACTTCACATTTCTCGGGGACATGCAACTCTTAATCTTTAAATAACAATGTTTCAGGCTCTTGCGCAGTGTGAGAACACTTTAACTAAATTGGGATTGGTTAGAGAAGCTGTGGATGATACTGCTGGGGCAGCTAAGGTAGTTAAAATATGAAGATTGTAATTGCTATCGATTTAATACGAATTTAAACACAATAACCTGAACTCTTGGTCTTGTGTGAGTAAACTCAAGACGTAAGTACAACCGTTTTTTATTTTTTATTAATTTTGATTTTATTGCTGATAATACTTCCTATTACTTACACTTGTCTTTCATTGAATGTCTACTGTCTAGTATGTTGCTTTCCATAAGCTGAAAGATGCTGGAGCAGTTGCTAGCATGGCTGCTGCAAAGATCTATGGCCTGAATGTACTTGCTCAGGATATACAGGTTTGCTGAAGTTTTGGATATTTCTTTCATGTATAAGTATAAGGTTGCATCTCATTATTATTTTTAGATTAATAATCACCCCTTTACCTTTTCTTTCCAGGATGATTCTGATAATGTCACTCGATTCCTTATGTTGGCTAGAGAACCTATCATACCAGGCACTGATAAGCCTTTCAAGGTTAGAACTTCTGAATAAGCAAGTATTAGTTCATACATGTTGATTCAACTTTAATCGGGGGTGGGGCACATTAATTTAACATTAACACTCATTAAATGTAGGGATGCAATGTCCACTTGTATATCTTTATTTATAATAGTTGAGTGATTATTCTTTTGTAAATTTTTAATTTGATTTATTTTGCTTTAGTATTATTTTTTAAATGCAACTATAAAACAAAACAAATGAAAGTTCAAGAACAAAAAATGAAATAAGATCAATTGTGGAAGATTGGATGCCCTTAGAACAACTGGAATTGTGAATATAAGTCGAATAACTAACAACTTGGAACTTTCAATTCAACTCTAATCTATGTTAAGTGCTTGTCATTTTGTCTCCATTTGACTTATTCATTCATAAAATCAATTGTGTATCAGACAAGTATTGTCTTCTCACTCGATGAAGGTCCCGGAATGCTTTTTAAAGCGCTTGCTGTATTTGCTATGAGGAATATCAACCTCACCAAGGTGATTTTGATCTTTCCACGCCTCCTATAAGTTGAAGTATGATCTATGTTCTGTTCTTTGTGTTTTTCTCAACTCGTAAACAATTTGTTTTCTGTTGATGTAGATTGAAAGCCGTCCACTGCAAAAGAGGACTTTGCAAGCTCCTGATGATGGCACCATTGTCTTTCCCAAGTAAATGCAGTATCTCAATTATTAGAAAGTTTTACAATAGAAAATAATATTAATATTATTTCCTTGCAACCAGCCTTCATGATGCAAATCATGGATGCATACTCGTTCGAAATAGTGGTCAAAATTCCAAAATGATTCTCGATTTTTGAATCGCTTTATTTCTAGATTAAATACAAGTACATAACATCAGGCCTCTCACATAATTGTGCAGACACTTCCCGTATCTTTTCTATGTTGATTTTGAAGCTTCAATGGCAGATGAAAGAGCTCAAAACGCTCTTGGTCATCTGAAGGTAACACTTTTCTTCCAAATATATAGTCAGTCCTGTTCAATCTTTTTTTCTCTCTTTCAAATAACTAATAAATACTTGTACAATCTTGACAGGAGTTTGCAACATTTATGAGGGTTCTTGGGAGTTACCCTGCAGACAATGGTCTTCCATGAGCAACTCGAATCCTTGTTAAAGGTGCTAATATATAACAACCCTGTGTATATAGTAGTCGATCACTCATATACGCAGTCATGAAAAATAACATTATAAAAATGTGATCTGCTCATTATATGTGATTTACATGAACCTCTTTTCTGACCTCACTGCATTTTGACTCAAACTTAATCTCTGATCATGGGCGCACTTTTATAATTTCCCTCCTGTGCAGGGACTTCAAATTTGGAATAGAATATACTACCAGCAGTCAAGTGAAGTTTTTCTACTTCTAAGGAGTCCTTTATGTTTTTGTGAGGAAATACAGATAGATGTTATTATTCTTTCATGTAATTACTCAATTTTGAATTTAAAATAATTTTTTTAATTTTTTAATCTGTCTTAAAATAATTTTTATTTTATTTAAAATATCTTTTAAATATTTTAAAGTGTCTTAAAATATTTTTAAATATTTTAAAGTAAATTAAATTATTTTTATGTAATTTGAGATATCTTTTAAACAATTTAAAAAGTTTTAAAAAATATTTTTAATTATTAAAAACACATTCTAAACATTTTGAAGTGTTTTTAAAATTAATTTTTAGTGATTTTAAATACTTAATAAAATTTGTATTGATATGTTTTTTAAATAATTTGAATAGTTTTAAAAAAAATTAAATTATATTGAAATCCTTTTTAAATAATTTGTATACTTAAAAAAACAAAAATTAAAACTCTTAACTATTTTAAAATGTATTAAATTGATTATTATGTCATTAAATTGTTTTAAAATAATTTATAATGTCCTAAAATATTTTTTAAATGTGGTAAAATATTTTAAATTGAAAAATGAAGTATTCTGCAAGACAGGAGCAGAACATTCAAAAAACGGTGCAGAATCATATTCCCTACCAAATTGTGGACCTTAAATTAAAAAATTGAGCAAAATTAAGCTTCAATTCATTCTACTTGCAATATGTCATATTGCGAGACGGACCGACATCAAAACTCAGCTGAGCCAGGTGCTCGCGGAAAAGGAATCGCGTCTCTTATGTTGTCTATTCCAGTTGCAAATTGCACGAGCCGTTCGAATCCCAATCCAAATCCAGCATGCGGAACTGGAAAAAACAATTTTGGATAATGAGTATACTCATACAAGGATTAAGACTTGAATTCTGACAAACTAAGTGGCTCACCAGAACCATATCGACGTAGGTCAAGATACCACCAGTAGCTCTCTTTGCTGAGCTTCAAATCATCCAAGCGTTGTTCCAAATATTCAAGTCGCTCTTCCCTTTGACTTCCGCCAATCAGTTCACCAACCTGACACACCAAACCGAGGCATGTTATGTGGCCAAGAAAACTGAAAATTAAAAGAATGCTAAAAGTGAAGGGAGATTTTGTATTTCTGAAAAATAAACGGGCCTCTTTGTAATGAAGCTAATCTTCATTGGTAGTTTTGTAAGGGTTAGTAGCACAAAAGTGTCCTTCAGGTTTTGACCTAATTAACCTATCGCCTGAGTACATTGGAGACGTACCCGAGGAACCAGCATATCCATGGCTGCGACAGTCTTTCCATCATCATTTTGTCGCATGTAAAATGCTTTGATGTCCTGAAAGTTTGTTGATGAAGAAAACATTTATTCAATTATCAGTCATGCCAAAGTTTAATGCTAATGATATAATATATTCTTGCCTTGGGATAATCTCTTATGATTACAGGGCATCCACTGAACACCTCTTCGGTGATATAGCGCTCGTGCTCACTTTGCAAATCACATCCCCATGTTACCTATAACAAAAGCATCAACTGGTAAAATTAACATTTAACTGCACGGACCAATTTGTATTTAGTAAAATTCAATTTCATAGCAATAATAGCAGGATTCAATAAACTGCAATTTACCGGGAATTCAAACTTTTTCTTCGCTTTCAGGAGAAGCGCAACTGCATCGGTGTAAGTCAATTGCACAAAGTCTTTCTCAACAACATCCTGAAAAATATATGATTGAAAAACCAAATGTTTCAGCTCCTCGTGGATATAATAAATTTTATTATTTTTTTTTTGCCAGGTCAAAAGAAGCACCAATAAATATGGATGACCAAAAGTCAAAACACAGATGCACATGAAAAAAGTGAGCTTGAAACACATACACTTAGTCGGTCGATAATTCCTTTCTCAATCCAAGTATTGAAGAAATCCATGTCTTCTTTGCAGTTAGTAAGAATGTATTGCACCTTTCATACAGAAAAAAAATCCAAGTCAGTGGTCCAACTATATAAAACATAACACAATGGCCCAAGAAACCATAATTTAATAACACCTTGAAATGGGCTACAGATTTGCAAAGTAACATACTACATACTGGAGATATGCCGTTGCACACGCCATGTCATCATCTAAATCAGCAAATGCAAGTTCCGGTTCGATCATCTTCATGGAAGAAAATTAGAAGTTACTTTTTTTTCATTTGAAGCATCCATCGCTAATTCACGGAGGATACCAATTGAAAATTGAAAATTGATTTTTCTTTTGAAATATATAGGAAATAGCTGCAAACTATACCCAAAATTCAGCCAAATGTCGGGAAGTGTTAGAATTTTCTGCTCTGAATGTAGGACCAAAAGTATATACCTGGCAGAACAAATAACTATATTAGATTATGTGTACGGATCATAGTTATGTCGAAAACTTTCAGAATAGTTTAAAATTGAAAAGTATTTGGTAAAAGTAGGGAAAATCAAACACACAGAAAACTATAAACGAAGAAAAATACATCAGTAAGAGCGGTAGCATATGCTTCACCATTGAGCTGCCCGGATACTGTCAGAAATGCTGGTTTTCCAAAAAAGTCCTGCCACAGTTCATTATTGGAAAACAGGCTTCAGTTTCAAAGGGATGATAAACAATAATAGAAATACTGTCGACAGGACTTGATGAATAGCTCTAATTTTAAATGAATGCAGTAAGATTTAATCCTCTAGTAAATCATAGCCACTTCAAGAATAAACAGAAGGCGCACTACCCCCACCCTTGCCTCGCTATTGAAATATTACTGCACTACTTTTAAATAATTTAAATCAATTTAAACAAGTCATCTACAAAATTGCTACTTAAAATGTTATATTTTAAATATATATTCAACGAGTTTCTAGTCTGGAAATATTGCAAATAATGATAAAAATTCACACACAATCAAGTAAAAATTGTATGATGGAAAACAATATAGCATGAAATGAACTGACTGCAAATTTCATTTACGGTGCTTGACTAAGACTCACGAAACAAAGGGTGTATACCTGGGACCAGTCGATTAAACCATCCTTTGTTTTGGGGATGCTACTTACTGAAGAATCTGTAACTTCCTTGGTGTTTGGAACCTAAAGATGAGGTAAAGATATGCAGCACTATCACATCTGCAAACATAAGCAACAAATCCAAAGCTATATCCAAAGAGCATACCAATGTTGTAACACAAAATTGTTCACCAGCTCCTTCACAATCTGATGCAGTAATGATTGGGCTTGAGAGCCAAACAAAGCCATTTTCTTGGAAAAATGTGTGTGTTGCATAGGCCAAAGCGTTTCTCACCCTTGAAACCTAAGGCAAATTTTGGAAATTAACAATTAAAAGAAATATAATTATATAAGTGTATCCCAACACTCCGAAAGATGGAAATTAATGAAAGAAATTAGATAATAAGAGCAAAAGGTACGTTAACTACATCTCAGAAAATACAATGTTCCAGCCAGAAATGGGGTTCATTGAGGTAATCAGTAATCTAGTGAAGAATTAACTAGACAAAGAGTGAAGTGCTGCATAATACATGAGTTAAATATATAATTAGTTCACTTTATAGAAGAAATGAATCCTACCGCACTAAAAGTATTTGTTCGTGGACGAAGATGAGCCTTAGTTCTTAAAAACTCTCTGCTGACCCGTTTCTTCTGGATAGGGAAAGAAGGATCACTCTTTCCAACCTACAAAATATGAAGTTAATCAAAAAGTTATATGGTCATTTTAGATGCTAATGGATCAATACACTAACTACATCTTATACATCAAAGATTCAGCTTGGAAACTTTACCTTACATGAACCATGTAGTAATCTCAATGCTAAATTAATTTACTGAAACAACACACAGACTTCTTGATACTTTCATCACCAAATAAGCACAACATATATTCGGTCACACTAGCATCAATTCGGCTCAATTACGAAATTAAAAGATTTTCCATTGGAGTTACCGCAAAATAAAATTTGATTCGATGAGAAGTGCTTACCACTACAAGTTTGTCAACCTTCAATTCTACTTTTTGCTTTGTCCCTTGACTGGTTACTATAGTACCTTGTATCCATACTGAGGCACCAGTTGAAATCAGACCACTCTCTACCTATCAAGAGGCGGTTACAATAGAATGATAAAAAATGGTCAATCCATTCCACATTATTAGGCTCTACCCACACCATCATCATTTAGCACCAAGAAAATAAATAAAACAAACTACTGTAATACATTGGTAAAACACAAAACTCGAACACTTACAAGCTGCTATGAAATGAAATCGTTTCGTCGCTGCACTAATGATTACCAAAAAACTTACAGGAGCATGGAAAAACTTGTGGAACATGTATTGGTACCTGATCATATCCTTCGGCATCAGGACTCATTACGCATTGCATATTCGAAAGGCAGGAGCCATCATTAACCTACTCACCAAACACGGAAAAAAAATCTCCATTCACCACAATCTTAAAATATCAACATAACAAAACACAAAAATGATGGAACAAAAAACGAATTCACAAAAATAGAAATTATTACGAAGCATTGCCTCGATAAACGTAACACTGCTCTGAACTCTCAGCGTCCTAACCCATCCCCTAACCACGAGAGTCTCCCCCAATCGATCTAACCCCTGCTCAGCCCCACATTTAACGTCCACGATCTTCAATTTCTTACGGAACTCGCGGATTTTCGCGCCTGTTTCCAGATCGGCTGGCTGGGGATTGGTGGACTCGGCGGAGGCCACAGAGCAGCAGCTGCGACGGAGGCGGGAGGTGGCCGCCGAGGAGAAGAGAACCGGTGAAGCCGTGGAGTGGCTGAGTCTGGGATTTCTGAACAGGGAAAAGAGAGGAGCGGCGGCGTAGAATGGCTTGAATAGGCGGAGCGCGGCGGCAGCCGGAGATATAGCAGCAGCCATTACTAATTTGCGAAATTTTCGTTATTTTTTCCTCCCAATTTTTTTGTGTGTGAGAAATTGCTGTTCTTTCAGAAAATATCGAGGAAATTGCACTGAATGCCATTAAAACATGTTGAAATTATACAAATGACATTCCTCTCTTTTTTCATTTATTTTTAAATAAAAAGCTAATAGAAATAAAGTTTAATTAAAAAATAAATATATGATATTTAAAAAATAACCTATGACTTATACATATTTGCCAATTGGTCCTAAAACCAAAAAATCCTAACTCCTGCACGCTCCTTTCTCCTCTTTCACCCCTTCTCTCCATCTTTCACAGTTTCACCACAAAGCAGTAAAAAAAATAAAATTATACGTCTTGGGAAAATCTCGCCGGAACCATACGAACGCCATCGGAACCCCACGAACACGATGTGTACTAGTAGACCCTCGAAGAAGAGACAGACAGGAGAGTCCCTACGAATCGCGGCGGAGGAGCTTATTCGGATACCGCGAATGTCCTGCCAATTGGAGGGCTGCCGGAAGAGAAGGTCGACGACATGTTCCAAGATATCAAAGAAAAAAATACAACAATATCAATACTGCATTCCAAACGAATATTTCTTCAAAATCGATTGGTCTAGTAAAAAAGATAACGTTTGAAATCAAAAGCAGTCCCGAGAGCCAATACTGGTAGCAGATTCTGCAAAACGATGCTTCAACTCCCACCCGACCCGTTCAAATGTCCCCACGGATCCTAGTATCCCAGGCCTTCCCCACGCGGCCAAACGGGTTTGGCAAAATCGGGCTCGTTACGGGCAGTATAGTATTGCGGAGGCAGATGATCCATCTGGTACCTCAACCTCAACCCCACTGTCCGCCCGAAAGACCTTACAGACATAAGCCTCATGGGCCCCACACTCTCGATAGGTGGCCTGGGCACCTGGAAACCAGGGTAGTGCACACACTGACTAGAAATCTGCTATATTTGGGGTAAAACATTAAGGCTGCATATGCTAGGCGAACTCCTCCCCCAATGCATTTTGCTATAATAGGAAATGTTTTGTTCTTTGTTTTTCATGGCTTCGGTGGTGCACCTTTCTGGGGCCCGCGGGGAGGAGCATCCAAAGGTCAAAGAAATAGCATTTCCAGAGTCGTATGTCGATAAAAAGATGGTGACAATCGATGAGCTGGATCGTAAGCGGCCTTAGTAATAAAAATATTACTATTTTTTCGAACTAAGTCGTTTGGGCGTTTGGGACCCCGAAACGTCCAAACGACTTAGTACGAAAAATAGTAATATTAAGACGTTTGGGCGTTTGGTGGCTCAAATGCACCAAATTAAATGACTCAACGTTTTATTAATATTATTTATTAGTTAGTAATTGGAATGAAATTTGTTTGAACATTATAATTTAGTGTTATTTTAAGTGTTAAAGTTGATTATAAATCATATTTAGTAGATATAAATAGTTAAATTTCATTGAAATATCAATCGAACCAACAAAATTGAATTTTATGAGTTGAGTCGTTTGGGCGTTTGGTATCCACAAGATCCCAAATGCCTCACACCTAAAAAAATTATATTTTCTATTATTAAGGCTTTTTGGCATTTCGGTGACCCAAATGCCCCATCGCCACGAATTTTGGGTCATTTGGTCCTATAAACGGCCAAATGCCCCACTGCTTTCTTTTATGTAAAATTAACATTTCAATGTGTATTTACGTCTAAAATTTGAATGATCAGAACCGTTAAATATTCTTGAAATGTGTTTTTGCATGTCGAGTGCGATTTTGAAAGAAAACCAAAACTCGAAAGTGCTCGATCGAAAAAACCACTAAACTCGTTCTTTATCCGATCGAGCACTTTTGAGCCTCGTTTTTTTTTTTTGAAATTTGCACACGACATGTAAAATCCCATTTCAGGCACATTTAACGGTTTGGATTGTTCAAGTGATTAAATGCGTCATTCTAAGGTTCAAGTGATCGTTCAAGTGATTAAATGGATTGTACAACCTTACATTTAACATTAAGTTTTTGGATTTCTAATTAACTTAGAACAACTCATTTACATTACAAGTACTATTTTTTAGTGCAATTTGAACAATCCGAACCGTTAAATGTTCTTAAAATATGTTTTTTCAGATCGGGTAAAAAAATAAAATAAAAAAAAGTTTCGAAAGTGGTCGATCGTAGAAAACAACGAGTTTTGAAGTTTTTCCGATCGAGCATTTCCGGGTATTGGTTTTCTTCCAAAATTGCACTCGACATGCAAAAACACATTTCAAGAACATGTAACGGTTCAGATCATTCGAATTTCAAAGTAAATACACATTAAAAAGGTTACTTTACATAAAAGAGAGCAATGGGGCATTTGGCCGTTTGTAGGACCAAACGACCCATAATCCGTGGCGATGGGGGCATTTGGGTCACCGAAACGACCAGAAGCTTTGATAATAAAAAATATGAGTTTTTTAGGTGTGAAGTATTTGGGATTTTGTGGATACCAAACGCCCAAACGACTCAACCCGTAAAATTCAATTTTGTTGGTTCGATTGATACTTAAATGAAATTTATCCATTTATATCTACTAAATATGATTTATAATCAACTTTAACACTTTAAAATAACATTAAATCATAATGTTCAAACAAATTTCATTCCAATTACTAACTAATAAATAACATTAAAAAATGTTGAGTAATTTTATTACTAAGGTGTTTGGGCGTTTCGAGGACCCAAACGCCTAAACGACTTAGTACGAAAAATATATTTTACGAGTTCGGTGGATACTCAAATAAAATTTAACTAATTATAACCTATAAATATGATGCATAATCAAATTTACCTAAAGATGATGCATAATCAAGTTCTTAATAAAAATAAATATGAAGTGTTCAATACAAAATATATTAAAAGTGGTTCTGAAATATTTATTGAGTTTGTTCTTTATGACAAACTTTGTCAATGAATTCATTCAACGAAATATCTCTATCAACTGAAATTTCGGCTCAATGCTTCATATCGTTCATTGACAATTTCCAAGTTTCATCTATATACTTCCATTCTCGACCATAATTTGGCAAGACGAGTATATTCATGTCCATGTAAATAGAATTAAACAAAAAAAATAACAAAATTAAATTTTACACTGTTAGGCGTCTGGTCGTTTGGGTCACGTGAACGCCCAAATGCCCCCAAAAACAATTATGCGCAAAAAGGCGTTTGGGCGTTTGAGGCCCAAACGTCCAAACGCCCGACTGCGTAAAAAAAAATCTCTGAAGCAATTTTATTTTTTTTACGAAATGGGTTTGAGCTTTTTATCGAGAATTCGACTACAATATTACATTCAACATGCTAAGAAATACTGTAGGATCGAATGCTTACCTTCAAATCGAAATTTTACGGTTGAAAAGTTTCAATTTTGCAATGGTTGAAAAGCTTCTTTCTAAGGTTTTTTAGAGAGAAACGCGTGAAAGAGAAGAAGAGTGGAGTGGGGGGGGGGGGGGGGGGGGGGGGGTACGGTTGAAAAGTTTCAATTTTGCAATGGTTCAAAAGCTTCTTTCTAAGGTTTGTGAGAGAGAAAAGCTTGAAAAAAAAAAGAGTGGAGTGGGTTTTTTTTTGCAAATTCTAATTGAGGAATTTGTGTAAATATGAATTCTTTTATTCCTTTTATTTTAATTAATTAAAGAAAATGTCATTTTTAGAAATAAAATTTAAGTAATGTCATTTTTAAAAATAGTGAATGCTGGTGTGTCATTTTTAAAATCACCTCTCGAGGAAATTGCACTGAATGCCATTAAAACATGTTGAAATTATACAAATGACATTCCTCTCTTTTTTCATTTATTTTTAAATAAAAAGCTAATAGAAATAAAGTTTAATTAAAAAATAAATATATGATATTTAAAAAATAACCTATGACTTATACATATTTGCCAATTGGTCCTAAAACCAAAAAATCCTAACTCCTGCACGCTCCTTTCTCCTCTTTCACCCCTTCTCTCCATCTTTCACAGTTTCACCACAAAGCAGTAAAAAAAATAAAATTATACGTCTTGGGAAAATCTCGCCGGAACCATACGAACGCCATCGGAACCCCACGAACACGATGTGTACTAGTAGACCCTCGAAGAAGAGACAGACAGGAGAGTCCCTACGAATCGCGGCGGAGGAGCTTATTCGGATACCGCGAATGTCCTGCCAATTGGAGGGCTGCCGGAAGAGAAGGTCGACGACATGTTCCAAGATATCAAAGAAAAAAATACAACAATATCAATACTGCATTCCAAACGAATATTTCTTCAAAATCGATTGGTCTAGTAAAAAAGATAACGTTTGAAATCAAAAGCAGTCCCGAGAGCCAATACTGGTAGCAGATTCTGCAAAACGATGCTTCAACTCCCACCCGACCCGTTCAAATGTCCCCACGGATCCTAGTATCCCAGGCCTTCCCCACGCGGCCAAACGGGTTTGGCAAAATCGGGCTCGTTACGGGCAGTATAGTATTGCGGAGGCAGATGATCCATCTGGTACCTCAACCTCAACCCCACTGTCCGCCCGAAAGACCTTACAGACATAAGCCTCATGGGCCCCACACTCTCGATAGGTGGCCTGGGCACCTGGAAACCAGGGTAGTGCACACACTGACTAGAAATCTGCTATATTTGGGGTAAAACATTAAGGCTGCATATGCTAGGCGAACTCCTCCCCCGATGCATTTTGCTATAATAGGAAATGTTTTGTTCTTTGTTTTTCATGGCTTCGGTGGTGCACCTTTCTGGGGCCCGCGGGGAGGAGCATCCAGAGGTCAAAGAAATAGCATTTCCAGAGTCGTATGTCGATAAAAAGATGGTGACAATCGATGAGCTGGATCGTAAGCGGCCTTAGTAATAAAAATATTACTATTTTTTCGAACTAAGTCGTTTGGGCGTTTGGGACCCCGAAACGTCCAAACGACTTAGTACGAAAAATAGTAATATTAAGACGTTTGGGCGTTTGGTGGCTCAAATGCACCAAATTAAATGACTCAACGTTTTATTAATATTATTTATTAGTTAGTAATTGGAATGAAATTTGTTTGAACATTATAATTTAGTGTTATTTTAAGTGTTAAAGTTGATTATAAATCATATTTAGTAGATATAAATAGTTAAATTTCATTGAAATATCAATCGAACCAACAAAATTGAATTTTATGAGTTGAGTCGTTTGGGCGTTTGGTATCCACAAGATCCCAAATGCCTCACACCTAAAAAAATTATATTTTCTATTATTAAGGCTTTTTGGCATTTCGGTGACCCAAATGCCCCATCGCCACGGATTTTGGGTCATTTGGTCCTATAAACGGCCAAATGCCCCACTGCTTTCTTTTATGTAAAATTAACATTTCAATGTGTATTTACGTCTAAAATTTGAATGATCAGAACCGTTAAATATTCTTGAAATGTGTTTTTGCATGTCGAGTGCGATTTTGAAAGAAAACCAAAACTCGAAAGTGCTCGATCGAAAAAACCACTAAACTCGTTCTTTATCCGATCGAGCACTTTTGAGCCTCGTTTTTTTTTTTTGAAATTTGCACACGACATGTAAAATCCCATTTCAGGCACATTTAACGGTTTGGATTGTTCAAGTGATTAAATGCGTCATTCTAAGGTTCAAGTGATCGTTCAAGTGATTAAATGGATTGTACAACCTTACATTTAACATTAAGTTTTTGGATTTCTAATTAACTTAGAACAACTCATTTACATTACAAGTACTATTTTTTAGTGCAATTTGAACAATCCGAACCGTTAAATGTTCTTAAAATATGTTTTTTCAGATCGGGTAAAAAAATAAAATAAAAAAAAGTTTCGAAAGTGGTCGATCGTAGAAAACAACGAGTTTTGAAGTTTTTCCGATCGAGCATTTCCGGGTATTGGTTTTCTTCCAAAATTGCACTCGACATGCAAAAACACATTTCAAGAACATGTAACGGTTCAGATCATTCGAATTTCAAAGTAAATACACATTAAAAAGGTTACTTTACATAAAAGAGAGCAATGGGGCATTTGGCCGTTTGTAGGACCAAACGACCCATAATCCGTGGCGATGGGGGCATTTGGGTCACCGAAACGACCAGAAGCTTTGATAATAAAAAATATGAGTTTTTTAGGTGTGAAGTATTTGGGATTTTGTGGATACCAAACGCCCAAACGACTCAACCCGTAAAATTCAATTTTGTTGGTTCGATTGATACTTAAATGAAATTTATCCATTTATATCTACTAAATATGATTTATAATCAACTTTAACACTTTAAAATAACATTAAATCATAATGTTCAAACAAATTTCATTCCAATTACTAACTAATAAATAACATTAAAAAATGTTGAGTAATTTTATTACTAAGGTGTTTGGGCGTTTCGAGGACCCAAACGCCTAAACGACTTAGTACGAAAAATATATTTTACGAGTTCGGTGGATACTCAAATAAAATTTAACTAATTATAACCTATAAATATGATGCATAATCAAATTTACCTAAAGATGATGCATAATCAAGTTCTTAATAAAAATAAATATGAAGTGTTCAATACAAAATATATTAAAAGTGGTTCTGAAATATTTATTGAGTTTGTTCTTTATGACAAACTTTGTCAATGAATTCATTCAACGAAATATCTCTATCAACTGAAATTTCGGCTCAATGCTTCATATCGTTCATTGACAATTTCCAAGTTTCATCTATATACTTCCATTCTCGACCATAATTTGGCAAGACGAGTATATTCATGTCCATGTAAATAGAATTAAACAAAAAAAATAACAAAATTAAATTTTACACTGTTAGGCGTCTGGTCGTTTGGGTCACGTGAACGCCCAAATGCCCCCAAAAACAATTATGCGCAAAAAGGCGTTTGGGCGTTTGAGGCCCAAACGTCCAAACGCCCGACTGCGTAAAAAAAAATCTCTGAAGCAATTTTATTTTTTTTACGAAATGGGTTTGAGCTTTTTATCGAGAATTCGACTACAATATTACATTCAACATGCTAAGAAATACTGTAGGATCGAATGCTTACCTTCAAATCGAAATTTTACGGTTGAAAAGTTTCAATTTTGCAATGGTTGAAAAGCTTCTTTCTAAGGTTTTTTAGAGAGAAACGCGTGAAAGAGAAGAAGAGTGGAGTGGGGGGGGGGGGGGGGGGGGGGGGGGTTACGGTTGAAAAGTTTCAATTTTGCAATGGTTCAAAAGCTTCTTTCTAAGGTTTGTGAGAGAGAAAAGCTTGAAAAAAAAAAGAGTGGAGTGGGGTTTTTTTTGCAAATTCTAATTGAGGAATTTGTGTAAATATGAATTCTTTTATTCCTTTTATTTTAATTAATTAAAGAAAATGTCATTTTTAGAAATAAAATTTAAGTAATGTCATTTTTAAAAATAGTGAATGCTGGTGTGTCATTTTTAAAATCACCTCGAAAATATCGAGGAAATTGCACTGAATGCAATTAAAACATGTTGAAATTATACAAATGACATTCCTCTCTTTTTTCATTTATTTTTAAATAAAAAGCTAATAGAAATAAAGTTTAATTAAAAAATAAATATATGATATTTAAAAAATAACCTATGACTTATACATATTTGCCAATTGGTCCTAAAACCAAAAAATCCTAACTCCTGCACGCTCCTTTCTCCTCTTTCACCCCTTCTCTCCATCTTTCACAGTTTCACCACAAAGCAGTAAAAAAAATAAAATTATACGTCTTGGGAAAATCTCGCCGGAACCATACGAACGCCATCGGAACCCCACGAACACGATGTGTACTAGTAGACCCTCGAAGAAGAGACAGACAGGAGAGTCCCTACGAATCGCGGCGGAGGAGCTTATTCGGATACCGCGAATGTCCTGCCAATTGGAGGGCTGCCGGAAGAGAAGGTCGACGACATGTTCCAAGATATCAAAGAAAAAAATACAACAATATCAATACTGCATTCCAAACGAATATTTCTTCAAAATCGATTGGTCTAGTAAAAAAGATAACGTTTGAAATCAAAAGCAGTCCCGAGAGCCAATACTGGTAGCAGATTCTGCAAAACGATGCTTCAACTCCCACCCGACCCGTTCAAATGTCCCCACGGATCCTAGTATCCCAGGCCTTCCCCACGCGGCCAAACGGGTTTGGCAAAATCGGGCTCGTTACGGGCAGTATAGTATTGCGGAGGCAGATGATCCATCTGGTACCTCAACCTCAACCCCACTGTCCGCCCGAAAGACCTTACAGACATAAGCCTCATGGGCCCCACACTCTCGATAGGTGGCCTGGGCACCTGGAAACCAGGGTAGTGCACACACTGACTAGAAATCTGCTATATTTGGGGTAAAACATTAAGGCTGCATATGCTAGGCGAACTCCTCCCCCGATGCATTTTGCTATAATAGGAAATGTTTTGTTCTTTGTTTTTCATGGCTTCGGTGGTGCACCTTTCTGGGGCCCGCGGGGAGGAGCATCCAGAGGTCAAAGAAATAGCATTTCCAGAGTCGTATGTCGATAAAAAGATGGTGACAATCGATGAGCTGGATCGTAAGCGGCCTTAGTAATAAAAATATTACTATTTTTTCGAACTAAGTCGTTTGGGCGTTTGGGACCCCGAAACGTCCAAACGACTTAGTACGAAAAATAGTAATATTAAGACGTTTGGGCGTTTGGTGGCTCAAATGCACCAAATTAAATGACTCAACGTTTTATTAATATTATTTATTAGTTAGTAATTGGAATGAAATTTGTTTGAACATTATAATTTAGTGTTATTTTAAGTGTTAAAGTTGATTATAAATCATATTTAGTAGATATAAATAGTTAAATTTCATTGAAATATCAATCGAACCAACAAAATTGAATTTTATGAGTTGAGTCGTTTGGGCGTTTGGTATCCACAAGATCCCAAATGCCTCACACCTAAAAAAATTATATTTTCTATTATTAAGGCTTTTTGGCATTTCGGTGACCCAAATGCCCCATCGCCACGGATTTTGGGTCATTTGGTCCTATAAACGGCCAAATGCCCCACTGCTTTCTTTTATGTAAAATTAACATTTCAATGTGTATTTACGTCTAAAATTTGAATGATCAGAACCGTTAAATATTCTTGAAATGTGTTTTTGCATGTCGAGTGCGATTTTGAAAGAAAACCAAAACTCGAAAGTGCTCGATCGAAAAAACCACTAAACTCGTTCTTTATCCGATCGAGCACTTTTGAGCCTCGTTTTTTTTTTTGAAATTTGCACACGACATGTAAAATCCCATTTCAGGCACATTTAACGGTTTGGATTGTTCAAGTGATTAAATGCGTCATTCTAAGGTTCAAGTGATCGTTCAAGTGATTAAATGGATTGTACAACCTTACATTTAACATTAAGTTTTTGGATTTCTAATTAACTTAGAACAACTCATTTACATTACAAGTACTATTTTTTAGTGCAATTTGAACAATCCGAACCGTTAAATGTTCTTAAAATATGTTTTTTCAGATCGGGTAAAAAAATAAAATAAAAAAAAGTTTCGAAAGTGGTCGATCGTAGAAAACAACGAGTTTTGAAGTTTTTCCGATCGAGCATTTCCGGGTATTGGTTTTCTTCCAAAATTGCACTCGACATGCAAAAACACATTTCAAGAACATGTAACGGTTCAGATCATTCGAATTTCAAAGTAAATACACATTAAAAAGGTTACTTTACATAAAAGAGAGCAATGGGGCATTTGGCCGTTTGTAGGACCAAACGACCCATAATCCGTGGCGATGGGGGCATTTGGGTCACCGAAACGACCAGAAGCTTTGATAATAAAAAATATGAGTTTTTTAGGTGTGAAGTATTTGGGATTTTGTGGATACCAAACGCCCAAACGACTCAACCCGTAAAATTCAATTTTGTTGGTTCGATTGATACTTAAATGAAATTTATCCATTTATATCTACTAAATATGATTTATAATCAACTTTAACACTTTAAAATAACATTAAATCATAATGTTCAAACAAATTTCATTCCAATTACTAACTAATAAATAACATTAAAAAATGTTGAGTAATTTTATTACTAAGGTGTTTGGGCGTTTCGAGGACCCAAACGCCTAAACGACTTAGTACGAAAAATATATTTTACGAGTTCGGTGGATACTCAAATAAAATTTAACTAATTATAACCTATAAATATGATGCATAATCAAATTTACCTAAAGATGATGCATAATCAAGTTCTTAATAAAAATAAATATGAAGTGTTCAATACAAAATATATTAAAAGTGGTTCTGAAATATTTATTGAGTTTGTTCTTTATGACAAACTTTGTCAATGAATTCATTCAACGAAATATCTCTATCAACTGAAATTTCGGCTCAATGCTTCATATCGTTCATTGACAATTTCCAAGTTTCATCTATATACTTCCATTCTCGACCATAATTTGGCAAGACGAGTATATTCATGTCCATGTAAATAGAATTAAACAAAAAAAATAACAAAATTAAATTTTACACTGTTAGGCGTCTGGTCGTTTGGGTCACGTGAACGCCCAAATGCCCCCAAAAACAATTATGCGCAAAAAGGCGTTTGGGCGTTTGAGGCCCAAACGTCCAAACGCCCGACTGCGTAAAAAAAAATCTCTGAAGCAATTTTTTTTTTTTTACGAAATGGGTTTGAGCTTTTTATCGAGAATTCGACTACAATATTACATTCAACATGCTAAGAAATACTGTAGGATCGAATGCTTACCTTCAAATCGAAATTTTACGGTTGAAAAGTTTCAATTTTGCAATGGTTGAAAAGCTTCTTTCTAAGGTTTTTTAGAGAGAAACGCGTGAAAGAGAAGAAGAGTGGAGTGGGGGGGGGGGGGGGGGTTACGGTTGAAAAGTTTCAATTTTGCAATGGTTCAAAAGCTTCTTTCTAAGGTTTGTGAGAGAGAAAAGCTTGAAAAAAAAAAGAGTGGAGTGGGTTTTTTTTTGCAAATTCTAATTGAGGAATTTGTGTAAATATGAATTCTTTTATTCCTTTTATTTTAATTAATTAAAGAAAATGTCATTTTTAGAAATAAAATTTAAGTAATGTCATTTTTAAAAATAGTGAATGCTGGTGTGTCATTTTTAAAATCACCTCGAAAATATCTTAAATTTTTTTTACCAGGGGTAAAATACTAGTAGTATATCATAATTCGAAACAATTGTTTCGTTTATTTCCTCTTTTATCGCTATTTTTTTCAACTAACATTTTATTACTTTATTGTCTATCCTTAGTTTATATTATAAAACACAAAAAAAACACAATTTTTTTATGACACTAGTGTGTGTAATTTTCTCTATGCATAGTATTAAAAGAAATAGAAAGAATGCAAGGAGTTGTTTTTTTGCACTGAAACCAGTTGAATTTAAGCGATTTAAACTGAACGGTCTGAACTGAACTGAATTGATTTTTTATAAAAATAATAATATTTTTTATAAATTTTTAATTTTTTTTTTAAAATAGTAATAATATTATGACACTAATTACATTGTATATTTAAAATTATAGATTGAAATTATTTTTTATTTATTTTATTTAAATTTATTTTGAAACGAAATTAATCCAGCTGAACATAAACGATCGGTAGTGAACTGAACTGAACTTAAGCGTTTGAAGTGAAATGCATCGAAATTAAAAAAATAAACTGAACTGAAATTAGCAATCTGAACTGAAATGCACAAATTAAAAAATAGAAAGAGTATTTGATTTTTCTTTGGAAAAATATCTTTAAATTTATTTTTTTAAAAGGGTAAAATAGTAGTTACTATCATAATTCAACTCAATTGTTTCACATTTTATGTGGACAGCAAACTATTCATTCACCTTCTTGATTCCAAATTTTCCAATCTTGAAACAAACAATTTTACACACATTTTTATCTACAAACAAGATCTTCCTCCGATCCCTCTACAACCTCATCCCGATACTTATACATCAAAGCACACACAATATAGTAACCAAAATTCAGCCCTCCAACCACACAACACACCCAATACACATTATCCAACCTCCCATCATTCAAATCATCCGGCAACCACCTCGTCACTCCTCTCACCAAATCAATCACTCCATTACTAAGGTAAAACGCCATCCCAATAAACATAGCCACAGCCGCAGTCGACGTGCTCTTCAGATCTTCCGGAAACTCCCGGTAATAAAACGCCACCTGTCCCGGAAAATGAAACGCCTCCCCTAGCCCCGCCACCGCCAGCTGTGGGACCAGCCACATCGCTGACATGGCGTTGCTGACATCAGCAACGCTCTTCAGCCTTCTCGACTCCACGAAAGCCGACACCCCCATGCTGACCACGGTCAACCCGTGCCCGATCCCGACTCTCTGTAACAGGGTGAGTGGCCTTGCTGTCGTTTTCTCCCAGAGAGGAAAAACGAGACGGTCGATGAAGAAAATGAAAACCGAAGTCGAGATGAGTACGAAAACCGGCATGGAACCGGCGGGGACCTTGAATCCCCCGAGGCGGCGGTCCATGGTAAGCGCCTGGAGGATCGTCATGCTGAGCTGGACGGCGAGTGGGGTGCACAGGAACAATCCCGTGGACCACAGCGGGAAGATTTTGATTAACCGTTTCAGATCCTCTACTTCGCGAACCGTGGACCCTCCAAGGGTCGCGCGGTTCAGGAACCGGAGGAACCGCGTGGGTTTCGGTTCCGTCTCGTCTGGAAGGACCGTTTTTCGGTTCGAGATGGAACCGGAGATTACGCGGGCCAAGGCCGTGAATGGGCTTCCTTTTGGGCTTACGGGCCGATAGAACCAGGCCCCGGAGAGGAAAACGACGAGCCCGATTGTGTTTGCAGCGACGCAGATTCCGAACCCCCACACCCAGCTGACGTTGTCCTGCACGTAGACGATCCCGGTCGAGGCCACGATCGTGGCCGAGTACATCGTGAAGATGTACCTGAGAGAGTGAATATAAAATCACCTATAAATTTTAAGTAAAAAATATACACAATACTCTCTCCTCACAAAAGTAAAAGTATGCAATATTTTTTTTTTTGAAGTGATCATAATAGTTATATATTCCAAAAAAGAAAATAAATATTTCTACTTTTTCACTCAAAAATACAATTTTACCTCTATTTTATCCAACTACTTTATAAACTCTTTTTACAACTACTTTATGGTCAAAAAGTCAAAAAACAAAATTTTTCTTAATCTCATAAAGTATTGCATCTATTAAAAATTGGAGGAGTATATTCTATCCTAAATACAAATATATATACTTATAATCATACAAAAATATATTCTTATAATCAAAATCAATATGATTTGATTATATTTATTTCCTTAACAGTACCAGTTGAAGAAAACATCTCGATGCTTCGGGGAGTCGAACTGGTCGGCCCCCATCGGGGCGATTGTGAAGCGGGTCCCGGCGCTTCCGAGAGACGAGAGGGCTAAGGCGAGGTAGAGGATTGCGAATTGGGTTCGTGAAGGGCGATCGAGGGACGAGGGGGGCCGAAGGGGGTCGAGCGCTGATGTCAGCACGAGAATCGAGATGCCGAGAGTGGAGACGAGGGAGGAGAAGCATATGACGGAGAAGCAGCCGAGGAATGAGTCGGCTATGATGGCTCCGACGATGGGGAACATGGTGATGCTCCCGTTTACGAAGTTGTAGATTTTGGCTGCGGTTATGGGCGAGAGGTTGAACTCTTGGATCAAGTAGACGATTAGGTTCGAGACCCAACCGCCTGAAGCTAGGGTTAGGCAAGCCATCGTGCCGATGATGAAGGGGAAAGTGATCCAACCGCCTCGTCGTCTTGATTCGTCCATGGAGGCTAATGGTTTGTTTGTTGTTTGAGAGAGTGAGTTTCATTCAACATGTTTGTGCTAAGAATTAAGTCAAGAAAGAAAATGTTGTTGTTGGTGTACCAGTTGGTATTATTTTAAGTATTGGGACAGCAAGCATTCTTTTGGAAGGATTGTATTGCCAACTTTGAAAGTCAGCATTTGGCCTCAAAATAATTCAATCTCATTTCACTTTCGTTGAAAAAATTTGGTATTTAAAAATAGAGAGAAGGAAAAAAAAAAGTGTATAGTGAGTGTACACTTATTGTAGGGTAGTCAACGTATGATAATGTTCGTTTTGAGCTAAGTTTTTCTTTTTCCAGTGTGTATGATTTGAAATGAACACATAACTCGCGAATGACGAGCGTATACGAGAAAACATGAAGTGATTTGGTTTGATCTTCCTTGAAGCAACAACCTTGAAAGAGTGGGTAGTTGTTCCTTTTAAGTGTACCAAGATACTTCAAGCAATATATTCGATTTTTCGATTTTTTCCTCTCATAGAGAAGCTGAAAACACCTTTGGCTGAGTCGATCGAGAGAGCTTGAAATCAGCCATTGCATGATCGGAAAAAGAAAGCTTCCTCGTCCTGATTCAAAACACGATATTACCGTTTAGCTTAATAATGTTTCAATGACATTTTTATTCGATGGCCTTCAAGTAATCTCGCTCATAGTTGGATGATTTTCGACATTTTTATCAAGTATTAGAAATGATGTCTCATGTCTGTACTCCGAAAATCTGAACATTATATACTGTATGGGAATAAAATCACTTAAATAAAAATTTATTTATATATTCAATAATTTGAACATTAATTTTTATATATAGATTATAATTTATTTTTAAATATATATTAAAAATATAAAAAAAATAAAATTAAAATTTTATTTTAAATTTTCAAGTATGTTTTCTAAATCTATTATATTTATTTATATATTTTTAAATTTTATTAATTTTAATAATAATTTAGTTCATTAAAATATTTTTTTTAATTATGTATTTACTAGAGATAAAATCCAAAAACGATAATAAAATTTTGAAATTTACTGAATTTTGAATGTATTGAATAACTCAATATTTTAATAATTTTTAAAAAAATTGTGAAGAAACCCAAAATTTTTAAATTAGTACAAGATTATATTAATGATATTTTTGAAATAATCTAAATAAATTATATAAGTCGCTGACTGGATTTCCAAATCCTACCATGTATATCATCATTGAAAACAAATCGCGGAGATCTTAACCCGGAACCCTACCCGCCACCGAGCTCGAATCTGACCCGTTTAAACACAGCATAAAAGGACCCACCATCCAAACCCAACCCTTTTTTCCCCAATTTCACTCTCTCAATACTCAGTCGTCTTTGTGGCTCCATCTCTCCGCATCTCGTATCGCTATTCATCTCACGTGTTTTTTCCTCGATCCAATCATCCACTGTAAGTCCCGCCGTCTCCAATCTCAATTCGCCCTTCGGATCCGCATTCAATTTACGGACGGCAAATTCAGTTTTTTTAAAAATCAATCGGGTCGAATTCCGGTGATTTTCGGATTTTTTGAGCTCAATTTCCCTCACGTCTGTTATTTTTTATATAGGGTTTTTGTTTCGACCCTGTATGTTTGATTCTCGTTTGGATGAATTATTTGTGGAATTGTTATTCTTATTTTAAGATTTATCGGTAATTGGAAAAGTGTATGATGGAGTTTTATTTTTTTTTGTTGTTTGGATTGATTGGTAAAGTGATTTTTAATCCAAAGTTGTGTTTGCGATTCCTAATTTTTAGTACCCTTTCGGTTGTAGTTCTATTCTTCGTTTTGAATGTGGTTCTCTCTTTAGGCAACCATGAGTGATGAAGGAGAGAAGAGTTGCCCCCTCTGTGCTGAGGAGATGGATTTGACTGATCAGCAGCTGAAGCCTTGCAAGTGTGGCTATGAGGTATACCGCTTCGTTTTGTCATGTAGGAGACGCGCTAGAACGCATTACCTATGTGTGTAATTCGTAAATGTGTTTAAAATGTAGAATGCTGTACTTGCATGCATATTAGTTTGACTCGTTAGAAACTAAGAAACCTTAAGTATACATTCAGAAATCTTAGCAATGTCATAAAAAATTCAATCTTGCTTTCCCATCTATCCGTTCAACTTCATGTTACCTAATATTTTGACCACTTGAAAGAAAGGAAAAATATCATCTAGGACTGCAGTCTCAGTAATGATTTGGCACATTTGGGTAGAGAGGAACTGTCTTATTTTTAAATTTGAAATCGTCCTGTGGTCTATTAGTTATAATGTTTTTAGGGGCAGTTCTATTTTGGATTTATGTAAAAATTGGAACTTTGCACTGTAATATGACTCCCTGTGGTGCGATGACTTGACCAATGACCTTGCAAGGCAGTTAATAGAAAACACGTTATATGCGTATATTTTTCACAAAATTTAAAGATATAATGGACACTTCTTTAAATTTGATGGAATTTATGCTGTACTGTACTGAAAATTGTATTTTCTTTAATTACTGGAGATTTGAACATTCAACTTTTGCAGATTTGTATTTGGTGTTGGCATCATATTATGGATATGGCTGAGAAGGATGCAACTGAAGGGCGTTGTCCAGCTTGTCGTACCCCTTATAACAAGGAAAAGGTAGTTGGAACAGCAGCAAAATGTGAAAGGTAATTACCATGTGGTAAATACGGCTCTATTAGGAGATAATTCATTTTGAACATGTTATTTTGTTCTTTATCTTGATTATGATCTGTGTGATAATCGTAACAGGTTGGTTTCAGAGATGAATGTGGAGAAAAAATTTAAATCTCAGAAGGGAAAGGGCAAGACTTCCGAAGGAAGGAAACAACTTGAAAATGTACGAGTTATCCAGAGGAATCTTGTGTATGTTGTGGGCTTGCCACTGGATTTTGCAGATGAAGATGTAAATACTTCCCCGTTCTTTTCCTGTTCTTATCAATTTTATATTGGATGTCTTATTACTGTTGATTTTTGGTTTAGCAGCTTCTTCAGCGCAAAGATTATTTTGCTCAGTATGGAAAGGTGCTGAAGGTGTCAATATCACGAACAACAACTGGTGCTATACAACAGTTTGCAAATAGTACATGTAGCGTGTATGTTCCAAGAATCTTAGTTACTATATACTAATAAAATTGCTTCAGAAGCTGTTAATACTTTTGATAACATTCATGAATATTTACTTGCATGTTTATGAGGATGGACATTTTGCCTAAGTATTATACAAATCTTCCTCGTGCAAAATTAATGCAGGAATCCAATTCTATCCAATCTCAATCCTTGTGAATTAAAATAGGGTTATACATCATTTACGAGTTACCCTCCTGGGGTTGTATTAAAACTATATTAGAATGCACTCAATGTAGAGGCATCATATTTTCTTCATTCTTCTGTTAAATGCCATTTATTCATATTTTTTCTTTCATATTATATATTGAATTAGCTTTAACTCATTCTTACATCTTCTTATTTACGTGTTTTCATCATTTGTTTGTTTCTTTCTTTCTTTTTGTGTCCTAGATATATAACATACTCAAACGAGGAGGAAGCAGTAAGGTGTATTCAGTCCGTACATGGGTTTGCTTTGGATGGCAGATCTTTGAGGTGAGTCTTATAGTCACGACTCTCGCAATTTTAATCTTTTTTTTTGGTGATATCAGAGTGTTTATGAAACTCCATGCTGCAGGGCATGCTTTGGGACTACAAAATACTGTCATGCATGGCTAAGAAATGTGGTATTATTCCTTATATACAGTTTCCCAAATCAACTTGTTTCAGAATTGCACCTATAATTCATTAATTTGAACACAGATCACGTTCTAGGGTTATTATACACCCACATCTTAGTTGTTTATGGCGTTATGAACGATGTCTCTTAATGAAGGATTTATATATATATTCAGCCTTGCACCAATCAAGATTGTCTATATTTGCACGAAACTGGTTCACAAGAGGATAGTTTCACAAAGGATGAAATAGTATCAGCTTACACAAGGTACTATCCTGGTGCATTTGACTTGATCTCTAATTCTATGTAATTTAACCTTATTTTTCTTAACTGTGTTATCTTCCCTAAAGCTGCTTAAGGCACTGGTTAAAGTAAGAAATCCCTACAATCATATCACCAATTTGAAAAGCATTATACTGTGCAATTCTAAGCATCAGCTTTCTTGATGTCTTTGTCCAAGTCTAATATATGTTTCTGGAAGTTGAGCTTGATTTTTAACCTTGTGATAATGCACCTGAGTCTAATAAATGCTCTTTAATTATAATAACCATTGTCCATATAAGTTACTGCGGATTTTTAATGAGATTATGACAAGGGGGAATTTAGAGTATTTTAATGGTCAACCTTAGAAGGTGGTTACCCATTCCATAAGATTATGAGTAGTACACCAATAGAAAAACATGACAAAAAATATGTAGTACATCATTTTATGAAAAAAAATTATAGTGGATATTCTCAAAAGTGGAAGGGGTACTACCTTTTTTTGTTGTCTGCGCGGTGTATATTCTTGGAACTTATGTAATTGTTTTCCAATTATCTGATTCATTTGCAAATTTTTTGAAGGAATAGAGTTCAGTACACTACCAGTTCGTCAAATAGTATGGAATGTCGTTCAGGGAATGTGTTACCTCCACCAGCAGATGAATACTGTAATAACAGCTCTGCTTCTGCAGTGAAGCCTATAGCTAAAACTACTACAAGTACAAATGTAAGGTTTTTTGTCAATTCCTTGAATTTCCACTTTTGAGGCATCTTTCGTTCTTATGCTGAATCCAACTATGAAAACACTCTTAATCAGTTTCTGTTTTCTTAGTTGTTCTAATGGTTACTATTTATCGCAAGTTGCTTACGCTATTTTGCGTTGTTCATGTAAAAATTGTACTACTTGATTAGTCTTTTTGCACGAACAATGCAGAGTACAGGAGTAACACAATTAATTGCAACTTTAGATATTAAATAGTCATCTGCTCCTGCGCATTTAATGTTTTTTAATTCATTCAGCAGAATTCAACAATCAGCTCTAGAGTTTCTCCACCAAATAGTAGTTCAAGCAAATCTGCTGCTCTTCCAGCCGGAGCCTCATGGTTTCCCCATCCTCCCTCTAATCTCAGTTTATTCCTATACTTATCTCCATACTTTTTCTGAATTTTTCACATTGTCTGGATCAGGGGAACTCGTCCAACCAGTAAGAATCATCCTTTGCCGACTAGTAAACCACACCTCAATGCACCATCTAATCAGAAACCTGACATGTCAAATGGTCCAGTGGCATTTTCCAAGACAAGTTCAAGCACAAGTCAAGTTCCTTCATTGCATGGTGATACTGGAAAAAGGAAGGTTCTTCGTAGTGAAGAAAGCCTCCTACCTCGTGAAAAAACTAAATCGGAAACTTTTAGCTCAAAAGAAAAGGACTCAAATAAAGATGGTAATGTTACTATTTCTAACAGTTCAGTGGCATCTGCACCTGTTACCAGTTTTCCCTCAATTAGACAGCCTCACAGTCCACCCACAACCAGCCTGCAACCAGATTCTTGTGATTTAGTTGATTCTTCTTTATTGTCTAGTAGAGTTAAGTCAGAGAAAAATTCTTTAATCAATCACAGGGATGCAAACGTGGAGAATGTTTGCTCTAGTATTTCATCAGTGAGCATTCACGAAGATCAACATGTTCAGAATGGCCATGTTGAACTCCTTACAAAAACTGCAAATACTGCTGATGATGTATGCGTTTCAAGTGTAAAGTCTGATTATGGATTGGGAATGCAGACTAAATTAACGCAAGAGGATTGGAGTGACAGGGAAGATGACGTGTTATCATTTGATAACCAAAGAATTAACGATCCCGAGTTTGCTACCAGCAGATTGCCAGAGTTTTCTCATGTATTAAATTTGCCAAATCTTCCTAATATTCATTCTCACGAGTTCAACAATGCTGATGGGTCACTCTGTATAGGTTTCGATAGGCATGTTGTGGATAGAAATAATGGAAAGTTGATGGTACAGACTTCTAATTTTCCTACTGGGAATCCTGAGAATGGACTGAGTGATTTCAAGTCTAGTGGTGCTGCGAATTTTAATTTGTTTCCATGTAAAGAGAGGCCTGTGCTTGGGAGATATGAAGGCGAAGCAGCCAGTGGTGCAGATATGCGGGAAAACAGCATGTTATCAAATATTTTGTCGATGGACTTTGACCCGTGGGGTGGTGAGTCTTTAACTTCTCCTCAAAACATGTCCAAGTTTTTGGGTGACACTGATAGTCGCCAAGGGTCGTATGGAGTACCTGGTTCACAAAAAAATTATAATAGCAATCAATCTAGGTTCTCGTTTGCTAGAGAGGGCGAAACCATTGGCCATGTCTCTGGTTCTGGGCAATCTACTGATTACTATGAACAAGCCTTCAAGCAGCGCCCTTTCGGCTATGATATATCTAGAAGCAATGGATTTTCCCATGAGAGGTCTGTAAGTCACAATGGTTTATCTGTCTTCAGCGGTACAGGACCAGATAATTTTGGTGGCAGTCAATCTCATCTCTCTTCTAACAAGCACTCAGGTTAGTTAACCTCTTGACTTATATTTAATTTTTTTACTATAAATGTGAGTTTGAAAATTGCTGTTTATTGGTGTATGTGCAATTTTGTTTTATTCATCTACGTTACCGTTGAAAATGTTATTCCTGGGAAATATCATAATGCTGTTGCCTTTTGGGCCGTATCTCTAGAGGTTATACGTCAACTTTAGTCTGTTTCTCAAATTGTGAACCAAGTATGAGTTATCAGAATTGACATTTTCTTGCAATGAAAATACATCAATAGGCCAAATTTCCTTCATTTTTTTCATTTGCGTGTTATTTATCTGTTTATTAATTTTTTCATCTTCCTTACGGCCTCTATTCCAATGTCTTTGAACAGCTTCAAGATCTCATATATCCGCACCTCCAGGGTTCTCAGTGCCTAATCGGACAGCACCACCCCCAGGCTTTTCTTCTCATGAAAGGACAGACCCAATATTTGAACCACTTTCTGGTTAGAACATAAAAATATACTACATGACATATATAATAAAGATTTGCCTTAATTTTCTTTTCTAAAAAATAATTATTTTATTCTTACTAGCAGGAAACCATATGCTTGATGCTTCTTCCTCTTTATTAAGAAACCAGTATCAGACACCCTCAATGAGTAATACTTTTAGCAATGGAGATATAGAGTTTATTGACCCTGCAATCTTGGCCGTTGGCAAAGGGACACTTACAGGTGGCATCAATAACAACCACCCAGGCCTAGACATGATGTCTAGTTTCCCCCCACAGTACGAAGATGCAAGACTCCAGTCTTTTCTACAAAGACCTCTTCCTCCACAGCAGAACCGAAGGTTCAATGACATGGGGGCTAGTTTTTCTACACAAAGCGGTGCGTATGGTATTACTTCAAGAATAATGGATCAGACTATGTCCAATAATCTCCCTCCATACTCTCAGTTTAACCTCACTCAGTCTCGGAATGGAATAGCTTCTAATGGGCAGTGGGATGGGTGGAGCGGTTCCCAGAGTGGAAATAACTTGGGATTTAATAAGTTGTATGGTGGTTATGAAGATTCCAACATCCAAAACCCCAGTTCGGGCAATATATACAATAGAACATATGGGATTTGACTCGAAGACCCTTCTTATTCTGCTGGCTCGTTTGTACGATGTCATACACCTTTGATAAACCAGCTGAATCATGCATGCACGTGTTACAAATATATACACAAAAGCAATAAGGGGCTCGATTTACACAACATATATAGCTGGTTGTTATTGTATTCACTGCACATGCAGTTTATGGAGGATGTGAGTGTTGTGATTTGTCTGGCTGGTGGAGGATCAAACATTCCTAAGACGACCAAGGAGCTGAAAATGAAATGGGTAAATCTTGTTTTTCCATATAATTACCTTACTGAATAATAAGGACTTTAATCCTTGTAATTAATTCGCGTATACATTTGTTGATGCTCTATTTTGCAGGCGGAGGGATCTTATGACTGATGCTTAATGTGAATCTTGTATTACCATTTATCAGTGTTGTGCAGTGGCACCGAGCTGTCCTTCAGTTTTGGTTCCAAAGGAGAATAATCTATATCTGATTGCTGGTTTTGGGCTACTGGCGTGCTTATGTTGTGTAGATGTTTCACAAATGCTATGGAGTTGGGGTTAATATATACTGTACTTTTTTAGAGAAACAGACAGTTACTTGGAAGTTTAATATTTTTTTAAAAGAAAAATAATTGAATTTTGAGGGTAAATCAGTCTTTTATGATAACTTTGAGGGGTGATATGGAAATTATATACAATTTGAGATTATTTTTAAACAGGGGGCGAATAAAAACTCTCCAATGCAAGGGAAAAGTGTTAGTTACGAAAAACTCTCAAATGGAAGGCAAAAGCAGATGACATTTTATGGGAAAGAAATTGTTTTAAAATATCTAAACTCAGGTGGATGTATTGAATGTATTGGTTTGAGATTTATTAGATATTTTTGGATTTATAAAGTTTGAAGTTATTCAATTCATGGATATTAACATGAATTTTAAAAAAATTAAAAAAAAATCTTTGAGTAAGTCTATTAAAATCATGGGTATTCAACATAAATTTTAAAATGTTTTAAAAAATCTTTACTATTTAATAGTTTATATGAATTTTATAAAATTATAAAAATCTATAAATTTTAAAAGATATTCTTTAAAAAATATAAAGAACTTTACTCTTCAAAATTTCTCTTAATTATTAGAGATTTTTAAATTTTTTTAAATAAACTAAATTATTAATTTTTTTAAGAAAAATTTATTAATTTGAAGAAAAAAATTTGTTATTTTTAATAACAATGTACTTCAACTATCAATGAATTTAATTTAATATATATATATATATATATATATATATATATATATATATATATATATATATATATATATATTAAATTACTAAGTCAGTTAAACTCTTCAAAGACTATATGAATTTTCAAAATGAGTAATATTTAAGAAAAATGTATTTTAGTTTATTAATTTACATTTTAAACATAATAAAATATTTGTTTTTTTTTATTTAGAGTATTATTAATTTTATAATTATAAAAAAGTAAAATAATTAGATTAATAAATAATCACCCTTTTCAAAATCCACATAGTACTTTTTTAAATCAATAAAAATCTGAATACACCGTCTTCATCCTCAATGTGTCGAAACTGTATACATTTTTATTTTTATTTTTTTGTCCCCAGGAGCATAGCCGAGTGGTAAGACCTGTGATGATGTGAGTGTAATTTCCCGACGACGCAGGGTTCGAATCTCGAGTGGGACAAATTTTCATTGAAATATTATGAAGGTTTGTCATGGGGTTCGACCTGTTGGCTCTCTCGCACAGAGGTGTCTGCTACTCGAGCACATTTCTCGATTTACATCCTACTGGAATTTCTTCGTCTCTCCTCCTTATAAAAAAGAAAAATAAAAAAAAATAATAGAAATCTTTCTATTGTAAAAAAAATTTATATTTTTTAACTGAAAAAGTATTTATCTTACTGTAAATATTTTGTATGTATTGAAAACACAATTATTAATACATTCCGGAAATTACATAATTATTTTTATTTTGATGAAAAGTAGAGCTGGTGACTGGTAGAGCTGGTAACAAAGACAAAAGGACATAAGTTAGAAGTTCATCTTAAAACGATACAGAAATGATGAAATTGATAGATATAGTTTGATTAATTACTATATATAGTAACGAGTCACTGATTTCTGGGATTGAGCAACCACGAAACTAGAAACATTTACGGCAATAGCAAAGCGGGTGTCCGATTCCTGCGGGATTGATTTTGCGAGGACAGTCGCCTATGGCGTCACATCTATGTGTACACTCACCATCAGTCTTACAAGCCAATTCATTCCCGATCGACCGATTCATAGTTAACAAAATAAAAACTTCAACGTACAAAAGTGAAAATAGAAGTACATGTTTAAGAAAACGCGAAGATCTAGAAGAATAATTTACCGGTTGCAAAAATGAGAATCATTAGGGCATTCTCAATGGCAAAGAGGCAAAGTGAGAGGCAAACTCAAATTTTGTCATAAAATTTGCCTCCAATCTCATTTTCACTCCAACCACATCCATCAAATTTTACAATATTCTTTTAGAATCTTCTTAATTTAATTTTTTATTTATATTAAAATAATATATAATTAGAATTTTAATTTAAAATTATTTTTTAAAATAATATAAAAATTAAATAAAATAAAAATGTAATACATTAATAAAATAATTAATACATAAAAACTAAATATTATATAAAAATTATCGTAATAACAACAACATAATTAATCCTAAAAAATATAAATTACATATAAATTAATTTTATGAACTATAAAAATCTTCTCAGAGATGTTCAATCAAAGCATTTCGAAATTCGAAATGAGCATTTGAATCCCTAATTTGTCTATGTCGATAAAAAAAGATTCGAATGTCGTAGTTGCATTATTTGCTTCTTGTACCGAGAGAGTAGTTGATTCCGTCGCTTCTACAATCGGGCGCTGAGATCTCGTTCATCCTCGACTATCATGTTATGCATTAATGTTCAAGTTCTATTCTATTTGCTTATCTTATTTTGTATTGTAATATGTAATTTGTATTAAAATTTGTAGTATTAATGTAATTTGTATTATTGTATTTCAATTTGTATGTTGTATCAAAAATTATGTCAAATAATATTATTATATTATAAATATATTTTTTTCATATTTTTTTTATTAAAATGTAAAAATTATAAATTAAAATCAAAATACTATTATATTTACATTTATATATATAACAATTAATTGAAAATCAAAAAAATAAATAAAAATAATATAATAAAATTTGCCACAAATAGCGTGGAGGCAAATTTGTCTCCTACTATTCACGGTGGCAAACTGTGACAAACTGACACCTTATTTGTCTCCATGATTGGAGGGTGAAAAAGGAGTGGGGGAGGCAAATTTTGTCATTGTCTCCCCTTTGGGGAATGGTCTTATGACAAAAACCATCGTGGAATTGATCATTTTTTTTCTTGATTGGGAAATTAATAAACGAGAGGTTTACAATAAAGAAATTGAGTCATTTATATTTGAGTGAAACCAGAAGCAACACACATGCAGCAATGTTTTCTTATTTATTAAAATAAACAGAGGTAAATAAATTGATACAGTTCATTATTGAACAAATATGCATTTTTCAACTATGGATGAAAGATCTCAGAAACTAGATATAAGAACCTCACACACAAAACAATATAAAAATGTTTGATTTCCCATTGTGCTCAAACTTCAAAATCACCGTCTCTAGACAGTCCAATATTATTATATAGGAGTGAGACCATCTTATACAACACAAAAAAAAAAAAAAAAAAAAAAGCGAACATGACAAACCGATGTCACCTATTCACACTCAATCAAACCAAACACGAACACCACCGATCCAGAAAAGAAAACACACACAGACATCACAGTCTATTCAGGGTTGAAGTTGAGAGACTCTTTCCATATTAGCTCCTTTATATCATCTTCGCTTAAAGACGATTGTTCAAAGTCAAACACAAACGGAGATGGACAAGTAGGCTCCTCGTTGATTTCGTGGAGACTTGATAAAAACGGATGGTTCAGTGCTTCCTCAACTGGCACCCATTGGTAAAAAAATAATAATCAGTAATTGGATAAATATGTTTGGGTTAATTACAAAAAAATACCCTTCAGATTTGACTTGTATCACTTAGGAGTTAGACATGAAATTACAGAAAAATTGCCCGGTAATTTCATTGTCTTACATTTGCCTCCTTCAAAATACAAAAAATACTCCCTCCGCTGCCACACACTGACACACAGCTGTAAATTCATCTAAATCGGGTGTCACGCTCAAAGCTTTGCATTTTTTTAGATAAGTAGGCCCTACACTTTAAATACAAATATCCCTACTTTTTAGTTTTATACTCACCCGTACTAGAGAATTATGCACTTAGAAACGGAAACACGTACGAAAAAAGTCTAACTTTTTTTACTTTTTAACCAAAAAGTAAGACATAAAAATGTATTTATAAGTTAAAATTAAAATAGTTGTGAGTAAAGTTTTTTAAGTAGGTGAAAAAAATAAGGGTAAAATTGTCGTTTAAAGTGAAAAAGTAAAATAATTATTTCATTTTTGTATTTCACATTTTGGTATAATACATATAATATTATATTTAATTGTTTATTAAACAACTTGCATACAGTAAAAATAAAGCTTAGAGGCTAGAGCGGCACCGAGGGAGTATATATTACAATTAAACCCCTTAATTTTAACAATTGTTCAAACTCCAAATGTATTTTTTTTCCTAATTTTGATAGTTTTTCATAATTAGGCTAAATCCCAATGGTACTTTTACGTAGTTAACCCAAAATGCATATTAAGTATTCCATGAATCAATTAGCGGCAGAAACGTACCGGTAATACGTTTAGCTGGATCAAAGACAAGCATTCTCTCCGCAAGATCAATTGCATCAGGGGACATGTCCGGAAACTTCTGGGAAAAAGGTTGTTTGGCCACATGGGGAAGCTGTTTGACATACTTCCGAGCATTGTCACTCCTTAAGAATTCAAGATCAGAATCTTCAGGGGAGCCTAGTAGCTGCTCCACATATTTGAAGAAGAAAGTTTTGTCAAGTACATAACAGGCATCACCTCATTTTAGTGTTTGCAATGCCAACTTCTGCATCACTTAAACTCACTCCTAACTAGATCGATATTCAGTTTAGCACCAGTAAATATTTAAATACTCTACATGCCTGAAAGAATATCATCTTAAAATGACATTGATCTTTCATATAGTTCTTCAAATTCCATCGAATAGGTATGTGCCATAATTAATGAATAAGGAAAGTACCTCATTTATTAGCCCCAGCTGTTGAACATAGTCTTTTCCTGGGAAAAGAGGCTCGCGTTTAATGATCTCCATCAGTATACAACCAACTGACCACATATCAATTGCGGCAGTATACTCTGAGCAGTTGAGAAGTAATTCAGGAGCCCGGTACCATCGGGTTACAACATACTCAGTCATGAAATCCGTCTCTGAGTTTGTTCTCGCAAGTCCAAAGTCACAAATCTTGAGGTCACAATTGGAATTCAGAAGCAAGTTACTGGGCTTCAGGTCTCGGTGAAGAACACAGGCGGAGTGTATGTATTTAAGTCCCCTAAGTAACTGATAAAGGAAATACTGCCAAAGCAAGAGATACGCATTTAGAAATTAAGTTTTCATATAAAAGACGTTGCATTTGAAAACTCAGCCCTCCTCCAAAGACGAAATTTAAGAAACATTTAAATTACTAAAACTTTATGTCATTGCCAGAAATATAAAACGAAGAACAGAAGAAAAGATAATTTGAAGGCCTTCATTTGCAATATCATCTCAACCATCAACTAATAGTCACAATCCTATATTGGATGCAACGAATTTTACTCATCCAAGCACTCCAAAACATGTATTCAAAACTATGAATTTAGCTTATCGAAAGAAGATAAGTAAACGAACAAAGCTAGTTAACAACCTTCAGCACTTAGATTCACAACACCAACGCATTACTCTGATCATTGAGGCAAAACTTACTTGACAATGGTCCTCAGTGAGCTCCTGCGACGAACATATAATCTGATGCAAATCAGTCTCCATTAACTCGTACGAGATGTAGACATCGTTAAAATCCGATAAATCAGGTGGACGAATTATATCCTTAATTTTAATCACCTGCCAACACAAAACACAGAGTAATTCTCTAAAATTAATACCCAGAAATTTATTTATTTTAAAAAAACAGAAAATTCAAAACAAATCTACAGCTCCACCAACATTTTCGTGATCCATATGAGTAAGAAGCTTGATTTCACGCAAAGTCCTCTTCGCATCTATCCTGTTATCGAACGCGTTCGCAATTCTCTTGATCGCCACCTCCTCCTTCGTCTCGGCGTTCGTGGCGGAGCTGAAATCGCCTCCGAAATTCAGATAACGTTCATAACCAAAACACAACTCAGAGCAGATAATTGCATAAACGGAATCACGAATGAAATTACCAGACGAGGCCATAGGCGCCGCGGCCGACGGGATTGATCGGAGGGATATACTTGGAGGGGACTTCGAAGAGGTTGCCAAGGATGTTGTACTGAGTGAACTTCCCATCATGGATGGGTACTCCGTTCACTTGAACAGCTGAACCAGTGGATTCATTTTCCTTCGCCTTTTCCATCTCTTTTTTTCTTCTTAGGGATTAGGGCAATTTTCGGAAAGCTTATTCAAAAGGAAAAGTGAGGAGGGAAAAAGAGGGTTTGGTGGATGAGGAGCGTTTTCACTAATCTCTGCAGTGTGGGTCATCGATTTTTCAAAATTTTGAAATTTATCGTTATTAATATTATTTTTTATTCGAATATTAAAATGTAATTATTGATTTAAAACAAACAAAAATAAAAATGTTAATTAATTTATTTAATTGTTGACTTTAATGTGCATTAGAATTGTTGACTTTAATTAACTTGTTGTCTTACAATTCAAAAAACAAAGAAAAAACATTATTACATTGACTCAAAACGAAAATGGTGTCGCAATTTTTTTAACCATCTGCGACTGAATTATCTTCTTTTGCTTAATGGCATGTCTCAAACCGTCGAGCACACATCGCTAGTGATCAAAATTAGAACTTAATCACTTGCTTGGGTTGACTTCCTAGCTTTCCGAGAGCCTTGTCTAATGCAGTGGGAAACTCGTCGAAGTGAGAGAGCTCCATGCTGCAGTGGGAAAATCGTGAAGCAACAAGAAAATGTCGATAGTTAGTCAGAGGAGGTCAGACAATGTCTGTGAATGGAAATGGGTGGGAAAACGAAGAGGACAAAACGGACTTACTCATATTTCAGTTCACCAGTGCGAGTGAGGCTCAAAAGGTAATCTATCATATCCCTGCACTCTTTTGCTTTCTCGGAGCTCATCCATTTTTGCAACCAAAATCCTCTTAAGGATATGTCCTGCAGAGTATAGATAGAAAGAAATTTCCAATGGGTTTGTATGAGAAAATTGTGGTAATCACAACAATTTTCGTGTTTACTGATCGTGTTTAAACGACCCACCAAACCTAGGGTGAAAATAGGTTTTTGAATGAATAGTTTCAGCTTAAAGGGAATTCCCAGAAATGTGTATACATGAACTTTTCTTTCTTGCTGGCTCATACTAAAACTTTTGTAGCATAAATTTCGATTTCATATTTTCATCTAATTTAATGTATCTGCAGATCCATTTTAATTGAAATTCTTGGGACAGATTTATAAAATTGTGTTTCAATTTTAATGGATAATGGATGCAACAGTTGTGCTATGTGCGATTTGGTAAGCAAAATATATCGTTAGTTCTTTTCTTTCTAAATCTAAATAATGTAGTGCTGTGGAGGATGGGTGATGGGGCAGCTAGTTCTATAAAAGTACTGTGTTAGAAATGAACGAAATGTTTTATAGGGCAGAACATCTCATACCTTGAATATGAAAGATGAGGTAGAGACCGTTATAGGTTTCTTTGACATTCCACCATAAGTAGCCATAGTTCCACCATGCCTGAATAAAAGATTATTATGTTCTCACCATGAATTAAATAAATAAAAGGACAAGTTTATACTGAAAACATGCGGTTGTCTTACTTCAGGAATTTAAGAACCAGTGAAGCAGCAGTTCCACCGACACAGTTAAATCCTAATGTGGGTTCTGGTATATCAGCCTGCAAAGGTAAGAAATGAATTCATTACTTTAGCATAAACTAAGGAATGACTAAATGCAAATTACCAATGGTGTAAAAGGGCTCCAATGTTTTACAACCGCACTCAGAGAAAAAAAAACATGTTTATAAATACAACATGAAACACCAAAAGATCCCAAATATAGATGCTAACACCATTAATAGTTTGCAAAAATTACCAGAAGACTTTTCACATTTTTAACTTGCAGTTGGTTCTCAGTGAACACTTCATCCGCACCGAGTTTCTTGAGCTTTCCTTTTACTTCATCAGACCCTGCCCTGAGATGGTCATTCTTATAATGTGAGATCAAACCCACACACACATATCGCGCTTCACACAATCGCACCAGAAAAATTATACACAACTTAAAATTAATTCCTCTTGTGAGTAAATCATACAACTCTATAGGTGGAGAGAAAAGATCATATTCATGAATAGCAATAGTCCCAATACAAAATGTTCGATTCTACTTTGCCATCAAAACATGAGAGAATCATAAATTCACACATAAATGAGGGGCAGAAAATTTAGGCTAACAAGGTTCACCTGTCCCTGATAATGTTAATAGAATGGATGCCTCTAACCCGTGCAAGCTGAATAATACACTGTCCTACAATGCTTGTAGCACCGTTCTGGACAACAGTATCACCTATTACAAATTGACTAAAATTAGGGTGAAGTAGAAATAAAAGGCACAGAGAAGGATTAGCTATGGTATCAATGGCACCTGATTTTAGATCCACAAAGTCTTCGAGCATTCTAAGGGCAGTCAATGGATTTACAGTTATAGTGGAAGCATACTCTATAGGAGTGCTTTTATCGATTCTATGCCAGACACTTTGCTCTTTGACGAGATACGTCTGCCATGTACCTGAGCAGAAGAGGCTGTCACAGGTAATGTAGAGGAAGAAATTTATCAGATGTAAAGAGACTTAGGTTGAATTCTTGAAGGCCCAAACCTCAAATCCTCTGATCTTAGCCGATACTTAAATAGGGTTTAATAAACATCTCTTACAATTACAGGAAACGATATCAGTTTTTACTTTTCGTGTTTTGTTTTGCTTTTTGGCGAATTAACGACAAAGCGAATCGATCGATATGTATCCGGAATACCATTTCAGAAAACAAGAACTACTTATTTAAGTCTCTGTATGAGTTCATAGGTAGTACCTGAAGAAGGTGGAGAAGGAATTACCCAATCCCCCGGACTAAGTCCCTGAACTGCAGAGCCTACTGAATGCACCTCTCCTACCCCTTCATATCCGCCGACGGCAGGAACTGTCGGCCTCACCGGATATACACCTATATATTTAACCAATTTTCAAGCTTCTCAGTAAATAGTTTCGTATATCTTTGAATCAGTACACTGAAATAATCACTCAAAAGAATACGAATAAAATAAATATAAAAAATTAGAACCGAGTGATTGGACCTTCGATTCGATTGATATCGGAAGGGTTGATTGGAGCAGCGAGCATCCGGACGCAAACGTCGTTCTCCTTTATTGGAACCGGGGGCAGTACTTTCACTTTGCAGACGGTGTCGGGAGGGCCGTGCTCGTCGTAGACGATGGCTTTCGACGGCGGAGACATGGCGGTGGAAAATGCTCGGGCGGCTCTGCTCCGGTATCGTAGAAACTCCGACGGCGATGAAGGTAGCGATGTCCATCCGCGCCGGCGGATGGCAGATTTCAGGTGAACTAACCCCACTGTCGCCATTTTTTGTTCTATCGGTATGAAATCGTATTATCCCGTCCGATAGAATTTACAAGTGAAGTGGGCACTTGGGCATTCTAAGAAACGACGTCGTATGCTTCGTTTAATTAATTTCTATTAAACCGCCAGAAATGAATAATTAATTAATTAATTTTTATTTTATTTTATTTTATTTTAAAATATAATTTTATGTTTATTTTTTATTCGGTTTTTAAATTTCACTTTAATTATTTTACTTTTAAACTTGTATTCCAATTTAACTTTTTATAGTTTTACCAAAAATAAAAAATTAACATATATGCTGTATTGTTAATTTTCAAAGCGTGCATAATGTCCTAATGCAACTTGAAGTAGTAATATTTTCTAACTTGTATTTATCTAATTTTAAGTAGTATACTACTTCCTCCTGTCATTAACATATGTCATACTTTTCTGGACACGAAGTTTAAGAAAATTGTTATTTTTGTATTTTTTTAATTGAAATTTAAAAGGTAAAAATATATTTTAAAAGTGAAAAGTAAAATAAGTGTGAGTAAAGTTTAAAAAGTAGGTGAGTTAAAGTATAATAAAATTGTATATTAAAATTAAAAAGTTAGAATAATTATTTACTTTTTTTAGGTGTGTCAATTATTATTGGACATCCCAGGCAAAAAGGAAAGTATGACACTGTATTTGAACCGAGGGAGTACTTATGAGTTACTACTATGACACAAGACAAATATATACATACAATTTTTTTATAAATATTTCACCTTAATATGCATACCATTAGAAAAAAAGTTATATTATTATATTAATTGACAAAAAAAATTTAATTAAAACAAAAAATAAATATCCACCCACCATAAAAATATCATGAGCAATAAAAAACAAACATCTGAAAAGAACATGAGAATCGCGAAAGTAAACTAAAAATGTTGAAATTGATTGTTGTTTCAGTTATATTCTCCCCGTCTCATATTAATAATTATACTTTTTTTGTAATTTGTGAATGAAGTGTGATCATTATTATGAAACATAATGTGTGAATGGAGTGTGATCATTACTATGGGACAAATGTAATATTATAACTAAATATAATTTCGTCGTCATTTTAAGAACAAAATCATATGTATTTGTAATTATTATGACCTCAATTTCAATAATAAAAAACTTATACGCACCCATTCCCACTAAATCGTGACCGGCCCATATTCTTCAAGGAGATTAAACACGACACGAGAAGATCATTTGCTTGGATTCAATGGACGTGGTCGAGTAGTACTCTCTTTTTACACGGTTCACCGTATGGAGGCAAAAATAAACAAATAATTAATGATTAAATAGATGCGTGTCCACGAGTCCCTTAATTACCTAATCTTAACCTAATTAAGATTAATTTAAAAAAATGTACTCCTACTACTTACAAGATATGGTTGACTGTGGTTGATGCATGCATATTCAGACAGCACTACACGTGCGCAGTTAAATGGTCAGCTTCGTTTGCCCGTCTCTATCGTTCTTTCGGATCGGCTAAACATAAGAGAGTAGTACGCAATTCGAATATTACTATAAATAGCCTGCAGGTCCATCAATATGTGTAGATTAGTTTACTACTTGCTAGGATATGATTCTTCAAGTTGCTTGTATAGTGCACCACGCATGGGAGGATAAGCGCACGCCTGTTATGCTCTATGCTTTGAAATATTATCGTACCAAAAAACGTACGTACTACTTGTTGGGATGTGGAGTCGAAATCGAGGAAGAAGAAGGACGAAATCGCAGAGAACGGAAACGGCGGTCGCCGGAGGGGGTTCGGCGGTCGCGGGGCTCTGCCGGCGAGCGCGGAAATGGTTTCGGCGGGCGCCGAAACCGAGAAAAACGGGGTCAGCGGACTGCACGTTTTTTGGTCATTTCGGCGGGCGCCGAAATGATTTTGGCGGTCGCCAAAATGAGATTAGGCAGATTTTAGCGCAAGATTTTTTTTTCTTGTGCGCTAAGTTTTGCAGTCCTTTTTCAGCGTGACTTTACCTTAATTAATATTAGGGTTTTATATGGGTCTAAGCCTATATAATAGTTATTCCCATCAATGTAATTTAATAGCGTGAGAAATCTAGAATAGCGAGAGTAGACGAGAGCGAGAATACTGAAAATACGTGTCTACGTTTGTAATCTCCCGGAGTCGTCTATTATTATTCTAGTGAAAGATCTGCAGCGGCGAAAGTGGACGTAGCCTTATTGGGTGAACCACTATAATTCTTGTGTCGTTTATTTCTTCGTTTATTTTTCTCGTTCCGTGTTTATCGTCTCTTGCAGCTACGAAGTTAGGCGAAAATCCTAACAACTGGTATCAGAGCTTCAAGGGAGGCGATTGAAGAGACGATGGGAGATCTTGCGAATTTCTCTGTGACGAAATTTGATGGGAAGAACTACAGGCACTGGAAGATGCAGATCGAGGATTACCTGTACGGGAGGAAGCTGTATCAACCATTGGGTCCGAAGCCGGAGAAGATGGAAGATGATAAATGGCTTGAGCTCGACAGACAGGTTGTGGGGATAATCCGATTATCTCTGTCGATGAGGGTGGCGGATGATGTGGCCGATGAGAAGACCACTCAAGGCTTGATGAAGGCCCTTGCCAACAAGTATGAGAAGCCCACTGCCAACAACAAGATACACCTGATGAAGAGCCTATTCAACTTGAGGATGAAAGATGGATTCGATGCTGCGGCTCATATCCATGAGATGAGTTCAAACCTGAACAAGCTGAAGGCGATCGGAATTGCGTTCGACGACGAGGTGTGTGCGTTGATCTTGTTGGCGTCTTTGCCGGACAGCTGGGAGCCCATGAGGGCTGCGATTAGTAACTCCATGGGGAAGGAAAATCTCAAATTTTCTGATGTCAGAGATAGCGTTCTGGCCGAGGAATTGCGAAAGAAGGATTTTCTGGAGACACCGTCGTCTGGTTCTGCCCTGAGTGCTGAGAGCCGAGGACGAGGTCGAGGGAGCAACACTAATCATGGCAGCGGAGGCAAGAAAGTGGTTTGTTGGAATTGCAAGAAGGAGGGACATATCAAGCGGCATTGCAGGGAGTCTGCGAGGGCTCAAACCAATGCGGTGACTGACGAGGATGAAGGAGATGTCTTGCTAACATCTTCTGAGAATCCTGAAGACTCCTGGGTGTTGGATTCGGGAGCGTCGTTTCATACCACGACAAGGCACGATTGCATGAATGGTTTTATTGCTGGGAATCGCGGGAAAGTTCGCCTCGGGGATGGTCGAACTTTGAAGGTTGGTGGTGTTGGTAACGTGACTTTGAAGACGTCTCGTAGACAGACGTTGGAGCTTTCGAAGGTGAGGTATGTGCCGAAGCTGAAGAGAAATATGATCTCGGTCAGTCAGCTTGCAAGAGACGGCCATAGGGTGACCTTCGATGATGGGTCTTGGAAAGTGATGAAGGGTGCGATGGTGATTGCTCGTGGTCGAAAGACGGGCACCCTTTACACTACGGCTGGAGGTCGTGACGATATTGGTGGGGCCGACAACACCAATGCGCCTGAGCATTGCGGACTGGGTCGTGCGAGGGAGAGTTCGGGAAATTCTCGCATGGATCGGAGTTCGGTTCTCGAAGAGCAGAGCAAAGTTCGATTCTCGGTGTTCGAGGGAGAGTCGAAGAGTGGAAAGCTGAGAAGTGACGTGGAGGATTTTCCGGTGAGAGTAGACCAACCGGATGAGATCTTGAAGACCAGTCATGAGCTTTCAAGTCGAGACGATGAGGCAATGTTGGCTGGGAAATCGAGCAAGTGGGAGCTGGCAATGAGAAACGAGGCAACCTCGTTATTGTCACACGGTTCCTTGTCCGTGGAAAACAAGGAGATGCGTTCGAGTAAGCTTTCTTGCGTCTCTGCTGGAGGAAAGTTTATGAAAGAGTCGAAGTGCATGTTGATGAAGGCCTGGAAGAACCTGAGAAGTCGTGGTGCGTCGAAGTTGGTTGAAACTTCGACTGGGCGACGTTGGTAAGGACCGGGGATGCCGCTGCAGTGGGAGGTGATCGAGTTTCGCCTCCAAGTGGGAGATTGTTGGGATGTGGAGTCGAAATCGAGGAAGAAGAAGGACGAAATCGCAGAGAACGGAAACGGCGGTCGCCGGAGGGGGTTCGGCGGTCGCGGGGCTCTGCCGGCGAGCGCGGAAATGGTTTCGGCGGGCGCCGAAACCGAGAAAAACGGGGTCAGCGGACTGCACGTTTTTTGGTCATTTCGGCGGGCGCCGAAATGATTTTGGCGGTCGCCAAAATGAGATTAGGCAGATTTTAGCGCAAGATTTTTTTTTCTTGTGCGCTAAGTTTTGCAGTCCTTTTTTCAGCGTGACTTTACCTTAATTAATATTAGGGTTTTATATGGGTCTAAGCCTATATAATAGTTATTCCCATCAATGTAATTTAATAGCGTGAGAAATCTAGAATAGCGAGAGTAGACGAGAGCGAGAATACTGAGAATACGTGTCTACGTTTGTAATCTCCCGGAGTCGTCTATTATTATTCTAGTGAAAGATCTGCAGCGGCGAAAGTGGACGTAGCCTTATTGGGTGAACCACTATAATTCTTGTGTCGTTTATTTCTTCGTTTATTTTTCTCGTTCCGTGTTTATCGTCTCTTGCAGCTACGAAGTTAGGCGAAAATCCTAACACTACTATGTGGGATACAACCGAACATAACGCAAAATGGGAGTATTACACCAAGCAGTATGTATATTAACCATAGATAAATACTATAGTACATACTCGCCCCGTATCATAATAATGATTACACTTATTTTATAATTTGTGAAGAAAGTGTAACAATTGCTCTTAAATATATATGTAGTATATATATTCTTATAACATATACTTTGGATGCTTGAAATTGTATGTGCACATATATATAGCAATTTTAATTTTATTATACTTTATAAGTATATATGATGCATTATATTTCAATGAGTTTATTTTTGACTATATACATTATATGTGTTTAACATGAAATATTTTGGTAGTGCACACACATACCAAATATTTGTGAATGTGTGTGTTGTGCCATGATTTAAAAAATAATATATTATCATACTAATTTCAGCAACAAAGGAAATCTAGTCAGCCGACTCTATAGAGGTCTCAAACTCGTTAGAAACTTTCAACATGCCAAAGGATTATAACTCTACGACTCGCAAGAGGCTCTAACTTCTTCATCCCTTTAGAGTTTCCAGCTCTCCAAAGGTTCAAGCTCGCCAAAGGTTTCGAACTCTCCCAAAGGCTTCAAGCTCGCCCTGGGTTTCAAGCTCGCCAAAGGTTTCGAACTCTCCCAAAGGCTTCAAGCTCTTCTTGGGTTTCAAGCTCCTCCAAAGGCTTTATGCTCTCCCAAAGGCTTCGAGCTCGCCAGAGGCTTTGAGCTTGCCCAGAGGCTCCAAGATCTTCCTCTTTCATACTCTTTAGAGCTTCAAGCTCCCCAAAGGTTTTAAGCTCTCCCAAAGGCTTCCATCTCGCCAGAGGCTTCGAGCTCGCCCAGAGGCTCCAAGATCTTACTCTTCAACTCTTCTAAGCTTCCAACTCCCCAAAATGCTCTGAGCTCGCCTAGAGGCTTCAAGCTCGGATACATCAAGGCTTCAGGCTCTTTCTCTTGGAGATATCAAAGCTTCAGGCTTTATGCGACACGTGGATGTCAAGTGTACGTGTGTTGTCAGATGGATAATTGGATATTGCGCATGCTACACATGTCACAAGAAATAACGGGCACCGATGTAAAAGAGAATGCTTCTCACTCATTACTATCTTAGAGCTTGTATAAATAGACATGCAAAGAGTTGTAACAACCATCTTCTTCAGCTTAATAAAAAAGCATAACAACAATTCTCTCTCTAAATATAAATTTAATGTTTGGTTAGATTCAAGCCCATAATCCAGTAATATATTTTATTCCGATTTCTAACCCCAAAACATTTGGCGCTAGAAGGAGGGGGAACTCACTACCAAATTTCTCAACCCATTGAAGAAGATGTCACAAATGCACAACTCAGAGGAAGTTGATGGTGCCACCGCTACTCCTACTGATACCACCGCCTCTTCAGAAGGATGTCGGAGGGAAAAAGGAAAAATGGTGATGAGAAAAACAAGCCGCCCAGGACACGTGCCAATGCTTATTCGGGACGAGGAGGTCGATCTCGACTTTGAAAACCCCTCTCGAATAGGGGCATCAACCAGAAGAGGCCTCAGACTCCGACGACCCGGAACCATCGACATGCGGACCATTCCCAGAAGTCACCACCATCGCCGACGTCGAACACCACCGAATAGAAGGAGATCCATATCCCCCATACGTCTGAACTTTGGGATGTTGGACACACCAGAGAAAATTGAAGATGCTATGGCCGAGCTTCGACACCGCGCAAACCAAATGACAAACCAGCGCTCAGCTCACCTCGAAGGACCAGGACGACAATCGGTCTTCGAAAGAATGGGTTCCAACTTATCTTTGGGACTAAATCTCCAAGGAGAAAAACGACCTCATAGGAATCCTATCGACTTGAATGAGCAAGCCGGTTCAATATCCATAACCCCAGGAGAAAGGAGACTCCCAGAACACCACGATGGGGGCGACCTTCGTCTGCATCTAGGAAGACAGAATCCCACTCGAAGGGAAGTCTCACCAAACCCAAGGGCCAAAGGACCCGAGCTTGCGGATCTCTATGCAAAATTGGCGGAAATGGAACGTCGACTTGGAGAAACCGAAGGCCGGAGCAACCCTCGACCCCAGAAGAAAGAACCACTTGCACCTGAAGTCGAATCGGCACAAGTACAAATAGAAATTCAACCTTTCCAGACAAACCTCTACGATGGAAAGACGGATCCAGAAACCCACCTTAGCAAATTCCGAACATACATGTCCGGAAGGGGAGCTACCGACGCGACCCGATGCCGGCTATTTCCGCTCACTCTTGGAGATGCCGCCCACAAGTGGTATGTGGGTCTACCCGCTAACTCGATCCATTGTTTCGATGAACTAGCTCAACGTTTCACTGCTCACTTTGCGTCCAAAGTAAATCGTCTTGAACAAAGTCAAAGATTAATTGGGATTCGTCAAGAAAGAGACGAAACCGATGAGGCATACGTGGATCGCGTAGGAGAGTTATTACTCCAAGGTGAAGAGATCGGGGACGATCTCAAACTCCACACGGTCATGACGGGTTTAAGAAGAAACTCCGAATTGTTCAAATACCTCATGATGAATTACCCGAAAAGCTACGAAGATTTTCGAGTAAAGGCTGGAACACAAGTATGGTACCAACAAATGACGAACATGGATGACGGTACCATCAACCATAATGAGGAAGATTGGACACAGTGCTAAGGGAACAAATTCTATGAAGAATGTTCCGATTGGCCCCATACGCCTTGAACCAAAAGGTCGTGGGATCGAGAGGTATAATAAAAAATAAAAATAAAAGGCTATAAGACTGAAAAGTCACAAAGCTATAAACATTGCGAAATAAATTTTGCAAAACAAAGAAAAGCTGAAAAAGCTAAGTCAAGGAAAACTCCTCAAGCCAAAATTTGGCAAACCACACACACAAAAAAAAAAAGGCTATATGACTGAAAAGTCACAAAGATATAAACATTGCAAAATAAATTTTGCAAAGCAAAGAAAAGCTGAAAAAAGCTAAGTCAAGGAAAACTCCTCAAGCCAAAATTTGGCAAACCACACAAAAAAAAAAAAAAAAAAAAAAAAAAAAAAAAAAAAGTGACAAACGGCTATAAGACTTAAAGTCAAAAGGCTGAAAGTCGTGAAGTAAGATTTCGAAAGCTTCTCAAACCGAAAAATGACGACGTACGTCATTAGGTAAAAGCTGTATATGAAGCACAACTACCGAGGAGAGCTCTGATCAAACATCACATCTCACCTCGGGGGGCAAATGTTGTGCCATGATTTAAAAAATAATATATTATCATACTAATTTCAGCAACAAAGGAAATCTAGTCAGCCGACTCTATAGAGGTCTCAAACTCGTTAGAAACTTTCAACATGCCAAAGGATTATAACTCTACGACTCGCAAGAGGCTCTAACTTCTTCATCCCTTTAGAGTTTCCAGCTCTCCAAAGGTTCAAGCTCGCCAAAGGTTTCGAACTCTCCCAAAGGCTTCAAGCTCGCCCTGGGTTTCAAGCTCGCCAAAGGTTTCGAACTCTCCCAAAGGCTTCAAGCTCTTCTTGGGTTTCAAGCTCCTCCAAAGGCTTTATGCTCTCCCAAAGGCTTCGAGCTCGCCAGAGGCTTTGAGCTTGCCCAGAGGCTCCAAGATCTTCCTCTTTCATACTCTTTAGAGCTTCAAGCTCCCCAAAGGTTTTAAGCTCTCCCAAAGGCTTCCATCTCGCCAGAGGCTTCGAGCTCGCCCAGAGGCTCCAAGATCTTACTCTTCAACTCTTCTAAGCTTCCAACTCCCCAAAATGCTCTGAGCTCGCCTAGAGGCTTCAAGCTCGGATACATCAAGGCTTCAGGCTCTTTCTCTTGGAGATATCAAAGCTTCAGGCTTTATGCGACACGTGGATGTCAAGTGTACGTGTGTTGTCAGATGGATAATTGGATATTGCGCATGCTACACATGTCACAAGAAATAACGGGCACCGATGTAAAAGAGAATGCTTCTCACTCATTACTATCTTAGAGCTTGTATAAATAGACATGCAAAGAGTTGTAACAACCATCTTCTTCAGCTTAATAAAAAAGCATAACAACAATTCTCTCTCTAAATATAAATTTAATGTTTGGTTAGATTCAAGCCCATAATCCAGTAATATATTTTATTCCGATTTCTAACCCCAAAACAGTGTGCACTACACAAATTTATTTTTACCATTTCAATGGTAAAATTGTTATGATTAGAAAAAAAATCTATATAATTTAATATACGAATTAAGACATATTTACTTTTACACGTTAATGATTCATGACATATTGAAAAATTGTAGTTACTTATCAATTTTATCTATCGTAACTTTTAAATTGATTTCTTGATTTTACATATATCTTAAAATATAAAATTAATAAAATCAAATTAAAAGTCACAAAATTTTCAGTAGTTAATAAAAATACTTATAAGAAAAAATGATTATAAAATTATAAAATACAAAAGTGTGTTAAACCGTGTACTTAAAATATAATTTTATTTTACACTTATTTCGTCCTTTTTCACCATTATTCGTAATAAATATTTTCAATTCCGTGGGTCAATATTCACAATTAATCCCTGAGATCTAACATAAATACCATAATAAATTCGAAGAACCATATTTATATGGGAAAATGTTCCATTTTCAAACGCATACGTAACAGCTGGTAAATAGTAAAAACACAAACAAGATACGTGTAGCATTTAATTTTCACCCGAACACGTGTACGCACCTTATTGGACGGATTTAATCGCAATATCAGAGGGGGAAATAAACAATACTTGTGGTGGGACCCATACGAAAAAAACAAACCTAATCTAGGGTGCACATCCGTCTGTGAGACGCGGCGGGCATGACAGCCGCGTCACCGCTCATCATAGGGAAAAAAATCCGGTGAGAAACGCGAATACAAGCGGGCCAATAGGACAGATACACGTGTACGTCAGGTTTTTGAAAACAGAAATAAATAAAAAACAAAAATAAATTACATTTTTCTTTCTTTATATAATGGGATTATTAATTAAGCCTACTGTAATACAGGAAAGTTGGGAAGGAACAGAGGAGAGGCTCGTTCGCCATTCCTCTTTTTTTCGATCTTTCCTCTCTCTCTCTAAAAAATAAATACTCAGTTTCGTTTTTCTTTCTTCCATAACCATTATCTCTTCTGTGATCTGTGTGTTTTTATCTATATAATATATACAATACATATACATATAATAATGATGGGGTGTTTCCTCTGCTCCGGCGAATCCGCGAGGAGGAAGGTCATCAGCAGCAGCATCGAGAATCGGCCCAGACTAAACGATTACGAAAAGCTTCAACTAGGTATACACGACGCGATTTCGATTTTCATTTCGTATTTCATTTTGGGAATTTCTTCGTTATAATCGCATGATTTTCGTTAGGGTTCGATTTCGATTTTTCCGTTTTTTGTAATTCGTTATCGATTGAATAGTATTCGTGTAGAGGTGAAATTAGTGTTTTTGTTGGGATCAAATGTTTGGCATTATGTGGATTTTGAATTTTTGTTCAATAGAAATTTTATAAACTGGCATTTGCTTTCTTCTGATGTTTAGATACTCCAAAGGTTAGTCTGCCAAAATCATCGAAGGATCCAAAGGCTAGTCCACCTAAATACGTGAAGGATCCGAAGGCTAGTCCTAGCCCACCGAGATCCGTGAAGGATAACAAGACTAGTCCTAGCCCGCCCAAATACGTGAAAGATGCAAAGTCGAGCTCGCCTGTAGCTGTGAAGAATACGAGGCCTAGTCCTCCAAAATACGTGAAGGATATAAGGGCTAGTCCACCTAACAACACTGTGAGAGCTCCAAAGCCGAGCCTCCCTAAATACGCGAAAGATCCAAAGCCTATCCCGACTCCGCCTAAATACGTGAAGGATCTGAAGGCTGGTAAGCCTAAATACGTGAAGGAGAACCCTCAAGTCGTAAATCAATCCGGTTTGAGTCCTTGCAACGGAGAGCCCAAGCCCAATGTCCCCGGGGCCCGCACATTTCCCTTCGACACGTTAGTCTCGGCGACTCAAAATTTCAAGGCCGAGAATTTTCTTGGGGCCGGTGGGTTCGGAGAAGTTTATAAAGGTCGTTTACCGGACACTGGTGAGGTAAGTGATATTGCAACTCGTGATTGTTTTTTTCTTCTTTTATTCAGAATCAAATAATTCGTTATCTAATTATCTTTGTCGATGTGTTGTGCAGATTGTGGCTGTGAAGCAGCTCGACCGTAATGGATGTCAAGGTATTCGAGAATTCATGGTCGAGGTCTTAACGTTGAGTATGGCTAAACACTCTAATCTTGTTAAATTGATCGGATATTGTGCCGAGGGAGATCAGAGGTTGTTAGTGTATGAGTTCATGCCGTTGGGTTCTTTGGAGGACCATTTACACGGTATATATTTATTTATTTAGTTTTGCCTTTTATCTTTTTTTTTTTTATTATATAACATTATTTCTTTGTAGGCCCTCGTCCCAGTAGAAAAGCTCTGGATTGGAACGCTCGGATGAAAATAGCTGCAGGGGCAGCACAGGGGTTGGAATATTTGCACGACAAGATGACCAAACCGATCATATACCGCGACTTGAAGTGCTCCAACATTTTGCTTGGTGAGGGGTACGATCCTAAGCTGTCTGATTTCGGTTTGGCTAAGGTGGGCCCCTCGGGAGACGAGACCCATGTCTCAACCCGGGTGATGGGTACGTACGGTTACTGTGCGCCCGATTACGCGATGACCGGTCAACTCACGTTCAAGTCAGATATTTACAGCTTCGGTGTTGTGCTTCTGGAAATCATCACTGGAAGGAGGGCCATCGACAATAGGAGAAGTGGCCATGAGACAAATCTCGTTGCATGGGTATATATGCTTCTTCTGCTCTTGCCTTTTCATTTAGTCATAATCGAAAAGGCATATATATATAGTCTCTCATGAGATTTCATTGCAGGCTAAACCGTTATTCAAGGATCGCAAAAAGTTCCACCAGATGGCGGACCCCGCCCTGGAAGGTCGATACCCTGTAAGAGGGTTGTACCAAGCTCTGGCGATTGCTGCCATGTGTGTGCAGGAGCAGCCGAGCATGCGGCCTCTCATTGCTGATGTTGTTACTGCCCTGAACTTTCTTGCTTGCCAGAAGTATGATCCTGACACAGAGCCAACCCAAAGATCTTCCGGAAGGAGCTTGCATTCGCTTCGATCTAAAAGTGATGGTGATCTGGAACATATTGCGGTTACAACGGACGAGAGGACGATTTAGGCGGCCTCGTTGAGTTTACTATTTATATATCTACAAAGCGATTAGATTCTTGGAGTTGTTAACCTCTTTAATCTACATGTAAAGCTAAGCTCTCTTTTTTTTTTTTGGTCTATAATAACTCTTTAAGAAACGCTCAAGTAATTAACACACCTGGTTTAAGGTGGCTGTAGTCTTGATTCCATGAACTTTTTTTTTTTTCATTTTTTCTTCTTTTTCTTTTACCTTTTTTAAACAGTGTTGTTACAGGTCCTCGTCCTTCAAGGGACGGAGAGGGAATCCTTGTTTTCCTCTAGTATTATTTAATAAGATATTAGTTTATGTAACATAATTTTTTCTTTCTTTTTTTGAATGTTGTTGCTTTTAAGTTTTAAGCAGCTGCTTCGACGATCGGCTATTATTTCGTTCGTTCAGTTGAATCGATTCATTTTTTGTTCCGTTTGGTTTGAAATTTTCGCTTGACAATTGACCGAAATTTGGAATTCGGATGTTTTCGTCCGGTTTTGAATTTACCCGACCCGACTTTTTATTTCCCGCCTAAAAATCCCTAAAACCACAACAAACGATAACTGAATGAGCTCTCGCAACACAATTCTAGCTCAAATCCTCTCTCTCTCTAGAATGCATCGACAAGCGAGCACAACCCGCGTCGCCGACCTACCGAAATCGGCGCTTTCGCCGTCACCGAAAAAGAAGTCTGAGGGCTCCGCGGCCGATCTCCTTCCTCTGTACAGCTGCAAGAGGGAGATTTCAGGCTCCGATTTGGCGGGAAAATTGATTCACCTCGTCCCCGTAGTGGTGCTGCTTTGCCTCTTCGTCTTATGGTGCTGTTCTTATCCGGGTACGATTTTTGCAAATTCACGATCTCGATACATGAAGAAATCAATTTCATTCTCGATTCAATTTCCCCAAAAATTTCGATCATTGATTTTTCTATTTTTTTTTTTCGGATTTTTGTTGAGAATGGCGCTGCTCGTGTAGGGAATTTCGCCCTATTTTTCCCCCAATTTAGAAATTACAATTTCTTATCTCCTGATGAAGTTAGATTTAAATTGTAATCATCTTTGAATAATCTGTTGGCTGAAATTCGGAGTAAAAAATTACGATGGGGTTTCGGTTTTAGCTTTTAACGGTGAACGAACGAACGACAATACGTTAGTGGAATTTCCACTACTTGTGCTATCTGGTTTTATGCTTGCAGTGTTGGCTGTGATTCAGAATTACGTATGGCTTTGTGAGATGAACGTTAAGTCGACTAGGGGTCTGTTTATAATCGTAACTTGAGATGAAATATTGGTTCTAGTTGTTTGTTATAATTAGAATGAATCGGCTGCTTGTTCGTTTACAATATTTTTGTTACTATCTGAACAGTGAACTTGGAGATGAAGAATGGACGAATTGCAGCTGCTTACCGAGTGATGAAGCAGAATACACCCTTGGCTTCGGTTTCTGAAATGCAGATGGCTGGCAACAATGGATGAGCATGAACGAGGCGCATACTATATAGTATATACTATAAAGGTACAACGTAGCATTACCCGAAGTAGCATTACACTATGCACAAAATGAAATAAAAATCGTAGTACAGAACTTCATCCCTGCTGTGACATTCGATTTCATGAAAATGTCTTGCGAATGAAAGTACAAATTACAGGCTCTATCACTTTGTTGTTACATTTACAAACAAAAATATAAACTGTATAAAAAGAAAAAAGAAAGAAAAATCTAAGCCAACAATTACAATTGGGCATGCCTTTGATGCTTCCTGCGTTTATTCTGTGAGTATAACAGATCCTCCAAAATTGAGTTTTGGTTTCAATTTTTCTTCGTGTGGCCCCGAGAGTTGTGGGACGAACACGAGGGATCCTTAACTAAAAGAACTAGAAAAAAAAAGGATATATTTTGTTTTCTTCTTGTTACTACTGTTCACTTATCTCACCGGCTCTGCAATTCCCCACCCATAAGTACATAATCGATTCTCTGCTCGAAGGCAATACTCTACAGCAGTCCCTCCTAGGTGCCTGTGTCGTAGGAACAAGAAATTTTTTCTTAGTTGCAATTTCAAAATCTTGGGTAGAGTAGAGAGATTTTTTTTACCTTCTTCCACCGGTTGATATCCGCCCTTTTCAAGACGACAATAGTGTTCAATTCTTCCGGGGAATGACTTTTCCACCGGCAGTAAGGCATGGCCTCCTTGTGACGAGTGTAAACCCCGATTATCTGATTCCTCTTATCATCATATTTCACCGAGCTCAAGTAAAACAAGAAGGGCTTCTGGCATGGGTGCCTAGCCACGGGCCTTGTATTGAAAGCGTACGCCGTGTAGTCAGCTCGTTTGTACCAGTTGAGAAATGTCCGTGTGGGCATTTCCATCTCTCTCGGTGAAATCACTCCCCTCATCACCTGAACCACATATCCCCACGATATGGAAATCGACCAATACCTGTTCTTATCGTAGCAGAATGACTGTTGGATCGTGCTGGCTGAGTCGTGGTTCACGGATTCAAAGAGTTTCTTGAGTCCGTCGATTCTGCTGAGGCTCGGGAATATGGGGTCCACCACGTCGAGGTGATGAAGGGAGACTAGTGGGGCCACGGGGTGTGCTCCGAGTAGGCCTAGTAGGTTCCCATACACATCATACTGGTCGAGAAAAAAACAATGCAGTTGTATTACAACTTAACTGAACTGAACTGAAACGATCTGAACTGAACTGAAATTAAGCTCAAAAGAACAGGTCCTAATTTAATTACCTGATGAAAACCGATCTCCTTGGTGAGAGGAACCCCGAGCTCGGCCATGCAAGCCTGAATCCTGTCGTCGCTCCCGTACAGAGCCGGGTATCGTTGAATGCAACCATCCTGCATCTTCTCGAGCTCCTTCGCGAGAGGATAGCTAATCGCGAACCCTCCTCCTCCGTAAGCCATCGAGTACGAGAACAGTATGTTTTGTATGTGGCTTTCGGACGAGCTCCCGATGTAGTAGTGCTGCTCGTGGTCGTACTTTGCCAGCACCCTGAGGAGATTCTCGACGACGAAAACGGTGTCGTCGTCTCCCATGACGAACCACCTGACGTCCTTCATCCCTAGCCTGAGGGTCTCGGAGATGATCCTCGAGATCCTGAGAGCTGACCTCTGCCCTTGCTTGTTGGTGTAGTCGAATTTGGAGGTGTCGCCGGAGATTCTTATCGTGGGGAGAGTCTTCCGTTCGGTTTCTGAGATGTTGACGTTGTTGTCGAGCCAAACGGCCCCTCGAGTCTCGTTGGGCTTCCACCAGAGCTTGATGTATTCTTTTCGGTTGCCCCAGAGGCTGGAGGAGGCGGCGATTCCGAAAACGACATGTTTGAGCTGGGTGGGTTCTTTCTCGGGAGGGGCAGTTTGGGTATTTTCGTTGGAGACGAGGGAGCAGTTTTCTGAATGGGGAGGGGGAGGGGCAGTTTGGATATTTTCCTTGGAGACGATTGGGGGGCAATCGGGGGAGGTTCGGTTGATGATGAGCTTGGAGGTGTAGATGGAGTAGAAGATGAGGATGGTGATGAGGAGAGTGGTGATGGTGTGACGGAGGCTGCCGATGCCGTGGGCGGTCCGGTGGGCGGAGGGGTTCATTTGGGCGGCGGCGGTGGTGGTGGTGTCATGAGAGAGATCTGATGGATGGATCTTTCTTTGTGGTGTATTGTTTTGTTCGTTGGGAATTCGGCGAATTAACAGGCGGGAAAGGCTCTTGCCTCTCGCTAAAATAGAATATTTTGTTTTCCGTTTTTTTTTTTAATTGTTTTATTAAAATATACTTTTACTCTCTTATTTAAGGAAACGGTAAAAATTAAAAAGTAAAAACTAAAAATGATTTCGCCTTGTCCAATTTGGTCATTTCAGACTCCAATCACTCCATGTCTTGTTTTGTCTTCGATGAGAGCATGTCCAAGTGGCGGTTTCAATTTTGGGTGAAGAGTAAGTCACCTTCCCAATTCGTACCTTTTCTATTACTACTTAAAAAAACTTCAAACTCATCCAATTATTCTACACATAAAATAAATTTTATAGGTTACACCACTTACCTATTTTATATTTTTTATTTTTTATTTATATTTAAATAATAATAAAAAAAAATAAAAATTAATAATTTTTAGATGGAAAAAAATAAATAATTAATATTTCATATAAATTACAAATTATAATTTATATTTCAAAATTTTTATTTTTAATTAATTTTTGTATAAAATACTTATAATTTATATTTATATTTCAAAAATTTAGTATTTTTAAATATTTTTTATATAAAATAGAATTATAATTTATAACTATTTCATAATTTTAAATTTTAATTTAATTTTATATAAAATAAAAAATAATTCTTAACGCTAAAATTTTTAATTATTTCAAAATTTTTATTTTTAATTAATTTTTATATAAATAATTTTTAACACTAAATATTTAACTATTTGAAAATTCTTATTTTGTATTAATTTTTATATAAAATAGAATAATTTCTTAAAATATAAGTTAAAATTTAATTTATTTAAATTTTTTTAATTTTAAATAATTTTTATATAAAATAAAATAATCTTAAAAATTACAACGTCAATATTAATTTTGTTAATTAATAATAGTAAATAATAATAATAATAAATTAATAATAGTAAATAATAATAATAAATTAATAATAGTATATAACAATAATAAAATAATAATATAATTTATCTATATAAGTTTTTCTACCTAATTTTTTAGGAACTTCTAACCTTAACATGTATTTTTTGGTAGAAGTACACTAACTTCTACCTCTCTATTGGAGATGCACTGGGTTTTAGTCAGAAGATTTATTCACGACAAATCTCAGGTGCGCTTTAGTTTGCGATTTTTTAATTTTTAATTTTCGTCACTTGTAAATTCTGGATTGGTGTTCGAATCGGGTTGATATAGCGCTGGGAATAGGCATCGGGCGTTGGATAGTATTTTTTGTTTGTTGAGTTCTGATTTGTCGCGCGGTTTGTAATCGGATGGAAATCCGATTACAAAAGAGTAGCTTCTAAGTAGTTTGTTTCGACAAGGAGATCGATTCTCCACACACTAGTGATGATGATGGAAGATTTCCAGCAAACGGAATCTGGCGTTGTTGATTTGGACAATGAAAATGAAAATGAAGATGAAGATGGATTGGATGTGTTAGAGTTGGATGAATCAGGAGAGGAAAAGTTAGGTCTCTCCAAGTATTTGCCGGGTATGGACCATGAGAATTTTGCCCGAACTTTGAAGGAATAAAATGCATTCCAGGAAGGGCTTGAATTTCTCGCAGAAAACACCATATTGGATGATGTCGTTTTTATAGTATTTAAAAATCAGGCTATATATGATTCTTTCGGGCTGAAGGTGATATAAATAGTTTCATGTCCTCGGTTAGTAACTACTTACATGCTCTTGGCACGAAATTGTGAACAGTGTCAACTCGAACCCTGTACTTGATCCCTGCATTCTCCAGATGCGTGGGGCTTATCTCACAAAATGCTTGTCAAATTAGTTGACGCATTTGCTAGTTGACTAAAAATCAGTCAGGAGACGCTTCAGCAGAAGCCTTCCGGACCTGCATTTGAAATTAATCCAAATTGAGACGAGAATTAGGGATTCAAGGACTTTAGAGCTCATCAAAGCCTAATATTTTCCGGTGATTGGCCTGTGGTTTAATTAAGTTTTAGTATCCGTAGGTGGTGCTTTTTTCGATTGAATTCGATTGAACTGAATTGAATGAAATATTAGCTTGAATTGAACATTGACCATAATTTATTTTTTTATAATAATAATAATAAATTTTTTTATACATTATTATAGTTTTATTAAAAATTATAAATATATATTCTAGCAAAAATGAATTTATTTTTTTAGCAACTTCACCGGAAAATGGAAATGTTTTTATTTTAAATATTATTACATATTTACATATATATTTTTAACTATATTCATATTTATTTGTATTTAAAATATGTTTTTTATTATTATTATTTTTGTGTTCGAACAATTATTGATAATGGAGTAATATTTAAGGAATGGAAGGAGTCTGATTTTCTTATGTCACATTAGGTTTTTCATGCTCTATTAATTTCAAAATTAGACTTGCTCTTTAATTATTTTTTAGGGCTTTCTAAGTTACAAAATAGGATTTGGAAATTACATGAACTAAATAAATTAAGAAAAAATATTGACTAAATTCAATAATAATAAAAAAAGTCTTATCAATTTAAAAATAAAATCAAATGATTCTGATTTTATTCTTTGTTGAAGCAATACCATAGATTAGACAATTGTTGACTTGTACAAGTAAAAAGCCTAATATTTAGGTTGCAATAGAAATGAAAACGACTATAGTGCTCTGCTTCCCTTATCTTCATGTATCTTGTTCAAACCCTTTTTCCATCATTATCATTTTATTCGGTTTACATTTATTCACAACAAAAAAAAATATATGTCAATGTAACTGCAATAACAATATAGATCATTGCTATTAATGTGATATGATGTTGATACATCCCACCGATGTGTGTGTGTGCGTGTGCTAGAGTCAAGATTTGATGTTTGTTGTTTGTGTGTGAACTTATATGCCGATTTCGATTTTACGTGTACGAAATACCTTTCGTCGTCGCTGTCTATCGAAGTTTCGATTTTAATTTTATTGTTTTGTAAGTGATTAAAATATGCAAGGATATTTTTTTCATTGATAGACCAAATTTGAACAAAATTGGAAGCTTGCAGTAATTCTTATCAACACAATAAGCACATCCTTATAAAAGTCAATGACAAAGTGGTGAAAACTGTTTTTCAATAACTAAAGAAATTGTCAACCTCAGTTAATTAATCATAGTCCATGTTTATATGTTTTTCAACGTGCGTGTGTGTGTCCTTAAAATCATTGTCTTAATTAGCCACCTAGCTTAGGGTATATATAAACGCATTGGATACTTGCCACTTCAGTTTTCGATCGACTCCTTTCCTATTTGTGCACGTAGTGTTGAAGATGATTTGATTTGACTATTATCGTTCGAATTATCGATGGTACGTTTTCGCCGGATGATAAATGAGAATTGTGAGAATAAAATTAAAAATAAATAAATTTATATTTCAAGGTGAGCAAATAATTGTAACACCAAACCAAAAAAATTTGTCCAAACAATTATGAGATCGAAAGAGTAAACATACAAATTATTGTTGTTATTCAGGCACACTCGGTTAAAATTTTGTATTAGTACCTTTTTCGAAAAAGTATTTCCATTTCCATCCGTCTACAAACACATTTTATTTGAAAATTAAAAAAAAGAAAAGAAAAGAAAGAAAACTGTATTTGTTTATTCAGGACACGCGAAATAGAATCTATTATAGGACTCACCCAAATCAAAACTCCTGTTGGTGGAATTTGGGATCGCCCATTACGTTCTGAAATAAGGTTTTGGACCAACCCGAGATCGAAACGTCTCGTAGTAACAATCCCTTTATGTCAGTTATACTGTCTACAATAAGAAAAAATAAATAAGTCAAATGACAATTATATGAGCAACTTATTATTTCAAGAATTTAGAGGGAGTGTGTGTGGGTACATACATGCACTCTTGAAGTGACTTACGAACATATATTTTCTTTCAACACATTAATGATTTCGGTTCGACTAAACCGAAAACTGCAAACAACCGAGAGAGAGAGATATAATGGTGCCACGATTTGTACAAAAAATGAACCAAAATGTATCTCGTCTAAACATTTAGATCGATGGAATAACATTCGAGCAAAATAAAATTGTGGAGCGGGGAGTGTGACCTAAAAAAGCAAAGAGGTGACATTGACATTTCCGAATTCAATACATTAAACAAATTCAAAAGAAAGTAACTACACACATTGATCATCAATTGCACCGAAATTTAAATTAAAAAGATTAATTACTTTGAGTAAAGATTAATGAGTGTCTTTGTGTCTCTAATAATGATTACCTAACCTTGATAACCCCCTAAACCTACGACAAATGATTGATTTATGTTATTGCCTCCCACATGGGACTTCATTTAATATACATTTCCTCCTTTTATTTTTTCAATTTTATTTACCTTCTTTCTTAACACTAACAAGTGGTGGGGGCATTTTTGTACTATAATGTTGTCAAATTGCAAAATGGGTCTTCAATTAAATTATATGGACCACTTCAAAAAAATTAAATCTTGACTTTATGAAAGAAAATTGTTGTTTCAATTAAATTTTGATGAAGTAAATCATAGTACAAAGAATTGTAATGAAAGTTGCTCAATGTATTTCATACTCTGCAAATATTTTTCATCTACATTTAACCGAAACGTTCTAGTTCACTAGACCACACAAACTATCATGCAAACTACTAACTCACTAATAAACTTATAGCTAGAAAAATGAATGAGCACTTCCCCCTTTATATATCAAATCTCAGTAAGGACCACAGCAAGACCATGGTAGTGCAGGTAGGCCAACACAACCCCCTCAGCTGACAAGAAAAACAAGACACTAGGAAGTCAACCCCTTCCACCCTCTCTTTAAGAAGACTCCATGTGCTCATTGGATTTTCATCAAAAATCTCTTTCCCTCTCAAAAAAAAAAAAAAAAAAAAAAAAAAACAAAAAACAAAAAAAACATGTTCAGACAAAACACCAACGAACTCTCTTACAACTACACTTCTGAGTTCCAAGTCCACCAATACTCCCCTGCATTCCTCCCCCTCCCAGAGGAGCTCGACTCGTTGTCTGCATTGAGAACAGAGCTCGGTTACACGAGCTCCGGCTGCAGCAGCTATGGACCCGGGTCCCCCACCAGCTACGTGGGCACATACAGCTGCCCGACTGTCATCGGGCAGAGGAACTCGGAAGCCTATTACCCGATGGACTCGTCCCCACCGAGCCTCTTCTTCGAATTCGACGAAACCACCTCCATCAGGAAGGCTATTAGCACCGGCGATTTAATGGTAACTTACATTCAGTTCAGTTCAATTCAGTTCAGTTTTTTCAGCATGCAGTTGACTGAAATTAGTGTAATTTTCCATGCATAATACGATAAAGATTTGATTTTTATGTTCTTGGGACTATATAATTAGGGGGTGAGTGTGATTTTCCATGCATAATATGATAAAGATTTGATTTTTATGTTCTTGGGACTATATGATCAGGGGGTGAGTGTGATTTTCCATGCATAATATGATAAAGATTTGATTTTCATGTTCTTGGGACTATATAATTAGGGGGTGAGTGTGATTCTCCATGCATAATATGATAAAGATTTGATTTTTATGTTCTTTGGGACTATATGATTAGGGGGTGAGCTTGGGGCAACGTTCGAGCAGTCCGGTGGCGACCGAGAGCAGTATAATCGAGAGCATGAACAGGGCCAACCCGTATAGCCCCGAGGAGAAAAAGGAAAGAATCGAGAGATACAGAAACAAGAGGAACCTCAGGAACTTCAACAAGAAGATCAAGGTTCGATTTTTTTTTATTTTTTTGATTTTCTAAAGTCGAGTTCGAAAATTCGACATATTATTAATTATTTCGACATTCAGTACGAGTGCAGAAAGACACTGGCAGACAGTAGGCCACGCATCCTTGGAAGATTTGCGAGGAATGATGAGATGATAGAGAATAAGACTGCCCACGAAAACGACCAAAGTCAATTGTGGAACTTAAGTCATCTAACTGGGGTTGAAGAGTACGACGAGGAAGATGAAAACTGGATAGGTTTTCTCGATGCATTCTCTGCAAATGTTATGCCTTGAGAAGCGATCGAGAAATGTTTTCTTGATCCTTAAAGGGTTCGACAAGTTTTTTTTCTTCTTCTCATTCGATGTGTTCCTTCCGCTTATAGTATCAACGAAATTGTACGTCGACGGATTAAGAAAGAAAAAAGGATTTCTTGATTTTACATGAAAAAAATATTGTCAGCTTTGTAGTAGTTTTACTAGTCCTGTTTTAAGGTTATGACTAATGATATTAAAACTACAGAACATAATGTAATAAACAAGATAAAATCATCGTCTACTTAGGCAAATCGATATCGATCCTCTGTTTCAAGACATCAAGAAACACACACACACACACGTGTTCATAAATAACACAGTTCACAGGTCAATGTGCACAGTGTCAATGTCCAGCAGAGAATTAAGCACTCAGTGTAAAGATAAAATACACACAGTAACATGGAGAAAATCGAGGATTTTACACGATTATTGGTCGGGTCGAAACACGAGTAATCGAAGATCGATCATAATAGTGCAAAATCAAGAACTTGGTAAATCTTTATCAATTTTTTTTTATTATACACAATGAATAATGAGAAAGCGCATGTTTGGCTTTAGGAGCCATACGACACGTTTTAATATTGCAAAAAGCGACTAATTGCACAATCTCTTTACAATAATCATAGTGTTTCTCATGTTACTCGGCATCATTAATTGATTTCTAAACATAATCAAATAGGAAAGTACTTTTGACTTAGAATCTGAATCCGATTTCACTTTAACCAAATCCAAGGAGGAGTTGATGACAAGATTTTCATGGAATGCCATGGACATTTTTGATTGGCGACGATCGAACGAAATCTTACTTTCGTTTTTCGTCTTCTTGTGCATGTCCCGTTTTAGAAAAAAATATCTACCGGTCGCATTTACAGTTTCAAGTTTTTTGCAACAGATATATAAGGGACGAAAGAAGTAGTACTTGAAAATAAAAACCCAAAGTAACTATTGGAAATATATTCGACTCACTATAAATGTCAAGTAACCTAAATTGTTAGAGAAGTTGAGCGACTTTTGACATTTACAGTGGGTCAAATATATTCTCAACAGTAACAAGTGAAATAAAAAAATACTACGATTAATGACTAAAAAGCCAGCCAAGTCCCTATTATGTTGGAAAGGGGAGGTGTCTAAGCCGAAAAGTAACAGACATTATAAGCCACTGCCATATATTTAAATTAATTGAATAGATTAAGTAATTTAATGTATACTTTTCTCATGAGATAAATGTGCACATGCCAAGCATAATCAGCAAAGTCTCTATTATTTTTATTGACAATTTATTAATTTAAAGGCCCCATCTTGCATTGAATATTTGAATTGTATATACCTCATACACCATGAAAAACAAAAGCTCCCCTTTGTGAGCTACTCCTATTATGTTTAGTCTCTGAGATTTTTTTACGACCGATCTCAGTAAACGCGACTTAACTACCAATAGATGAAAGATTAGAGGCTTTTACTTGGAGGGCTTTTGCGGAGCACTGCAATTTTAGTTTTGGAGAGGCCTCAATAATTAAGAACACTAGCTCACCATTTCCAGAAAGCACTTGGGATATATAGTGATTGTACTTGAGATGAAACTGGATTTGCTTCAGGTCATTAGGCCGCGGGTTTTCACTAAAAATTTGAGTGTTTTATTCAGAATTATGAACATAATATATAGGATGACACTTTAGAAACTTTGAAAACTCCCGCTTGCTCGATCTCTACTAAAATTATTCTCCGTAACAACGGGGACTTTATTCTCAATTCCATGTCATCTAATAGGAGATATCCCTCTCCAAAAAAAAAAACACATCCCCAAATATTCAAATACTTTAAGCAAAACCACAATGTCCCACTAGTCCAAATTCAAAGTAAATATATTTAACAACTTGAGCAAAACCACAAGGCAAAATAAAAGCTTCTGAGAGTCATAGCTTCTAATCAACCCATGATATGGATAATTCTCAATGTCCCTATTGACTAGTCAAATTTCAAGTATAATATTTACTACTGTATTAAATTGGGGAGCTTAAAAACAGTGGCAAAAAACTACCAATCCTCTTACCTCTGTTGAGTTGAATACTAAATTTAATTATGACAACTTTATTTGGGACTTATTAACAATTCAATTTCGTATGGTAAAAAAGAAACAATACAATTTCAGATATAGAGTATTACCATCACAATTATTGATTTTGCACTTTTTTCCATGTACTCTTCCTCCTTCATAATACTGCATCGGCAGCGGCCGCTTAGTCCCGCCCGGACCGATGAAATCGAGGCTGCCTTCCGAGGTCCAACACAGAAGTAACAGGGATTTGCAGGAGGTAGAAAATCCCGTATATTTTTCTGTATAAAATTAACAATTACTACGGGCTTACGGCCCATTATCGTTATAATAGTCCAGCCCAAATTACTCTTCTCCTTTCATGTCAACGAAGCCCAGATTCATCGCTAGCCCAAACCCTTTATCTCCCGTAATTTCATTCACCCCCAAAACCACAACCACCGGCCGCGCCACCCCCGCCGCTGATCGACACAGAGCTCTCGTACGCATGCAATCTCTTACTTTTAATTTTAATTTCAATTTCAATTTATTACCATTTCTGATTCGCCTCGATTGTTTTTTTTTTCTGCAATTTCTTGACATTCGCCGGAACAGATTACAGATTTTTCGCACGTGCTGATTAAATTAGCTCCGACCAATGGCTGCTACTAAGGCTTCTAATATATTTCGTGGTACGAGCATTTTTCCGTGCCTTTTTTTCTTCTACTTGGTTTAGTTTTATTTTCATTTTTGTTCGGAGATGCACTTTCATTTTTGAATTTTGTTGTGTCACTGAATACTGAATACGAATAATCTAGCTGTATGTCTGCAAACGAGTAGAGCTGATCGATCGCGATGAGCAGCTCAATTACGTATAACTTCATTAATATTCACAGTTGGTAGTGTAGTAGTAGTATTAGACTTACTATTAGTTACCACTAGTTTGGATAAGTTTTATCGAGTTGTTTATTAGCAGCTCGCCTGTATAATTTGAACATTGTCGACATGGCCTCAAGCATGCCTTTCTCCTTATCGAGTCGAGCTTCAGAAGCTGCTATATTAGTTCATCTTCTCGAGATCACAACGTGTTCGACTTGTTTGCTGCTCTATGCCTTTTTTTGAACCTTTTTTTATTCATTTGGAACCATATTTATCTGCGTGATATACTACGATATTTAGGTAATTTAGGTCTAAGTTGATTGTAATCTTGCAACAACTAGACTAATATTCGATTATTCTCATTGCAGTTGGCCGTTCGATTCTTGGTGGTCTCAACAACACTGCGTTCGGGGCAAGCAAGCCATCTTCCTATTTTACACATTCTGATTTCTCATCTCAAGTTAGTATTTATTTACAAGAGTGAAATATTTAACTACTGTGCTCTTTTGTTTGAAGCTGTTGAAGCTTTCTATTTTCAATTCACCATGTTCTTAATAATATCTACTATTTGGATTTGGTATATGGCAAATTCACATGGCCTCCAGCAAACGAGGAGTTTCATACAGATGAGGACGAACCTGAAAGTGGTGGATAACTCAGGGGCGAAAAAGATAATGTGCATACAGGCTTTGAAAGGAAGGAAAGGAGCCCGTTTGGGGGATATGATAGTTGCCTCCGTGAAAGAGGCTCACATGGGCGGGAAAGTGAAAAAGGGAGAGGTCGTATATGCTGTTGTGGTTCGTGCCGCCATGCCACGCGGGCGATGTGATGGAAGCGAGGTCAAGTTTGACGACAATGCTGCTGTGCTCATCAACAAGCAAGGTGAGCCCATTGGGACGAGGGTCTTTGGGCCCGTTCCTCATGAGTTGAGGAAAAAGAAGCACCTCAAGATTCTCAGCCTTGCCGAGCATATTGCGTGAGTGAGCATATGCTTTGATGCATCTTGTTTTATGTGTGGATTCTCGAAATTTTCATTTTCGATCTAGGGTTTGAATAATTTTGTGGAACTTGTTTGGGGTTTTCGGAATCGAATTTTATCGAAAATTTTTATGTATCGATAAATCGAATTATTGATTAAGTTGAGTTGGTTCAAATCAATTTTTGGTCAATTTTTCATATAACATGTTTTCATTGTTTTGCTTTCGATTAACCGAATTTAACCCCTTTTAACATCAGAGCATATAATATGAAAATGTTATACGTATGTAAGGGTAAAAATGGAATATGCTAAAATAGCTGAAGCCATTTATAGGACAAGAATTTAAGCAAGAATATGCTTTGCCAACGCATAAGCCAATAGTAATCCGCCACGTACTATAAGTGACAAAACTTGCCTCAGATTTCCACGCGCGCGACTTTTCTGTTGACTCCGCTGCTTCGTTAGTATTTTGTGAAATTCAAGTTACCCCTGTTTTTGTGTTTGATTTAAACCCAATAGAAAAACCATTTAAAATTCATTTTTATTACTGATTTTTAATCAAAAAAATTAATAAAATGACATTTTTTTTTAATTTCTTCAATTTCGGAACAGGTGAAATATATTAAATGAAATTGCGTTAAAATAAAAATAAAAAAAGCTACTGTATTAATTAAAAAAAGGGGCACATAAGTCATTTCGCCAACTCTTATCACTCGAGGGGGAATAGATGCGCAGCAGCAGGTCACAAGGCAAGCACTCGGAAAGCAGTCGGTGTTTGTACCTTGTCGTACAACCAAGGAACACACAGATCTCTCTCTCGATTACCTCACAAACAAGGGCACCGCGCGCACTCCGATAAATAACAAACACCCTCAGCTCACTCTCAAAATCTGTATCTATACCCCTCCTCAATTCAATCGACCTTTTCACGCACACGCTCTGCGTGTATAGATACAGTGTTTCTCCGATCTCGGAGCCGCTGAATGCTGATCGAGGTATGTGATTTGACGGCGTTTCGTGTAGCGTTTTTTTGCTGTAGATCGTTCTGTATTTTTGGTGTTTACGAACTGAATTTTTAATGGTGTTTTTTTTTTCTCTCTAGGTTAATCGTTACTGGATTCGGTACTGTTAATTCTGATTGTGTGGATTAGTATTAATGGGCAAAGAAGGGCAGGATCATGGTAGGGATGATCAGTTGGGTTCGTTTGCGGCTTGGTCGAAGGATGTGAAGGAGTGCGAAGAGAAGTACGAGGTGAGGAGGGAGCAGGGTTTGTCGGGAGACGACGTGGAGAAGAAGAGGCAGATCTATGGGTTCAACGAGTTGGAGAAGCACGAGGGCCCCTCGATTTTTAGATTAGTTCTGGATCAGTTTAACGACACTTTGGTCAGGATATTGTTGGTTGCAGCAGTGGTTTCCTTTGTGCTGGCGTGGTTTGATGGAGAAGAAGGCGGGGAGATGGAGATCACGGCCTTTGTAGAGCCGCTGGTGATATTTCTGATATTGATTGTGAATGCCATTGTTGGGGTTTGGCAGGAGAATAATGCGGAGAAGGCACTGGACGCGTTGAAGGAAATCCAGTCGGAGCACGCTGCTGTTATTCGTGACGGTAGAAAGATTTCTAGTTTGCCTGCAAAGGAACTTGTTCCTGGAGACATTGTTGAGCTGAGAGTTGGGGATAAAATCCCTGCAGATATGAGGGTTTTAAGCTTGATCAGCTCCACTCTTCGAGTTGAACAGGGGTCGTTGACTGGAGAGAGTGAGGCTGTTAGCAAGACTACCAAAGCTGTTGGGGAGGATGTTGATATTCAGGGGAAGAAATGTATGGTGTTTGCTGGGACGACAGTGGTCAATGGGAATTGTATCTGTTTGGTGACTCAGACTGGGATGAACACGGAGATTGGGAAGGTGCATTCACAGATTCACGAGGCATCCCAGAATGAGGATGATACGCCTTTGAAGAAGAAGTTGAACGAGTTTGGAGAGGCTTTAACTGCTATTATTGGAGTGATCTGCACTTTGGTTTGGCTTATTAATGTCAAATATTTTCTGTCGTGGGAATATGTCGACGGGTGGCCAAGTAACTTCAAGTTCTCTTTCGAGAAGTGCACTTATTACTTTGAAATTGCTGTAGCCTTGGCGGTTGCTGCTATCCCCGAAGGTTTGCCGGCAGTTATTACGACTTGCTTGGCGCTTGGCACACGCAAGATGGCTGCTAAGAATGCACTTGTCCGTAAGTTGCCTAGTGTTGAGACTCTTGGTTGCACAACTGTCATTTGCTCTGATAAGACTGGCACTCTTACTACCAATCAGATGGCAGTGTCTAAGCTTGTTGCTATGGCTTCTAAGGCAAATATTCTAAGATCCTTTGATGTGCAAGGAACTACCTATGATCCGTTGGATGGAAAAATACAGAACTGGCCAGTAGGTCAGTTGGATTCTAACCTTCAAATGATTGCAAAGATTGCTGCTATTTGCAATGACGCCGACGTGGAAAAGGCTGGCAATGATAAATCCGGACACTATATGGCCAATGGAATGCCAACTGAAGCTGCACTAAAGGTATTTAGTGGTAGTATCCGAAATTTGAGATTTTTTATGTAGTATTCCTGTAATACTTGATTCTGTGGGCTTTAGATGTAACTTTATCATGATGGAGATGTGACAGGGTTTTACTTTCAGGTTCTGGTTGAAAAAATGGGTATTCCAAGTGATTTAAGCTCTGGTCTCTCTTCAGGATATGATGGCATCTTGAGTAAGTTATTCTTATCTATAATTCCATGTATGAAATTTTTTGGAATCAGTTTGAGTTTATGTACTGATTCACAAGTTTCAATTGGATCATCTTAGGGTGCTCAAACACTTGGAATAAGCTTGAACAGCGGATTGCCACCCTTGAGTTTGATCGTGATAGAAAATCCATGGGAGTCATTGTGAATTCTAGCACTGGAAAACGGTCGCTGCTTGTAAAGGTGAACCTTCTTTTTACAATTAATAATACTTACTGACCATAGGGATCTAAAGTTCTGTTAGTTTCTATAGGAAATATATATTTTTTATTTTGTTTTACTCCTATAACTTCAATATGACTTGTCCTGGGAACCTTTTTTAAGGTGTATTTATATATTGGCCAATGTGTGCAGGCTTTCTGATATCTTTCAGTTCACAAGTTCATTTATGTGTGTGTTACCCAATAAAATTCCTGCTTATTAATTTTCCATAAACATATTTACATTGAAAACAACTTGACACTGGTCATCAAATTACTGTAGATCAGTTTTGCAATTTATTTACATGTATTTTGCTTTATTTGTTCAGTAACCCAGTGGTTAAATAATAACAGGGTGCAGTAGAGACACTTTTGGAAAGAAGCTCATTTGTGCAACTTCAGGATGGGTCTATTACAGAATTAGATCAGAAGTACAAAGAAGTTATACTGGAGAGCCTTCAAGAAATGTCAACAAGTGCATTGCGAGTTCTGGGTTTTGCGTACAAGGATGATCTTCCAGAATTTGCTACATATAATGGTGATGAAGACCATCCGGCTCATGAGCTGTTGTTGAACCCTGCAAATTATTCCTCACTCGAGAGCAAATTAATATTCTGTGGCTTGGCTGGTTTAAGAGTGAGTTGGGTTTTGTATTATTCTCTTAATTATTCACCAACTCCACATGTGTGGTGGATATTCTGACTGAACTGCTTCTTTTCAATTGTAAAAGGATCCTCCCCGGAAAGAAGTTCCTCAAGCAATAGAGGATTGCAGAACTGCTGGCATTCGAGTTATGGTAATTACAGGTGACAACAAAAATACAGCTGAAGCAATTTGTCGTGAAATAGGTGTTTTTGGGCAACATGAGAATATCAGTACCAGGAGCTTAACGGGAAAAGAGTTTATGGAGCTCTCTAGCCATGAAAAAGAAAGACATTTAAATCAAAGTGGCAGGCTTCTTTTCTCAAGGGCTGAACCAAGGCATAAGCAAGAAATAGTGAGGTTGCTCAAAGATTCTGGTGAAGTTGTAGCAATGACTGGGGATGGGGTGAATGATGCACCAGCTTTGAAGTTGGCTGATATTGGGATTGCAATGGGCATCTCAGGGACTGAGGTGATTACTTTGCAATTTAAAATTCTATTTTGTGATGTCAATTTTCCAATATATTTTACTTTATAAAGTCATACCTTGTGTTACTATGTCATGCTAGACGATGTGTTTATATTGCTACATTTAACTATGCCAATAAAAATTTATAGGTGGTTATATCTGTTTGAACAGTATATTGCAGACTTATTTAATTCTAGGCAATTTGATGCTTGGTGTTCTAGAGACAAATTATTACACTTTTTGAATCTATTGTTATTTCTCCCTTCTAGGTTGCAAAGGAGGCTTCTGACATGGTTTTAGCTGATGACAATTTTAGTACAATCGTTTCTGCGGTTGGTGAAGGCAGATCCATTTACAATAACATGAAGGCATTCATCAGGTATTTTATATTAAAATAATCAGTGGAAAATGGTAACTAAAATAACAAGAACCTGGTGAATATAATGGATGACATTTGATAAGCTTGTGGGTAGAGATTGATATACAGATACTACAAGTTAATGATTAAAAATGAAGTATTGAGTTGGTCTAAAAAATGAGACCAGGTGCAGTATTTTTCTTCTTTCTTGAAGATTGGAAATACTGGAGACTTACTGTATTTGATTTAGTAATCGTACTTCCTACTGATTTGTACTGGATTGTTGCATTGCAGATACATGATCTCCTCAAACATTGGTGAGGTCGCCTGTATATTCCTAACCGCGGCATTAGGCATTCCAGAGGGTCTGATACCTGTGCAGCTTCTGTGGGTCAACTTGGTCACTGATGGCCCCCCGGCTACTGCTTTGGGATTCAATCCTCCCGACAAGGATATAATGAAGAAATCACCTAGAAGAAGTGATGACTCATTGATCAGTCCTTGGATTCTATTCCGTTACTTGGTACATTTCTCATTATATTTTGTAATTATCCCTTCAATCCCCAAACGCTCCTCAGTATTAAATGTTTCCCGTGTTGATTTAGGTGATTGGAGCTTATGTGGGTATAGCTACAGTAGGAATTTTCATCATCTGGTACACACGTTCGTCTTTCCTCGGGATTGACCTCTCTGAAGACGGCCACAGCCTCGTAACCTACTCTCAGCTTGCCAACTGGGGACAGTGCTCGACCTGGCAGAACTTCACCGCCTCTCCTTTCACAGCCGGGAACCAAGTGATCAGTTTCGACAATCCATGCGACTACTTCCAGACAGGGAAAATAAAGGCCATGACTCTCTCCCTCTCTGTACTTGTCGCGATCGAGATGTTCAATTCCCTCAATGCTCTATCTGAAGACGGAAGCCTCGTATCAATGCCTCCATGGGTCAACCCCTGGCTTCTCCTGGCCATGTCGGTCTCGTTCGGGATGCACTTCCTCATACTTTACGTGCCTTTTCTTGCTCAGATATTTGGGATCGTGCCTCTGAGCCTGAACGAGTGGCTGCTGGTGTTAGCTGTGGCTCTTCCGGTGATTTTGATCGACGAGGTTCTCAAGTTTGTGGGTAGATGTACGAGTGGCATGCGGGCGTCGAGCGGTAGAAGGCCTTTGAAGAAGAAGACAGAGTGAAGACTAGGAATAACTTGCTATTATTATTATTATTATATTATTATTATTATAATAATTATTCATTCATTCAGAAAGGCGGCCTACGTCACTTTTAGTTTGGAAATAAAAAGGTTCACTGCAGGGGTTTTAGACTTTTGATTTGGGACGTAGGAATTTGTTTTGTTTAGGCAGAAGTAACTGATTTACAACGGAAACCGTTTTTGGACAACTTTTTGGTTTTTCGTTTGCAGACGATGAATTCCTTCTCTTTATTATTACGATTGCATGTGTTCATATTAGTCGAAATATTCTGTTCTGAGCGTTTTAATTTTGTTGGCTTGGTAACAAAATTGCAAATACGATCCAAAAATGTGGCTATTTATTCAAGAGAGGAGTATTATTTTTAATTTTTATAATAAAAACTTAAATATGGGATTATTATTATTATTTGTATATTATCCAAACAACAATTAAATTGATAAGTAGAGATCAAATCGGGAAAGGAGATTTAGTTTTTGATAAGAATCGTGTTGCGTTGTGTAGCCTAACTAATTAGGAAACCAAATAACATCAAACCCGTCTCCCAATCCTTCGAAGGAAACATATACTCCACATACTTATATATATACATGTATATTGTACATACATAAATTAAATAAACAATAATAAGTTGAAGAAAGATGCACACAATCCATGCTCCGGCGAGAGCCACATATTCAGACCTCTACAAGTGGCCGCAATCCGACATCAAGTTCGTCAAGTCGATCATCTCCAGCCAAGACCACACGGCCACCGACGACAGCTTATCGCGCAGACAGGCCTTTCTAAGAAGCTACACCTTCTCCGCACAAGATGAAAGTCGACGTTCAAAAATCAAACGCGCCGCAAAGAATCAAAACAGATCAACCGACAGACGCTGCAAGATAACCGTCGGTTCCGTCTTCCGCCGGATGCTCTCTTGCACCTACAAGATTAATGTTCTAGATTGATGTAATTTTACTTTTTTTTTTTTTTAGCAATTATGGATCATCAAAACTAAACAATTGAATGCAAATACATGTATATATAATTATATATATATCAAGAAGCTTTTACAAACAAAACCTACACACAAAATGTCTAGCAAGGATTACAATCCAACAAGAACAATGTGATTTGGTTAAGAATCGAGCGAGAAATCGTACATCCAAAACTACTTGTGAAATGACCAAAATGCCCTTGGTTGAATTCCGGTGAAATGATCAAAATGGCCTTGTGATCGTTTTGTGTAGAAATTTGATTTTGTATACATTTTCAACATAAAATCATCTACCCTCCGATTTCACGAGTTGCGAAAACACGCTACTCATCGGAGAATCATCCATGCTCGACTTTTGGAACCGCACCTCCGATGTACCCGAGTCGTCGACATCACTAACACTACCATCGACTATCTGGTCGACAACAACATTCTCACCGTTTTCATCCTGAAGCCGAAGCGCGTACTCAAGATTCCACAAGACATCTCCCATAGACGGCCTATCCACGCCGAGATCAGCCAAGCATTTCTCGGCCGTCTCCCCAAACTTCCCTAGGGACTCGGGCCCCACTTTCCCGACAAGCTCAGGGTCGATAATTCGACCCAACTTCCCCTTCCGCTGCCACGTCATCGCCCATTCGGCCAAGTTCACCCTTTCCCTCGGAAGCGAAGGGTCTATCACCGGCCTCGCACAAACAACCTCGAACAAAACAACCCCAAACGAATACACATCCGACTTCTCCGTAAGCTGCTGCCTCCTGAAGTACTCTGGATCCAAGTACCCGAAACTACCCTTCACCGCCGTGCTGACGTGGCTCTGATCAATCTCGGGCACCGTTTTCGACAGCCCGAAATCCGCCACCTTCGCCATTAAATTCTCGTCGAGCAATATATTCGCCGACTTCACGTCGCGATGAATGATCGCTCTCGTGTACCCCGTGTGGAGGTAGTGTAGCCCTCTCGCCGCACCTATGCATATCTCGACCCTCTCTTTCCATCCTAGGGCTCGGATGCTCCTCGACGATCCGTAGAGACTCTCCTTGAGGCTGCCTTTCTCCATGTACTCGTAAACGAGAATCATCTCGTTCCTCTCGTCGCAATACCCGATCAACGACACCAAATGTCGGTGCCGGAATCGAGAAAGCATCTCGATTTCGGTTCGAAACTCGGTCAAACCCTGGCGAGACCGCGGGTCGGCTCTCTTGACCGCCACCTTCGACCCGTCTCGAAAACTGCCTATGTAGACCTTCCCGAACCCGCCAACCCCGATCACTCGGCTCTCGTCGAAACCGCCCGTGGCTTCCTCGATCGCGACGAAAGGTATCCGATAGCTCGACCCCGAAATCGGGACCCACGGTTCCGGTTCTGTTTTTCTTCGGGAACCGAAGAAAAACAGAACCGCAATCAGTAACAAACCGAGAACCGGGAGGCTCACGCTCGGGCCGATGATGGGCCCGAGTTTTCGGTTCCGGGGGCCCGTTGGGAATTCGGGTAGAACCAATGATGACGTGGAAAGGTGTTTCATGATCTCGAGCCCGTTGAGGAAGGCGTCCGGGCGGTCCCTCCACCGGGCCGGGCCGATCCTGACGTTCAAGCTAGTCTCGTTCGTCTGAGGTGTGACGAAATCGACGTAATACGGAGTGGCTAACCGCCCGACCGTCGCGCTCGGGTCGAAACCGTCGACGACGAGAGAGTCTCCGGCGTGGATGTAGATCTCGAATTGGAGCTGGTACATGGCCAAGCTCACTATGTCGCAAAAGTGGAACCGGATCAAGAACCGAAAGCCCGGGTCGACCCGGAACCGCCACGTCACGTTCGAGATCGTCTTCGTGCAAGTTCCGTAGACCTTCGGAGGGGCGATTTCGGGAGTGGCCCCCGGCGGGGAGTATTGGACGGCCGGGAGGTTGGAGGCGTTTGTGGCGACGGAAGGGTCGATTAGGAAAGGGCGGTCCGAGGCCCAAGCCCGGCCCAATGGGTCGTTCGTGGGCTGAACCGCGGGCCCGCCCATGTTCAGTCGGGCGACAGTCTCCAGGGCCCGGTTCGGAAGCCCGTCGAACCGGCCCGGCAGGTCGAAAACATAGGCGCCGTTTGTGATTAGTTCGTCTGGAACCGAGATGATTTCCAGGGCGTTGAGGAAGGCGAAGGAGCCGGGGGAAGGGGAGATGGTGACGGCGAGGTCGCCGGCGGTGGCGTTGACGGAATATTCCCTGACGGAATATTCTCCGGCGGTGAAGTTGCTCAGGAGGGTGGTCTGTTGGGAGAAGACGGAGAAAGAGGCGGCGGACATGTTGTAGATCTGGTAGGGGAACGGGTAGAAGTGGAGGCGGATCCAGAGGCGGCCGGGCCGGGTGATCGGGAAAGTGTAGCGGGCCGGGTCGGGGAAGATCCGGGCCGTGCGGTACAGGCGGGAGACACGTGGCGGCGTGGGATTGGCGTCGGCTAATATGTTCCGCGCGGTGGATAGATATCTCGACGCGGAATCGTCGGAGACGTAGGTGAAGTCGCCGACGGAGAAATCGGAAGGGGACCCGCAATTGATCAGGAACCGGTCGGCGGGAACGAACCCTTTGCCGGAAAATAACAGATTTGACATCACCAGCAAAACCCTGATCGAGAATTTCAATATTTCCATCACGGAGAAAAACATCAATAGAAAAGAGTTGTACCCTGAGCTTAAAGTGTAGTACGCCGAGAATTTGTGTCGGAACACATAAGGAAACGACATTGATATATACCGATTATACATACAGGTCCCATCTTAATTATATTTTAATTTGTGCTACTGTTTTAAGGTTGATCGATTGTGTCATTCATTTTGTTCATGGTATTATTTGATTGACTCGTTTAATATTAAGAAATGACTTCAATTGTTTTGAGTGGAAATTACTTGAAAGAAACGTGAGGCATTGACCCGTTGAAATTTGAATATTCGAGTTTCGCAATCGCAATGGGGGAGATGGTCTCCTGCCGGGAAACTACTCGAGAATCAGTTCATCAGAATCAACCCGGCCCATTAATGGGCTGACTGGGCCTGGCAATTCAAGCATGATTTTTTCGGACCAGTCTGGTCTAAAACAATGATTTGTTCTGATGGGCCAGCTGATCGGCCCCAGCCCAAGTCCCAGCTGTAGTGGCGGGTTGATGGAATATTATTTAGAGATTTAACCCCAAAACTTTCGTAAATTATTCTAAAACGCCAAACCTTAATTATAATTAGAAAGCTACCCGAGTACTTTTTTCATAAATATCACAAAATATCGGGGTACATTTTGTAGTTATCCATAATTTGATTTTTGTAGGGGTTTGACCGTTGAGTCCTCGCGTCACAGCAATTTTACTTTTATTTTTTACTTTTATTTTTATTATATATTTTTATTATATATATATACATATATAATAAATTGGATTATTAATCTCTACAATCCAAATTTTCATCGTCCCTCCCAATTCAAGAATTGCTCCACTCTCTCAGACAGATCCGTCTCCACTTCCAGGTCAATATTCGATTCCCTTTTACCTGTGCGTACACGAAGCTTGTATCTCGAAGTTCATGTGTGTGCAATTTGTTTGTATGTTGTACGGGGACTTGGGAATCAAGAATCGTCGTTTAGGGTTTTAGTTTCGGCGAAGAATTCTTATGGTGTCGGAGTATCTCGCCGGAAGTTAGCTCCGACGAATTATTTACTGTGTTTGTAGTGTTTGAATGTTTGAATGTTTTCGAGGGTTTATCAGTCAGCCCCTTTTTATTTTCTCTGTGCAATTTCGAATGTTTCCGAGGGTTTATTGGGTGAAATTTCCTAATGCATTTGGTTGTTACTTCTTCCGGTTGGAATGCTATCGCCTTCTGTATGTATACATGGCTGTTCTTGAAATTGAATTGGACTCGCACTCGTTAGTCACCTGGAACTGATAGTGGTTTTTTAATGTGTACTCAGAATGATTCTTTATAAAAAAAATTAGTTCTCTTGTATGTTTTCTTGATGTGCTCTCGCATTTTGGGTTGGATTTATTGGTGTTTTCTTGGGTAATTACTATGTTTCGTTTCTTATTTTTATGTTTGAATTTGAATTCAACATAATTTGAATCATCATGTCGTTTTCAGATTTCATACAATCAGGAAGGAAGCTTCGAACGCTTCAAAGAGCTTTCTGACTGAAGGAGAAAGGAATTCTGCTGCGTCCGGAGGAAAATATTTGTTCATGACCTTTTGACATTTCACAATGTCAGGGGGGCTCAATGTAAGCTCTCATCTGTTTAGTGTTTAGTCCTATCATTGTCTTTCTTGACATTTGAATTTCAGTATCTTAGACTTTGCATATTCAAACCTACATTGTTGGATGGTGGTTAGCCCATTTATGATTTTTCAATTAAACTTTTTTCACATTATCATTGCAGTCGTCATTGGACGGGTCAAATTCAAATCTTCAAGACGGAACAGGACGACAATTTTCATCATCTTTTTCTGCTCAATCTGGTGTTGGTTCTCATGCTTTTCATCACACTGGTGAGTTGTTTGTTGTGACGACTCACTTTTTTTATTTTATTTTTATACTTTTGAATTATATATAATGGGCAGCTTTGTTTACAGGCAATTTGCAGGGACTGCCCAACATTCATGGAAATTTCAATGTCCCTAACATGCAAGGATCATTTGGATCAAGAAGCACCACCATGAATAACATTCCATCTAGTGGAGTGCAACAAGCCAGTGTCAATCTTCCTAGTGGCCGTTTTGCATCAAATAACCTTCCGGGTGCTCTTTCTCAGGTGAGATATCACCTCTATTGATGCATACTAGATGCCTTTGATGTTATATAGATGCAAATTGATTGATGCTGTGAAATGTGAATCATATCATGCTGAACTCTCTGTTTTATATATTTTTCGATTTGCAGGCATCTCACAGCAACGCACATGTTAATTCAGGGATGGCGAGTCGAAGTGGTATGAATATTGTTGGAAACCAAGGGTATAATAGTAGTAGCTCTAATAATGTTGGTGGTTCTATCCCTGGGGTTTTGCCAAACTCTGCTGCAATTGGAAACCGGACCACTGTACCAGGTTTGGGTGTGAATCCTGTTCCTGGAAATTCAGGCCCACGGATTACAAGCTCTGTTGCAAATATAGGTGGCGGGGGAAACACTGGCCGAAATATTGGCCCAGGAGGGCTATCTGTACCTAGCAATCCTTCTCGCCTAAATTTAGCAGCCAACAGTGGTGCTGGAAATCTAAATGTGCAAGGGCAAAATAGGATGATGGGTGGTATGCTCCAACAAGGTAATCTAACATGCATTGCAATGTTTCGATTGAAAGCTTCTCTTGTCGATGTCATGAGATGCTAGTTCAATTGTGTTTACAAAAAAACAACTGTGGCATTGGTTGCTCAATCTATATAATTATATTTACATTACTTATATATCCTTTGAATGCTTTTCAATTGTGTTTGCAGACATTTAGTTGGATAGAATGAAAACTACAACTTATAGGATAGTATTCACTAGAGTTAGGATAATGTCTGATGGCGGAGTTAGCTGGTTGCCATTATTGTGAACCAAACTGATGCTTGTTAAGAGAATATGAGCGTGAGTTAAAATGATTTTTTTTGGACGTGAACATCGTATAAAAATGGAAGGGACCTCTCTTTTAACTTACTAATTGCACATTTTCTCGTGGAAGTATACCTGAAGTATCATCTTTGAATTGACTTTGATTATGTACGTTGCTTGCCCTTGTTGTGCTTCTATTATCACTAGCTTGATTTTTCCAGGCTTTGTTAGTGCCTCTTTTATTTTCATTGTTTGTTTGTTTTTATGAGATTGCTAGTTTCGGTTTGATATAGTTTCTCTTCTGTGTTTATTTTATCATATCTAGAAAATGTTGCTTTCTGTCAAAATTAACTATGTGATATCTTGGGTTATCGATTTGCATGAGCGTGTACTGTATCATTTCTTATTCTTGAAGTGCAGTGTAAATAATTTCAAGGGTTCTGTATTGTTTTGTGTTCAGCAGGAAACTTATATGCATAAAATGCATATGAACGTTAATAGTTTCTTGCTGATCTGCTAGCCACTCAATATTTTTGAGTTTTTATATCAAATTAAGATATCTTTTGCTTGTTTCAGATTTTGATGAGTTATGTTTTTGTTGTTGAGTTTGTCTTAAACTTGCTCGTTATCTAACTGCTTTTGATGCTGATATGATCTACACTTGCATAGTAAATTTCCTTGCTTGCGGAAAGAATGCTATATGATATGGAAACTTCTGTTATTCAGCATCTCCGCAGGTATTATCGATGTTTGGCAATTCCTATCCTAGTACTGGTGGCCCTTTATCTCAAAATCATGTTCAATCGGCACATAATCTTGCTAGCATGGGTGTAATGAATGACGTGAATTCGAATGACGGCGTCCCATTTGATATCAATGATTTCCCTCAGTTGACTAGTCGTCCCAATTCTTCCGGAGGCCCTCAAGGACAACTTGGTAACAAATTAGGCTGCTGTTTTTCCCCCCTCCCTATGTTACTTTTTTGTGCACTTCTATTTCTGCTGTAAGATGCATCACAATTTTGATTATTTCAGGTTCACTGCGGAAACAAGGTCTTGGTCCTATTGTTCAACAAAATCAAGAGTTCCGAATTCAAAAGGAAGATTTTCCAGCCTTACCTGGATTTAAAGGTGCTCATATCTGTTTCTTATTAAAAAAAATCATCAGGTGTGGTTGGCATTATCATTGACAAAATATTGATATTTTTGTAGGTGGTAATACTGATTACTCGATGGCTTCACACCAGAAAGAACAACTTCATGACAATTCGGTTTCAATGATGCAGCCTCAACAGTTTTCTGTAAGTTCATATGTTTAAATTCTCAAGCATCTATAAATCTTAGCTTCTTTGTTCATTTCTGATTCTTCTCCTCGATTTAAAATGCAGATGGGGCGGTCGGCTGGTTTTAATTTGGGCGCAACATACACATCTCATCGACCACAACAGCAGCAGCAGCAGCAACAACATAATCCATCAGCTAGCGTTGGTGTTGGTGGTGGGCCCTTCTCAAATGTATATACCCAAAATTTACTCCAATTACATTGTTCTGATATGTTTCCATCGTTACATTTTAGCTATCTCTTACCCGCTTGCTAACAAACTTTACCTTCTTATGATTGCTCGTGGATGGTCCTTTCTAAGCCAATGTTGATTTTCGTCTTTTTATATGATTCAGAGCAGCGGATCCCTTGGGCTAGGATTGCGACCTCCAAATAATCCAAATTCACTATCTGGTATTGGGTCCTTTGACCATGCTCTACAATTACAGCAATATCAACAGCATCAAAACCAAAGCCAATTCCGCCTCCAACAAATGTCAGCTGCTGGTCAGCCATATCGAGATCAAGGAGTGAAGCCCGTCCAGGATGCCCAGGCCGTGCCTGACTCGTTTGGTTTGCGCGGTTTGTTAAATGTAATAAGAACAAAGGATGAAGCTTTGATCGCTCTTAAACTTGGAACGGACCTAACTGTGCTTGGATTGAACTTGAATTCTAGTGAAAATATTCACAAGACTTTCGGTTCCCCATGGTCGGATAGCCCCGCCAAGGGAGATACTGAATACACTGTGCCTCAGTGTTATTATGCTAAACAACCGCCACCTCTGAGTGTGAGTGTTCTTATTTTATTTCGTTGATATAAACCGTCTCGTTTACTATTGACCAATTGTTTGTTTGTTTTTGTATGCAGCAAGTGCACTTCTCGAAGTTCCAACTGAACACGCTGTTCTATATTTTTTATAGGTGCGCCTTGCAAATTATATATCCATTATATTACCCCGCATCTGTCGCTGTAAATTTCTCACCTCAATTCTTATTGATTATTTTATACAGTATGCCAAGGGACGAAGCCCAATTATACGCAGCAAATGAAATGTATGTTGTCGTCCACTATATATGTTTTTGAATCTTGTTGATTCTACAAGTGTGCGAAGATTATATATTACTCGTGTGTTATCTCAGGTATAATAGAGGTTGGTTCTATCACAAGGAGCATCGGTTGTGGTTTACGAGAGTTACTAACGTGGAGCCTCTCGTGAAGACGAGTTCACACGAGAGAGGCTCTTTTATTTGTTTCGATCCAAACACATGGGAGACGGTTCGCAAGGTTCAGTGTTTTTTTTTTTTTTTTTCTTTTTTTGATCCATTATTCGTTTATTTATTGAATGAATCATTGAATAAAATTGTGTGATCTGATGCAGGATAACTTTGTTGTCTATTACGACAAGATGGACAATAGACCAGTTCTGCCTCAACATTGACATGCGTAAGCTCACCCTGTAAATCTTCGGGTCCAACTTGTTTGTTAGGGCAGAGGCTAGCGTTTTTTTTTTACTTTTTCTAATTCTTTTTTCCCGTTCGTTCGGTCGGTCATTGTAAACAATCATTACATCAAAGTTTTCGTTGTAGTCCTGTGTCATTTGCAAGGAATGAAGAATCGCAAAACGTAGTAGAGTTTTATCCTTTTTATTGAATCATTTTTCCATACTTTGATTCGTAATATGATTTTTCCCTTTTATATTGAATCGATTTTGTTTCTAAATTTTAATTTTGTACTTGATTTTTCTAAAATACATACTTTATACCCTTTAATCACTTTTCGGGTTTTTTTTTTTTTTTTTCAAAGAAAGTGTAAAAATGGCTGTTAGGATCTGTTCCATTAAGTTCAGTATTCATTAAGATCTGTTGACATTTAACTTTTTTATTAAGTAACTTAATTTCAGTTTAGATCTATTAAGTTCAATTCAAACAGGTCGGACAAAAGGAGATAGATGGAATTAGCTACTATTAAATCGCATACATTGGCCTCTTGAACTCATTGTTCTTCCGTCGGTTATTAATCCTATGCCTAACCACCCAATAACACATGGTCCCGATCGTGGCCACCATGATGGTGGTCCCCACCACCGTCACCCCTACGGCCAGCCACCTCTCCTCCCTTCCCACCACGACAAACGCCAGCGCCAGGTAAGCGGCCGAGACGAGCACGCACGCGATCCACATCAGCTTGTTGATCACCGCCATCATCTTCCTCTTCGCCTCGCTCTCGATCACCACCACCGACGTCTGCACCACCACCACCGCCAGCGAGATGAAGAGCGCCACCGAGTCGAACACGAAAAAGGCCACAAACGGGCCTTGGCCCGCGATGCGGGCCTCCCCTTGGGCCGGGCCGGGCCGGCCCACGTACTGGCCCGGCACGGTGAAGATGGCGGCGAAGGCCACGGTGGCGATGAGGACGGCCACGACGGTGGTGGAGTTGACGGCGTTGTTGAGGCCTTCCGCGTGCATCTTGGTGATGCGTTTGGCGATCCCCCGGACCCGCTTGCGGGTCCGGCGGGCGTGCTCGAGTTGGTCGTGGACCTCGTGCTTGATCTCGAACACCGTCTCGTCGAGCTCGCGGGCACCGGACGATGGCGGAGGGTTGAGGGCTCGGGCGGCGACGGCTCCGTGCGACTCGAGGGTGGCGGCGATGTCGGGGTGGCTGAGTTTGGTGGCGGTGTCGAGGGCGGTCTCGTTCGAACGGTTGATGGCTCGGGTGTCGGTTTCCGAACGGCTCAGGAGCGTCTTTACGACCTGCATCAGTTCGAACTTTCTCTAACAGTCAAATCGTCAAATTTCTCTAACAGTTCGAACTTTTAGATGAAGCTAAAATTGATATCCACTTGAATTAGTTATCTAGTTGTTGGGTTCTCACAAGAGGTTGAAATTCACCCATAAGTGAAGTGAGGGAGAGTATTATAACTATAAAGTTGTCTAATTTCTCTAATCGTTCGAGCGATTAGATGATTGATGCGACTTCTAACAATCAGTTTACGAGCTGCATCACTACTAGTAAGTTGAAATTTGAGAATATATTCGACTCACTAATATAAATGTTTCTGCATCACTACTAGAATATATTCGACTCACTAATATAAATGTTTCTAACAGTTTGAGCGGTATCAGAGCGTTAGGCTAACATTGAGGTCCTGAGTTCGACTAACAGTTCCAACAGTCGTGAGTAATTGGAGAATATATATATTCGATCTATTAATGTAAATGTCAAGTTGTTCAACTTCTCTAACCTGAGTCTTGCCTTTCCGAGAGGCTATGTGTAATGGCGTGTTGCCCTTAGCGTCGACCATATTAATCGTCGAAGGGTCCGATTCGATAAGCGCCTCCACGACTTCCAGATTTCGACCCTTAGCCGCCATGTGAAGTGCCGTCTGTCCCTTTTTGTCCACTCGCGCAGAAAGCTCGGGCTCGTTGAGGAGAAGGGCCTTCACGACCTCAACGTGCCCGTTTCTCGCAGCCGAATGGAGGGCCGTTTTTCCGTTACTTCTGGCTATAGTTGACAAGCTACTCTCCGAGTCGAGGAAGTACTTGACCACCTCTATCCGCCCTTGCGTCGCGGCTGTATGCAACGCCGTTGCGTTTGCTGAGTCGACCGTCATGGAGAGCTCCGGGTGAGCCTCCATTAGCACCTTCACAACTTCTACAACACAACTAAAATAATAAATTATATAATCGAAACGAACTGAACCGAACTGAAAACCGATTTTTTATTTTTCATAACCATAAGTGAACCGAAAACCGAATAACAAAACAGAATTTTATATTTCAGTTTAGTTCGGTCGGTTATTTCGGTTATTCAGTAAAAAAAAAGATGTGTACCTAAATCCCCTTGTTTAGCAGCAATGTGAAGGGCATCGAAGCCATTCCTAGCTTTAATCCCAGCCGTCGATAAATCGTGATACTGGATCATCTCTCGGACGATCTCGAAGTAGCCGTACTCGGCGGCCACGTACAAACCTGTCTCTCCGGCTGAATTCTGTTTGGACAGTATCTCCGTTAGCTCGTCTTGATCGTCTCCGGCATCGGAGATGATCTCCCGTATAGCGATGACATTTCCGGCTCTAGCTGCTGAATGCAAAGCCGTGTCGTTCCTTTTTCCGGTCAGCTGTTTAGTCATCTTTTTCCGAGGCGTGATGGGAGTGTGTCCTGACGAGGCCGTCTCCATTTTTTCTGTCCTTTTTCTTTTCGGAAAAACAGATCACACTCAGATCAACAATACGGAGTACAGAGAAAATGCAGAGAAATGGAAAACCAGAAAAAGCTAGGAGGGGTGGTGGTGGTGAAAGAAGAACCAACTGTAATAACAGAAATTAACTCCACGCGCTTAATCTGCTACTCTCCTAATTTATTTTTATTGAGTTTGTTTGTAATGAAAAAAAAAAAAAAGATGGGATATTATTCGTTTTATATTTAATTGTCAATACTATGTCCCCACCCAGTAAAGGACTCAGGTTCGTAAGAAAAGTTATTTCAATTAGTTTTAATATTCAGTTTTAATATAATATTAAAATAATTTGTTATTTTATTTAATATTTAATTTACTTATAAAATGATTTATGTGTTTAATTTTAAATTTAATAATATATTTTATTTATGTATTTAATTTAAAATTTATATTATTTTATTTTATACTATAATATTTATTTATTTATATATTTCTTTTTAACTTTTATGATTTATTTATTTATTTAATATTAGTATAATTAATTATTAGTACAAATATTTTAATGGTTCAAAATATTCATATTTGGTGTTTATAGTGTAGTAGGTTTATGTTTAATTAATTTTGAATAGGTTAAAGTTTCGATTCCTTTTTCAATATTTTATTTATTTAAATTATTTATCAAAAATGATCGATTTAACCTATAGTAGATTAGTAGGAGATCAAAGGACCAAACATCATATTTTCCCCATTGAACAAAGATGGGTTTAGCTGAACTCTCCTATCCCATATCTGTACACTTTAATCCCAATGGTAGAAATCAACAACAGTAAAAATAAAAAATAGCAAAATAAATTATCCACAAAAGTAAAATCAATGGTAGACCTCTGAGATTGAATTTTCGAAGCTGGTATCCGGATGGGGAATCCGATCGTATTTCCGATCAAACGTCACCGAAACCTGCTATAGGAAGAAAGGAGGATAAATCGCCAATACGGAAAAGCTGCTTACGCATAACGATGAAATTAAACCCTAAAATATAAAATCGAAAGTACTTCGGGAGGAGATAGACCTGAAGGACAACAGAGAACAAGTTTAAATTAATACAAAATTTATTACAAATATAACTTCTAATTTTTATTATTAAATTATTACAAAATTTAATTTAATTTAAACACAAAAAAAAATTGCTCATAGCAATTTTTTTTTTTTACAACGATGACAAAAACAGTTGCAAGAATCCTCTCATGATATTAACCTTTTTGTTGCTAGATCGATTAAAAGAATTAAAATCTCGTATGGATTAATTTAGTTCAGTTGCAACTTGCAAGAATTCTCATGATATTGACCTTTTTTTTTGCTATGATAAATTTAATTCTAAAATTTATTTTTCAATTGTATGCAATTAGTCTGAAATATTTGCGCATTATGCATATATACAAGATATAGTACATATATCAAAAGGTGTAATTGATTTAATTTGATTTTTCAACTATGGCATGCAAAAGGAATTATATATGAATCGGTTAGTAAAGATTTTGAGTAGATAGAACAAAAAAAAAAAATAGAAATCAGCCACCTAATAAAAACATAAATTAAAAAAAATATATTGATTTCTTCCTCCATATTGAGAATTTGAGATCAAACAAATTAAAATTTTCACCCACAAATAATCTAGGAGTAATCTTAGCTCAAACTCCATTTTAGAATCGGAGTACGTATCTCCGAAATATTTATTGACATGTGTGGAGAGGTTGAGACCTTAGACATAGGCTCCATATTAGAGCTTTAAGACATCTCACACTTTGACACATGTTCATGTGTCATATTTATACTAATACATGGTATACTGAAGATATGCTGAAGAAGTTCAGGATGCAAGACTGCAAGCCTGTCGTCACTCCTCTAATTCCAAACGAGAAGCTAAAGAAGGAAGACGGGACGAAGCCGACAAATGCTACCAACTACCGAAGCCTAATCGGGAGTCTGCTCTACCTAACGGCAACAAGACCGGACATTATGTATACTACAAGTCTGCTATCCAGATTCATGGAGAGTCCAAGCGAGACCCATTACGGAGCAGCAAAAAGACTCCTCAGATATCTACAAGGAACGAAAAATTACGGCATTTGGTACAAACCAAGCCCCGACTCACAGATCGTCGGATATACAGATAGCGATTGGGCTGGATCGCAAGATGACATTGTTGGGATTTGCGCCCAATTCCGTCTCTACAAGAAACGATAAACAAACACGAAAAAATAGTACGAGAAAATAAAGACACAAGAATTATAGTGGTTCACCCGTTAACAAGGGCTACGTCCACTCTCGCCGCTGCAGATTTCACTAGAATACGCAATAATCGACTCCGGGGAGTTTACAAATACACTCGTATCTCAGTATACTCACGCTCTCGATTATTCTAACTATTCTAGACTTTTATTGTGCTTCTGGTGCTCTCATACCCTAATTACACGAGTAGGGTATTAATATATAGGGGGGGAGTGACTTGGAGAGAAAGACAAAAAGTCCCGCTGGACTTTTCCGTGCATGTCGGCCGACAATACAAGGGTGTCGGCCGACACCCAATACGCAATGCGTATTTCACCTCGGGCTCGAGCTCGGAATCGTCAGAATCATGTTCGACCTCCCTCTGTCGGCCGACGGGGCTTGGTGTCGGCCGACACCAAGCCAAAGCTCTCGCCTGGACTTCTCGGCGACTTCCCGACGCGCGTCGAACCCCGCTCGTCTTCACCGTCGTCTTCTTCGATCGTCTCCGGCGTGAATACAAGCTTCACACCCAACAGACATGAAAAGCACCTCTGGATATGCTTTTACGCTCGGCTCTGGAGTTTTCTCATGGGGATCGAAAAAGCAAGACTCGGTTGCACTCTCGTCAGCAGAAGCAGAATACGTCGCAGCAGCCGGTGCAGCTTGCCAAGCTATATGGCTTAAAAGAATATTAGCAGACATGGGAGAACCACAAGACTCAGCGACAGAAATTTATTGCGACAACAAGTCAGCTATTGCGATGGCCAGAAACCCGGTTCAACATAATCGTACTAAGCACATCGACATCAAATATCATTTTCTAAGGGACGTCCAAGCAAAGGAGCTAATCGAGATGAAGTATTGTCCAACCGAAGAACAGGTGGCGGATATATTCACCAAAGCTCTTCCAAGAGACCGGTTCCAATTTCTACGCAGAATGCTTGGAGTTACCGATTAATGCATCAAGGAGGAGTATTAAAATATGATGCATTAATAAAATCACTTTCCGGGAGCTTCTAGAGTGGGCGAGCCGATTCGTATCAATTCATGAATCCTCCACTCTTCTCTTCTTATGTCGGTGGCATAAAAATGAAAGAGCAAATAAATAAATCAGGGACTAGAGGCTTCCACTATACTCTTTACCCACCTAGAAAAATTAAGTCGGTTAATTATTTAAATAGTAGCTAGAAACTTCTTTAGCTATTAGGATTAGTATAAATAGGCATGGACATTTTGTATTTGGAGATCATCCGAAAATTGTAACACAAACACTCTAATAAAAATTCTATTTTTCTAAATACTACTCTTCTAAATATTTCGGAGATACGTACTCCAATTCTAAAATATTTCTAACATGGTATCAGAGCCAATGGTTGTCAAATCTGGGTGATCATCATACCAAAGAGCATCTTAAAGGAGTAATCATCTCATCTCCGGCAAATTTACCATCCGGTAAGAAAGCTATTTGCTTCCACATTTTTCGTCAAGACAAATTCTCTTCCAGACTTAAAAAAAAAAAAATGCATTGATGGACATGAGCCACAATGTACTGATCAATTATCGGATAGCTAAAACAAAAAGTAAAAGAGCTAACCCGAAATTATCAGACCCAAACTAAAAGGGCATGGACATAAACAAATGAAAGTCCTAACCCCAACAAACTAGCAAAGGGCACAAGTCCCGCAAACTCAAGCTAGGCGAACAAGACCTAAGCTACCGAATGGGAAAAACCCACGCAAGTAGGGGATTCACCCTTACAAGGAAAACGGGAGAAAGATCCCAAAGGGAAGAGTTCAACGTGGCTAAAGAAAAGGAAACGAGGAGCAATAACAAGAACAAAGGTGGTCAGAAAAAAAAAGGGAAAAGATGAGCAACATCAAAGAAACTCAAGGTGCAAGAATTGAAGTTCAAGAAATACGACGCGTCAAAGTCAAGACGTAAGAAACTTCAACATCAAGGGGGAGCAACTAAACAAGTTCGACGATACGATTTTTCAGATTAAGGGGGAGTGTTGGAATATCCAAAATAATCTAGAAAAATCTTATTAGAATAATCTAGAGCTATGTAGTAATATTGAAGTATCTAGATTATTCTAGGACATTATTACATAGAGTAGTATAGAAGCATTAGGGTGTTCTAGCATAAGAACATTCTAAAGACCATGTATTAGTATAAATATGACACATGAACATGTGTCAAGGTGTGAGATGTCTTAAAGCTCTAATATGGAGCCTATCTCTAAGGTCTCACCCTCCCCACACATGTCAATAAATATTTCGGAGATACGTACTCCGATTCTAAAATAATTCAACAATTTCCTTTCACTTTCAAAAATCAAAATTAACATGAAATTATTATAGTCCTCCCCTTGACATCACAGATCCAGATCTAGATTCTATTATCTATTGCTGCTGCTCTTCCGATGACACAACAACGCCGACCACCAAGTCGTCAACGTAGAACTAGTCTCCATTGATTGCGACTGAACGACCGCCGCCGAAATTGTTCTCCGCTGGACCCGCCTTCAGTCTAGGCTCAACCATCGTGACTATCGTCGGTGATCTATGAGGACGCTGCAACCTCGTCGACAAGCCAATGCCTCTTGGAGAACTCATCATTGTTGATCGATCGCCCATCGCAAAAATGGATCTAGATCTTGAAATTGAAAATGTAGATATTTTTTGTCATTAGATATTGATCTAATTTATTTTTTTGTTTTGAAGAGATTTTGACATTGTTTGATGTAAAATTTGTATTGTTTGTGAGTCTTTTGGTTCAAGCATTCTGAGAATCTGAGTTCATATATTCATGTTTGTCAAAATTTGTTTTTTCAATTTTATTTTTTTTATTTAAGATGCAGACACTTGCGGTGGATTTGATCTATTCTTATTTTTTTATTAATATATGAAATGTCCAAAATAACCTTACCAGATACTGCAAAAAGCGGCGATCATCACGTGTCATCGGCCAATTTTTCTATGAAAGTGCAATTTTAATAAAGTTCAGCAACTCGGGTACAAATTGCAAGTTGAGTAATCAAAGTACAAAAATGCTTATAGTTGAGCTACTAAATTACAATTTTCCCATAAATAAATTATAGATTTAAGTTCATTAATAGTATATTATACTCCGTACAAAAGATAATAAAATTATAATATATATATATATATATATATATATATATATATATATATATATATATATATATATATATATATATATATATATATATATATATAATATGTTTATTTATCGATCTTCATCGCAATAACATAAGAAGGATATGATTTAGCACTTATAGCAATGACAAAAGAACATGCCACGTTTAAATCCGGTATCCTGGAGTTCGCCGGTCGTGTTTTTCTCAATGCCGCAGGCCTGTTTACACAAATTAATATGCTTATAAATACAGTGGTATCCGAAATTATTAAACGCCTGGGAGCATGCTTTTACACTTTTTTTTTCACATAGCGGCGGCGATCCTGTCACACAGATCGATCCTGTCACACCGATCGATATATGAGAAAATCCGTCCACTAATGAAAACACATACAAATAATAATTACTTTTTGATCAGAAATGAAAGTGAACATAAATAACTGGGATGAAAATAGTAAGCTATTAGAAAATAAAATCAATTAATCTAAATGACAGGAAAATTTACTATTCGCAAAAACGAGCATCACAACGATGACGACGACAAAGATAGTTGCGAAATTCCGCGTGATATTGCCCATTGAAAACTTAATTGTATGGATTATTAATTTTGGGTTGTGAAACATGTAATTTCGAAACTTGTATTTATAAGCAATGAAATATTTGCGCATTACGTCATATGTGAAATACCAAAAGCCTCGTATATATGTCGTGTGTGATGTTACATTCTTGGAATCATTATTTATCCTTACCTAACACGAGCATTGACCATTTTTCTTTTAATTGTATAGATTGATTGAGATAATTGAAATCTTGTAGGTTGTGGAATTAAGAAAATACTTATAAAGTGAAAATACTTATAAAGTGTTTTTTTTTTCTTTTTAGCTGTATAGATCAATAAGAATAATTATAAAGTGTTGATTTTGTGTGTAATTTCAAATCTATTACTTTTTTTTTAGCTGTATAGATCAATCAAAATAATTATAAAGTGTTTTTTTTAGCTGTATAGATCAATATATTTTTTTTTTAGCTGTAGAGATCAATAAAAATAATTATAATTGAAGTACATTGTCATATTTAACTATGTGATACAAAAGCACGTACGCCATATTTAACTAAATGTGACATATTAGAATGCTTCAGATTTCAATAATCAATATATATATATATATATATATATATATATATATATAGTCACATATTAATTGTTATACTTCTTTTAGTATTTGTGAATTAAGTGTAACTAACTAACTGTTGCTTTGAGAAGGAAGTAGTATCAGCATAAAAACAATTAATTACTTAAAAAAATATTGCATGAAAATTTTTATATTTGTACATTAATTAATTTCCAAATCTTAAATAATCATTTTTTTTATTTAAAAATGAATATGCGATATTCTTTAATAATTATTTTTTAATTATTTATAATTAATTGAAAATTACAGATTAATTAATTTACCAATTTAAATTATTTATTATTTTTTAAAAATAACTATTTAGTTAGTTATAATAAGAAAACAACTATTCGTACTTTATTTCCAAGAGGTCTGCAGTCGTAGTTCGATTTGTATCCTTTTTTTTTCTAATTGAAAATACACAAAATAAATGCTACAAAATTATTTTCTTAATATAATTTCCCATCAGTAAAACAATCCATCAATTTGATTTTTGAGGTTTAATATTATAATCTCCCATCAATGAAATAATTCATTAATTAACTTGATTTTCAGGTCAATTAAACCGCGGATTATAAAACTTTACTGCTCGATGGACCTTTGCCCTCAAAATTAAGTTTTAGGGGTCTTCAAATTGAATATGATCGAACATTTAAGAGACTGAAGAGATGATGCATATACAATACTCCTAGTAGTATATAGTATTAATTTATTTGAGAGAATTACATATTATTTTGTATATGCTCTCATGATCAAAACCTTTTTTTTTTTTTCGGGGGAAATTAAATCAAAACACAACACAAATTTTATAGCACTTGCCCTTCGTGTTGTTGCATATGCCATCATGGTTGCAGTCTTTCGTAAGGCGCACTTTATTGCATAATTTTCCTCGTGCTTCGTCCACCATTCCTGATCATCAATCAATACCTCTCAAAATTATAATAAGCGTAAATAAATGTCGGGATAGTAAAAAATGTTGGATTCATATTAATTTAATTAATTAATTTTTACTTTCTTTTTTTTGGTAAAATATTTATTATGAGCATATTGTATCGAAAAAAGATATTTAAGATCTACAAGACAATGAAGAAGATCTTCTAGTTATGAAAGAAGTTTTTTACCAAGACTAATTAGGGGTTTTATCTATGCTACTCGAGGTGGAGTATACCATGTATATCTTGACCGTAGATTTAATTTTATTATATTAAATACACACGCAATCCCCACACCCGACGTGTATAGTGTATGCATCTACGGTTAAGATGCCACCAGGAGTAATGCTCCAGGAATAGCATCTCATAGACCCTAATTAAGAGAAGACTTATCCCTTATAATTAAATACAAGATTCATCCGAGTATTTATCCGAGTATTAACTATATTTGATTTGATGTGTACCTAAATCCCCTTGTTTAGCAGCAATGTGAAGGGCATCAAAGCCATTAATTCCTAGCTTTAATCCCAGCCGTTGATAAGTCGTGGTACTCGATCATCTCGCGGACGACCTCGAAGTAGCCGTACTCGGCGGCCACGTATAAACCTGTCTCTCCCGCCGAATTCTGTTTGGACAGTATTTCCGTCAGCTCGTCTTGATCGTCTCCAGCATCGGCGATGATCTCCCTTATAGTGATGATATTCCCGGCTCTAGCAGCTGAATGCAAAGCCGTGTCTTCCTTTTTTCTGGTCAGCTGTTTAGTCATCTTTTTCCGAGGCGTGATGGGAGTGTGTCCTGAAGACGCTGTCTCCATTTTTTCTCTTCAGAAAAACAGATACTCAGATCTACAATACAATTTTTATTTTTATTTTCAAATTTCTAAGAAACAGTATTCACCATAGAGGCATGTAGAAAATGCAAAGAAATGGAAGACCAGAAAAAGCTAGGAGGGGTGGTGATGGTGGAAGAAGAACCAACTGTAATAACAGAAATCAACACTACGCGCTTAATCTGTTCTCCTAATTTATTTTTATTATTTATTTTATTTGTTTAAATTAACATTTTTTTTATTCTTTTATTTTTAAATAAAATTGAAGAAAAAATATAAAATCTCTATTGATATATTATTCCCTTTATATTTAAATGACACTGTGATTTATACCCCACACAGCCAGATTCGTAAGAATAGTTATTTCAATCAGTTTAATATATTCTATTAATATTGGATTGGTAATTAATTAATTATAGTTGGTAGTCACGCTTTTTATTTTAAAATTTATTTTTTTAGCATAAAAGGTACACAAAACGAAATGAGTAAAAAAAACATATCAAAATGTTTTTTTTTTACGTGTAATGAAAAATATGACTAAAAAATTTGAAAGAAAAGCTAAAATTCAGATATATCGTGTAAGGCAATTAATTTAGCTCAAACTTGATATAGTCAAATTTCTAGCAAAATGAGATTCTAGTACAATATTGAACAAAAGGTCGAGCATGACCGGATCCGGATGTATGCCCAGTTTCAACATCTTTTCAAAACGATAGAGATGTATATCAAAAGGCAAACCTCGATTATGGCATTATCGTGCTGCAATCAAAGATCACCAACGGAAGAAAAATGCATAACATGATTATCGATGTCGATGATTTGGAATGAACATTGGTGGTTACTTAGGTCGCAAATTTTAATTACTGTATTATTTTTCCTTTGCAGCCTCTACCATCAACTTATAGAGTGCAAATCCCCCTTGGTGACATCCAGGCATTTTAAATGCAATGTCCTCCAAATTACTCTGACGATAATAATAACAAATTAACAATCATCTATATATCAAGCAAAATAGGCATTTCATTATTCGGAAGAAAATACTCACCACCGACATAGTATAAAGTCCGGTTGATTCGTAGCCGTCTTGGGCGCTGCTATACAGATGTTTGATCTCCTCAGACCGAAGACCACATTTGATGACGAAGAAAGCTGTTGGTCTAACGTTCAACACTCTTTCCGATATGCCAATAAACACGGGCTTGTCCTGCATTATACACAAAACGCTATCAAACAATTTCCTGACAAAAGAAAGATCCATAGGGAAATTCATCAACCGGACCACACTTACAAGGCTAGTAGCAGGAACTCCAATTTCTTCAACTACTTCACGGATAATGCTATCGAACATTTCCTCAGAAACCTTTATGTTGATCCTCTGATTGTTGCTTAATTCTTCATCAGAGAAATGGGATATTATGCCAACTTCTTGGGGCTGTAACCTCGTTTTATATCAGAAAAAAGTTACCACCTTTTATCAGAAATAAAGAGGGTATATACGTAAATAGTACCTCTGGATGGCCTCCGGGAAAAACAAAGTGTCCAGGAAACTCGCCGACATTGGTACTTCTTTGCAGCACAACAACATCTCCATCAGATGTCTCTACGATCGCACCATTGCCAAGAGGATTAGATGTATGTCGACACCTTCTCTGATCATCTGAAAAAATGTTGTTGCATATCAAATTGTGCACTTTAAATGTAAGATATCAAAATCGTCATATTATTCTGCAATGTCTATACGATTGCACCATTGCCAAGTATATTCTGCCCGATTAAAATTTAAAGTTGCAACGTATTACTGTTATAGACTGCTTTTTGATCACGAGTCGTGTTTACCTTCATCAGATGGTAAAAGAAAAGCTTCCCACAAAGGATTCAAGTTTGTTCCCACAAATGTCCTGAGCAAATGTTGCCACGATGTAAACATCATTATTATCGAATTTTGAGTTGAAAAATGTGAAGATTGTTTTGCACTTATTATTGAACCTTTGACATATACCCGTAATAGAATTTGTACGCATTAGATAGACTTTGATGTCTCAATCTCTTACCTAATAACATGGTCGTAGTAGAAAAAACACGATTAACACGGATTGGGGAGAACAGAGAAGAACCTGTAATCCGTCAAGCCAAGGTGAAGACAAACGTTAGTCCTCCCAGAGGAATCAACTCCCTCACGCATAGAGTGCCCCCCGTACTGTAGATTCATCGATTCAACAAAATTAATCATTTGAGCCAAACAGTCTTTATTAATTAATCAATCATACCCTGAATTTGAGTCCATTGAACAAAGATGGGTTTTCCTGAACTCTCCTATCCCATATCTGTACAATTGAATCCCAATAGTAGAAATCAACAACACTAAAAAAAATAAAAAAAATAAAAAACAATAAATCATCCATAAAAATGGTAGACCTCTGAGATTGAATTTTCGAAGCTGGTGTCCGGATGGGGAATCCGATCGTATTTCCGATCAAACGTCGCCGAAACCTGCTATAGGAAGAAAGGAGGATCAATCGCCATTACGGAAAAGCTGCAGACGCATAACGATGAAATTAAACCCTAGATATTTAATCGAAAGTACCTCGGGAGGAGATAGACCTGAAGGACATCGGAGAACAAGTTTGAATGCGGGTAGATCGTCGCGGCCGCCGATATCGGAAGTTCGCCCCTCCGTCGTCTCCATCGTCGCAAAATCACAATAACAGGATACGTAATCCCAAATCAAATTATTTTTCATTGTTTTAAACCTCTGTTCTTTTGGACTGAAACTAACTGAATTGAATGGATCTGAACTGAATTGAAATTAAGTTCAAAATAAGAAACTTAAAATAATGAAAAACTAAAATTAGTATTGTTAAAATTTCAATATTTTGTATATTATATACAATTTTATTAAATTTCTTATTTTTTTATTAGGTTAATAAAATTAAAAAATGATTTACATTCTATAACTTTTATGGTTTATCGATAAATTCAAATAAATTGTTCGTATTGTTTCTTTAATTTTGATGCAAAATTTATTTTACGTTGTAGGTAAATACTATTTGGTAGACTCTGGATATCTTAATACTCTTGAATATTTGTCTCCTATTTGCGATCCCAACGTCAGATATCATAATTCGGAATATAAGCATGGACCACCTAGAGGAATTTCAGAACATTTCAATTACCGACATTCTTCATTAAGAATGAAAGTTGAATGTGCTTTTGGTCAGTTGAAAAAAAGGTGAAAGGTGTTGAAAATTATGCCTCAAATATCACAAATGTATCAAATGTCAATTATTGTTTCTTGTTTCACACTTCATAATTTCATACGAATGTACGAGAGTGGTATTCCAATTGTACATCATGATGTTGCCAGTAGGAGAACAAATACAAACTTAGATGATAAAAATTGAATGAAGCTTATGTCTAAGGTAAGGATGGATATAGCAGAAGCTATTTAGAAAGATAACAACACCGAAGAGCATGAAGATGGAGTACAACAAAATGATAAGAAGGTAGATCATATTGAAGTAGATTGACCGATTATTTAAATTTTGTAATTTTTGTGATTTTTTTCAATATTACAAACATTTAATATTTATTTACATTAATTTTTATTAATTATTATTATTATTATTATTTTTTTTATTATTATAATTATCATTATTATTGTTGTTGTTGTTGTTATTATTATTATTATTAATAATCGAACTGAAACTGAATTGAATTGAACTGAACTGAACTGAACTGAATGGACCTGAACTGAACTGAACTGAACTGAACTGAATAGATCTGAACTGAACTGAACTGAACTGAAATAAACTGAAATTAAGTCGAAAAAAACAGGGCCTTAATTTTACTGTAACATAAATTATTTTCGTAATTTTATTTAGTGATGTTGTATGAATATTAATTACCCATTAATTTATACTTAAATATTTATAATAATTTAAAATGTTATTTATATTTTATTTTAGTATTTTTTTTCATAATTTTTGTACACTATTTATCATATGTATTGAACAGACGAAAAAAATCAACGTTGATCACATGTGACTATTTATCATATGTATTGAACGGACGAAAAAAGTCAAAATTGATCACATGTGACTATTGCTTTGGGTGGGAGGGAGGAACTTTTAATTTTTATTATTAAATTATTACAAAATTTAATTTAATTTAAATGACAAAAAAGGCAATTAGGATTTTAAGACACCTAAAAACCGTAAATACCTCATTAACCCTCTCTCCAAATTCATCCACTTCCGATTCCACAAAATGTAATCGACGCTGATTCGTACTGGGCCTTGTGGCCACATTAGGCAAAGTTATCAAAGTGGTAGACCTCTTTATTAACTAGTAAGATTTTTCGTCATTTTCCAATGTTAAACTTAGTGGGTGTATTCAACTGAGATTTTTTTGATGGATTTTTTTGGATTTTTAAAAGTTCGTGAATTTTTATGGATTTTCTAAATCCACAGAGTCTAAATAGAGTTTGACTAACTTTTTTACATTGATTTTGATGGATTTTCATAAACTTTAAATATAATTTTTTAAATTGTTTTACTTGAATTTTTATAAACTTTTATATATAAAAAAATCTTAATTATTTTAAAAAATCCAAATGATTCAAAAATAAATAAATATTATTATTTATCAAAAAATACATTTGTTCAAAAATAAATAAATATTACTATTATTTATCAAAAAATGCATTTGTTCAAAAATAAATAAATATTATTATTCATCATTATTATTTTATCTTCATTTATATTATTGTAATGCATGAGCCTCATTTCCCACATAGCACAATACTCGATTTTCAATCTCCATGAAGGTGTATTCGATTAGAATTTTATAGGATTTTTTTATTTTGAACATCTATAGATTTTAGGGAGAGTTTGACCGATTTTATTATTGATTTTATATTGATTTTCATAGATTTTAAAGAATTGTAAAATATATATAATTTACGTAAACTTTCATAAATATCAACTATATCCAAATGTATATGAACATACTTTTATATAAAAAAAATAAAATTTTAAAAAACAAAAAATAATTTATTGTTCTAATTATTCTAATTTTTATTTTCATCACAAAGTAATTTATTATTAATATCATGTATAAATATTATTTTTAACGAAAATAAGATAAGATCAATTTTCTCAAATAAAAATTTGAATAGAGTGATTTCTGTAACTATTGTCAAATGACTAATAATTGTTTTATTTTTATTTTTTGTATTTGAGTTTTTGTGTCGTAAAGAAGTCTATTGAAATCTCTCATAATTATGAGAGATTTTGAAAAGTCAAATTTAGTTATATTTTGTAAAGAGAATCCATCAAAATTCATAAACTTTTAAAATCCATTATAATCAATGGACTTTTGAATACCTACAAATTTTTAAAAACTTTTTAAAATCCTAATTGAATACCTCCGGATTTTAATAGAATTTTAAAAATCCGAATTAAATACACCTAGACTTTAAAAGTCCATTAAAATCCTATAAACTCTTAATTGAATACATCCCTTAAGTTTTTAATCAACAGTCATAATTAAATTTAATTTGAACTTGCATGTACCATAAAATATGACTTAATTAAATAGTTAAAAATAAATTGCTACCATCTCTCCATTAATTAATTTATAGTAGGATATATGTCTATATATAATCTATCATTTATGTAGTAATTTATAATATATTAAAACAAGTACATTTGATAGATACCTGAACCAATCACAATTTTTCATTTGAATTTTCGTTTACACTCTATATAAATTAAATTAAATAATAGATAATAACTAATTAATTAATAGTATCAACTTATTTAATTTGGGTTCAATACTAAAAAATTAAATGAGCAAAACACATTTAGTTTTTATTGTTTTAAGGGTAATTTTTTATAAAGAAATTTTTTTAAAGTTTAGTTAAAATTAAATAATAAAAATAAAAATAAATAAGCATTAAATTATTAAATTATAAGCGAAAATTTATGGAGTATATGTTAAAATAATATAAACTATTCTACCATTTTTCCTAAATTATTTTTGTTTTAAATAAAGTTTTATGCATCACGAAGTTCGAATTGATTTAAACTATATGGTTTTCTAGAAATTAAACCTAAGGGATGGAAGGGGCAAAATGCAATTTTTTTTTTCACAATTTTAACCATAAATGAGAGTATATTTAAACTAATTATAAAGAGGCCTTCTTTGAGAATTGGTCATTTTCGTGGTTAAAGTTCAAATCAAACTAAAATTATTACTCCCGTATCTTTTAATTGAGTTAGCCAAACACAAAGTCACAAATTAAACCAATTCTTGGTAGTAAACTCAAATAAATCATTGAAAAAAATAATTACACTTTAACAAGACTTTTAATTGGTTAAATTTTATTATATATATTCTCATATTTTGAACAAGAATATATCAATTTAATTGAGTATAAAAATAATTTATATTATAATTAATTATATAAATTAATTTAAAAATATATACTGAGTATAATCATAATATCATCTATATATTCATACAATTCAATTATCAAAATTACAGTAGTACATTAGAATTTAAATTACTTAAACTATAATTTATTTCAATACTATTTTTATAATTTACCCATTAAATTGTAAATATTTTGATTTAAATTATTTTATACTATAAATATTAATTTATAAATATATGAATGATATTAATCAGTAATCAAGTTATATATATATAAGTAAATAAATAAATAAATAAATTATGGATTTCAGTTCTTTAATAGTATATTATACTCTGTACAAAAGATAATAAAATTATAATATTGATATACTGTATGTTTATTTATCGATCTTCATCGCAATAACATAAGAAATGTACAAAAGATAATAAAATTATAATATTGATATATATATATATATATGTTTATTTATCGATCTTCATCGCAATAACATAAGAAAGGATTATGATTTAGCAATTCTCGCAATGACACTTGAACATGCCAATTTTAGGCGTTGGCTTGAGTTCGCCGGTCTTGTTTGTCTTACTCTTGCAGGCAGCTACACACTTAGCAGTATTATCAGAAGCATTACCCCTGTATCCCAAATCATCAATCGGCTGGGCGCATGTTTTCCCACCTACCACCGTCGTAGATCCTGTCACACCGATCGATATATGAGAAAATCGTCGACTAATGAAAACAAATACAAATAATAAAGAATTGAATTTCGTGTGCAGTGTGTGTATATATATTACTACGTCTTTTCGTTCAAACTATATATATATATGCAATGATTGATCAGCGTGTAGATTAAAAAAAATTATTTTATAATCAAAAAATGAAAGTAAAGATAAATATTTGGGATTGAAATAGTAAGCTATTACAAAATAAAATTAATTAATTTAAATCACAACAAAACTCACTCTTTGCAAAAACGATCATTACAACGACGACAAAGACAAGTACGAAAGTCCTCATGAATATTGCCCAACTGAAAACTTATTTGTATGAATTATTAATTTTGGGTTGTGAAACGTTTCATTTCGAAACTTCTATTTATAAGCAATGGTATTTTGGAATCATTACGATTCAATATACATATCAAAAAGGTAATTTAGTTTAAATGAGAAAAAAATACCCTTAGCAAACACGAGCATTCCTAGGTCGACAAAGACAGTTGCAAAAGTCATCATGTATTGACCATTTTTTTTTGTATTATTATCTAGATCGATTGAAATAATTGAATCTTGTAGGTTGTGAAAACTAAAACGAGGTATTATTATGTGTTCCCTGACCCGGTATACCATCGGCTCAATGACGCGGTGAGCCAAACTTATAAAAAGTTGACACGTGGCCTTTTACTTGTCCCAAAAAATGAGCATCACAAATTACTAGGGCTGTGTGCGGGCAGGGCCGGGCCAACTTTTTAGGGCCCGGCCCAAAGCCCAATTTTGTCAGTCGGTTCCGGCTCGAGTTTTTTTGAAATGAATGCCCGACTTGAGATCGAGCCCAGCGGTCCGGATCGGGCTTTCGGGTTTTCGGACTTTTCGGCCCCAATTTTTTTAATTTTAAAAAATTATTTAATCACTACCAATGAGATGCACGTGATTTATTTGTTTAAAATAATCTAAAATTTTATATAATCTTATTTAACCAAAAATTTATTAATAGACTAAGAAATTATTTTATTTAATAATCGAACTCTCACTTAAATTTGTAAGCTCTTATTAATCTCATTATTAATCGTTATCTCAATTATTAAATTTTTATTATTTTCAAAGATTACGCTTATTTAATGTAATTTATAGTATGTAAGCTTCTGGGGCATAACCAGTGGTAAAGTCATGTTGGTTTAATTCCCCGGCAACGCAGAGTTCGAATCTCGGATATGACAAATTTTCATTTAAATATTATGAAGTTAGTACTGGGATGAGACTTATTGGCTCTCTCCCACATGTGTTTGTTACTCGAACACATCCCTCGATTTATATCATACCCATTGAGGAGCCTCTGATCTGGTGGGAGAGGAGTTTCTCATCTCTGCATTCCGTTTCTCGTCTCTGCATTCTTCAAGTGTCAAACGGATCCTCCAGCAAATACCTAAAACCGGTGGAGGAAAAATCAAAATTAATGGAAAATAAAAATTATAAAGCTAGAATATAAATAAAAATATAAAAATAAAACTAAATTTACTTGGTGAACATGAAGGGGATGAAATGACACAAATACAATTATATTAATATAAAATACTTTAACCTGCAAAACAAATTTTACAGAAATGAATTAAAGATAAACTAAAATTAAAAAAAAATCTAGTCGAACATAATTAATACCTCGACAATTTGATTCTGGAATCTGCGAAAAAATCATAATTAATACATAAAATTGAAAAAATCAAGGAAAAAAAATGAATGAATAGAAGAACGTATACATGTAAATCGATTCAATGTTCAGATAAATCAAAATTTACGTTAAGAGAAAATAATATAACTAAAAAGTTTAATCATTTTTTTTAACTACGGTGAATTAGAAAATAAGAAAAAATCAATTTTCATGAGATACGATTAATTGGAATTAAATTAATATTAATAAAATAAAAAAAGAATTTTGAGAAAGAGAAATAAAAACGTATATATTTAAGATGATGATTAATTACTATTACCAAAAATATATAATTTCAAATTACTATTTAGAATTTATATATAATTTAAATACGCTTAATAATATTATTATTTAGAATTTATAATTTTTTATTTATAATTTAGAGCGTGAACACAAAATTATTATTGATTATTAAAAATAATTTTTTATTAATTTTTTAATAATTTTTTTTAATAATACTATTGTATAAATATTTATAATTTATTTTTTAAAATTGAATAATTAATTAAAAAATTATATAAAAATATATAATATTTATTAAAAAATTATATAAAAAATAAGAAAACGGGTCGGTTCGAACTTTCGGTTCCAATTTGTTTTGGGACCGGGCCCAGGCCGACTTTTTATTTTTCGGTCTAGGCCCTTGGCGGGCCGATTCCAAAAAAAATTGGACTCAGCCCGCGATGGGGTTTTTTGGAGTTTTCAATCCGAGTTTTTGAGTTTTCGGGCCTAAACGTCCACCCCTACGAATTACAATAACAAAAAATTGTTTGCCAAAACACTCATGAAATTGTCCATTGTTTTTTTATTGAAAAATATATTTCACCCATTATAAAATGTCAAATCTTTCAACTTCTCTAACAATTCGAACTTTTATATGAAGCGAGTTCTAACATTGTATCAGAGCTCTCGGCTATGCCGAAGTCCTGGGTTTGACTTCCGTCAAAGAAGATTTCACCCGTGTTAATTATTCACTTATGTTGGGCTTCCTCAAAGAGGTTGAAGGTTACTCTGGCGATGTCCTGACTTCGACTCCCGCCATAAGCGAGAAAGAATATTGAAGAATATATTCGACCTACTATAAATGTCAAGTCTCCCTACTTCGACTCCCGCCAGAGACGATTCCATCCGTGTTAATTATCCAATTGTTGGGCTTCAATTACTAAATAGATTGAAATTGACCCACAAGTGAGGGACAATATTGAAAAATATATTCGAACCACTATAAATGTCAAGTCGTTCAATCTCTTCAAATTAGGCCAATCAAGTAAACCACACAAAGTCAGTGTGACAAGCTCAACCAAAAAAGTGTTGACAGATTGTTAGAACACGCTCTTTTCTTCCACCATATAAACATTTGTAACTATATATATAAACACACGGTATATATATATATATATATATATATATATATATATATATATATATATATATATATATTAATTATATATAAAGTAAAATCTTTATAAATTAATACTCCATCATTTTTGTTTTTACTCGTCATTTTAAATTTTAAATTATTGGTTTTGAATTGTAGTTTTGATATCACATTCCATAACTGCCCTCATTCATGCTATTATAACTAAATATGATTACTTACAATGTTAAACACATTTATAAAAAAACATTTAAGGATAAATCATAAATCAATGGAAATGATGTTTGAGTTTTTATTTTTTTATGAGAGAAATAAAATGTATACATAATTTAAAAATATTTAAATGCAAACCTCGATTTTTTTTTTTCAATTTAAACCACAAGATAGAGTATAATATTTAAACATATAAAGAAGCCTAAAATTTTCAATTTGTAAATTCCTAACTTTCAAGTCAAACTAAATTATCTTTTGATTTAATTAACCGAACACCAAATATTGTTTCTTTTGATAAATTAAACCAGTCTTGGTTGTAAAGTAAAATAAGTTATTGAAAAGAAAAGAAAAAATCACACTTTAACAAGACTTAATTGGTTAAGTTATTATTAAATATATTATTATTAATTCCCAAGTCTATTAATTTGGTTAAATATAAGTTATAGTAAAAAAATAATTTTACTATATTTTTAACAAGTCTATGAATTTTTATAGTTTGTAAATAATTTTAAAATATATTTTTATATTAATTTATATGAATTTCTATAAATTTCGATACATATTCAAATTTCGAATTGTTGAAAATAAATTGAATAAATTGGTTCAAGAAAATTTTAATTTTAATATTTGACCTGATTTCAGTTTTGAACTAGTAAATTTAGATGTAGACGATAGTCGATATATATATATATATATATATATATGCGACCATGATTGGGTAGCCGAAAGACTAAAAACAACCCGAAGACTAAAAAAAACACTTTTACCGAAAACTAAAAAAAAAAACACTTTCATCAATTCCAAATGGGAGTAATTAAAATAGGACTGTATTTTTATTTTAAATTAAACTAAAAATACTTATTAGATAAACTATTTATGATGTCACGAATTTATTCAATACATAACTAATCATGTTTAGCTTTAAATAAATAATTTATGATGTCACGATTTATACGATACATAAGTAAGTAGCGATGACGCAATAAATTAGTATATGACGGTGGTAGTATTTTTTTCCAAAAAATGTAAATCAAGTTTTTTAGACTTTTACTATTTGGGTCAAAATAGTAGAAGTCTAAATAACTTGATTTAAATTGTTTGAAAAAAAACATACTACCATTGTCATATACCAATTTATTGTGTAATCGATACTTACTTACGTATTGAATAAATCGTGACATCATAAATCGTTTGTGTAAAACGAATCATGATTAGTTTATTACGTACTAGATAGATTTTTAGTTTAATTTTTCAAAAAAAAAGTACATTATTTACTCTTATTTTAATTAATCATTCAAATTAGTTAATTATATGTTAATTTAATTAGTATTTTTAAATAAATTAAATTATAAAAAAAGATTAAATTAAAAAAACACATTTACTATTGAAGAAAGCTCATTAAATAATAAAAAAAAATTACATTTTTGTTATATATATTTATAGACTTTAAACCAAAATGGGAAATCTATATATAACTCTAACAATTAAATCAATCAGTAAAAAAATTCAAAATTCAAAATGGATTTGAAAGATGAAATTTTTTGGAAATGGAAAACTTAATAACTATATTAAACATAATTCAACTCAAGATACTCAATTTATAATTTAATTAGTCAATATATTATTGTAAAATTGGGACTTTCCGATTAGCAAGGACAAAACCTATGAGTCATGACCAAAAACAAATAACATCTACACACCATACCAGTTAAGCTAAGAAGCACATATAATTGAATATATAAAAGCTATTGTTTACATTAAAATTACGAGTATGTATATCATGCAAGCATATGCACGGTGCATCGTGCGTTCGGCCCATCAAATTATACCAGCCCATTAATACCTGGTTCAATATATATATTTGTTTGTTGACAACAAGCCGCCGAAGTCAAAACCCTAATCACAAATGAAGATTTTTCTTTTATTGTTAACAAAATATCAATAATTTCTCTAATTAATCGGTTGTTCCATGTCGTTGTGGTAACTCGTCGTCCGTATTCTACCGTAGCTGCCGTGATTGTCCAACGTTGTGGGCGTCTTAGTTTTTCTACGACGACGCGATTTGACAAATTTCAAACAGGTATCATGAATTGGATTTAAATCTTGACCAAATTTTGATGGGAAATCGATTTTCCACGAGGTCGCGTGCATATGAATCTACGAATAGGGATCCAGATCCATCTTGACAAAATTCCATGGTGGAATTTTTGATGAGTTTATTTATTTTGTTATTGAAATTAATGTAATTGGTTTGTTTAATATTTGGAATACGATTGTTATTGTATATTATTTTGCTGATATATATTACATGTTTTTAAGTATAATATTCATTGGCTCAACGACATATATTCATAATTTATTACTAAAAAATCCATTGATGTTTTTAAGTATAATAATATTCATTGGCTCAACAACATATATTCACAATTTATCACTAAAATATTCATTTAGAAATATATCACTTTAAAAAAACTAAATAATTTTGTTGAATTTTCTTTTAATTAAAGTAAAATCATCATCACACAGATATAAAATATTCATCACATATTATGGAAATATTCATCACATATAAAATATTCATCACATTTTATTAAAAAAATTGCAATGAATATTTATGCTTTAATAGATGAATATTATATTATATACAAATGCATATTTTCAATCGTGAGAAATTTATATTACTAGTTTAAAAATTATGTTTATTCTAATTGTTAAATAATTATGTTAATTTATGATATTATATTTTTGTGAGAATTAAAATATACTAAAAGAGCGAAGAAAAAAGATAAAAAAAAGAGAGAAGAAGAGAGAAAAAAAATTTGTGTCAAATAAGAAATTAAGTTAAAAATTAATTTATATACTGATTACCAGTTGTACCATTCTCATTGTGCATATGGTTGTATGATATAAATTGCCTAAAATTACCCATTTAAAAAAACAATGACTATTGTTTAAATATTACTTAATTTATATATTTTTTATTTATAGTACAATTAATAATTTTGCTATATATAAAATGTTATTTACAAATGAAATCATTATAGCTCAATTCACATACTCCTATTTTGTATATATAATACAATTAATAATTTTGATATTTTTTACAATTATTATAAATCATTTACAATTATTTTCTAAAAAATTAAATATATTTAAAATTATTTTCTATAATTATTTTTCTTTTAATTAAAATTTCTATTTAAAATATAATTACATAATATATATGATATGAATAATTTTAAAATAATATTAATTCTAATGAAATTATTATCAACTATTCTTTTATAAATGTAAAACTATCATACGACTCCTTGATTCTCAGACGATTTCTATCATATGGGAGATGATACACTCGTTACGATTCCCTAATTCTTTTTGGGCACGGACACTGAAGAGAGTATGACATATAGCCTGATGATTGTATTTATATTGTTGGGTGTTATATGTTAGTTTGGCGGATTCGAGAGTTAGTCTGTTAGCTCTGTGATGCGGTAAGATGTTTTCATATGCGTTATACTGTATCATACTCTTTTTTTTCTATATAATTGACCTTTACCAAAAAAATATAAAACTATTATAATACAATTAATATTTGGTGTAATTATGTACTTAAATATATAATATGTAAAAGAATTTAATTTGTAACTTATCTATGTAGTTTAGTTGGTGTTCTAGGTTATGAAGAATTTTTTTCCACGTAAGCATTTGTCTGGTCGAAATTGAATTTTTCGATGAAAAATGATTAAATTAACGCAATTTCCGAAATATATGAGATTATATCGAAAAAGTGTGACTATTTATAACTAAACTGAGTATGACCAATTTGTATGGGACCAAACAAATATTTCTTGCTACTTCGAACATTGTCATTTTGTCAACACAAGAATTATAGAAAAAATAATATTGGTCTACACTAATTTTAAAAGTATTCTTTGAAATTAGAAATTTTTTTAATTGTACTTTAATTTGTTAATTTATATTTCACTACACCTTATAAATACACTTTTAAATTAAAGAATTTTTGTTTTTACTTTTTTTATTAATCAAGGTATTATTAATTTTATAATTATAAGAAATTGTAGATTTTGAAAGGATTAATTACTATAAGGGTTAATTAAATTTTGTAAGTTGATGTATAAGTAATTTTACACTTTCCTATCTCGTCGAAAATTTATATTTTGTATTGGAAAATATATTATTGGAGAATATATATTCGACTCATTAATATAATTGTAAAGAAGTCCAATTTCTTTACCAGTTCGAGCTTTTAGATGAAGCGGTTTTAACATGGTATCAGAGCCTTGGGATAACCCGAGGTCCTGGGTTCGACTACCGCCAGTGACAACTCCACCCGAGTTAATTATCCACTTGTTAGACCTCCCCAAAAAGGTTGAAATCGACCCACAACTGAAGGGGTTATTGAAAATATACTCGATCATTAATATTCGACCTTTTAGATGAAACGGTTTCTAACATTTTGTGTTGCACAATATAAAATAAAAGGTATAATAGATATTGCTAGCTACTAAAAAAATCCTTGAAAAACTAATATTTCATTTGTCCCATTGATACGAACCTCGTCGGGGATAGAAAGATAGAAGATGAACGATTAACGAAAAGATAAAAGATACCGATGGAAAGGTCCCAAAACCTCTGGATCGACTCACGAAATGATTTAGATTCGAAGATCTAAACCCCAACGCGTAGTTGTCGCAGCAACTCGGGGATGTTGAAGACACACGAACGAAGGGTGGATCGCTTCGTTGATTCGTCGGTTGAACTCTTTTGGTAGTCGGGTAGAATTCGAACCCCAGAGAGAATTTTAATAAACTCACAAAATAATAATTCCAATAATCAATTCATGGTTTTTCTAAAATAATGAAAAGCAAAACCTTTATGTAGGCATAACAAAAAGCATAAAAGAAAAGGAAATAAACAAAGAATTCACGCGGAGACCTAATTTCCGCCGCCCACTTTTGGGACTTGTCGTCCGACAGGAAATTCTGTCAGCCGACAAACCTCCGTCGCTCGCAGGCTCAACCTGTCGCCCGACGGGTTTTTGCTGTCGCCCGACATCCAAATGTCGCCCGACGGTCTCGTAGTGCAAATTCTCTGTCGCCCGACAATCAGATTTCGCCCGACGTTGCCGTAGTGTAAATTCTCTGTCGGCCGACGGTAGTGCACTTTCGCCCAAAAAGTCCAAAAATCGCCCATTTTCAGTTCAAAGCTTCGGGACACCTTCTCGACACTTTCCCGACTCCCATTTCGATGCTCTCTTCGTCGTTCCGGATCTTGGGTTGCATCATTCCCCTCCTCTTCAAGAGGATTTGTCCTCAAATCCACGTCGATGCCAGGCTCGAACACCACTCTCACGAACAGACTCGGAACCACGTCAGTCGGATGCTCAGTCACTTGCTTGGCCATCTTGACGACACCAGTTTCTTTCATCCACTCCAGCCGACACGGCTCTGGGTGCTTCACCAAAGGTAACTCCAGTCGTGGAACTACGGTTACACTAACCTCGTCCGGACCACTCCTTGTGTGACGTAGATTCTCTCTTTGCTCCCTATCATCGGGCTGAGTCAGATCAACAACAACTCCGCTAGTAATAGAAAGCTGACAATCAGGTGCTAGAATCTCCTCCTCCTTCTCGGACTCCACCAAAGTCGAATCTTCCTCGGAATACACCAAAACCGACTCTTCTTCGGACTCCACCAAAGCCAACGGTTCTGGCTTTTCGCCCTTATCAACAGTCTTCACCTGTTCGTCATTTGGCATCAGATGAATCAAGGCCTCTAACAGACACCCCACCTTGCTCCACCTCTCATCGACCTCAAGCATCCTGCAAAAATTGTTAGAAGCAACAAGATAAAGAATTCTCACACCTCACAACCCTCGTGTTTTCACTCAAGTCGGAAGGTCACTCAATGCTCGTGCTTCTCTCCTCTCTCTCTCAAGAATCGAACTTTCCCAATCTACCAGTCGAATTCAACTCCAACAAAATTCACGAATGAACGGCATATGTTAAATTGCTGAACGAACGATGAACAGCAAGAAAAGAATAATCAAGAACAAATTAAATTAATTTTTTTTTAATAATTACTGTTCATGAACAGTAATTTTCGAAAATAAAAATAATAAAAAATATATAATTTTTTTTTAATCAAGGAAGAAGAAGAAAAGAATAAGAAGAAACGAGAAAGAAAAACGAGGTTACGTAATCGAAAAATGAACCCTAACCTGGGCTCTGATACCAAATGATACGAACCCTAGCTCTGATACCAAATGATACGAACCTCGTCGGGGATAGAAAGATAGAAGATGAACGATTAACGAAAAGATAAAAGATACCGATGGAAAAGTCCCAAAACCTCTGGATCGACCCACGAAATGATTTAGATTCGAAGATCTAAACCCCAACGCGTAGTTGTCGCAACAACTCGGGGATGTTGAAGACACACGAACGAAGGGTGAATCGCTTCGTTGATTCGTCGGTTGAACTCTTTTGGTAGTCGGGTAGAATTCAAACTCCAGAGATAATTTTAATAAACTCACAAAATAATAATTTCAATAATCAATTCATGGTTTTTCTAAAATAATGAAAAGCAAAATCTTTATGTAAGCATAACAAAAAGCATAAAAGAAAAGGAAATAAACAAAGAATTCACGCGGAGACCTAATTTCCGCCGCCCACTTTTGGGACTTGTCGTCCGACAGGAAATTCTGTCAGCCGACAAACCTCCGTCGCTCGCAGGCTCAACCTGTCGCCCGACGGGTTTTTGCTGTCGCCCGACATCCAAATGTCGCCCGACGGTCTCGTAGTGCAAATTCTCTGTCGCCCGACAATCAGATTTCGCCCGACGTTGCCGTAGTGTAAATTCTCTGTCGGCCGACGGTAGTGCACTTTCGCCCAAAAAGTCCAAAAATCGCCCATTTTCAGTTCAAAGCTTCGGGACACCTTCTCGACACTTTCCCGACTCCCATTTCGATGCTCTCTTCGTCGTTCCGGATCTTGGGTTGCATCATTCCCCTCCTCTTCAAGAGGATTTGTCCTCAAATCCACGTCGATGCCAGGCTCGAACACCACTCTCACGAACAGACTCGGAACCACGTCAGTCGGATGCTCAGTCACTTGCTTGGCCATCTTGACGACACCAGTTTCTTTCATCCACTCCAGCCGACACGGCTCTGGGTGCTTCACCAAAGGTAACTCCAGTCGTGGAACTACGGTTACACTAACCTCGTCCGGACCACTCCTTGTGTGACGTAGATTCTCTCTTTGCTCCCTATCATCGGGCTGAGTCAGATCAACAACAACTCCGCTAGTAATAGAAAGCTGACAATCAGGTGCTAGAATCTCCTCCTCCTTCTCGGACTCCACCAAAGTCGAATCTTCCTCGGAATACACCAAAACCGACTCTTCTTCGGACTCCACCAAAGCCAACGGTTCTGGCTTTTCGCCCTTATCAACAGTCTTCACCTGTTCGTCATTTGGCATCAGATGAATCAAGGCCTCTAACAGACACCCCACCTTGCTCCACCTCTCATCGACCTCAAGCATCCTGCAAAAATTGTTAGAAGCAACAAGATAAAGAATTCTCACACCTCACAACCCTCGTGTTTTCACTCAAGTCGGAAGGTCACTCAATGCTCGTGCTTCTCTCCTCTCTCTCTCAAGAATCGAACTTTCCCAATCTACCAGTCGAATTCAACTCCAACAAAATTCACGAATGAACGGCATATGTTAAATTGCTGAACGAACGATGAACAGCAAGAAAAGAATAATCGAGAACAAATTAAATTAATTTTTTTTTAATAATTACTGTTCATGAACAGTAATTTTCGAAAATAAAAATAATAAAAAATATATAATTTTTTTTTAATCAAGGAAGAAGAAGAAAAGAATAAGAAGAAACGAGAAAGAAAAACGAGGTTACGTAATCGAAAAATGAACCCTAACCTGGGCTCTGATACCAAATGATACGAACCCTAGCTCTGATACCAAATGATACGAACCTCGTCGGGGATAGAAAGATAGAAGATGAACGATTAACGAAAAGATAAAAGATACCGATGGAAAAGTCCCAAAACCTCTGGATCGACCCACGAAATGATTTAGATTCGAAGATCTAAACCCCAACGCGTAGTTGTCGCAACAACTCGGGGATGTTGAAGACACACGAACGAAGGGTGAATCGCTTCGTTGATTCGTCGGTTGAACTCTTTTGGTAGTCGGGTAGAATTCAAACTCCAGAGATAATTTTAATAAACTCACAAAATAATAATTTCAATAATCAATTCATGGTTTTTCTAAAATAATGAAAAGCAAAATCTTTATGTAAGCATAACAAAAAGCATAAAAGAAAAGGAAATAAACAAAGAATTCACGCGGAGACCTAATTTCCGCCGCCCACTTTTGGGACTTGTCGTCCGACAGGAAATTCTGTCAGCCGACAAACCTCCGTCGCTCGCAGGCTCAACCTGTCGCCCGACGGGTTTTTGCTGTCGCCCGACATCCAAATGTCGCCCGACGGTCTCGTAGTGCAAATTCTCTGTCGCCCGACAATCAGATTTCGCCCGACGTTGCCGTAGTGTAAATTCTCTGTCGGCCGACGGTAGTGCACTTTCGCCCAAAAAGTCCAAAAATCGCCCATTTTCAGTTCAAAGCTTCGGGACACCTTCTCGACACTTTCCCGACTCCCATTTCGATGCTCTCTTCGTCGTTCCGGATCTTGGGTTGCATCATTCCCCTCCTCTTCAAGAGGATTTGTCCTCAAATCCACGTCGATGCCAGGCTCGAACACCACTCTCACGAACAGACTCGGAACCACGTCAGTCGGATGCTCAGTCACTTGCTTGGCCATCTTGACGACACCAGTTTCTTTCATCCACTCCAGCCGACACGGCTCTGGGTGCTTCACCAAAGGTAACTCCAGTCGTGGAACTACGGTTACACTAACCTCGTCCGGACCACTCCTTGTGTGACGTAGATTCTCTCTTTGCTCCCTATCATCGGGCTGAGTCAGATCAACAACAACTCCGCTAGTAATAGAAAGCTGACAATCAGGTGCTAGAATCTCCTCCTCCTTCTCGGACTCCACCAAAGTCGAATCTTCCTCGGAATACACCAAAACCGACTCTTCTTCGGACTCCACCAAAGCCAACGGTTCTGGCTTTTCGCCCTTATCAACAGTCTTCACCTGTTCGTCATTTGGCATCAGATGAATCAAGGCCTCTAACAGACACCCCACCTTGCTCCACCTCTCATCGACCTCAAGCATCCTGCAAAAATTGTTAGAAGCAACAAGATAAAGAATTCTCACACCTCACAACCCTCGTGTTTTCACTCAAGTCGGAAGGTCACTCAATGCTCGTGCTTCTCTCCTCTCTCTCTCAAGAATCGAACTTTCCCAATCTACCAGTCGAATTCAACTCCAACAAAATTCACGAATGAACGGCATATGTTAAATTGCTGAACGAACGATGAACAGCAAGAAAAGAATAATCGAGAACAAATTAAATTAATTTTTTTTTAATAATTACTGTTCATGAACAGTAATTTTCGAAAATAAAAATAATAAAAAATATATAATTTTTTTTTAATCAAGGAAGAAGAAGAAAAGAATAAGAAGAAACGAGAAAGAAAAACGAGGTTACGTAATCGAAAAATGAACCCTAACCTGGGCTCTGATACCAAATGATACGAACCCTTGCTCTGATACCAAATGATACGAACCTCGTCGGGGATAGAAAGATAGAAGATGAACGATTAACGAAAAGATAAAAGATACCGATGGAAAAGTCCCAAAACCTCTGGATCGACCCACGAAATGATTTAGATTCGAAGATCTAAACCCCAACGCGTAGTTGTCGCAACAACTCGGGGATGTTGAAGACACACGAACGAAGGGTGAATCGCTTCGTTGATTCGTCGGTTGAACTCTTTTGGTAGTCGGGTAGAATTCAAACTCCAGAGATAATTTTAATAAACTCACAAAATAATAATTTCAATAATCAATTCATGGTTTTTCTAAAATAATGAAAAGCAAAATCTTTATGTAAGCATAACAAAAAGCATAAAAGAAAAGGAAATAAACAAAGAATTCACGCGGAGACCTAATTTCCGCCGCCCACTTTTGGGACTTGTCGTCCGACAGGAAATTCTGTCGTCCGACAAACATCCGTCGCTCGCAGACTCAACCTGCGATTCGAATCTGCTCCGTACGCAATTTTCCAGGACCTGTCGCCCGACGGGTTTTTGCTGTCGCCCGTCATCCAAATGTCGCCCGACGGTCTCGTAGTGCAAATTCTCTGTCGCCCGACAATCAGATGTCGCCCGACGTTGCCGTAGTGTAAATTCTCTGTCGGCCGACGGTAGTGCACTTTCGCCCAAAAAGTCCAAAAATCGCCCATTTTCAGTTCAAAGCTTCGGGACACCTTCTCGGCACTTTCCCGACTCCCATTTCGATGCTCTCTTCGTCGTTCCGGATCTTGAGTTGCATCATGATTATCTCCATAATTATTTGGATACTTAAATTAAGAAAATGTATTATTTATATATTGATTAAAAAAATGTAAAAATAAATTAGTTTTTAAAGTGAAAAAATAAAAGTAATTTTGTGTAAAAAATAGAGAATTAAGCTCGATCTCTGAAGCCTTGACTCCATTTCGTTGATCCGAGTAGCCGCCGCTACCTTTCCTGAACGAACGTCACAATGTCTTCTTTTCCTTGTTCCGACTTCCGATTCTAGTCGTACTTAAACACTTTTTGTATTCACATTTTTTGTAATATTGAAAACTTGCTAAGCAAACGAGTATTATTTATTTTATTTCGATGGAAAAAGATGGCCGGAGTACAAAGATAGGAGGAAACACGTACGAAAGACGTAAACGGATACAGCATAATTATTTCATCACGTAATATTAATTAATTGCCGTGACTATGTTCTGATCATTGAACCATAGCACGTAATTAATTAATCGATGATTTTATCAATTAGGGCTAGCAGTGTTCGCAATAACAATAGGAGAGGCCACTATAGATCGGGGTATGGCACTTTCCGGGGCCCTTTGCTCTGCAATCCTTGGAACACTTTTTATTATTTTTGCATGATTTTGTACGAGTGAGTGCCTTATTGCACTCGCCCTTGGCCTCGTTCACCATACATGATCGATCGATCAAAATATTAAACAAAAAGAACAAATAACTTTTTGATTTTAACATACATATATAGTATATTTGTGAAACGAACAAAAAAAAAACAAAATTACCAGTGACGAAAATGAGCATCACGATGATAAAGGCAGAAGCAAAAATCCTCATGAAATTGGCCATTGACAAAGTTTTTTTTAGGCAGATCGATTGATCAAAATAATGAAATTGTTGTTTAGAATTTTGTGTGTAATTTTGCAACTTAAACTAGTACTAATATTTATAAACAAGTTGACGAGTTCTTTCTACGCACTGTGATATACGTAGTAATTAGACTCAATTAAATACGTACCAAAAGAATTGTACGTCCATATGTGACGTACTATATATATTAATATAATATAAAAAAAGGGATAATTGTAGATTAATAGCTGAACTATAGATATTTTTGTACTTTGGTTACTCAACTTGTATTTTGTACACCCGAGTAGCTGAACTTTGAAGAAATTACACTTTCATTAAAAAATGGGTGGTTTCCGGCCACACGTGAGATGCACGTGATTCTCTCTGACAGGTGTCGAGTTTTCAGCAGACTAATGAGAAAAAGTACATTAATACCCCTGAATTCATTTTACCATTTAAATAAAACATAATATAATTTTAAAATATATATTTTCTCATTTAAAAATAGCCCGCCCAACGTGATTTCCCAATTCCATTTCCCAATTCCAATTTTAACTCTTTTCAATTTTCAGCGATCAAGGAAGAACACCAACAATCGATTTTCTGAGGTTGCTCTCGGGGAAATGTAAGGAGACTGTAAGGCGGAGACAAAGGCTGAGGACGGAGGAGACGACGACGGCGAGCTTGTCGGTTTCTTGTCGCCGGCGGTTTTGATGGTGAGGGACTTGGTGGAAATTTCTTCATCATCTTCCATGGTGGTGGAAGTGGTGGTGGTGATATAAAATTCAAAATTCAAGAATCAAAAATAAAAAAGAATGAATTTTTTTTTCATGTTCTGAAACAGAGGAACACATATGTAAGTGCCCATAGCATAGGGGAAAGAAATTGAAAGTGGGGGTGTTGGATTATTGGTGCAATTAAATGTGTGGGCTGGGTTCAGAAGGTGAATGCAACAAGGGAGACTTTTGAACATCATGAATGTATGTAACAGTAGCTATGTATCAACATCATCATAAAAAATCTCTGCTTCTTTTTTTCTTGCAAACCGTGGGCCTCTCATGGTTAGAAAGCCCCTCAAGTTTTGATGTTTTTTTTTCAAAAACTAAAGATGAGTTACGAGCATCTATCTGTCTTTGCTTGGAGGCCCCTGTCTGTAATGAAGAACAAGTTGTACTGTACAAATGGGAGAATCTAAAGCTATGGGTTGAATCTACAATGAAATCGAGTTGCGAGATTTTAGGGTTTCTGTATAATTGAAATCGAGGTCGAAAATTAGGGTTCCTAGTAGATTTGCGAGAGAGATGCGGTTTTCTTGAAATTGAATTCGGGAGCTAGGGTTTTCTGAAATTGTTGTAAGAACGAAGAGGGTGAGTTGGGGAAACGCGTGTTATCAACTCTTTTGCCTTAATCGACTTTTATTTTCATTTATTAATTAAAATTTTATTTTTATTTATTAATAAGTGAAAATGTCGAAATTACCCTTTCTCAGCTTATATAAAAAAAATATTGGTCACGTGCATATCACGTGTGGCCGGTAACCGCCCATTTTTGAATAAAAGTGCAATTCGTCAAAGTTCAGCTACTCGGTGTACAAAATGCAAGTTGAGTAACCAAAGTACAAGAGTACCTATAGTTCAGCTACTAACATACAATTATCCCTAACAAAAATGTTGTCAATTATCATTATTTAATTTGATTTGATTTGAACTAATTGCGCATGCACAAAATATTAGAGTACTCAAGTTGTTTATAAAAAAAATGCTACCACATTAAATATTTTCATTAAAATAAGGGCTAAATACACTTTGCCACCCCGAGATATGGGGTTTTTACACTTTGCAACATAGTCGGAAAACTTTTACCGATCAGTACCACAAGATAAGCAATATTACACTTTGCAACCTGCCGGCTGCCGGGTTGGAATATTCTGTGGAATATTCCGTTTTTAGGGTGTTTTGGTAAATTTCAAACAAAAAAAAAGACTGATTACGCATTTGCCCTTCTCTCTTATTTATTAAATAATTCATTTCATTTCTACTAAAATTAAAACTGAAAAACGTAAATACAAACTCATTAAAAAACTTTAATTATTTTACCCCTTTTCTAAACAATTCAACCCTAATTTTCAAGTTCTCAATTTCTGAAAAAAAAGTTTTTCTCGTCAGCTTCTCTGGGAGAAATTGATGGCGGAGATGAGCTGCTGGAAGTAGGTGCGGGCGCGGAGAGATCTTGGCGAACAGCTCGCCGCCGCGGACGTACTCCATGGCGAAGTAGATTTTGGTCTTGCTGGCCATCACTTCGTGGTGCTCGACGATGTTCGGGTGCCGCTGCATCATCTTCATCACCGAGATCTCGCGCTTCACCTGCTCCATCATCCCCACGCGGATCACCTTCTCCTTGCCATCGTCGTTTTCTAATTTTCAAAGTAAAATTAAAAAGAAAAAAAAATAAAGAATTGGGAATTCAACCGTCTTCGACGTGTTTCCGGTGGCAATTGCGGCCACGGGAGAGCAGTTTCTTGGGCCTCCCGCCACTGAGTTGGGGGTTAGAAACCGCTGCTCTTCTCATCTCTGTGCATTCCCTACTGGACTGGACGCCTCCGATACTTTTCTCTATTTTTTATTTTTATTTTTATTTTTTGGGGGAATTTTGGAAGGGCTATTTTTTATTTTCATTCCCAATTCTTTATTTCGACGCGAGGCGAGCTCGAGCTCACAGAGGTGGCCTGGACGGCGGAGGCGGCGGCGTCAACACGACGGAGGTCGTCCTGAGCGGCGGCGGCGTCCTGCTTGAGCAGAACGTGGGCGGCGGCGAGGAGGGCGAGGCGCTGGTTGTCGCTGGGCGTCGATGATGTCCTCGAGCAGGTGGATTTGACGGGCTGGGGTAGGGGTGGGCGTTTGAGCTCGAAAACTCGAGCTCGGACCGAAAACCCGCCAAAAAAGCTCGTCACGGGCCGATTCTAATTTTTTTAAGGACCGACCCGCCATAGGATCGACCCGTGAATTTTATATGCGGTTCCGAGCCTAAGCCCAAAAATATTTGGGACCGAAAGCTCGGCTCGGACCGTCAATTTCATTTTTTATATTATATATATATATATATATATATATATATATATATATATATATATATATATATATATATATATATATATATATATATATATATATATATATATTAAAAAAAATATTGATTGTATATCATTACATCATTATTATTACTATTAAGATTTTCACTTCAAATTTTTCACTTTACCCTATTTTTCATTTTGAGTTAACACTTCACATTGGACGTCATTTTAAAAAGATTCAAAAAAAAAAAACACCTTGAATAAAAAGAAGACAATAATTAAAAGTATATTTGATTTTTCTAGTGCTATTGTGGTGTATATATTTTTTGTAAATCATTTATAAATTAGTGGTGCTAATTAATTGTTACTTTTTTTTTTTACTAATTGCAAGATGAACTTGGTTTTTATTTTTATTTTGCATTTTCATTTGGGCAAACAACCAAGAAAATCATGTTTTGTTTTTATTTTTAAACTTTCAGTTTAGTATCATGTGATTCAAAAGTTTGAAATTTTTATTGAATTATAAATTGCATGAATTTTGTAATAGAAACTCTATAAAATTTGGGACCGAAAACCCGAAAACTCGGCTCGGGCTCGTCGTGCTTGGTCCCGAGCCGGGCCTCAACTTCAGATAAACCCGACTCGGCTCGGACCGTAGAGGTCGGGTTTTGAGCCGGGTTTTGATATTTTTGGGCTCGGCTCGACCCGCGCCCACCCCTAGGCTGGGGTATCGTGAGCTCATCTCAACGAATAGTGATGTGATTCCGATTTCATTCAATTTGGTTTTCAATGCATAACGAATTTAGGGTTGGTGAGAGAATCCTGTATTTTGGAATTTATTTTGTGTAATGAATCGGGTTAATGAATTGTACTCTCACTTTTACAATTTTTTTATTTTTTTTAATTAATGTTGTGTAAATACTGAAATACCCTTCACCTCTAAAATTAATTGTACTCTTAACCGCTTAATTGGAGCGTGAAACTCAAATTCCCTGAATATTCCACGGAATATTCCGATCCGGCAGCCGGCAGGTTGCAAATTGTAATATTGCTTATCCTGTGGTACTGATCGGTAAAAGTTTTCCGACTAGGTTGCAAAGTGTAAAAATCCCATATCTTGGGGTGGCAAAATGTATTTAGCCCTTAAAATAATTTATTTTTTGGAATAATTTTTAATAATATAGAAATTTTTGGTTCAATAGTAAAAAAAAAAGTATGAAAAAACTACATTTCGTTTTTATTGTTTAAAATCAAGTTTTATGGTTTTTTTTAACTTTAAACCTAGGGGAGGAGGATACCGCAAACCTCTTTTTTTATTTACACTTTAAATCCCGATCGATCAAAGATTAGGAAAAATTATTGTTTATATTTATGTGCAAGTCTCTCTCTTTTTTTTTACACTTTAAATCTCGATCAAAGATTAAGAAAATTTATTGTTTATATTTATGTTGGTAAAAATATTAAGAATAATTTGACTTTTAAAGTGGAAAAGTAAAAAATAATTGTTTGTACAAGTAAAAAAGTTAGTATAAACTAAGAGTATCAAGTATGATTGTATTATAAAATATAAAAAAAATTAAAGGAATATGAATGCAGGACAATTAAAAAAAGCAATGATCGATATATTTATAAGAGATAATTTTAGTTTAGTACCTGACTTTTAGACTTTTTTTTATTTTGGTATCTGACCTTTAGGCTTTTTTTTATTTTGGTATCTGACCTTTAAAAAAACTCAGGCAGGTACCTGAACTTTGCAAAATTAGCACAATAATACCTGAAACAGAATATTTCGAGGAATATTCCGAACACATGAGATATATTTGATTTCTTCAAGGGCAATTTTGTCTTTTTAATTAAATGAACAATTTAAAATAATAAAATATAAGATAAATAATAAAAATAAATAAAAAAAACAGAGTATTCATCTTCATAAATCCAAAAAAAAAATCAACCTGTTGGAGGAGCATCATCCCCGTCCTCACAATCGGCGCCCCACGCTGGTATCGTTTTATCGCCGCACTCGATGCCACGGTCATCACCGGGAAGGGGTCCTCCGCAGACCATACCTTCGGCGGCCTATTGCGTTCTTCCTCCGGGAGGTCCGCCAGCTACTCACCCTTTTTCTCTACCCCCTCTTCCACCGTTGGTCGCGGCTTTGTCGGCAAATCATAACTTTAATGGACCACCTTATTATTCTGCTCCGATTGGCTCGACTAATTTGGATCCCAATAGTTCTTTTGGCTACAGCTCTCCGATGCCCCCCCAAGCTCCATTCTGGGTACCCACAAGTCCCCGTCATATGAAGATCGACTTTCCCCATTTTAATGGAGACGATCCAGTGGGGTGGATTTTCAAGGTTGAGCGTTACTTTTCTTATTATCAGATCCTCGATGATCAGAAAATTTTACTGAGTTCATTCCACATGGAGGGTAGGGCGTTACAATGGTTCCAATGGATTTCACATAATCGTCAAATTGGCAATTGGCAGCAATTTATTCGGGCTGTGGAGACACGTTTCGGCCCGTCTGAGTTTGAAGATGCACAAGGTGTTCTTTCTAAATTAATTCAACAATTCACCGTCGATTTGTATATTGCTCAGTTTGAGGAGTTATCGCTGCGCACAGTAGGGTTATCGGTGTCGTTTCTCCTAAGTTGTTTCATCTCGGGCTTAAGACCAGATCTTCAGGCCGAAATTCGGGCCGCTCGACCTGCAACTTTGTTGGAAGCCATGGCTTTGGCCCGCCTTCATGAGGCCAAAATTGAGGATCATCGACAATTTCTGTCATCTCAAAAGCCCAAGAGCCCACAGTACTTTAGGCCCAACCAATCTGCAACTATAACCCACTCAAGCCCAACATCTCCTCTCACACTTCACCCTTATAATTTTTTATTATTTTAAAATGTCCATAAGAAGAATCCCAAATCCTGCAATGGACAGCAATGACGGTTCAAAGTGCGCAGGGAGGACCTTCAAGAACTTCTCGGACTTGACATCTCAAACGCGGACGATCTCGTCAAAGGAGCCGGAGGCGACCATGTTCGATTGGGGGTTAAAATTGACGCAGAAGACGGCGCGTTTGTGGCCCGGTTAGGGTTTTGACGAGGGAGTGGGTGGCGACGTCCCAGAGGCGCACGGTGCAGTCATCGGAGGCGGTGGCGAGGAATCGGCCGTCAGAGGAGAAGGCGACGTCGGAGATTTCGGATTCGTGGCCGCGGAAATCGTTGTGAGTGGTTTCGGGCGAGGAGAGGGAGTAGGTGCAGGCGGTCTTGTCGGCGGAGCAGGAGGCCGTCGTCGGAGAATTTGACGTCGGAGATGGCGCGTTTGTGGCCGGTGAGTGTGTGCCTGATACGATATGGTTTGAAGGTCTCGGAGAGCTCCGCCATGGAAGCCATTGTTGTGGGAATTTGAAGGCTTTAGATTCATCTTCTTTTTTTCCTTTTTTATTTTATATTTTATATTTTATTTTATATTTTATTATTTTAATTTATTCATTTAATTGAAAAGACAAAATTGCCCTTGAAAAAATCAAATATATATCATGTGTTCGGAATATTCCTCGGAATATTCTGTTTCAGGTACTATTGTGCTAATTTTGTAAAGTTCAGGTACCTGCTTCAGCTTTTTTAAAGGTCAGGTACCAAAATAGAAAAAGGCCTAAAGTTCAGGTACTAAACTAAAATTATCCCTATTTATAAATGTATAATATTTCAACTTATAAAAAGGTGTTTTTGTAACAATTTGTAAATTCTTAACGTTCAAATCAAACTAAATTATTACTCCATCGATATCTTTTAATTGAATTACCCGGACATGAAATCTCTTTTCTTTTGACAAATTAAACCGGTTAATAAAGTTGCCGAATCATTGAAACGAAAAAAGAACCAAAAAAAAAAGCTCACACTCCGTAAACTTCCCAAATTACCCCTTTTAAATTATAATATACTTTAATATAATTACACCTCATTTCACAATTCAGAGTTCACTATTGGAAAAAAACTGACACCCTGAAGAGCTTCGGCGGCTCTTGATCAAAAACTGTGAGAGCGCTCTACGAGGTCTTGCTCGAAGAAGCCGAGTTGATGATGTAGTGAAACGAACCTATAAATTCATTTGCAATACCTGTAGGAATCGGATTTTAGAGATGGCTAAAAAATGGAAAAGAAACGAGACTCGTGTTGAACACGATCTCCTTAAAACAAAAATAAAAAGTGATTTTTCAAAACCTTTTAGAGTTTGAATATTTTCACAAAACAAAGTGCAATACCAGTTAAAATGATACACAAATCGAACAAAGATAACAATGGAAACAAAGACGAATAAATCAAAATCGCAAGAAAAATGAAGAAAGGGAACCAATTCAGGACAAGAATTAGAATAGTCTGGTTTAAAATGTAGACATCAGAACTAAATTTAAATAAAACTGCAATCCTCGAAGATTCAAAAACAAATGCTTTTAGAGAACAAAATAAATTATACTTTGATGGCGTACTTCCTTCCTCAAGGGGAAATACACCTCTCTCTTCTTCTGCTTTTCCGTCTTCAATGATGCCTATAGTACTTACGAGAGAGATAAATAAGAGCATGAGAACCAAGAATTGTATCAACTGAAAATAAGGGTATCAAATTATACATGCAAGGTACAGACTTGAAAATGAAAAATACTATGAGCATTCCCGGAATTCAAAGGAAATTTGATAACAAGGCAAGTCCAAATGAATAACTTCAGTTCAATTCAATTTTAAATCCAAAAGAACATGTCATATGTCTCTTTATCCGCACATGCCACCATTTTTATTTTATTTTTAGAAAAACAATCAATATTATTTTTAAAATTATAAAAAAAGCAAGATTTGCGGAACTTATTATTATAGTGTTATTGTCTAATAATATTGTAAGTAACTAACCAACTCTATTGTGTAACTATAAAAAAACATAAATATTTTAAATTGTTTTGCTTATTATACAGTAAGATCTCTATAAATTAATAGCTTCATGACCGTGAAATTTATTAATTTAGAGAAATTATTAATTTATCGAGTATTTTTTTTCCATTTAAAAGACTAAGTTAGGACCGAAAGATTCTATTAATTTAAAGAGTTTATTAATAAATCGAGTATTAATTTATAGAGATTTTACTGTATTTGTAATTTGTTAAATTGGGATTTTTATTACATAAATGGTATTGAATAGTACTTTGTAATTTTCGATAAATTACATTTTTATTAATTTTATAATAATAATATTGTAATTTATAGTTTATTTACTAATTTTTTATTTTAACTTTTTTAATTTGCCGTCAATTCTAAAATATTTTTTATTGACTTTTAAATGTAATTATTTCTTTATATAATTAAAAGTATTTTAACAAACACTTTAAATTTATTTTTAGACATTAAAAAATTAAATCATTTAAAAACTATTTAACAGCCCTTTTTTATACTATATAATTAAAATTTATTTTTAATTTTTCACACTTCAAATTGAGCAGATGTAATTTTAGTATTAGCTGAAAATAAATAAAGAAATAAGCGATGAAGCGCATCATCATGTAATAATACTTATTTGAGAGCCTGAGTCTAGGAGATTGTATCATGTTGATGATTTTATTTGAAGAGAAAAACACACAATTATTATTCCAAATTAAACACTGTCGAACAAACAACAAACAAAGATAGAAATGGCCAGTCTATCGGTCATATGATATTTTTTTTTATGGCAGTTCTTCGTCGCAATAACATACTTAGAAGGGGCGGCGTGATTTAGCAGTTCTTATCGCAATAACATTTGAAGACGGTGATTTTGTTCTGTCTAGATTTTGCCGCCCCCTTTGTCCGCCTGCTTGCAGTCATTTGTGAAATTGTGTACTTTGTACTTGGTTCTACCTAGAATAAGAGTGTAAAGGATAGAGTACAAACACTTAACACAATTTGGAGATTCTAAAAGAAAACTCTTTTATATATCTTGTAAAGGGTGGAACCACTTACAAACACATCTACAAAATTCTAGCGAATCTTGTAGAAAGGTCAACACGACCAAAAACTAAGTCTACGTAGAACTAATCTAGCGACGCGTACTACTAAGACTAAATTGATGGTAGAACCGGAGCTTTCTAGCGAATTCTCTCGGTCTACAAATTTTCTCTCTCTAGAAAATGTCAAATCAATGCGTGAATAGTGAATTCCAACAACCCGGTATTTATAGGAGTACTCGAGAATTAGGGTTTCCGGAATTCACGCTTAATGGGCCGAGCCCAAAGTATCTCCATGGAATATTCGAGATTCCATTTTTCCGTACTTGACGAACCCAGCTCTACGCACCGCCACACTAGCGTGTTCTTCGTGCTTCGAGCTAGTGGTGGGCATAGCTGGAATACTTAGTGTTCTTCATTGGACTATCATTCTTCTAGCGAAGTCTTCTAGTCGCACCCGCAGCTGGCTTCATTCCTTAGCAGTCATTCGTCCAGCTCTTGTGTGTAGCTATGCTTGCACCGCGTCCGTCAAGATGTTAACACTGATTCAAGGTCTTCACGGTACGCCTTGAACTCTCTGATTGGTAGTGCGTTGATGAACTCGCATTTCACTCTGATCCACGTTGAATCACGTTGATGAATTAGCTAGTTCAACGCTGACGGACTGATGTAACTCCATGATGCTTGTAGAGCCTAAGTCTGCTTGTTCCACGCTGATGAACCGTGGTCACGCGTTGAGCCGCTTGTTAATTCCACAGTTCACACAGCTCGTTGTACGTTGACCTAGCAGACTTGTATGATTTAATGAATAGAAAACATACAAACATGAAACATGAAGTTACTACAAAACAAAGTGTATAGTTCAACGTAGTTCAAACAAGAACAACGTGGTTCTATGTTGAACTTGGAAGAACTACACACTAACAATCTCCCCCTTTTTTAGTCAACCTCATAAGCGGGGGTTCGTAGAGAATCTCCCCCTCAAATTAGTATCATACTCAAAAAGTTCAACGGTGAGCACAGGTAAAATAAAACCATCATACGTACTACAAGGCATAGGAGTTAAGCATGCATACGTTGAACAAGAAAAGATAGCATAATAATTACATAACTCAAACTGAGTAAATCAAAGCATAGTATCAAGTGTATTAAACGAAGAGCAACGTTAAGAAAATATTCACGAACAGTAAGATAAATAGTTCAAAAACGTAAAGCAGGGATAGAGAACACTTGATTTTAAATTCATTCACTGGATTCTTCGTCAGATTGCTCAGGGGTGGTGTGGTGGCACAAGTCTTCTTCGTCCGACGCTTCATCAACCACCTTGAGGTTTGATTGGTATGGCTTGCGTCTTGGCTTGTTGGCGAACTGCTTTCTACGTTTCCCCATGGCCACTTCGCTTTTGGCGAGTGCGACGTGGTGCGCTTTCATGCCTGCCTGAGCCTGCGGGCCACCAAAGACATTTAAACCCTTACCTCCCGATGTGGTACGTTGAGCGGGTTCTTTGACACCAGAATTTTTGAATGTGATCTTTGGTAGTCTGGGTGTCGTGGACGTGCCATCACTTGGTTTTGGCTTCTCAACTGCACTGCTGCCCGAAGAGCCCGCGCCCTTGGCTTTTTCCGCCTTCTTCACTACTTCAACTTCGTTCACCGTGCCATCAGCGTTCTTCACCAAACCGCTGTGCGCATCACCCGCTTCCTTCCTGCTCTTCTTCAGCGTAGCACGCAAAACTTGTACATCATCAACTTCTTCTTCTTCATCCTCTTCCTCTACGTCCACCTCATCAACCTTTTTTTTCCACTTTTCTTCGTGGGACGGTCCGCCGCGTTCCTTGACGCCTCCATCTGTTCAGCCACCAAGTTAACCATACCTGATAGCCGTGCGTGGACCAACCTCAACGGTCCCAGATCAGCGTAGGACGACCCATCTCCCCCTAGACGGGCCGCTCGACGTGACTTCCTATGCATATAGGCAGCGTACTGCGACGCTGCATCAATCTGAAAACGCAAATAAGAAAAGTCACTTAAGAGTGTGGTCGGCTCACATAGGTATAGGTCGTCTGACGAGTCCTCCCCTGACTCCTCCGACGTAGAATCAAGGGCCGAAGATGGCTTGCGGCGCGATGAGCTAGAGGACTTGGTCCTTTTCTTTCTTGGGCCACCTGCAATGAGCAGTGGTTCAACGATCGGCCCTTCAGCGTAGCGCCGCCTGTCCTCCTCTTCGTTCCCCAAACAGCGCCACGGTAGATCAACAACCTTGTGTGGCGCAATATATTTGGAGTCAAATCGAAACTGAATGATTGACTCCATCTCATCTTCTTTGTCATACGTGAAGCCCTGGCTGACAAGGATTGCACTGATCAGATGAGGGCACGGTAGTTTGGCTTGAGTGAGTTCGGAGTCAGACATTAGACCGTAGGACGCGATCTTGTTGAACACCACCTGGCCCAGATCTACCTGGATTCCACGACTCAATTTATACATTAAGTGTAGTGCATCCGCGTGCACCACCGATGAGTTCGACGTCGGAATCCAATTGTTGGCAATAATCTTGTTGAGATGGGTGAAAAATTGGGTCAACGATGTGCAGGCAGGGGCCTCAGCCGGAGAAATGCCGCCTGTAACGATGAACCCCATCATCTTGCTATCCGGGTGATGTTTTGGTGGCACGTCCCACAAGGCTTGAATGCGGGAGCGTTTGAACATGGCGTTGATCGTGCCAGTGGAAAGATCATATTCATGTTCCCGGATGATAACTTTCTCGTAGGACGCAGAGCCGGGTTCGCTGAACGCAACATCAATGTGGCCAAAAACGAGTTTGTGGACGTACGGGCTGTAGTCCACGTCGAAGTTCACTGCATCCGAGAGATGCATCGCATTCATAAAGGCCTGGAGGCCACGTTGAACCCACTTCTTGGTGCCGTACCACCGTTCGGCGTTGATTTTCTGATCAACCAGAGTGTCAAAACGGTCACTGGCCCATTCGTAAAAGAAATCGGCAGAGTGACCTTCCCCGACGTGGCGCGCGGCCACAAGCCTGTTTTCAGGCACTTTTTCTTCCTCCACATTTGGCTCATCGTTAAGCGGGGACGGGGGAGCAGGAGCAACAACATTGGTGGACGCATCACCAGCGTCCTTAGGCTGTTCAATGGGAACAGTAGTGGTGACAGCAGCAGATTCGGTGGAACGGTCCACCACAGTATCAGTATTGATGGCTCTACGGTCAGCCATTTCTTTACGTGCCACTTCGGCAATGCGATCAGCCTCAGCCTTCTCCTTTTTCTTCTTTTCTGAAGAAGCTAAACGGTCAGCTGCCTCTTTGTCCTTCTTCTTCTTTTCTGCCGCGGCCAACCGTGCCGCCTCTTCATTTTTCTTTCTCTCCAGTTCAGCTAACCGTTTAGCCTCTGCCTGTTCTTTCTTCTTTCTCTCCACTTCGGCTACACGTGCAGCCTCATCAGCAATACGTTTGCGTTCCAACTCCGCCAAACGTTCATCCTCTTCCTTTTTCTTTCGTTCCTCTTCGGCTCTACGTGCCTCTTCTTCTTCCCTCTTTCGCTTTTCTTCTGCTTCCTTAATCGCCTTTTCAGCGAAGTGTTTGTTGCGACGTTGTTCAATGATGGCTGAACGCACAACACCAATCTTCGCTTCCAATTCAGTTATCTTGTCAAAATCCTCTTCGACGGCCTGTTCTGCCTCAAGAGCCGTTTCCTGAGCCTTGAGCTCCACAATTTTAGCAGCGTAGAACGCGGGGGTTTCATAAGAAGTCATATCGTGAGACGGTGAGAAAGTTTGACCTGCGTAGAGCAAAGAACAAGTTTCTGGGTAGATGATATGAGCTAGCACGTAGAAGATATGATCAGAAATTTTGCAAGGGTTTCTCTCTCTAAAACACGCAATGTAAGGTGCACTATGTGTTTGACCCGAGGGGGTATTTATAGTGGTGTTGTAGCGGTTCAAATTCTGTGGCTTAGAGTGAGCCACGTGTCCACTGGTTGATCAAGCGTAGAGGTAGGCTAGTAGATGTAAGTAGTGCAGCGTGTGATACGATCGTAGAGTAGCGCATGGACGTTGATCACAGCAATTGTTATTCAACGTATCTGCAAAAACACAAACAAACCAACGCGCCACAAGCATATTGGAGCGTGTAACCAAAATTCTTAGAGAAAGATAGAATAAAATAAACCAAATAGTATGGCAGGCAGATCAACGGTGGAGAGAATGACAAAAGCACTTGGTCAGACGCATCGGTGGATTGTAATGAACTGTCAGAGTGTGTCCACGAGCCAGGTAGCACAACGTATTAGCATCAACCTAGATCAAAGAGTTACACGCGCTGCAAAAGAGGTTATGGGTAGGACAACCATACTTATAATGTAAAATCAGCAAACAGCACAACAATCAAAGAGTAACACGTTAGACAGGAATGACGTTCATGAGAACTCAAAGTAGCACACGTAGAGCAGGAGTAAATACACAGAGACACACGTCGAATTACCCAGATTTCAAATTCACATAAAATTTGTCTTGTCCAACGAAGCCTAAAGAAGCACTTCAAGGGTAGAACAGCTATGCTTCGTCGAACAGGAGTACTCTGCAAAATTTTAATAACACGAAATACAGTTAAAGGCATAACAAGCACACACAAAGTGGACGTACGTACCACCACACAGTGAATCAAAATCGTTGGAAAGAACATTAAGTAGAGATATTGGAGGTAGAGTGACAATGCTTTATGGACGGTATTGCTATTTTGGCCAGTTCATCGTGTAATCACGACCATGTCTTTTGCTTTTTCAAGCGTAGAACAGGCTTATTAGTACCCAATCAGAGGGATGTTATAGATGATGTTTCCTTATATATTTTTTTTGTTTTCATCATTATATGTATAGGACCATGTCTTTTGCATTTGCCCGAAGACCAAGTCAATCAAGACCCGATCCATCGAGGAAATCTTTAGGCCGACTTTTCCTGCTAGACATAGATCAAACAAGTTCACTCCAATGAATTGCTTATACGAATATTTAAAGAACAGTATGTCCAAATACTACGTCACTTTTCAACTGTCAACAACTAACCTCACCTTGCTCTACCTCATGGTTCCATTGAGAAAATAAACGGCTGTGGGTGGAGGTAGCCAATTGCGGCCTACTACCCTTCAAGATGTGGTCATGCAGAGAGACTTCCGGAGGTTCAAAAATCTTTCCGAAGCAAGTGGTTTTGTGAAGAAGTCTGAGAGTTGTTTCTCCGTAGGCACATGTTCCATTACAACCTTACCCCGTTCTACCAAGTCTCGAATGAAGTGATGCCGTATGTCGATATGCTTGGTCTTTGAGTGTTGTACCGGATTCTGACTTATCTTTATAGCACTTTGGTTGTCACATTTTAAAGTGAGTGGCGTGCTCTCAATTTGATAGTCGGCGAGCATTTGTTGAAGCCATAGCATTTGGGTACAACAACTCCCAGCAGCCACATACTCGGATTCGGCGGTAGATAGAGCAATGCAATTTTGCTTTTTGCTATGCCATGAAACAAGATTGTTGCCAAGGAAGCAACACCCACCACTAGTACTCTTCCTCTCATCATTGTCACCGGCCCAATCAGCATCAGCATAACCTACAAGATAAGAAGAAGAATCTTTAGTGTACCAAAGGCCAAGGTTGGTAGACCCGGCCACATATCAAAGGATACGCTTCACGGCTGCGAGATGTTCTTCCTTTGGTTGGGCTTGGTAGCGGGCACAAAGGCACACACTGTACATGATGTCCGGGCGCGTGGCAGTGAGGTAGAGCAAGCTGCCTATAAGCGATCTATAGGTAGATATATCAACATCTTTGCCCTGTTCTGCCTTGCTCAACTTGTCCGTGGTAGCCATAGGTGTCTTCATATGCTTGGCATCCGCCATGTCAAACTTCTTAAGCATGTTGATGGCATACTTGGTCTGAGAGACAAACATACCATTGTGACGTTGCGAGATTTGAAGACCAAGAAAATGACTTAACTCCCCCTCCAAGCTCATTTGAAAAGAGGAAGCCATAGCGTTCGTGAATTCTTTTACCAAGTGGTCGTGGGTAGCACCAAACACAATGTCGTCAACATAAATTTGTGCAATGAGCATTTAGTGCCCAACAGTTTTGATGAAGAGGGTAGTATCGGAATTCCCACGAGTGAACCCAAATTTCAAGAGAAAATCCGTAAGACAACTATACCATGCACGAGGTGCTTGCTTCAAGCCGTAGAGGGCCTTATGGAGGAGGTAGACATGATCCGGCTTGTGAGGGTCTACAAAGCCCTTGGGTTGTTCAACATAAGCTTCTTCGTCCAACACTCCATTGAGGAAAGCCGCCTTCACATCCATTTGTCTCAACGGAATATTTTTGTGACATGCCACCGCAATGAGCAAGCGAATGGACTCTATGCGTGCTACCGGGGCAAACGTCTCCTCAAAATCTATTCCCTCTACCTAGGTGTACCCTTGAGCAACCAGGCGTGCCTTGTTACGCACTATTTGATTGAACTCGTTAGTTTTATTCTTGTATATCCACTTGGTGCCAATGAAATTCACTCCTCTCGGTCTTGGAACCAAAGACCACACCTTATTTCGTTCAAACTCATGTAGCTCTTCCTGCATTGCCGCAATCCAAAACTCATCTAGAATGGCTTCCTTTATATTTTTAGGCTCAATTTCGGAGACGAAGCTCATAATGCCCACATCCGGAGATAGGAGAGCCAAATTTGAGAGAGTGGAAGGGTCACTTGCGAGGAAGGTATCCGTATGACGGGTAGAGCGGGTAACCCGTTGATTTAGATCACCAATCATTTGTTGGTCTGGATGCCTCTTACGAATGTATGCAGGTGGTCCAGAGTTCGGCACTCCGGTGGAGGTAGAGGCGCCCGTGGTGCCTACAGCAGGGTTAGAGTTACCTTGATTTGGACCTTCATCATCACTCTCTGAGGGGGTAGAGTCACCAGAGTTGTGAGATGTGGAAATTCCATTGAGTTGGACACATGGTCCTTTTCCTTGATCTACCTCCCCCTCAACCAATACTTCCGTCGTGGGTAGAACAGAGTCAATACCATTTCGTTGCAAAGTAGGCTTAGACGGATTTTCATGGAAATGATGCTCATCAAACTTAATATTTGTAGACTCTTGTACTGTCTTAGTCCGCAGGTTGAACACTCGGTAGGCGTGACTGTTAAGGGCATAGCCAACAAAAATAGCCTTGTCCGACCTAGAGTCAAACTTCTTCAACGGATCTCTGTCATTCAATATATAGCAAAGGCACCCTGATGAGCCATTTTATTTGCTCATCTTGGAGCCTTTTTAGAGTCGTTGTTAAGTCAGTTTGAGTCGTTTTGTGTGTCTGGGAGGGCACATTGGAGTGTTTGGGCAAAGTATGCAGGTTGCAGGTCAGAAGTGGAGATTGTGCATAAAAAGCAAAGGAATAGTTCACTTTGGGCAAATGTGCGGATTCGAGGCAAAGTGACTGAAGCAGTTTGACCTAAGGAGGCAAAGTCACCACTTTGGGCAAAGTCACGATGCAGAAGGACAAGAAGCCGAAATTGAAGTTTTCACTTTGGGCAAAGTCAAGACTTTGGGCAAAGGCACCACTTTGGGCAAACATCGGGTATCGAGCACACTAGAGAGAAGAGTTGACCAGAGACGGACTATGGTGGACTTATGGCAAAGATGAATCAGGATTTTATTACCAAGAAAAGAATAAGGAAAGAATCTTTTCTTTCCTTATCTCAAAGACAAAATCTTGACCGCGATTTTCCTTGGTGTCCAAGACTTCTTACACCTATAAAACAACACATGAAACCCTACAATCAGCACACAAAAAGAGGGAGGACGAAATTAAACACCAGAAAATATATAGAGACGCCATTGATGGGTTGAAGAAGACGGAGTCGAGTTCTCGCCGGCTTTCTGCCTTCGGGCAAAGCGCGGCAAATTCGTTTCGATTTCTTGTTTTTTATTTCGTCTTTTAATTTCTGAATGTTCTAAACCATTGTTAGTTTAGTTTTCAATTTAATTCCAGCATGTTTAGTTTCGTTTTTAATTTATTTATTTTCAGTTTGATTATGCGTAACTAGTTTTCTGGCGTCTGGGCAAAGGCTGATCGAAGGGGACTCTAGGCTACAATATAACCGTGAGGTTGATAGGGCTTAGTTAACTGCCTGGGGTTTGTTCCCGATTACACAGTTGAGGAATAACTTTATTCTTGCAGGTTTGGGCGGACTAATTTGGTCGTTAGGAAACCCTTACACTTTGAGATACTGGCGATTGATCAAACCGAGGAATAGTATCGTGTAGTACTACGGGCATAGCGCTAGAACGTGTTGGAGTAGCGGTCGTATGATTCGGATTTCCGGACATGCTATTGGCCGAATTGGGTTCGTCGAGAGAGTAATGCGAGTTTGGGCAAACTAGATCCATGCGACCACATAGGTTATCGAATTGTCTAGGCTCAGGGGATTAGGCATAAGTATACCTTGCCTTTCTTTACCCAGTAAGGACGGATTGGGGTGGGGTGACTGTAGGCGTGACTTAATAGGACTGCTTTCACTTTGTTAGACATCCTATAACCGATTGACAAACCATCAGTTAAAATCTTTAGTGCCAGGGATCGGTAGTTTGCCCAGAGAACCCAGAGAGAAGCCAAAGCCCAGAAGCCTACTTTCTCTTATTTGATTTCAGTTTGATTAATTGTTTTCTGTTTCCAGTTTGATCATAGTGGTAGTTTATTTCTGCATGTTAGTTTGGGTTAATTAGTTTAATTGTTTCTGTTAGTTGGTAGTTTGATTAAACGCTGTGACTCAGCAACCAAACTTAAAACCTTTTTATTGTGACACTATTTGGGCAAAGCCGAGATTAACTAAATTGCAATTGCTTCCTCGTGGGATCGACCCTATACTTACCACTTGCTATCTTGTGTTGAGTTTAGGAATCTTTATAAATTTATTTTGCGCGCGTTAGCTTCCACGACAAAGTTTTCGCGTCGTCAAAATTGGCGCCGTTGCCGGGGAGGCAATATTCCAGCAATTAGTTTTCTGTGCTATTTGACTTGTTATTTTTGTTCTTGCTCAGGTTGACCGTACAGGGCAAAGGAGAGCAGAACGAAGAAACCAGGGCAAACAGCACGTGCAGCCCAAAGTAACTAGCCTGCCCAAACAAGAGCCAGGGCAGAGGAGACAAGAAGAGTTTGCCCCGTACTAACCTCAAAATCTACGATGGGAGAGGCGAACAAGACACTAAGGGACATGATGTTCCCTTCGAATCTGAATCTGAGACCTTCAGGCATCACTTTGCCTACGATTAACCAGAACTGGGAGATGAAGCACGACTTCCTACAAATTCTGCCCAATTTCAGTGACATGCCGTGGGAGGATCCTCAAAGGCATATCCAAGACTTTGAACTAGCCTGTGGAACCATCCAAGGAGCAGCCCCTTTGGGCGAATACATCAGACTTTTGGCTTTCCCATTCTCTTTGGCCGATGGAGCAAGAGAGTGGCTCTATACTTTGCCCGAAGGAGAGGTGAGCACCTGGGCACAGCTCCAGCATAAGTTTTTTGAGAAGTATTTCCCATTATCAAAGATTCAGGAGGTGAGGAAGAAGATCTACAACATAAAGATGGGGAATAATGAAAACTTCCATGACTACTGGGCTAGGTTCAAACAAATATTGGTCAAATGCCCACAACATCAAATTCCAGACCATGATCTTATCCATTACTTCATGACTGGACTTTGCCCAATGGAGAGGAAACTCCTCAACGTTGCATGTGGAGGATCAGTGTTAAATAAGAGCGCAAATGACGCATTCAGATTTTTCAATGAGTTTGCAGAGGCTTCGAGAGAAGACGAAAGTGATCTGCCCAAACAGAATATGCCTTTGCCCACAACAGAAGACTCCAAAATTGACAGGTTGTGTAGTACCATGGAGCAATTCATGGAAAACATGATGGCGGGGTCAAATAAAGTGGTCAAGGCATGCAAAATATGTAAGGAGGAAGATCACACTACGGATCAATGCCCCAGACTCTTCGTCAAGAAAATAAATGCAATGGGTCATGTGAACGGATATGGGCAAAGCTGGGGAACACATCACTTTGACCCCCACTCAGACGTATACAACACCGAATGGAGGTACCATGAAGATTTTAGGTACGAGAATAAACCAGTGGAGGGTCAGTATGCGAACCAATACCCCCAGCACTACCATCAGCATCAATTTCAAGGGCAATACCCTCAGCAAAACCAAAGCTATGAACCCTCACTTGCGGAACTGGTCATCACCATGGCTAGGGAGAATTTGAAGGCTCAACAAGAGAATGAGAGGTTCAAGGCTGAGGCACGTGGGCAATTTCAGAACATTAATTCACTGTCCGAGATGGTTCAGACTTTGGTCAAAGAGAATTTGAAGTCCCAGCAAGAGAGTGAGAAGTTCAAGGTAGATACATGTGGGCAACTCCAAAGCATTAATTCACAGTTGGCGTACCTTGCCCAAACAGTGGCTAAAGTAGAAAAGAAAGTGGAGGAGTTGCCTGCCCAAACTGAAGTGAACAAGGCCCAAGTGTGTGCGATTCAGGCTAAGAGCGAGAAACGTCTACCTGAGGTACTTAGACCAGTAGAGAAGGATCGAGAATCTGGAGAAGAACATAAAGAAGAGCCTCAGGGACACACCACAGATGACCAAAGAGCAGAAGAGACAGCACTTAGGGCAAACCGAGACAAATCTCCACCACCGAAGATCAGATTACCCTTCCCGGGAAGATTGATTAGAAGCAATGAAAGGAAGGATGCAGATGAGATGATCCAACTTTATAAGAAGGTAGAAATCAATATGCCTCTTCTTACCATTTTGAACACTATGCCCAGGTGTGCCAAGTTCTTGAAGGAGTTATCTACGAAGAAAGTCCAATACCGAAGGGATGCAATATTTGAAGCCAGAGAGAGTGTGTCATCAATCATAAAGAACAATGGACTAACCGAGTATGGAGACCCAGGGATGTTTCACGTTCCTTGCATCATTGGTAGGAAGAAAATTGAAAAAACCATGTTGGATCTGGGCACATCGATCAATATCATGCCCAAGACGATGTATGAGGATTTGGGCATTCGACAAATGAAATCCACAAGGGTTGTGATTCAACTAGCCGACGAATCAAATGTCTACCCCGAGGGATTACTGGAAGACATTTTGGTCAAGGTGGAGGACTTCATTTTCCCTGCCGATTTCTATGTGGTGGATATGGGCAAATTGAATAAAGAGCCAGTGATGATTTTGGGCAAACCGTTCTTGAAATCGGCGAAGACTGATGTTGATTGGCAAACTGGGAGGCTGACATGTAAACTTGAGGAAGAGACGGTCACCTTCGACTTATACAAGCCCAAGCACTCCGTACACATTGAACAAGTCCACTACATTGACCAAATCAAGAAGGATGTTAAGGAAATACCTATCCAAAGTGGGGTGTATGACCAAACTGACATTGTCGTCCAGCAAGGAATGATGAATGATAAAATCAAAGCTCAAAAAGAGGAGGTACAATGGACAACCGAAGAGTTTGGGTCGCTGAAAAATTACACTGACGGTTTGGGCAAACTGTCAACACCAGAGGAGATTTTCATGACACCCCCTCCTGATAAACCAAAAATGGTGGAACCCAATATGCCTCCCGAGCATTTGAAGGACATGTTTCTAGGGCAAACTGGCACTTTGCCCGTAAGCGTCGATGCATTTGTGACGTGCCCAAAGGAAGAAAAGCTCGCGGAAATACGTGGGCAAAACAAGAAAGGCATAGGATTGCCAGTGGCGGTCATAAGAAGTATTAGCCCGACTATATGCAGGCGTCACATCTTGTTTGACGAAGAGGTTGTGCCCATACAAGACCCCCAAAGGAAGCTTAACCCGAAAACGGAAGAAATGATATCAAAGTTTCCATACCCAAGCATTGTGAAACAACTGAGAAGATTTCTTGGGCATACTGGGGCAGTTAAGAATTTTGTGAAGGATCTTCTAGCATTGGTCTTTGCCCTCCAAAATTTCAGGTCATTTCTATTGGGCAGTAAGACCACAACTGACCACTATGCTTTGAAGTACCTTAGTGCGAAGAAAGAGAGCAAGTCACCCCTGACCAATGTGCTACCAATTGGTTTGGGCAAACTACCAGGCACTCTACATGGATGGATGATGAGCAACTGCACAGACTTACTCAAGTGCCTGAAGGCCTCATATGGGCATAACGAGGAGAAGCTTAAACCTCGCACCATGAATAATGGTGAGCATACATCACGTCATGCCTATGACGATAACTAGGGCGCTGACCAGGAGGCAACCTGGTATGTTTTTCTTTTATTTTTATTTTTATTTTATTTAGGAATAAAACTTCTTCGCGGATAGAGCACTTTGACTTGTCTCAACCAAAGAGAAAGGAAGGGTTTGTTTGTTTTTGAGGTGCATGTCAAGGAAGGCGAAAGGGCAGCGGTGTGGGCATACCGGCTACTTGGTCAAACTGCATACTACGCAAGAAGATGGATGAGCTCCCTAAAGTTGCAAGGATAACACCTGGAACGAAGTCAAGGTCTGGGCAGTCGTGCTCACGCTACTGATTCCGGGCAAAGTCCTAAGGCGACAAGGCAACATGTAAAAAGGCCTCGTGGAGCTGCTGAACACATTAATGTCCCACTTTGCCCATGCCCAATTCAGGTTCTACGCTGAATTTACCTCCTACTTAGTTGTCCTCCCTATAGTTTCTTTTCTTTTCTTTTCTTTTCTTTTCTTTTATTTGAGTCACTTCGAGTCATGGGGTGATCTTTTCATTGACACACTTTGCCCAGGCAAAGTGTGTGAGGAGGTTCACCATACTCAGTATGTTCGTTGTTGTTTGGATTTTTGGTCGAGGGAAGCCCCTACTGATCTTATTACTTTCACCCACTTTGCCAAGGCAAAGTGTGTGAGGGGGGAAAGGGAAAGGGCAAACCTCTGTGTCTGGTCGTTGTCGGCATGATTGTGTGAATACTTGTGGGCAAACTTAGAGCATTTTATTTTTACAGCAACTCAAACTACGTAGTTAAAGGCATGAAATAGGAACGATGGAACTGTACTAGGCAAACTGTGAGATTTGAGCCATACATTGAATTGAAGTTTCTTTTTTGAGAGTCTGCTGTGATATTTATGATGCCTGACTTTGCCTATTTGCTGTGTTGAGTAGTTTTGTTAAGTAGAGTTATTGTGTGATTAGGGCATTTTCTTTCCAGTTTGACCAAATAAATAACATTAATCCCTTGCTAGCCCTTTGAGCCTGTTGATTTTCTTGTATACCAGTCTGGTGCTATGCCCATAGGCACCTGAAAAGATATGAGGGTAGAGAGATTGATGTTCAGCAAAAAAAAAAAAAAAAAAAAAAAAAAGAAAAAAAAAAACGAAAAAAAAAATGAAAAAAAAGAGAAGCGATAAGTGGTTGTGTGCTGAGGCCCGTAAGAAAGGGGCAAAGTGGTAGAGAAAGGCTAAACCCAAAATATATAGCCATCTGCCCAAACAGAGTCTACTCCTCAAAATCCACCCAAAGAGCCTACATTACAACCCAATAAAAGCCCCTATGATGAGACCCCCACTTAGTCAGAATAACTTGATCAACAAACTGTCAAATTTGGGCAAAGTAGATTCACAGCAGAAAATGAGTGACATTATACCCATACACTGAAAAGAGAGATACACTTGCGAGGGAGTGACCTAAAGCCCTAGTACAGAATCTTGACCGAATTTTTATGTTTCTTAACTCGAATTTTGATTTGTCTGTATATGCTATGCCTACTTGTATTATATCATTCATGCTAGTCCTTTGAGTCTCTGTTTACTTTGTTCCCCCCCAACCTTGATTTCTTTTTTTTACTTTGGTCTTGAGTCTGGTAAGTCATACCCTACGCTTGAGGACAAGCGTACTTCAAGTGTGTGCGGTTTGATGAGCCATTTTATTTGCTCATCTTGGAGCCTTTTTAGAGTCGTTGTTAAGTCAGTTTGAGTCGTTTTGTGTGTCTGGGAGGGCACATTGGAGTGTTTGGGCAAAGTATGCAGGTTGCAGGTCAGAAGTGGAGATTGTGCATAAAAAGCAAAGGAATAGTTCACTTTGGGCAAATGCGCGGATTCGAGGCAAAGTGACTGAAGCAGTTTGACCTAAGGAGGCAAAGTCACCACTTTGGGCAAAGTCACGATGCAGAAGGACAAGACGCCGAAATTGAAGTTTTCACTTTGGGCAAAGTCAAGACTTTGGGCAAAGGCACCACTTTGGGCAAACATCGGGTATCGAGCACACTAGAGAGAAGAGTTGACCAGAGACGGACTATGGTGGACTTATGGCAAAGATGAATCAGGATTTTATTACCAAGAAAAGAATAAGGAAAGAATCTTTTCTTTCCTTATCTCAAAGACAAAATCTTGACCGCGATTTTCCTTGGTGTCCAAGACTTCTTACACCTATAAAACAACACATGAAACCCTACAATCAGCACACAAAAAGAGGGAGGACGAAATTAAACACCAGAAAATATATAGAGACGCCATTGATGGGTTGAAGAAGACGGAGTCGAGTTCTCGCCGGCTTTCTGCCTTCGGGCAAAGCGCGGCAAATTCGTTTCGATTTCTTGTTTTTTATTTCGTCTTTTAATTTCTGAATGTTCTAAACAATTGTTAGTTTAGTTTTCAATTTAATTCCAGCATGTTTAGTTTCGTTTTTATTTTATTTATTTTCAGTTTGATTATGCGTAACTAGTTTTCTGGCGTCTGGGCAAAGGCTGATCGAAGGGGACTCTGGGCTACAATATAACCGTGAGGTTGATAGGGCTTAGTTAACTGCCTGGGGTTTGTTCCCGATTACACAGTTGAGGAATAACTTTATTCTTGCAGGTTTGGGCGGACTAATTTGGTCGTTAGGAAACCCTTACACTTTGAGATACTGGCGATTGATCAAACCGAGGAATAGTATCGTGTAGTACTACGGGCATAGCGCTAGAACGTGTTGGAGTAGCGGTCGTATGATTCGGATTTCCGGACATGCTATTGGCCGAATTGGGTTCGTCGAGAGAGTAATGCGAGTTTGGGCAAACTAGATCCATGCGACCACATAGGTTATCGAATTGTCTAGGCTCAGGGGATTAGGCATAAGTATACCTTGCCTTTCTTTACCCAGTAAGGACGGATTGGGGTGGGGTGACTGTAGGCGTGACTTAATAGGACTGCTTTCACTTTGTTAGACATCCTATAACCGATTGACAAACCATCAGTTAAAATCTTTAGTGCCAGGGATCGGTAGTTTGCCCAGAGAACCCAGAGAGAAGCCAAAGCCCAGAAGCCTACTTTCTCTTATTTGATTTCAGTTTGATTAATTGTTTTCTGTTTCCAGTTTGATCATAGTGGTAGTTTATTTCTGCATGTTAGTTTGGGTTAATTAGTTTAATTGTTTCTGTTAGTTGGTAGTTTGATTAAACGCTGTGACTCAGCAACCAAACTTAAAACCTTTTTATTGTGACACTATTTGGGCAAAGTCGAGATTAACTAAATTGCAATTTCTTCCTCGTGGGATCGACCCTATACTTACCACTTGCTATCTTGTGTTGAGTTTAAGAATCTTTATAAATTTATTTTGCGCGCGTTAGCTTCCACGACAAAGTTTTCGCGTCGTCACACCCATACACATGAAGATGTGCCACATTTGGTGTCTTGGAAGTTAATAGTTCATATGCCGTGCATTGGGTACCGGCCCGAATACTAATCCGGTTAACCACATAACAAGCTGCACTCAAAGCCTCTGCCCAAAACCCCTTTGCCATGCCCGCAGCCACCAACATAACTCTTGCCATTTCTTGTAGAGTCCGGTTCTTCCTCTCTACAATTCCGTTTTGTTGTGGTGTCTTTGGAGCAGAGAATTCATGGTGAATCCCTTTGCGAGTACAATATTCAACGAACACCCCGTTTTGAAATTCACCACCATGATCACTTCTTATACGTTGAACCCTTTTGGCGTAGGTGGTGCGAATTCTACGGGCTAAAGATCGAAAGGCTTCAAACGCCTCATCCTTTGTGCCAAGGAAATTTACCCAGGTATACCTTGAAAAATCATCAACAATGACAAGGGTATACCACTTATTTCCCAAACTTTGCACTTCCATGGGACCCATGAGGTCCATATGAAGAAGCTCAAAACACTCAGTTGTGCGGTTGTGGGTAGAGATAGCTGGGTGAGGAGATCTAGTTTGTTTTCCCATTTGACAATCTCCACACACTCTCTTGTCAATCTTGGGTAGACTATCTATGCCTCTGACTGCTTGAATTTGAACCAACTTCTCAAGATTTCGAAGGCTGGTATGGCCAAGCCTTTGATGCCAAATATCAATCTCGTCACAGGTAGAGGCACTTAGACAAGACTCAGTGATGGCGTAACAGTTGTTCTTTGCACGAGCCGCGGTGAGAATGCACTCTCCTTTGGCATTGTAAACTTCACAACTTTCTTTGTTGAACTTAACGTTCAGTTCATCATCGCATAGTTGACTAATGCTTATGAGATTAGCACACAACCCATCAACCAAAAGAACATTCTTGAGCGCGGGTAGACCCTTCACATTCAACGTTCCGCTCCCAACAATACTTCCCTTTGCCCCACCTCCATACGTGACGGGGCCACCGGAGTGAGGAACGAAGTCAATCAAGGAGTCTTTGGTGCCGGTCAAATGTCGAGAACACCCACTATCAAAGTACCACGTCTCCTTTGTCGTACCCTTAGCCACAGTGAATGCAACATTGTATCACCTCTTCCTTTCTCCTCCATACTTGCTTTGGTTTAGTGTCCTTTGCTATGGGTAGAGCTGCTTTAATTTTCCAAACCTGTTTCGTCTTGCCATGCGTATATTTAGAAATGGGTCTCCAAATTTGTTTTAAGACAACTCCGTGGGAGTGTAAATCGTCGACACGCTTGTAGCAAAAAGGTTTGATGTGTCCATTCTTCCCACAATAATGACACACATAAGTACGCTTGTAATAGGTAGAAGGAGTCTTCATTTTCTGAGTGGTCATGCCCGTAGCAGGGATTAGTAAAGGAGTAGACCCGGACGATCGATCTTTTTGAGTGGATTTAGTAGTAGCGTTGTATGCCTTGGATCGATTCGAGACATTTCGTGTAAATTTTTTCTTGTCATGGGTAGACTCGAATTTAGTTACGGGTAGAGCAGCGTTGGGGACCGGTGTCAACGAGGACAATGAAGCAATTTTGGGTTGAGGAACAATGTTTGCACGTTTGAGAATTTTAACCTTTGAGGTAGAAGTCACATTGCCTTTGGATGTATGAGCATCCTCCGGCTTGACCCCATTTGTTTCAATAATAGTTTTGTTTTTAGCATGCACAAACTTCGAAAGCGTATAAGGAGAGTCAGAGTAAACCGAATCAAAAGTTTCCTTAAATCCAAGCCCAAAATGCTTGGTGTTGACACAACCCAACATATTATCAAGTTTAGAGGTGCCAGTGTTTAGTTTCTTGAAAAGACAATCAGCAACATCAAGTTTATCTTTCACTTGGTAGAGTTCCTTGGTGCGCATAGCATAGCCTTCTTCCATCTTGGCAAGGGAATCCCTCAGGAAATCTTTCTCTGCATCGTCCTTCTTCACAATAGCCTCCAGCTCACTTGCCTTCTTCAACGCTCTCTCCAACTCCAACTTCACAATCTCAAATTCTCTCTTGCTCACCCTCTCAGCATCAAGGGTAGAATCAGCTTTCTTCTTGGTCATGCCCCCAGCCAGATAATTGGGGGTTGAACTAGCACCCTTCTCAGTTATGCCTGCAACCACAGAGGTATAACAAAATATATTTTCATGAGTAGCCAAGTCTGCTTGATCTACCTCGAACTCTTCATCACTCTCATCATCAATAGCACTTAGGAGTGCGTTAACTTCATTGGGCTCTACCATCTTTCCCTTGTCGTCTTCAGAGGAGTACAAGGCATCATCACCATCGAACACCAAGTAACTTACATCCATGTTGTTCTTCCGATGCAAGTTAGGACATTCATTCTTCACGTGCCCCATCCCCTTGCACTCGAAGCATTTGATACGAGACATGTCCTTGCTGGGGGCGCCACTAACGAATTTCCGACTTGGGGTATACCCACTGCGGTTGGTGGCGGGTGGAGTGGAGAAGGAATTTCCAGAGTTCCTCTGATTCCGGAATTGCTTGAACCTCCTCTTCCTCTTGATGTCTTGACGAACAAGGTAGCTCACGGCATCTTGAATGGCGGTGAACTTGTCTGGATTTGGAGAGTCAAGAAGAGAAAGGGTCTCGCTTTCATCATCGGAGTCTTCGGCAAGAAAAGCATTACTCTCGGTAGAGTGAGGAGAGTGGGTAGAGCTGGCCTTGTTGGAGGTAGAGCTAGATGCATTCTGTGAGATTGCAAGGGCCTTCATGGAATTTTCAAATGGAGCCATGGAGTAAGACTTGTCCTTCAACTTCAAGTTCAACTCATAGTTCTTCAAATGACTCATGATCTCGTTGTAATCACCCGACAAACCGAGCTTTGTGTCTTCCATCGTAGTAACCTTGACGCTAAACTTTTCGGTTACACCACGTAGAACCTTGGTGCAAATGAGTGGTGGAGGTATGGGATCTCCAAGCTCTTGGCATTCACTCACAATCGCCATGATTTTGTTGAAGAAAGAGTCAAGGTCTTCATCTTCCCTCATTTCGAGCCGGTGAAATGTAGTGGTGAGACCTCTGATCTTGGACCTCTTGATACTATCACTCCCTTCACACATCCGTTCCAAAGTGTCCCACACATGCTTGGCGGAAGTGAGGTGCCTCACGACTGAGAACATATGGACGTCGATAAGATCGGTGATAATGTGGATGGCCTTAGAATTGAAGGTAGCAGCTTCATGTTCGGCCGTGGTCCAAGTAGACTCATCCTTCGGAACCGTGTCATTATCCTTGTCCACTATGGTTGGTGCTTGCCAACCGTTCAACACAGCACCCCACACGCGTGAGTCCACGTTCTTCAACTTCAACCTTGTCTTGCTCTTCCAGTAAGAGCAGTTCGTAGAATTGAGAATGACGGGCTTGACAACGATGAATGACTCCATTATAGAATCTCTTCCTAGGATCACACCAAAGGTGGTGAACTTGCTCTGATACCAATTGAAATTGTGTACTTTGTACTTGGTTCTACCTAGAATAAGAGTGTAAAGGGTAGAGTACAAACACTTAGCACAATTTGGAGATTCTAAAAGAAAACTCTTTTATATATCTTGTAAAGGGTGGAACCACTTACAAACACATCTACAAAATTCTAGCGAATCTTGTAGAAAGGTCAACACGACCAAAAACTAAGTCTACGTAGAACTAATCTAGCGACGCGTACTACTAAGACTAAACTGGTGGTAGAACCGGAGCTTTCTAGCGAAGTCTCTCGGTCTACAAATTTTCTCTCTCTAGAAAATGTCAAATCAATGCGTGAATAGTGAATTCCAACAACCCGGTATTTATAGGAGTCGAGAATTAGGGTTTCCGGAATTCACGCTTAATGGGCCGAGCCCAAAGCATCTCCATGGAATATTCGAGATTCCATTTTTCCGTACTTGACGAACCCAGCTCTACGCACCGCCACACTAGCGTGTTCTTCGTGCTTCGAGCTAGTGGTGGGCATAGCTGGAATACTTAGTGTTCTTCATTGGACTATCATTCTTCTAGCGAAGTCTTCTAGTCGCACCCGCAGCTGGCTTCATTCCTTAGCAGTCATTCGTCCAGCTCTTGTGTGTAGCTATGCTTGCACCGCGTCCGTCAAGATGTCAACACTGATTCAAGGTCTTCACGGTACGCCTTGAACTCTCTGATTAGTAGTGCGTTGATGAACTCGCATTTCACTCTGATCCACGTTGAATTACGTTGATGAATTAGCTAGTTCAACGCTGACGGACTGATGTAACTCCATGATGCTTGTAGAGCCTAAGTCTGCTTGTTCCACGCTGATGAACCGTGGTCACGCGTTGAGCCGCTTGTTAATTTCACAGTTCACACAGCTCGTTGTACGTTGACCTAGCAGACTTGTATGATTTAATGAATAGAAAACATACAAACATGAAACATGAAGTTACTACAAAACAAAGTGTATAGTTCAACGTAGTTCAAACAAGAACAACGTGATTCTATGTTGAACTAGGAAGAACTACACACTAACAATTTGTACACTTATCACGGCTAGGGTATGCATGATTATTCAACGGTTTGTGGCATGTTCCTTCAACCACCATCAATCCTGAAAAACATAGATGTAACCAATTAATTGTTTTCTCGTTCACCATACCTGATCGATCGATCAAAATATTAAACGAAAAGAACAAATACTTTTTTGATTTTAACACACATATATAATACTATATGTGTGAAACCAACACAAAAAACCAAAATTACCAGCGACGAAAATGAGCATCACAATAATAAAGGCAGACGCAAAAACCCTCATGAAATTGGCCATTGACGAAGTTTTTTTTTCTTCCTATTGATAGATCGAAATATATAATTGTATTATTTGTATATATAGAATTTTGTGTAGTGTATGTAACTTGGAAACTTATATTTATAATCGAGTTGATCAGTTGGATTTATTAATATGAAATACTGTATATATTTGACCCAAATAGTAGAAGTCTAAAAAACTTGATTTGTTTGAAAAAAAAAAATGCTACCATACTATGCCAATTTATTTCGTCATTGCTACCTTACTTACGTATTGAATAAATCGTGACATCATAAATCGTTATTATCTAAAACTAATCTGATTAGTTTACGTACTAAAATTATAAAAAATATTAAATAACAATAAAAAAAGGCAATTTATTAAGTGGTACTAGTATCATACGATTTCATATGGTACCTTTTTTTTCTACATAAACCAATTATTTTTTTTCCACTCATTTTTTTCCTTTTTTTTTTCTTCCTTCTTCTTTCTTTCTGTCTCGTTTTTTTTCTCACACAAACAAAACAAAACTCTCAACTCTATCGGAGCCGCGGATTTCGACGGCGATTAATCGGAGACGGACGGCGATGCAACCTAAACTTCTTCTACGATGATTAATCGGAGAGTTTTTAAGCCGACACGGAATACAGGTTCACGATAGCGATGGCGCAGACGCTCATCGTGATCAGACGTCGACGGCGGAGGCTTAACTCGGTAATTGGCGTGGCGGCGTAGCTTCGTTCGGATGGTAATTCTCTAAATTGTCATGTGAATTACAGTTTCCGAACCTCAATTATCGAGATCGCGTTTTTTGTTTTTATGTAAAATTAGGTTTTAGTTTTAGGGGTTATTGTTGGGTAAATCTGTGTTCCTAGTGTTCTCGAAATTTCTCTTTCGATTTCGAATCGCATCATCGTCATTTTTGCAGGTGCGCTGCCTGAGTGATTTGGAGTACGGAGTACCATTCGGCTGGTTGTTGGTTTGCATTGTGTTCTCGGAGGTGGCGAGGAGGACCTCGACGATGGCTAAGACCTGGTCGGTGCCATCGAGAAGTGGTTCCGTTTCTTGAGCGAGAATGGCAAAGTCTCGACAACGACAGTAGTCTTTGTTGCGGAGGAGCTTCTCGGCGATGCCGATGAGACGCTCGACTTCGGCTCTCCATTGTTGTAGTTTTCAGGTTTTTTGATAAGCTATAAGAGTGAATAAGTTCGTTGATCCGGAGATTAAATTTTGTAGGTAGAGTTGGATCTCATAACATGTTGAAATTGATACATACACACTGGAAAAGACAGCCGATGTTTAAAGTTTGTTGCTTGGGTGTCCCAACTGTTGACATGGACAATATATGTCGGGGCCTTGAGGTTCTCATATTTCCCATCAGTGTACACTTTTGGCCATAATAATCCGGAGATCTGTAGGAGTTGGGTTCACCTGATTAGTGCTTATCTTAATGTGGAAGCTACTCGACCTAAGAGTCTCCTGGTATGAATCAGTATACTATCACCAAGTCAAATGTTTGTTCTGGTTTGTACATAAGTGTGTAATGGAAATAATGATTTGCATTATATGACTTATATTGTATACATAATTACATATATATGCAGAACTCCCGTGCTTGAAAATGGATCTCTTTGGGACTAATTTTGGATCAAAACAGTTTGGGGAAGGAGATTAGTGATGCTGTCGAGAAAGGCTTCTATATATTGAGTGGTTGGGACCCTTCGTTATGGGGGTGTCAACTTGTCCTGCTTTCTAATGGATCTTTTGGATGCTCCCAATTTGACTTCCCTGGTGGAAGTTTCACTACCAGAGTATCTTCATTTTTGGAGCATTGATGTGTATAGGCCAGTTTCCATTTAGACATTAATGTGCATAACTGATTTGACCGTCAGCAAATTCCAATTTTCTGGTAGTAACTATGGGCTGGGTACATAACTAAAATTTGTGTGATATTCTACTCTATTATATTTAGAATTCTTCTCTGTTTTCTGTGAAATTCTTCTTTGTTTTGACCAATTATTCAAAACTTATTATTATATCATGCATTTTTTTCTTATTTTTCAAATGAATTTTATTATGTTTTCTAGTGTAATTCTTATATATTCGTTTGGTTTTTCTGTAATAGAGTTTGATTACAATAAAAATAGTTATTGATATGTTTTTTTTTGTGTGTTATGTTAAATTCTTCTGCGTTTTATGAATCATTCTTCTCCGTTTTGTATGCAATTCTTCTCTTTTTGTTAACAAAATTACATAGTACTTTTTACTTATTATATTCTTTTTTTTTTTTGTAAGATGATTTCTATTTTTTATTGTACAAGTTCAACATTTCCCACAATGTTATATGATTGTACAAGTTCCATATTTCCATTTATGATTACACAGTGTTTTATATTGAATTATACTGTGTTATTAATACATTTTTGTTGTGTGTTTTTAGGATGACGAGGGTAGTTACGTTGTGCACCCTGTTTCTGAAGATCAAGGATTAGAAGTTGTTTCTCCAAATACAAGTTACAGATTCCCCTTTCTGAAGATCAAGGATTAGAAGTTGTTTCTACAAATACAAGTTCCAGATTCCCCGTATGTTATATGATTTTGTCTTATAATTATTTTGTTTTTTTGCAACATTGTGATGAAGATATTGATCTTTTAGTGTTGATGATGATATTGACCTTTTATTGTTGATTTTTAAAAATAATGTATAGTTTTATTTTTTTGTAATTCTTATTTTATTAATTATTTTTTATTATTGTTGATTTTTAAAAATGATGTATGGTTCCATTTTTTTGTAATTATTATTTTATCAAATATTTTTTATTCATGTAATATATGTTTATTAGAAATTCTTTAGTTATAAATATAGTAGAATATAGATACAAATACAGTATAATTTATTAACAATTGTAGTAGAATATTGATATAAAAAGAATAAAATTCATTAATAAATAGAGTAGAATTCATTAACAATATATTGATATAAAAGAAATAAAATTAATTAATAAAAGGAGTAGAATTCATTAACAATTGGAGAAGAATATTGATATAAAGAGAGTAGAATGCACTACTACATGCAGTAGAACTCATTTGAACATGGTGTCGTCCTAGATTCTAGTTGCCGACCTCGATTATAGATCGCAATTTCGATAAAATACCTTTTGAAACTAGACCTACTTTTGGGTTAAAGGTTTAGGGTTTATGGTTTAGGTTTTAGGGTTTATGGTTTAGGGTTAAGCGTCTTAGGATACAAGACCTTTCGATACAAGAACCCCCCCCTTTATCCCTTTATTAAAATTCTGAAGTCGCCGAAGGTGGCCGTAATCATTGTTTGCCTCCCTCGATTATTGTTGCCTCCCTCGATTATTGTTGCCTCCCTCGATTATTGTTGTAGAATGCATCAATATATGGAGTAGAATATGTTACAGAACAGAGTAGAATAGAGTACTAAATGCAGTAGACCTCATTAAAACAACATAATGACCACGATAATTGTTTGCCTCCCTCGATTATTGTTGCCACTTCGATACAAGACCATTCGATACAAGACCCCCCCTTTATCCCTTTAATAAAATTCTGAAGCCGCCGAAGGTGGCCGTAATCATTGTTTGCCTCCCTCGATTATTGTTGCCTCCCTCGATTATTGTTGACACTTCGATACAAGACCTTTCGATACAAGACCTTTCGATACAAGACCCCCCTTTTATCCCTTTATTAAAATTCTGAAGCCGCCGAAGGTGGCCGTAATCATTGTTTGCCTCCCTCGATTATTATTGCCTCCCTCGATTATTGTTTCCACTTCGATACAAGATCTTTCGATACAAGACCCCCCCTTTATCCCTTTATTAAAATTCTGAAGCCGCCGAAGGTGGCCGTAATCATTGTTTGCCTCCCTCGATTATTGTTCGCCTCCATCGATTATTGTTGCCTCCCTCGGTTATTATTGCCACTTCGATACAAGACATTTCGATACAAGACCCCCCCTTTATCCCTTTATTAAAATTCTGAAGCCGCCGAAGGTGGCCGTAATCATTGTTTGCCTCCCTCGATTATTGTTGCCACTTCGATACAAGACCTTTCGATACAAGACCCCCCCCCCCCCCCCCTTATCCCTTTATTAAAATTTTGAAGCCGCCGAAGGTGGCCGTAATCATTGTTTGCCTCCCTCGATTATTGTTGCCTCCCTCGATTATTGTTGCCACTTCGATACAAGACCTTTCGATACAAGACCCCCCCTTTATCCCTTTATTAAAATTCTGAAGCCGCCGAAGGTGGCCGTAATCATTGTTTGCCTCCCTCGATTATTGTTCGCTTCCATCGATTATTGTTGCCTCCCTCGGTTATTGTTGCCACTTCGATACAAGACCTTTCGATACAAGACCCCCCCTTTATCCCTTTATTAAAATTCTGAAGCCGCCGAAGGTGGCCGTAATCATTGTTTGCCTCCCTCGATTATTGTTGCCACTTCGATACAAGACCTTTCGATACAAGACCCCCCTTTATCCCTTTATTAAAATTCTGAAGCCGCCGAAGGTTGCCGTAATCATTGTTTGCCTCCCTCGATTATTGTTGCCTCCCTCGATTATTGTTGCCACTTCGATACAAGACCTTTCGATACAAGACCCCCCCTTTATCCCTTTATTAAAATTCTGAATCCGCCGAAGGTGGCCGTAATCATTGTTTGCCTCCCTCGATTATTGTTGTCTTCCTCGATTATTGTTGTCACTTCGATACAAGACCCCCCCTTTATCCCTTTATTAAAATTCTGAAGCCGCCGAAGGTGGCCGTAATCATTGTTTGTCTCCCTCGATTATTGTTGCCTCCCTCGATTATTGTTGCCACTTCGATACAAGACCTTTCGATACAAGACCCCCCATTTATCCCTTTATTAAAATTCTGAAGCCGCCGAAGGTGGCCGTAATCATTGTTTGCCTCCCTCGATTATTGTTGCCACTTCGATACAAGACCTTTCGATACAAGACCCCCCCTTTATCTCTTTATTAAAATTCTTAAGCCGCCGAAGGTGGCCGTAATCATTGTTTGACTCCTTCGATTATTGTGGCCTCCCTCGATTATTGTTGCCTCCCTCGATTATTGTTGTAGAATGCATCAATATATGGAGTAGAATATGTTACAGAACAGAGTAGAATAGAGTACTAAATGCAGTAGATCTCATTAGAACAACATAATGACCACGATAATTGTTTGCCTCCCTCGATTATTGTTGCCACTTCGATAATTGTTTGCCTTCGGCGGCCGTGATCGTTCAACTCCCTCGATTATTGCTCACCTCCCTCGATTATTGTTCGCCTCCCTCGATTAGGCTTTATGAGCTTATAATATGGAGAATTATGTATTGGTATTTTTTATTCATGTACTTAGATGTTATTTATTAATACAGTAGAATTTTTTTGTTTTTGTGGAAACATTGTGATGAAGATATTGACTTTTTAGTGTTGATAACATTTTGTTGTTGGTTTTTATTTTTTTTCCCGTTGACCAGAATTTTTATTATGTCGAGATTACGATTATTATAATATGGAGAATTATGTATTGGTATTTTTTATTCATGTACATAGATGTTGTTTATTAATACAGTAGAATTCATGGATAAATGTAGTAGAATATGCACATAAAGATAGTAGAATGAACTACTACATACAGTAGAACTCATTAGAACATGGCGTCGTCCTCGATTCTAGTCCGACGACCTCGATTATAGATTAACTTCGATACAACACCTTTTGAAACAAAATCTTTCGAAACAAGACCCACTCTAGGGTTTAGGGTTTAAGGTTTAGGGGTTTAGGGTTTAGGTATAAATATAGTAGTATATACTAATAAAGAGATTAGAATTCACTAACTTATGCAGTAGAATTCACTAACCTATACAGTAGAATTCACTAATAAATGGAGTAGATGTTTGGAATACAGAGAGTAGAAAAGAGTATTGAAAAAAATGCACACTAAATAAAGTAAAATTCATCAATAAATTTACTAGCATTTCACTGCAACTTGAGTAGAAATCAAAAATACAACTAGTTTATCAATCTAAATATACATTTTAGAATACAACTAATTTATGAATATAAATATTACAATCAACAAAACATTTCTCAATCTGCAAATCGACTTTAACAATTTCATTATCCACAACTAATTGATCAATATAAATATTATTGTTGTGCCCCATTTTCGTTTATCATTCCTTTTTATTATTATTATTATTTATTTATTAAAGCAATGGGCCCCACTCTCACGCTGGGAGCCGCCCACAGCGATCGGGAGAAGACCGACCAAAGAAGTGCACCGGTCGGACAAGAGCCAGTCGAGCAGATAACAAGATACTTGACAGGGAGTATAACATCCCCGTAAATGAGTCTGCTCGCCCGGATGCCGCCAGATCAGAGTATCGTAGAAGGAAGACCCGAGGCCGGTCTCCCCGGCTCGGCAAAGGCGGCGCAATAAAGGGTTCAACAGTCTTTTTACCATTTTAGGTTTATGAGTTGTCACATGTCAAGGCCCAATAAGGAAAGACCCAATTCCTTTTTGTAAACCCTAATGGTAGCCCTATAAATAAGGGGAGCTGTAATAGGAAAAAGGGACACATTCTTCAAGGAAGATTCCAGCCTAAAAATACTCTCTCGTTTTTTCCATTTCCAGCAAAGATCACATTTAATCTTCACCAAACTAGTCCTCAAAAATCCCAGAAAATAGTTAACGAATTTTGGCCCGTTAACAATTATAATCAACAAAACTTTTCGATACAAGACCCAAACCTTTCGCCTCTTTCTTTCGATTATTGTTCACCTCCCTCGATTATTGTTACCACTTCGATACAAGACTTTTCGATACAAGACCTTTCAAAATTTATAACATGGAGAATTATGTATAAATATTTTTTTATTCATGTACTAGATGTTGTGTACAAATACAATAGAAATCATTAATAAATGGTGTAGAATATGATCATAAAGAGAGTACAATGCACTACTAAATGCAGTAAAACTTATTTGAACATTGTGTCGCCCTTGATTCTAGTTTGCCTCCTAGTTGTGTACAGATACAATAGAAATCATTAATAAATGGTGTAGAATATGATCATAAAGAGAGTACAATGCACTACTAAATACAGTAGAACTTATTTGAACATGGTGTCGCCCTCGATTCTAGTTTGCCTCCCACGATTTAGGGTTTAGAGTTTAGGGTTTATTTTTAGAGTTTATGGTAAATTATATTAAACACTACATTAAAATTTATTATTAAACAAAGTACAATAATTTTAGTGTTTCTGGTTTAGCTTTAGGATTTATGAAGTTTAAGAAGTTTAGAGTATGGAATACTTTAGTTATAAATGGAGTAAATTATAATTATAAAGAGAGTAAAATATTGTTATAAAGAGAGTAGAAATCAATTTTGAAAATAATGTAGCTATAAATAGAGTAGATTTCATATATAAAATGAGTAGAATATATATTTAAAGAAAGTAGAAATCTGTTTTGACAAGACTTCAATTATGTACAATCATTCTAACCTAAATATCAAAACAAATAGAACAATTAGTACAGTTTTCTCCCCAATCAACTTTCTCCCCAATCAACGGGGGTTGAATGTAAATTACACAATCAACGGAACCATTCTAAATGTGCAATCCTGTTTTAACAATTTCATCATCCACCGATGTGTTTTCTCTTGCTTTTGATAACTACTTGTTTATTTTCATTAAAGTCTATCTTTATGATTGATGAACAATATTTTATCTGAAGAGCATTGCAGAATCAGTCCTGTTCAAGATAGATAAAATTAATAAACAAAAACCGCCACTATCAAATTGATGTAAATCAGACGGCAAAACATAGAAGAATTCCAAATCAAACAAAAAAGAATTCCACATAAAATAGAGAAAAATGCCATACAAATAGAGAATTATGAGCCCGTTTGGGCGAGCTTATTTAAAATAGCTTATAAGATGATACGTCTTATAAGTTGTTTTAAGAGCTGATAAGCTGTTACGTCTTATTTAATAAATAAGTTGTTAAACCGTTTGGATGAAATAGATATATAAACTTATAAGATGATAATTTGTTTGGCAATTTAAGATCTTATATAAATAAAATTATCAAAAATAAATTGTTATATATGAAAAAAAATATTTAAAAATAATTATATTAATTAAATAATAAATTTGGAATTTTTGTATATATATAAAAGGTAATAATTTTAAGGGTATTTTGGTCTTTTATTATTTAAGCTACAAGAGCTTATAAGCTGTTTAAAAAAAAGTACCTCCCCCCTTACTTTTTTTTAAACAGCTTATAAGCTGTTAAACAGCTTATTTTTAAAAAAATTAAGTTCTTTTTTTAAATGTTTACCAAACAAATTTTAGGAGCTTATAAGCTCCTAAACAGCTTATAAGCTGTTTTAAGGAGCTTATAAGCTTAGCCAAACAGGCTCTATATTTCAAAACAAAACAGAATCATGTCACATTTCAAAGCCAAACAGAAACAAAAACCAGTGTACTATTGTTATCAACACCTGCACAGTTCAAAATATGGAGATAACTGCAATAAAAATAATAAACTGAAGAATCGGACACTCAATTTACTGAACTCATTAAGTGTGAACTACTTAAAATCATTATTCACAAAAAATACATTTCACAGATAGAAAGTTTCCAACAGCTTCAACATTAATAGGCATTTCAAAATATTGGTCGTGGGTTGAGTATAGCAACCATACAGGAATTGCTTCTTTTGAAAAGAGAAAAAGAATGATGACATGAAAATTAAAGCTTTTGGTATCAACTAAATTAGCCTAATTTACAAACAGACCAGATGCACTAGTACAAACATGTATTCAGCAGAAAAAGTAATGAGTTTAAAGGGACAAACCTTAGGGTTTGAGCTCGCCCAATACATTGACCTCACACCTGGATCCACGAATTTTGCTGCTCGGGTTGCTTCGACCATAATCCGATCCAATGAACATGTATGTACCTAAAAACCTGTATTTATTGAACTTCATAAATATTCGGTTAATAAATAATTAAACTAATTAGGTGCAGAAAATGTACCGGTGAAATCGGAAGCACATGCTCGAACCCAGCAACGTGTTTTCATATTCATTCTCTGCCCCAAATTACAATCGGATTCGCGAATGGTCTCCACTAAATTAATCCAAGAGTACACAACATGGAAGAGGACGACAAAGTGATACTATTAAAAAAAACTAAAAAAGTAATAAAAGTAAGGGGGCTAGACTTACCTTGTCGGCTGACGGAGGTGAACGGAGAAGGCGGGGGCTCGTCGGAGCAGGTGGTATTGCGAGGTGGATGGAGGGCTCATCGGCGCTGCTATTGGTCGGAGTTCTTCAGCGTTGGAGCGGCGTGACGCGGTACAGGTACTCCGGTCGATTATCTAGGCGGCGACTATGCGGTGGTTCGTCGACGGCGACATAGGAGTGGTGGTTCGTGGACGCTGCTGCTACTCACGGATCTACGGCGTGACTCTGGCAGTGCGGTGGATTTCGCCGACGGCGGTAGCACGGTGGTCATCGATGGTGTCGTATGTGGTGGTGGCGGAGCGTTGAAGTGAGATTGGGCGTATTAGGGTTAGTATGTTGCGGAGAACAGAGAATGATGTTGAAATTGGGCCTATTTTGGTTTTGTATATGGGCCGATACCATACTATTCACATGGTACCAGCAACCACCCAATAGGCCCTCTAAAAAAACACCATTACTATTGAATATTGAAGCAATCTCTCTAAACAATGCAAAAATTACATTTGTTTTATATTTTATAGATGTTAAACCAAATTGGGAAATACATATAACTCTAAAAACAATGAAAATGAAAAAAATCACACTTAAAAGGGATAAAATTAAATCAATAAGTAAAAATAAAATTCTGTTGGTTGTGGTCGTTGATTGGCCGTGTGGTCTTCCCAATATTTATAACTATTCCTCGAAATGCGGACGAGTGGCATTGTGTACAAACTATATGTTTGGTTCCAACGAAATAAAATGGGGTTAGGGTTTAGACATGAGTTATATGTTATAGGTGAAATTGTGTTTGAAGTACTATAGTGTTAAGAACTGCAGTACGTACTAGGTAGACTCGTAGTATAAAACTCGTTAGGTCTATGTACTTTGATTATACGTAAACACAATGAAGAGGTTCTTGAAAGAAGTCCTTGTATTCATAAACGGTTGAACACTTTAAATAAACATTTACAAGTCCTTGCGAACTTATAGAAAGGTCACACGACCAAAAACCAAGTAAAATAGTTCAAAGTCATAGGCTTTTAGCGGCCTATGAACTTTCAGACTAAACAAAGTGCACTACGAACTCCTTCTAGCGAACTCGTTCTGAGTGTACTAAAAGAGTGAACTCCGAGAGTTTTATAGCAAAGTCTCTCGGATTACAATATTTCTCTCACTAGAAATTCCAATTAAAAGTGTTAAAATCTAAAAACAATCTAGCGACTATTTATAGACCTCGTGGGTGAAACCCTAATGGGCTTCCGGAAAATTCGCTTAATGGGCCGAGCCCAAAGCATCTTCTATGGAATTTCGAATATTCCATGACCGACATTGTTCTCGATTATTCGTCTCTACCGAGCCTTCGAACTTCGAACTAGGAGTGCGTAGTAGCTCTTTGATTTTCCATCTGTGAGTTCGAAGTCCCTTAGCAGGGTCTTCTCACTCTTCGCGCTTCTGGCTTCATTGCCTTAGCAGGATGAACTCCAGAGCTAGTAGTTGTAGCACTCCTTCAGTGGACAGGGTCAAGGAATTCGAACTCTTGTAGTTTTTGAACTCCAGGGACTTGTAACAGCAGTACTTCCAAGTCTCATAGTGCATTTTGCATTTGCATGAGGCTAGATCTTCCAAGTACTAGCATACTTAGATTTACTTAACCTACCCAAATAGCAAAATTACATAAGAATGAAGTTCATTTAAAAACCATAGTGTGAAGTTCAAGTCAGTTCACAAGAGTTTGAAGACTCTATGTGAACGAGAGCGAACTACACACTAACAATAGGCAGAACATGAGTTTGATCATATATATTTCACAAATCCAAAATATTTTAAAAAAAACTTGTAAAAATTAAAATTTTTAATTACAGTAGAAATCCGTAAAGTCATACTGTAAATAAATATTACTATATAGAGTTATTCTTATACCGGTTTTACAAAATAAAAATAATTTTTTCTTATAAAAAATAATATATATACAATATTAAATTGATTTTGAATAATAAAATTTCACCTTGTAAAAATTGTGTTTAATATACAAATAGAATAAAATATTAATGAATTAAAGACTATGACCATATACTATATGTTATTGATTTTGATAAATATTTTAAGTCATTTTAAACATGTTATTGATTCTAATAAATAAAAATATTATTAATAAATATTTTATTATATATTAATTATATATTCATAAATAGAGGTATAAATCCTTAACGGGATTTAAAAATGTATAACTTATTACTATTTATAACTGTCTCAAGTTAAGACTTAAATTTTATTTATTACTATAAGAAATTTATTTTTATATAAATTATTACTATATAGAGTTCACAAACATACTTATAGACTATAGCACTATGGTAACAGCCGGCATTGTCCCGTTGCGTGCCCTGGTTTAAGATATCGCCCCGGCTGCCAGCAGCCCTTTCATCATTGTCATGGTGTCCTAGCCCGTCAGTTCTACCACCCTCAACTCCATCTCCTTGTAGCCCGGTGCCGGACAATACACCTTTTAAATTGATAATTACAAATATAAATAAATAAATAATTAAATTTCATGGAGATCGACATGGAGTTATAATTTATTTTTAAACTTTGTATATGAAATGAATATTACATTAATTTTTTTTTATATGTGAAATTAAAAGGGGTTTGTGAATAACACTCATTAATTTTGAATCGTACTTCAATTTTTTTGCATCGTAACAACTATGGTTTGATTAGTTTTCGTGTCGTTGAGTGGAATCTCGAGAACGGTTCTTGGAAGATTGATATGTAAAATTGGAAGTGAATTTGTTTTAGATTGATCGTAGTTTCTATTGTTGTGTATTTAGTGTGTCCGATTAACCAGACTGCGACGACAACGCATAAGTCTCATGCGACGACAACGTTGTACTACCTCTGTGGGGCCCGGCAGCCGCATGAAACAAATCCGACAAGTAATTACTCAAATCCTCCGGTGCATATCGTACGATCACGTCAACTCCGACTTCTCTGACGAAATCGCCCCTGTGTTTCCGATAAAATGCCTCGTAATACGGGACCAACTTTTCGGCTACCGATATTTTCACCTCGTCGCGAAGCTTCGGGTCGGGTATGACCCACGGACCCTGCTTCTTGCACGTCTCGCCGAAACACGAATTAAATTTCCTGAAGCACTCCTTTGCATCCTCTCGACTAATCTCGGCCGTCGGATCTTCGGGCAATGCCGAGATCACTTTGCCCCACCCTGCCCGCTCGTAGCTGGCTAAGTACCGGTTGACCTTTGACTGGTGGATCCGGATCCAATCGAACCCGATCAGGAGCCCCAAATTCGAATCTCGGACCTTCGAAACGACGTAGTTTAAGTTGTTCCCTAAAAACAAATACGACAGTGCGACGTCGTTTCGACGCACAGCCTTGCCGTCGAGCTTGCACAGGAGGACTAGGATCAGCCACGCCACTCTCCCGGCGATTGGATCCGCCGATATATCGTCGGCGGTGGGGCTTGAGAAATAGGATTCCGGTAGCGGAGACCCCGAGTTCAGCGGCCAATCGGTGACGATATCGGAGACGGCGCCGCTGTAATCGGCGAGGAATACAAGGAAATTCATCACGTACCGCGTGAGTGGATGGATCCCGCCGTCGGCCGTCGATTTCGAGGCGTCCTTCCGAATCGCCGCCTCGAATTGGGTCAGCATAACCCTAATCGCCTCCCCGAGTTTCGCCAGCGCCGCCGTCGCTTCAGATCTGACCGCCGAGAGAGACTCGTGCGAGAAAACCGACTCGATCTCCGGCCACAATTCGGAGATTGCCTCGTACATATCCAGGGCGCGGAACGTTTTCTCCGGCGACAGGATCCGCTTGCTCCTCCCGAAATTGCCGGCGAATCGAAACAAATTAACCGCCGCGTCCCTGGAAATCGCCGCGAAACACGACTCCGCGGTCTTCCCCGAGGAGGAGAAGACGGCGTCGCACAGAATCCTCTCGCCGCGAAACAGAGTTTTCACGGCGACCCTGACCGCGCGTGTCCAGCTCTTCAGTTTGGGTTCTAGAACCTTCCAGTCCATTCTCTTCATTTTAGAGCGGCTCAATTTCTTCACCCCCAAATAATACAGAGTCTCGTCGATGCTCGATCTCCGAATGAATCCATAAATCTCGACGCATTCCTTTCCATAACCGGAGCTGATCATGCAGTCGGCAATGCTCTTCAAATCCTCGATAACCGAACCTGAACCTCCTGGAGGCGTCGTTGGAGGTGTATTTGTTTCCTCTTCCAACTCGGAATCGAGGTGTTTCTGGTTGGATGATAAAATGACGTAAAACTCCCTCTCGAGTCTCCTTATGGCAATGGGCATCAAGTTTTTAGCTGTGATGAGTTTGACAGAGCTTGGATCATGGCTCACGTAGTACTGCATTCTGCTCTGCAGAGTAGTGACTGCTTCGAGGTACCTTCTAGCTTCGATTCTGTCGTTAGCGAAGATGGATGAGAAATGGGAGTCGAAATCCCACTTCTTGATCATGGACTCTGCATACTCCATTTTTTCGTCGATTGAATCGTGTGAAGGGGAATGGGAAGATGGAATGGGAGTCCGGGTAAACAATGAGCCCAAGCCCAAGCCCGACACCTTCATTGTTTTAGAACGAAGGAACGAATGATAGTTCAAGGGAGTGTGAAGAAATGTTGGAGTGATAATGTGATGGTTTGGGTGATGAAGATGAGTGAGGAGTACTGTGTATATATATACAGACAGTAGAGAATCAGTCAAGTATGTGAGTGAGTTACGTTCGTTCGATGATTCTAACGAAGATCGATTCAACCCTAAACTCGTGGAAGTGCCGATTTTTTTAATTTTTTAAAATAAGTACTAGTAGTAGTATCGATCTAAGATATGGGGTTCGAACACTGTCATTTTGTCAACACAAATATTATAGAAAAATTCAAATGGTGTGTAGTAAATGGTTTAGAGCATGTGCACAAGGATAACTTCCAATTAACAAAGCTGTTAGTATTAAATTAAGAGATGGTGACTCGTTCAAACCTGTTGTTGGCGCAAATCAATAAGTTTTAGTGACCAGTTCTACTCACTATAGTCTATTTCTGTGAAGATTTTTTTCTTAATGTACGAAGAAAATGTGAAGATATTCACGGTCCGTCTGAACTATAGGGCTTTCCTGGGAGTTTTTTTACCAAACAAAAAAGAGTATATCTCATATACAGATATACTTCTTCCTTTTTACTTTATCAAAAATTTATACTATAAGACATCATAAAAGTAAAATATATTTATGAACCAAAAAAGTGATTGAATTTAACTTACTAAAAAAGCTTATAAAATAATTTAGGTTTAAGATTTTTTTTAAAAAATATCTAATTTTTTAAGATGTAATACATATTTTTTAAACTACATAAAATAAATCAAGTCTTTGCTGTACTATAACTCTTAATATAAATATTTTTGTGCATTAAACCCATTCATACATAAAATAAATCAAGTCTTTGCAGTATTATAAATCTAATATAATATTTGTGAGCATTAAACCCATTCACACAGGAAAGGAAGTGAACAACGAAAGTGAAAATCGAAATTGAAAAACAAATAATCCTCCTAATAAAAATGAAAAGTGATTTTCACTAATTTCAAAACCTTATATAGTTTGAATATTTTCAAAACACAAAGTGCAATAACAGTTAAAATAAGAAAAAAAATTAAACTCAGATAACACAGACGAATAAAACAAAATCACAACTATGAAGAAAGGGAATCCATTCAAGACAAGAATAGTCTGGTTTAAAATGTAGACATCAAAACTAAATTTAAATAAAACTGCAATCCTCAAAGATTCAAAAACAAATGTTTTTGGAGAACAAAATAAATTATACTTTGATGGCATACTTCCTCAAGGGGAAATACATCTCTCTCTTCTTCTGCTTCTCAGTCTTCAATGATGCCTACAGTTACAAGAGAGAAAAAAAAGAGCATGAGAACAAAGAACTGTATCAACTGAGTATCAACTGAAAAGAAGGGTATCAAACTAAACAATGCAAGGTACAAAGACTTGAAATGAAAAATACAATGGGCATTCCCAGAATTCAAAGGAAATTTGATAACAGGGCAAGTACAAATGAATTAAAGAAACCGAAAACTCAAACATGGGACTGTAACTCAGTAGCAAAATCTCAATGAGCTTGTTTGAGAAATCACAATTATTTCAAATAATCAGAAATTCATTCAGCAGAATCATCACATCAAACTCAAGTCCTTCACTTCAAGATGTATACACTATACATAGCAATACCAGAAATCCAACAAAATTAATTACACACAAGGTACAAGTTTACATTCCAAAAATCACTTTCTATATCGCCAAATCAATTCCAGAAGCCATTCACAAAGCAATGTAAATATAATTCACAATCACAAACACACACATATATCACCAAAAATGCATTAAAGAAAAAGCATAAATTCAAAATAAAATTGAATTGAAAAAGAGGGGTTATCATTTACCTGGTGCTTGGTCAAACGGCGGCGGATAGCGCGAGTCTTTTTGGGGCGGAGGTCGAGCGGCAAATACTTCTTGTTCTTGTAGACCTCCCTGAGCTTGGCCTTCTGCGTCTGGGAAATGACGGTGAGAACCTGAGCGATCGAGAGTCTGACGACCTTGATCTTGGAGAGCTTGTTCGGAGCTCCTCCGGTCACCTTCGCCACCCTCAGCGACGCGAGCTCGTTCTTCAGTTCGAGCAGAGTCGCCTCCAGATCCTTCTTGCCCTTCTGCCTCAACTCGTGAACCTTGATCCTCGCTGCGTTCGCCAACAAAAAACAAAAACAATAGTTAAATCGATGTGAGAAATCTCAGATACAATTATCGATGCTGAAATTCAAAGGGTTTTTTGCTTACCCATTTCGTGTTCTTTTTCGGAGGAGTGGGGATTAGGGTTGGCGGAGCAGCGGAATACGACTGTGGTCTCAGAACGAAAACCCTAATATGTATATATAATGCTCTGAATGAAGATGTGATGTATAAGCCCATTACTCAATCGGCCCAACTGTAATGGGCCGTATCCAAAATGAAGCGTTTGTAATAATTTGTGTGTTTGGAAAACAGGGTAATGATAAATTGATAATTAGACCTTATTACTATATGACACTATTATTCGAGGAATTACACCGTTTATTTAATCAGTACATTCTCAAAATTCTAAAAAAGAAATTGAAAAAATAAATAATTTTATCTTGTGAAACCGCAGTACTCCCTCCGACGAAATGCCGTCGTTGTTCGCTCGTCTCCATTTCCGCCGTTGTTGTTGTTCGCCCGCATGATGTTCGACGAAATGCCGCTGAGACCCGTGAGGAAACGGACGTTGTTTTTGTTGTTGTTGTTGGAGATGCCCGCATGGTGTTCGACGAAAAGTCGCCGGCGGAGGGGCGGCTGCCGCCGAGAATGTCGTGCATGAAGAAGGCGAGCGAGTGATCTCCATGACTAAATTGTTTAGCCGTGTTCGATTTTCAAGAGGATTTTGTAGAGGCATGGTCATGAGATACATGGATTAATTAGGTGCATAATGCGCGTGGATTTTATAGTGAGCGAGTTCGATCGTTTTATATTCACGATATTCGATGATCAAGAAACTCGATTCATCAAGGAAAGTTATCAGTTGGAACTTATGTGAAAGTTCAAAACTCTCTGCTTTCAAAAAACAAAAGAACTACACATTGATCAAATCAGCTAAACCTCTGTCTCTTGGTGAAAGTTGCATATGTACCAACATCATAATTCATCGGCGGCGGAGGAGGAGGCATCCGAAAGGGCCTGAACTGAGGCGGGTTCCGCCACCTAGGAAGTGGGCCCGCCACGAGGAGAGTCTGGAGGAGAGGCCCGGCCCGAATAATCGACTGCAGGAGCTTCCCTTTCCGAGGCAGGGCCCGCCCCCTCGCGAGATCATCGATCACCAACGAGCCTCGGTCGAGTTCGAAAGGGCTCGCGTTCGAGGAGACGACGATGCCTTGGTCTGAGAGGCTGCTGGATTCGGTTACTGCTGAGCTGGCGGTGTTGAGGAAGGCGCTGAGCTGGACTTTGGCCTCGTCTCTCTCTCGTAGGGCCCGCTCGAGGAGTTGGGTGAGCTGCTTGATGTGGGCTCGGTTTCGACCGATCTCTTCTGTTGCTTCTGATTTCAGCTTGTCGAGCTCGAGGGTCGTGAGGAGAAGCTTCTGCCCGAGTTGCTCCATGTCGTTGTTCTGCCACAACAACGTAAATGTGAGTTAAGTAAAATAGTCGATGAATTAAAGAAAGGTAAAATGAACACACACACACACACACCTCTTCATAACTCCATAGAGCATTCATCTCACACATTTTTCTTTGTGATCCTAAAGCTTACAAATCAAATGAAAAGGGGTTTTTGAGGAAGAAGATCAGTGTGAGGATTATGTAGGTACATATATAAGGGTAAAAATATAAGGGTAAAAGACAGGAATGCCCTCTGAGGTTTGCTAGATACATCAAACACCAATCAACTAAAACTATTGTCATAATGAATCTAGAAGAACTTTCCAACATACAAAATGGGGATGGATCTTTTACATTTTCACCTTCATTGTCATTGGCTAATTCTTGGTAGATATTCTTTGAAAATATTTTAGAATGTTTCATTGTGATTATTACTTAGTTTTAAAAGGTAAGGTGTAGTGGACTCTCATTGAGTTTCCTTTTTACCTCAAAATACTATTAATAAGTCAAATATCATAATTTAGGATGGTATTATAAGATGCAAGGAAAGTATATGTATTTCTTAATTACTTCCAAGGAAATCTTAGTGTATTATATAGTTTGATTGTTTTATTTTTTCGTTTTTTTGTATTCGACTAGATACTTCGTGAAGACTTTTTCTCTTCTCGCTTCGTGTTGTTGATTAATTATCAAATATTATTATTTTTTCAGTGTCTACATTGCAAAATATAACACGTAGGTTATTTTTAGTATATTTAAAGTTGTCAAAATTTCCAAAAAAGAAAATGACAAAATTGAAGTAGTTAGTATCTCTCTTTCCTCAATTCATATACTGTATAAAAATAAGTGAAATAGTAATAAATATATTAAATTAATAAATGCGTTTGATTGTGGCCATTGTTATTCTACACACTCCACAAATTAAATAAAAATAAAAAATAAAAATACTTCATGCATATACATAATAAATACATTGTACCCCGAAATAAATGGGTCGTGTTTCCTTTTGCCGATTAACTAATGCTTTCACCCGCGTGATTTGGGAGAGATGCTACAAGAAAAACCTTAAAATCAAAAATAAAATAAAAATATTAACATATTTCACTTTTTTTTTTTTTTTTTTCTTTTGTTTTCGTTTTCCGTTTCATAATTTGAAAAGTAAAATAAATACTAGTACAATATAATTTCCACCAGTATTTAATACAATTATAATAATGTCATTACATTTTCTATATATATATATATCACTCTTGAAATTAATTACTAGTAGTATATTAAAAAACAAAAATAACTATTCGATCACAAATTCAATTACGCTAAAACATTCTTGGTTGACTTACCAAAATTTATCCATATTTTTTTATACAGCTAGCATACGATTTTAGTTAGATCAACTCAATATTTTGTTATTTAATTTTTGGTTGATTTCTTCATTAAAAACAACATATAATAAATGGTTCCATATATATAATTAAACTTAACAACTCTATAGAAGGGGAAAAAGGGAAATACCACCGCTTCCGCCGTTTGTTTTATTCCCAAAAATTTTACTACTCAGAATAATTTCTTTTTAGAATCACTATTTATAGATAGGTCTGTGATTAATAAAATTTCATTTTTTTTAAATGATGTTTTCACGTACATTATTATTATTATTAAATTTCATTCTTTAATTTCTTGCAAAGTGGTTCGAATTTTAGGACAAAAAATTGAGTCGCATTCCAACACAATATGATAATTCTAATAATAAAAAACAAAAAAATTAAAACCATTAGAGAACGTAGAAGTGAAAGGAAGAGAGTATATTCCATTAATCTGGTCTGGAAAAGAAGCACCAATTTTTTTCCCCATCAAAAGTTTCCAACGACTTTACCTGTCGACCTAATCATTTGCTTTTTGTTGTTGTTGCGATATCATTACAAAAAACGTGTTTTTATTTTGTTACTTTTCTTTTCAACCGATAGCAAATAAATTAAATTATACTCCGTAGATTGTTATTTACTTATTTACCATAAAGTTTTAAATTTCGAGATAGTGAAAATTTAATACTTCTTGAGCAGTTGTCGCATGAGAATATTTTAAATTCATTTTTTTTTAATATAAATTACATATTGAGTTGGGCTTCCCAATAGAACATAGGGCCTAAAACAAATGTGAAGGTAAGGTGGGCTTTTACGTATACTGGGCTACGGGCCGACCCGAGTAAATATTTGAAAGGGCAAATACGTAATTTACCTCAGCAAAAATGTGAAAAAAGAAAAATGAAGCTCTATATATGCCCTAAACCCTAATGCGAAGCACTACTCACATCACTGCTACTCTAACAGAGAAGACGAGAAGCGGCGGCGGCGGGTTTCACAGTCTCAGGTTCATTTCTTTGATTTTTCCGATTATCCTCGTACTCGTTGTATTACTCCTATTTGAAAGTGTGTTTTCTGCAAAATTTTACGCGTTTTTACTGTTTGTTCGTATCGATTGTTGATTTCTTCGTATAAGTCGATCTGCTCGTAACGAAGAATGATCGATCGACGGGAATGGATTCGATCTTTTCGCTTAGCTTTGATAATTTGTAGTCGCGAATCGAACCCTGATTCAATCATTTGTGCGAGCTAATAATCAAAAAATTAGATTTTTTTGTGTTCGATTATCGTTTGACATCTTAGAATTCTGCATTTGAACCCCGATTCCCAGTTTGGTATGATTAGGTTTCAGGGGACATTTGCTATTGGGTGTTGCCTGAGTAAATTTGATTGCTCTGTTTCTGAAATGAAAATTTTCTATTTTGGATCAGACCCTGTTGAAAGATGGTGAGAGTGAGTGTGGTTAACGATGCGTTGAAGAGCATGTATAATGCTGAGAAGAGGGGCAAACGCCAGGTCATGATTAGGCCATCTTCGAAGGTCGTCATCAAGTTTCTTATTGTGATGCAGAAGCATGGTATGTGCATACTCAAGCGAGTTTATTTCATTCTAATTGTGCTTTGATTCTACGAATGGAAGTGTTGATTTTATTTCTTGATGTTTTTTTTTCAGGTTACATTGGTGAGTTCGAGTATGTGGATGACCACAGGTCTGGAAAGATTGTGGTGGAATTGAATGGTAGGTTGAACAAGTGTGGAGTCATTAGCCCTCGGTTTGATGTTGGTGTCAAGGAAATCGAGCCCTGGACCGCGAGACTACTTCCATCCAGACAGGTACAATTAGTTGTAACATACTATTTAGAAATGAAAATGTTATTTCAGTTTGTGGAGTTGTGTAAAATTTGTATCAAAGTCATTGTGCATCCTTTCTCTATTTTTATTTGGACCATTATTCGTCCTTGTTTTTGTGCTTTTCCAAGAATGTTCACAGGTTCGTTTCTGTTCTCTTTATAAGTAAGTAGCATCTGAATTGCATGGTCGATGTCAATCTTAGGAAATTGATCACATTGCAATATTTGGAAAGTACGATAAATTTTATTAGCAGTAGGGTTTTATTTAGATCATATCATCATGCCACTTTTTTTCACACCTTTTGCAGTTCGGCTACATTGTGCTGACAACTTCCGCTGGAATCATGGATCACGAGGAAGCTCGCAGGAAGAATGTTGGAGGGAAAGTGCTTGGTTTCTTTTACTAAGCATCACGAGTGAGCTTTGTTTTTAAAACTATACAGTCGAGAAGTGGGCATTATCGTCTCCTTTGGCAAGAGAGTCGAGTTTTGATTTTGTTCCTTGTTATCTTTTTATACTGCTGGTTTGCTTTTTATGTCGGAGAATATTTAATTTTGCTGCTGAACAGATTGATTTTGGTGCTTCAAATTGTTTCCTTTTAATATTTTCTGGATTTTTATCTGTACATCGATTTTATGTTCATTGAGCTACATACAATCTATATGTCCTTGTTAACTCTTCGGTGCAAGCCAGAGAACTCGAATAACCAGTGTCTCCGACATCTCACAATATTTGACAGAACTGTGAATGACGAATAATATCCAACATTGAAGAATGCACTGAACCAAAAGATTCCCAAGTTAAAGAAGGTTCACCCAACAGCATAAATAGTTTAAAAAGACAACATTATAGTAACCAGAAACTGCAAATTTATGTAAATGATTTGATTCCATCTTGTTAATATTATCATCAAGAATTAGTGATCACTTTCACTAAGTGGGAATATTCTTGAAAATATATATATATATGCTTGTTATGATATGTATGTCACAATCATACTATTCAAGAATCCACTATACTTGAATCGTTTTGAAAAATGTCAGAAACAATTTTCATGATCAACAATTGAGAAGGCGCCACAAAAACTTTGCCCATAACTTACAATTTGTTTCAACAATTTATTTCTCCATTTACTAATATATGTTACATAACTTACATCACAGTAACAAGGCTGATGCTCACTCCACTCGTAACGATCGCCGACGAGAAAATCAAACTACAATCGATAATCGTACATCTATACACATGAACTAAGATCGAGGCTATCTATATTATGAAACATATTGAACAACAACAACATAACACATATAGTTTCACATGAGATTATTAAAAGGGAAAGAATGAAATTGATCATCACCCATTTGCTGCATCAGCATCTTGCTCTCTTCCTCGTCCATCGACCACAACGAACCTGTCGCGCAGAAATCCCACACCGGAGATCGAGTCAACTTGCTACTCTCTTCACTCATCTCAATATCCCTCCATATTTCATCCATGGAGTAACCACTATCTTCTAGCTCCGACCCCGTTTTGCTCCCGCCGGGTGGAACAACAGAATCTTTCGAACACGATGATGATTCAGACGACGATGATCGAGACACCCCTTCCTTCTTCTCCTCTTGAGCCTTTTTCCTCATGTGTGTCCTCCAATAGTTCTTGATCTCGTTGTCCGTACGACCCGGCAATCTCCGAGCTATTCTCGACCATCTACAAGTAACAATATCACAATCATATAGTAAAAACCGGCAACACCTACTGATTTTAATTACTGCTCAAAAAACAGTCACTGATTATTATAAACTGTTTTTGATTATTATAAACTGTTTTTTAGGCAGTCAGTATTTACATACTGGTTTCAAAAAACTGTGCAAAAAACAGTCGGTAATTATTATAAACTGTTTTTTAGGCAGTCAGTATTTACCTACTGATTTTTTGCAGTATGTAAATACAAACCTGTTTCCCCATTTGGAGTGGAGGTCGAGAACGAGGCGCTCCTCGTGGGGGGTCATCTTGCCCCTCTTGAGGCCGGGGTGGAGATAGTTGACCCAACGCAGCCGACAGCTTTTTCCGGTTCTTCTCAACCCTAGAAAAAGAAAAAAAAAAGTAGTAACGCGTTAAAGCTCTTTGGGCACAAAGGAAAGAGTTATTCCATGCCCCAAACAAGCATACCTATATATGGTGTCTCCCGCCAACCTTCAAACCTGAAACCTTGGCGACGAAGTCCCATCGTCGATCGCCGAACAAGTTCACGTAAAACGAGAGCTGCCCGTCTTCGTGCTCTGTCCACGGACCCTTTCTCGTCTCTTCTAGCTTCTTCTCCATAGCAATCAGTTTGATCGAATTGATGTTTCCTTTTTTTTCTTGAATTATTGGTTGTTCTTGTTGTTGTTGTCAAGTTGGTATCTAGCTTTGTGTTGTTGTGTTTTATCCTTATGTCTGAGTGAGTCACTAGCAATGCAACTAGTGGTGATATATATACACACACTAACACACACTAGTGTGTAGGGTATAGTTAGCAATATTAATTATCATGCAAGATCAAGATTAATATTTTGATGATATATGATTATATGTATATTAATCAATTCTATAGTACAATAACACTTTTTTTTATTTGGATGTTTGTTAAATAATATTTTATGTCGGTTAAAATTTAATTTTAAAATTTAAATATAAGTCGTTAACTTTATCACCTTAACAAAAATTTTTGAGGGGTTATTAACTCAACTTTGACATGGTTTCATAGCAACATAATGATGGTGCTCAGCGGATTAAATTTCCGATTTGCCCAAAGATAACACTATGTAAACGAGTAGAACCAACAAAACCGAGTCTACTCGTGAGAGGACGTGTTAAATATCTCACATTTTTTGAAAATAAATTATAAAGCTCAAATATAAGTTGATTAACCTTATCGCCTTAACAATGCATTTATCTCACATCTTTTGAAAATAAATTATAAAACTTACTTAACTTTATCACCTTAACAGACATTTTAAAGTGTTATTGATCAAGCTTTTCACATAACATACATATATTTAAAAAAAATTAATACTTTTATAAAATACTACATTTTTACAATTTATTTTCTTTTAGTAATTTTTTGTTTTAATTTTTCGTGTCCACAAAGTGAATGTGATTGTTAGATCCTAGCCGTACATGTGGCCGGCGAGGATTGATGGGTTGTTGATAGGGCCAATGTGGGTATTTGATGTAAGCCATTATAAGGAAGTGCTTTAGATAAGTGGTTGGATATGTTGACGTAACTTTCATAAGTGGCCGTCCATTTTATTTTCTTGCAATTTATCACTGGTGCTTCTTGCTTTTTTTTCATTTTTTTATTTTTTAACAGTATTTATTATGTATAATTTTAATTTTAATTTTAATTAATCAAAGGTGTCATATTCATATTATTATCCTTCAAATTAATAATGTTGGACGACAAACATACGTATTCGGGGGTAGCTAATGTTCTTGCATCGGCCTTTGACAATTTTAATTTCAATAGAATAATAAGGTAAAAAAAAAAACATAAAATTAATTTTAGATGAACACACAATATTTTGGGTTTAATAAGCACGTAGTAATAAATTAGTGGCTATGAGTGATTGGCTGCATCTGAAATAATTAATTAATTAATTAAATTTTAATATAATAGATTAGTATTCATAAGTGGAACATTGCATCATACAATCCGTTTTTGTTGTGACCTTGAACACTAGAGCTATTTAACCAAATTGCTTCTATCATAGTTTGTTCGAAAAAAAAAAATGTAAGCATTTCTCGAATAAAAATTGTCGACGATTGATGATAAGTTCCTGAAATGCGTCGACGATCGTAATTCGTAACCAGACTATCTCTTAATGATAGTAATTACATTTTAAAACTATATTTGTTAACTATATTTTATATATTTTTATACAATGTAATATCTAAAATTGAAAGAAAAAAAAGAGTTAAATGTCATTCAAATGCACCCTGATTAATTTAAATGTAAATGTTGAAAGAAAATATATGGGTGCGTGGTGGCTCCCTCGTCTGGGGTGATCTTGTGGATGTGGTATTAGATTACAATAGACCCATAATTATGAGGTGGAAGCCACCACTTATAAATGTATGTTATCTTTCCCCCAAAGACAAAAAAGAATCTTACCCTCTGAATTTCGTTTCAAAATAACAGTCACATTTATTTTAATTTACGTTTTAGCTTAACAATATTATTACTTTTAATTGTTAACTTTAAAATACAATTATATTCATATTTTATTTAATATAATTATTTTTATTTTAACTGTTTTAATTTTTTAATTAAAAAAAGTATTTCTACCTCTACAGCTCTACTACAGTACTACTTAATCAACAAGTAGATAAATATGACTAATTCTTAAAATAATTATGCACTATTAGGGGTGTCAATTCGGTTTAACCAAACCGAACCAAACCGAAATTTCGGTTAACCGAACCATTTAAGCTATGTTTTTATAAACCAAAACCAAGCCGTTTTAGAAATGATTTGGTTCGGTTTTAACCAAATTAATTCGGTTTGATTTGGTTTGGTTCGGTTTTAACCAGATTTTAATTAAAATTTTTAAAAATTAGAAAAAAATTAAATTTAAAATAATAATTATTACTTTTAATTAAAAAAATAAATATAAAAATAAAATTCAAATTATAAAAAAAATAATAATAATAAAATCATAAAAATTAAATATTATTAGTATATTATTTTATTTAAAAATAATTATATATGTATATATGTAATTATTTATTTATTTATTATTCGGTTTGGTTCGGTTTTTATCGGTTTATCGGTTAAAAAACTAAACCAAACCGAAACCGAAAAATTCAAAAAATAACATTTTTTTAATTTACGTACCGATTTGTTGAGACTAGGGCTAAAACGAGTCGAGCCGAGTTGAGCTTATCGAACCAGCTCGAAAAAAAAAAAGGCTCGAGCTCGACTCGTGATTTTTTTTTTCATGCTAGAGCTCGACTCGATCGAGCAGCTCGAGTTTGACTCGATTAAGCAACTCAGCTTTTGCTCACTCTATAAGTTCAACTTTAGCTTGATTGAGTGTCTCGACTCGTATTGCTCGAGTTCGACACGATTCGACTCGAATTTCTCGAAAAAAATTTCTCGACTCAATATATACACACATATAAAGTATATTTAATTAAAAGTTATATATTCGAGCGGCTCGCGAGCCGCTCTATTCTTCACGATTGGTGCTCTTATAAAATAATGCTCGACTCGAGTTCGATTCAAGCTCGAGTTTGATCGAACTCGAGTCGAGCGTTGACTCAAGCAGCTCGCGTGCGCTTGCAAATTGATCGGTTCGTTTCTGACCCTAGGTGTGACGGAATGGAAGTACATAGTATAAAAAAAGGTAACGGTTAGTCTGGAACCGGTCGGACCGGTCGAGAGTGCATTTGACCCAAAACCAAGTACTACCAAGTATGGGTCAACGGGTCATGGTGTGACCTGGGTCGGGTCGGGTCGGAATTAAAAAAAAAAAAAAGAAGAAATTGCCCATTTTCCTTGCTGCCGCTATTGCTAGCATGCGCACGAGACAACACGGCGCACACGCTCAATATAGATCAAAAAGTACACGCGCTTCCTAACACAAAGGTGCGCAGAATAGCAACCACGCACGGTGCGTCTGCCTCCCCCCTCTCCCGGTCTCCGTCGAGCTGTACACTTGCAAAAAGCCTCAAGCGACTGTGTATTGAGAAGAGAGGCGGCACCTCCGGCAAGGTTCAATGGCTGTAGCACCGGCGAGGGCACGGGCAGATTACGATTACCTCATCAAGCTTCTCCTCATCGGCGACAGCGGTTGGTCTTCCTCCTAATTTCATTTTCTATTTCGTTTTCCGATTCGTACCCGATTGACATTTTTGGTCGTGTTTCTGTGCTTCTCTGAATTGATCGCGGGATTTGTGTTTCATTTCATATCTGGGAGTGTCTGTATTTCGTTATAATCGACTGATAATCGTTCGAGATTTATGAGCTCCGACGTACTTGAGGTTTCCCGTTGTATGCTGAAACAGGGACAATTTGGGAGAGTTATTGATAAGTCATGAATCTGTGATTTTAGTAATTGGGGCACTGTAATCCAACTCTGTAATCAGTTGTTTCGTCCCTACGACAAATCTGAACTTGGTCTTTATCTCCCTTTCCTTTGTCGTCCTTGAATTCACGATGGTGCATCTAAGCTGTCTTCTTTCTTTATACAAAACAACGAGCATTTATGGTCTTGTACACCTGATTCTCATGACCGTTTTCTTGAGTATACTATTGAGTGTTTTTGGCTGAGTCCGATTAAAGGATTAATGAAATATCATTTGGTTTCTGAATCCTGCAGGTGTGGGTAAGAGTTGCCTTCTTTTGCGTTTCTCTGATGGTTCCTTCACAACTAGTTTCATAACCACCATTGGGTAAGTTTTTATTGCTCAAAGCAACTATGAACTGCTTGATTGGGTTTTCTGATGTGGTTTGTTACATAGTATTGATTTCAAGATAAGAACTGTTGAGCTCGATGGCAAACGGATCAAGCTCCAAATTTGGGATACAGCTGGTCAGGAAAGATTCCGAACAATCACTACAGGTATCTTCTTGCCTTTTTGTAGCAGAAGTTAACTTTATTTTCGGATGTCAATATATTTGTTTTCGACTTTTCACGAGAGAGAGGAGACTCATATCAAAAGCATTTACAATTATGCAGCTTATCTCTGAAAATTATGCAGCTTTGCTTTCTTTTCAATTGAAGAGGGGTTATCATGATATTATATATTCTGCCAGCATGTTTTCCAGCTCTTAAAAAAGTAGAAGTGTGTGCCTTGCATCCCTTTCTTACTGTGTTGATGACTGCTTTTCTCATATGCAAAATCCTTTCTCAGCCTACTATCGTGGAGCAATGGGTATATTGCTGGTCTATGACGTGACAGATGAGTCTTCCTTTAACAGTAAGGTTTCTAGTTTTATTATTATCTGAATCTCAATTCCTATCCCTTTTATGTTGTCTGTTTACATGAAACTAAACATGAGTAAAGAATAAAGAATTGTAGAACTTCTCTGTTTCATACATGCTGTCGTGTACTTACTCTCTCTGATCCAAAGCTTTATTAAGAAGGGGAGATAACATTCATGGTCGTGAGTTCTCTTTCGTTTTCTAGTATTGCCTTTTATTTTTCTTCTGAAAATCTTAAAAGATACTTCTTGAAAAGTTGTTGAAATCATGGGGAATGCAAGGTTCACATTTGAATTTTGAATTATCTAGAGGATCATGACCCTCTTAAAATGGAAAAGCAAAGAATTATAGAAGTAACGAAAGTCAAGCTCATAAGAGGGGAAAAAAGGAGATTTAAGAATTAAAATTGTATGCCTATGTGTTTGATATACTTTAGTAACTTGATTTGCATGTCATCTTATAGTGATAATAGCTACTTGATACTTTTTCATCTCCAGATATTAAAAACTGGATTAGAAACATTGAACAACACGCTTCTGACAATGTCAACAAGATATTGGTAGGGAACAAAGCCGACATGGATGAGAGCAAAAGGGTATTTCCCTTTTTCTTACCTTTGTCTTTAATTTGTTTCTTAATGGTGGTTTAATTGTTTTATGATTTAGTTCTTGACCATATATCAACCTTATTATGGAAGTTGGGTTTTGTAGATCTAGTTTGGCTGAAAAATAAATGGAAATTTATTTATTTTCATATTTTAAAATGACACTTTCTTGTATGTAAGATATCAAGTCTAATCTGAAATTACATTACTCTTCATACATAATTTCTTTCAACTAAAGCTACTTAATTATGAAATTTATGGGTGAATGGTGAGAATTCAAAGTTCAAATGTAGCATGTTAATGTACTTGATTTTGCAATCTTGTTCACGAACTCATTGATCTACTAGGAAATATCAAAAGAAGAAAAGTAGGGGATTTTTGAATAATATGCATTTAGTAGCAGTAAATTGTGGATTGAAATATCTGAACTTCGTCTTTCATTCTAATCCGAATAGACATTCCCTGAAACCAATTTGTGATCAAATCTCAAAACATCCAAATCAAAGGTAGTATAAGGTGTAAAAATATTGACATCATGGCCCTAATAATTTCTAGGCTGTGCCTACCGCCAAGGGTCAAGCTCTCGCAGATGAGTACGGAATAAAGTTCTTTGAAACTGTGAGTATTCCAAAATTCTTTTTAGGTTTAGAGAGGCCGGTTAAATGTTCACGCATCTCTGATGTATCTTTTGGATGTTGCAGAGTGCCAAAACGAATCTTAATGTGGAAGAAGTATTCTTTTCTATAGCCAGGGATATTAAGCAAAGGCTTTCAGAATCCGACACCAAAGCAGAAGTAATAATCGATCTGATTTAGTATTGATCATTTTTAAGCTATTATCTCGTATTTTAATGACGTTTATATACATAATTTGTTTACAGCCGACAACCATCAAGATTAATCAGCCTGACTCAGGTGCCGGAGGTAGCCAACTTGCGCAGAAGTCAGCTTGCTGCGGTTCTTGAATGCATGGGAAAGATAACAATCAACTTGTTTCGTGTGTTGCCGATAGGTTTTTATGATTCTGGGGACGTTGGATTTGGATTTTAGTCGACTTTCATATGATCTTTGCATTATTCGCTTCTCCGTTTGTGTTAGATATTTATGTCACGCAGGACTACGAATTCATCCCTTGTTTCTGGACCATAACACTTTTATGTTTGACAATTTGGTTCTATTTATTTTATACTCTCTCGACATGTTTCGTTTCTTGTCGCTCCTGTAATCTTGTCGTAGTTGTATGGTGATTTCCTCGTGCCAAGCATTTTACCCAAGATGAAATGTTGATTTTAGTATATGAGAACTTGGAGATAGTTTTATTTTAGGATGAGCTTTCAATTTTCCAGCGAAACATGTTGGCTCTCTCTATAGGTGTCTGTTAATTAGTACTCAATAAATTTCTCAATTTACATTCTAATCTATCGTTTAGCTGGTGTGAAAATTTTCGTCTCTCTATCTTGTAAAAAAAAAATGATATTAAGTACTTATTTTATATTTTAATTTTAAAGTAATTTTACACGCGCTTTTAGTAAATGGAATATGGAGCAATAAATATTAAATAGGTGACCCATAAATAAATATGAACGGGCACACAAAACCCATGTAAAAAAAAACCATCATCAGGTGCCGTCAATGGAGCTACGCCGACGAAAGCCCACCGCCCTCTCACCGTCAAACTCAATGCTCGTACCCTACGTCCGCCGCCATCTCTCGGGGCCGCCGCCGCCCAAGATCCCCGCTGGTTGGGGGGTCGAAGAAGTGCCCCGCCGCAAGGGATCCCACGTCGATAGGGTCCGTCGCATACTCGCATCGCATTATATTATGATTCATTGCTTTTTCTATCGATTCAATTTTTCTGTGTGAAAAAAAATTGATCAGCAATTTCGATACACTTGTTGATGCATGCAGTACTACTACGAACCAGGGACTGGAAAAAAATTCAGGTCAATTAGGGAAGTTGATGATTATCTGAATGGGGGAAATTTGGGATATCGCGGCACCAGATCATCCCCCAGGAAATTGACCTATAATGTTCGTGTTCGATTCGTTTTCTTATTTAATGATTATTTCTGAGTAATTTGCTACATTTTCTGGGCTTGTTTTCTTGCAGAATTGGGTAAAAGAGACTCCTTTGTTGAAATTGCATTAAGATTGTCATAATAATGTTGTAAAAATTGATAGTGTAAATATGAAATAGTAGTGTTTCTTGACAAAGATGAGAGTTGTGAGGTTTTTCGGCTTTGTGCTCTGGATTTGGCGCGTATTATTTTGAAAAAATGGTTTTGGAGAAGGCAATAATGTAGAATTGTGCTAGCTATCTTTTGTTAATTGTTTGGATAATTTTGATTATATAACTCGCCTTGCTGATTTGAGTTTTCTCTACTCTACAGAGCCCTAAGTATCGAAAGATGATCATGTCTGGTGGAAAGGTAAAGCGACCCTTCGATTAGTCTTTGTTCATGTAACAGTAACACCATCTAACTTTACGTTTTACAAAATTATGTATGAATTAGTTTTTGTTCAAAACACAATTTATACAAAAGCAGTGCAGGCTAGATTTTGCTTGTTACGGTTTCGGGTAGGTTTAGTTTTGATGAGCTTTAGACTCAGAGTGAGTGACATTTCGGTGCATCAAGTGTCACCGTGCATTAATGTAAAGCTAAACTTCTTGTGTTGAAGAATGATGTTGAAAGTTGGATACATTAACAATGTATTTTATGTTACTATATAATTCCTTTTTCTTATCTGTTGAAAAATCTTCATGAATAGTTGCTGAGACTGGGCAACGAAGTAGACCAGAGTCACTTGTCCATGGTGCCGTATGGGAGGCCATCTGGCACAACACCTTTTGTTCTTCCCGATGGTTGGGTGGTGGAGGAGGTACCTCGAAGATTCAAACAAAGTTGGGCACCAGACAAAGTAATGCCACACATTAACATTTTTTGTCCTTTGATAACTCTGATTTTAAAATGTATCTTATTTTGCATTACACTTGTTGTACAGTATTACTATGAACCCGGGACAGGGAGAAAGTTCCGATCCTTGGCTGCTGTCGAGAGGCACCTGGCAGAACTTGAAGAAAACGCACCCTTATCTGAGGCTCTGGAAGAAAGCGGACCCTTATCCGAGGCTCTGGAAGAAAGTGGACCCTTATCCGAGCCTGTGGAAGAAAACGCACCCTTGTTCGAGGCTCTGGAAGAAACCACACCCTTATCCAAGGCTCTGGAAGAAATTAAGGAGAATATACCTCTGTCGAAGGTTTTTAAGATTGAAAGTCTTACTAAGGTGAGGTCGAGACAAAGTCTTAATATGTGATTGTTTCTTATTTTGTTATTAGTCGAATTCGACCATTCACATATTTTGGCCTCTTTCAGAACTCTAAGAAGAAAGCTCCTGAGGAAAATGCACCGGCTTCGCCATTTGTGGGTCCACCAATGGAAGTCAAATGGGTTATTGCTAGTCCGCAAGGGGATGCATGGGACCCTTACGTCTCTGGGGAGTTGATTTCGGACGATGTTAAGAAGGAATGGGCAAACAGATTCACGCTTTTCATGAATCAAGGGAACAAGTAATTCTCCAGACTTAATTCCTGAGCATAGAGGTAAAAAAAGAAGCATAATGTGGGTTGCTAATGTTTTCGATTGCTAATGTTTTCGTATGCATCATCTTGCAGTTGGGGACTAGCTGAAGACGACCCTGACGGTTATGTAGCGTAATAGTAGAATACTACTATGGTGAGGATATATGTAATGTGAATACTTATGTTCTTGTTGTGCTCAAACTACTTTTATTTGTACCCTGCTGACTTTGTTCTCCAAACCATGTTAATATTTCTCATGTGTTGGTGTACACTTGGTATTGAAATGAAGATAATTCGGAGCATTAACGTTCATATGTCTCGACGTTTGCTTGACTGGTTGAATAGGACAGTAGAGGTTCAAAACCAGACGAAAAAACAGAATAAAAATAACTCCAATGTCTACTAGTAGCAAAAACAGAACATGATCAAGATACATTTTTCTCCATTCCAATACACCACAAGTTTTAACCTAACTAGTACTACATACCCGAAAAATACATGGAAAGTTTATCCCTCAAATCCAACCCAGCTTCATCCACAGACTCACAAACCTCTTCCCTGTAACCGGGATCATGATGTACAGTCGAAGACATCTCTTCCCAACCCTCGTCACCTTCCATATCTATCACGATATTATGAAGAACACAACAAGCAAATATAAACCTCGGCAGCTTATGCCTATCCGGCCTCCACATTTCCCCTTGGATCATCTTCCAAACCGCCTTCAACCTCACCAAAGCCTTTTTCGCCACAGCCTGAGTAGCGAGCAGCCTCTTGTTGAATTCCACCTCGCTCTCCGAGAGCTCTTTCCCCTGGTAAGGAGTCACCAGCCAAGGCAACAAAGGAAAACCAGACCCTCCGATTATATACTCCTCCTTTCCGTTCAGCCTTTCCCCATTCTGGCACAGCCGGAAAAAACTCGAGCTCCTGAGAACCGAAGACCTGCTCATCTTCCCCGGCCACCCTGTCACTATGTCCCGGAACTTCAAATCAGGCCCAGCGACTACCTGCAGGATCATGCTGTGCTTCGAGCTCCTGTCTCGCCAGGTGTCGGCCTCTGGGTCTGATGACGTCAGCATCATGGTGATGTGGGTTGTGTCGATGGCCCCACAGCAGTTTGGGAGGCCTCTGATGTTCTCGAACTTGCGCTTTGTCTCGGATGATTCGCGTTGGGAGGTGGGCCAGTGGAGGTGGTGGGGCCCGCTCTCCTCGATGGCCTCCACGAAGCGCCAGGTCACCTGGGAGACTGTGGACTGGTGGGTCCGGAAGGATTCGCCGATGGATACGAGGGAGTTTCCGGAGCCGAGCCTTGTGAGGGCTAAGGCGACCTGATCTGTTAGGAGCATGGGATTGCCGTTTGCGAAGGAGAAGTGGGTTTTGCTCATCATGTGCTGTTGTACGAGGGAGCATATGTAGTCGAATGTCTTTCGGGAGACTTTGAAAGTGGATTTGAACGTGTCTGGAAGTTGAGAAGATGAAGAAGGATTGCCTGCAGAATAGATAAGTTGAGGGGAAGAGCTTAATCAAATACACACAATAACAAAAAAAAGAAAAAAATCTATCCATAACTCTTAATAATGAGGTTATGGCCTGAATCTATCCCATAACCGTGATAAAAAAGCTCACTAAAATACGACTAAAACCCTTTATCCATTTGTGTACAGCCCACACGGATTTTCTCGTGAGTTCTAAATGAGATTCATGTCCAAACAGATTTACAAGAAAAACTACAAACAACTACAAGATCATTCATTATTATTATTGTCAATTTATAATGGCTCAAATATAAGATTGTTGTTTGTAAGGAGCTATAAAAATTGAAAGAAGGTCGTTTGATCATTACCAGCAGTTATCTTTGATAGAACATCCCACCAGTCGGTCGAGCTCTCCTCTGAAGACCTCGAAACCATAGAGCTTTCCTCAGCTTTCTTCTCTAATTTCCTTTTCTTCATATTCCCTCTGACAGGTCCCATCAATTCTAACAGAATCACCAGATTAACACGTTAGGATCAGACGAAGACACTATTTTTATTACCCATTTTAGTCAAAAACAACTTTGCAAACACATATTTTAGTTCAATAAAATACAAGACAACCCGCATCTACTCTGACTCGAAGCATAAGATGAAACAACAACACGAGTTCGTTTAATCGTTGAATCGATCTGTGTTATATGCAATGCATGTTTGCTACAACCTAGCACATCACCTCCCGACTCGAGGGCAATCTATACCGGAACCCTCAACCGCGAAAACACGAATTCTGCAACAGTTGTTCTCACACAAATTGAATACAAACATCTCAAATACAAAAATTACAAAAATAAAAAATAAATGGCCAAGATCAATAATCACCAATTGCATCTCGAATACAACAACTCTTAGTGACTGCAACTGGATATTTTTCCATTAATCACGGTAAAGATTTCATTTTTAACCGCGACAAAAACAATATATACATATGAAATATATTGGTGTTCGGCATACAAGTAAATTTATAGGTCAGACAACAAAACAAAACCGTAAGACGGTCGGTCGGTCGGATGAATTTGAATTCAGATGAGTGGATTATATGTTACCTGAGAAAAAATGGGTGGTCGCCGCTTGGGTTTTTCAGGGAATGCGTGCTTTGAAATAATGGGTTTTTGTTTCTACTTGATGCCCGATTAAACTCTGGCGATGTGATTCAAAGATTATATACAGAGGAGTATATATATACATATATATATGGCTTCGGAAAAAAAATTGTTTTTTAAAATAGAAATAAAGAAGAAAAGAAAAGTTTTGAGTGTGAGAAAGTATTTAGGTTGTCATATTTTAACTATTCACTTATTTGGTCGGAAGTTTTACGCATTGTTTGAATCTTCTCGTTGTTAATTACTCTTTCCGTCTAATCATTTTTAAGGGATAGAGGTACAAGTACAACCGGACAATGAAATTTACGTTTTTTTTTAAATGATAAAGATTTTTTTTTATTATTTCTGTACAAATATAAAAAAAATTTGATAATAATAATAAAAATAAAATTATGGAGTAGTAATTTAAAATAAAAAAAATTTAATTATTTTTTTTGTCTATGTCAATTGTAATGTCTGTAAAACACATTTGGTAACAACCCTTGGCAATTAAATTAATTGTTAGTAAAACACATTTGCAACTCTTACATTTTAGTAAAAAATAATAATTACTTTTTGTGCAAAAAATGTGTGTGTGATGATAATTTTGAATGAAGAATAGAGAAGTTACAAAACCAGTCTTTAAATTATCATTCAACTTTTGCATGTTTGTCGTGGTGTGGGTGACAAATTATTGTTGAAAAATGAGAGTGAAAATTAAAAGTCATGGAGAAAATAGAAAAAAAAAGATAGTAGTAGAAGGTAAATAATGGAGTATTTGATATCTCCATTCCAAGAAAGGCTACAACAACAACAACAAATAAATGCAAATTCTTGTTGCAAGAAGCAACTTATAATAGATCAGAACTGTGACATGTGTTTGTTCGTGTCCGAAACTGAAACAACAGATGATTAGATCAACCTCCAGAAACTTCTGACTGGAATTTTTATTGTCTGTGTCACCCTTTATCGGCTGGCCCCTCCCTTAGCAAGGCTCTCGAGTGCCTCAGAAATCTGCTCTTCGTTTAAGCCTTCCAATCGAATTCCAGTCTCAACACCCAAGTCTGTATCAATGCAGAAGATCCATCAATGAAGGCTACCACAAAAAACGAACTAAACAGTGGTATTAAGATTTCATTTTCCAGAAGAACAAAAGAAAGAAAATCTTGATGACAAAAACAGTATTTTTAACCACCAATAAGTATATCACATCGACTTGAGCCATTACACTACGCAAAATTCATTCTTCTTCTTTAATTTTTTCTTTCTACTAACCCTTTTTTAGTGCAAAGAAAATTTTATAATCAGCTAATTTTAACAGAAAGAAGTTGGGGAAAATGGCTAGTTGAAGAGTTGGAGTCTCTAGATAATTTTTCCGGGTTGGAGAAAATAACTATAAAGATGCACCACATTATGCAGTCAATTTCATTCTATTTTTTCCCAAAATTGAAAGAAACACAGACTAAATTATCTCCTACCAACCTAAGCTCACTTCACTGAATTCAAAACACACACACATTGAAATCCCATAGATATACTAATAAGAAATGAGGATCTGATTTTTTTAATTTTTTAATTTTTTAATTTTTTTTACCATATCTTGCCCAAAGCTGAGGCTCGATATTAGTGGCCTCTCGGATCAAGATGGGGAGATTAGGGTTTTTCGATTTCAGATCTCTGTAATTATTCTCGATAAAAGCCCTGCGAAAATTGAAAAACACACACAAAAAAAAAGATAAAATAAATAAATAATACTACTATTATTCAAACATTTGAAATAAAAGTCAAGTGTGAGAAACCTTGTCGAAGAGCTTGAAGGAGAGTTGGGGGAGAAGAGGATACGAAGCTCCTTGACATTGCGAGAGATATATGTCCTCCACGCCATTGTTGAACGTCTGTTTTTGCTTCGATTTTACAGAAGATAAATTAGGTTAAAATCTGAGTGAGAGGTTGATGACAATTACCATTAACTCCCTGCGAATTTGAAGAACCTCTTTGTAGTCCCTAAAGTTAGCGGTATTTGTTATTTAACCCTGAAACAAAATGCGAAAAAACAAAAAACGCTCTCCTAAGTTTTATATGAATCTCAATTGAGTCCTATAACTATTATAAATATAAAAATGTAATAATTTTTTTTATTCAAGTCAAAACAATTATGTTAGCTATTTTTAAAAACATCATTTCATAATTTCATACTATTATAAAAAAACAATTTTTTATTGAACTTTTTCTTCTAAGAATATGGTCTTGATTTTTTATTTTATTATTCTTTTTTGAAAAATTTATTTTCCAACAAGCTTTGAATTAAAATTGTAGTAATATTCTATACCCATAATACCTGAAATTGTAGGATTATTTCACAAATAATACTCAATCTCACAAGTCATAACAAGAACACCCCTTTAAAGATGCATTCAGTTCTCAAACCTCGGCCGCAAAACACATTGCCTCCAATGATTAGCCGGTATTATTGCGAAACTTCGATCACAAAATATGTTCCTGCCTCGATTCCAGTGTCATATTAGAAGCACAAATCTGAGTTCTGCATTGAGTTTTTCCTTCCACATTCCCACAAATCTTCTCAGTTTCCTAAAATTGTCATTGTAATGGTAAGTTCAATTTAACTACTAATCAAGAAAATCACAAATTCAATGAACGAAAAATCAAGCTATCCACACGTAGAAATGTGTGGAGATGACCGATTACATTAAAACCCCGTTTTTAAAAGTTTATTCATCGGATGATTGGAATTTGAAACGACTCCATTTAACTAGGTACAAGAAATCTGAATCCTATGTTCATCGCCGTTTCAAGAAATGCAATCCAACAGTCTCGTTTTACGATTGGAGGAGTATCTATATTTCAATTTTGATTCGACAACGTATTCCCATACCTTCACTATTGCTCCTTTGTGGGCATTACGAACGCGAATATTCCTGCCATCCAGAAACTACAAGAGCATACATACACACCTTAAGAAAATATCTTTAGGCATTAAAGAAAAACAGTACACTAGATTAGTCGGCATACCCGACCATCCAATTCCTTCGAGGCTTTGCTTGCTGCGACGTCTGAAGAGTACTTCACGAATCCGTACCCTCTTGATTTCCCACTCGCTCGATCACATATCACCTTAACTGCAATTGAATGATACGAAGCCATTTTTTTTTTGTTTTGAAGTAATGTCAGAAACGTCAAAAAACCAGTGTCGTGGTCTAGCGCCTACCTTCGACTATTTCTCCGAATTGCCCGAATGCATCCTTAAGAACGCTTTCGTTGGTGTCGAAAGAAAGCCCTGGTGAATTTGTGATGCAACATTGAATTATAATCTGAAATTAATATGGAAATGAAAGAATAAATTAAACCAGCACATCCCTTTTCAATGGAATTTTCACTGAGGCATTTCATCAAACACTAGGTAAGCACAGAGAGATAGAAAAAGAGAGAGACCTCCAACAAAGAGCTGCGAGCAGAATTGGCGGCATGAGAGAGATCTCCGGCTCAGGCAATGTATCAACATCGACCGAACAAAGGAGCAACGGAAATGATTTTTAGTTTATGAAAAAATGTAGTCAAATTTTTATTTTTCAGCCGTATCATAATAGAAAAAAAAAATCAATCATCCTAATAAATCAAATAAAGTATAATATGAGATGTCGAGAATACTTTAGTAATTTTCATACATTGATATAAAATTATTTTTAAAAATTATACTATAAACAGAGTTAAATTATTGCTTTTAATTAATTTATTTTTTATATTTATTTTCAAAATTTTAAAATCGAATTAAACTAAAATTAAATTCAAAAAATTATGCCATAGTTCATTATCTTATAAAAATAAAAAAACAAAAGAATAAAGTTCATACTGAATTACGGAAAGATAATAATAAAATTGAAGTGGTGTTATAAACTCAAGAGAAATAAAGAGAGAATAATAGATTCGAAGGAGAGACAACATGAGAGAACATAGAGGAGAATAGAATTGTTGTGAATAATTGTATTCATTCATATGGGGAGACCCCTTTATATAGGATACAATTTAGGGTTTCTGACTTAGCCAACAAGTCATTCACTATAATATAATAATATTCATAACACTCCCCCTTAAATGACTATTTACAGGATTGCTGCCTCGTTAAAACCTTGCCAGGAAAACCCAGTGGGATAAAACATCGACGAAGGAAAAAGAGTACAGCTTGCTCCCCCTGATTGTAATCACCGAAGATCTTTGACTTCTTGAAAATAGTTATTTGTGATCAATCAGTCTCATTAAAACACATGTAACTAATAAAACCATATAGGAAAAACTTAGTTATTCAAGTATAAAATTTGGTCTTCAGGACCCAACCTTCGAGTTGTCGAGTTTCATATTCATTTGTATTATTGTATATTTTTCGTCCTTCAGGGACATGCCTTTACCAGACATCTATATTGACTAGAGCATTTGCAATTGCTATAACCGGCCGGTAACTCTTCAGGAGTATATTAAATGCGTCTAATGTCGAATATACAATCCTTAACAAATGAATAATGTGAACTTCAATTCACAATCATCTAAAATATTATATTTTACTTTTGAACTTCAGGTTCAATATCTCAGTTTATTTCGAAAACAAACTCATATCGAGTGATGAACATGCCTCGTTAAAAACCTCGTTATAAAACCCTGTAGGAAAAAATACTCGAGGAAAAAAGTACATGACATTCACATTTATATTGTGATGATTGTCTCGTTAAAAACCTTTAACTAAGAAAACCCCGTGGGAAAAACTTAGTAGAGGAAAAAAGAGTACAATCACTGGCCTTCGGGACCAATACTGGTCTTCGGGACATTATCTCAATATAATTTTGTCCATAATGACATATGTAATATGAGACTCTATACATGTTCTGATTTTCATTTCCTTTCATTTCATCCATCCAGGATTTTCATGTATGTATCGTTTTAATGACTTCTACGTAGTCAAATCATACATTCATGCATATCTATATTTATCGTTGTTGCTGCCAGAAGTATAAGGTAGCGGAACTTAATGTCATCCTTAAAAATATCGACTTTCTGCGAATAACTCGTGAGCAACTAATCTCGCTTTTATATCTCACCACATCATTACTCGATTTTCGTACGAACACCCACATATATCCTTCTGGGATAATATTTTGAGGTTTGTATTATAGAGTCAAAATATCTCTTTTATTTAGCGAGTCATGCTCAGCCTCAATTGCTCATTTCTATTTCTTTGAGTGCTGCCGGCACACTATTATTGATTTAAGTTTTGGATCCAAATTTTCTAGAGCAACTCTTGAGGCTAATATGTCGTTGACGACTTTTTCCATGTTGATGACAATTCATTCTATCAACCAAATCTTTCATCATTTCCCAAAATATTTAATTTGGTTGTTCCGCAATCCCACGATTTTCTATTATCATGTGCACATGCTTTTTCAATGGGATTTCCATCTAACTCTCTTCAGGAGATTTTGAGGGTGACTTAATTTCTTTGTTTTTCCGCGGATTTATTTCATATCTTTAGATCGATCTACTACGCTTCAAACGTATATTAGAATCAACATTTGAGTTGATCTCTTTGGTATTTGAACCCTTATAGTTCATTTATCACAAATATATGTGATTTTGTCACACCTTCATTAATTTGGCAGATTACTTGCTGAATATTGCAAGTTACTTATTTTCATGAACTTCAGGTTCAATTGATTGGTGCGTGGATCAAGAATTTGAAGATCGTTTTCATTCCATGAAATTTCTCGGCATTTATATCTTTTATATTCTTATCTCCCCCTAATGCCGAGAGAAATGATCTTTCTTAAATATGCAAAACAACATAATTGCTATAAACCGATCTTCTGGATCGCGGGCTCAAGATATTTAATATATCTTATTTACAATTATGCTCGTTCATAAAAATACACTCTAGTGGTGATATGAATATACATTGCATATTAATTCGCAGATGGGAAATGCTCGATTCATTGCCACGCACAATCATGATATGCATCATCTTCATTTTAAGTACATTTGTAGTACTCGTGGGGATAATTAGTAAAGCTCTTCCGGAGCACACTCTTGATATGTTATCATTTGCATAACAGTATCAATGATCATTCGGGAATACAATATCATTATCAATGATCCTTCGTGAATCAAAATATTATGTTTAACCAATGATCATTCGGGGATACATTATCTTTATCAATGATCCTTCGGGATACAATATCTTTATCAATGATCCTTCGGGGATACGATATATTTACCAATGATCATTCGGGATCAAAATATTAGGTTTTATCAATGATCCTTCGAGGATCAAAATATAACTCAATATATAATTTTCTCAAAATTACATTTAATTGGAATCGACTTTTTCGATATTCCATGAGTACTCACATAATAAGCTACATTTGTTCTCGATTTCCAAAATATATCCTTCAGGGATAATTTATATGACGAGAACAATCGAATTTGGCTATTATGAGTATCATGTTGTGACTTTATTAAAAACATTTAATGTTTGAACTTTGCTTCTTCGGGAGCAATTAATAAAAATAATTGTTACATTAGATTTGATATTTCTGCGGGAATATCATATCATATCATAATGTTCTTCGGGAACATTTAAAACTTATTGCTACTACTGCTAGTACGGGAGCAATTAAATTTCATATTTCCAAACTTATTGCTACTACGGGAGCAATTTAATTTGATATTTAACGAATAATATCAAATCATGATGTTCTTCCAGAACGATCAATATAATCTTTAAACCAAAGTATATGTTCTTCAGGAACATTCAATTTAATTGATAATTAATAATAATTGATTTGATATAACTTCAGGATATCAAATTATAATGCGACTCAAACTTGTGAGATGTTACTTTTATGATAGTTTTATTATATGTCTCGACAAATTTAAAATTTCGTAATCGAACGTGGAGTCAATCATACCACGATTTTGGTAGTACGTACGACCAACTTCGGGTGATCGTATATTTCTTTTAAATCTTTCCACAAAGCTATAATACGAACAACTTCGGGTGATCGTATATTTCTTTTACGGTCAATTTTTAAAGATATTATTCGAAATTATTAGTGTATACTCATAATCAATTTGATATTGATATTTCTGCATGAATATCATATCACGATCTTCTTCAGAAAGATTTAATTTTGATATTTGGTCAGGAATATCATATCATGTTCTTCAAGAACATTTAATTTTTAATTTTGATATTTTTTCGGGAATATTATATCACAATGTTCTTCAGGAACATTAAAAATTTAATCGATTTACCAAGCATAATTAATTTGATATTACTTCAAGAATATCAGATTACAATGTTTTTCGGGAACATATGATTCAAAAATATCAGATTATAATGTTCTTCGGGAACATATGATATTACTTCAGGAATATCAGATTATAATGTTCGGAACATATGAATTTAAGAAGAAGGGAGTAGAAGTAGATATATTTATAATTATTAATGAATATAAACAAACATATAAATTCTTGCCTTGGAGTTCGGATCTTGGATGAGTAGAACTTCGATGAAAAACGCGGTTGAGCTTTCGTGCTGATAACGTGTTATAAACTCAAGAGAAATAAAGAGAGAATAATAGATCCGAAGGAGAGACAACATGAAAGAACATAGAGGAGAATAGAATTGTTGTGAATAGTTGTATTCATTCATATGGGAGACCCCCCTTTATATAGGATACAATTTAGGGTTTCTGACTTAGCCAACAAGTCATTCACTATAATATAATAATATTCATAACAAGTGGAACATTTTCTTTAATAATTTCATAAAGATTGTACTATAATTAATTAACTTCAAATCTCACATACCAAATAATTAATTTATCATAAATATTATTCGATTCATTTGCAACCATTAATTGAGAGTCAGTGGGACCGCGAGGTCAAAAGCTATAGTAATAAAGGCTGCCGAGAGGGGCAATATCGTCCAATCCACCAACCAGAGTACCGAACATCGAAAGGTAAAGCGAAACGCATCAGGGCTGATACCGTCATTTCACCTGTCTCCTCCTCTTTATCTCCTTCTCTGCGAAGTCGCTCATTTGCGTCTCATCTCAAATCGCATCTCTCTCTAAAACCAGACATACCCTATTTTTAGCCCCATTTTTTCCTCAATCCCCTCGATCTTCTCCGATCAAACCTCGCCGACATGGTAATAATTTTTCGCCTTTTATTATTTATTTATTTTTCAATTTTTGGTTGTATCTGGTACGCGATCTATGTTTATCGAGTAACTGAACTCAGAATCTCACTGATTAATTTTTGGCAGCTGGGTTTATTAATTTTTGATGTGTTGAAATCGTTTTCGTTCTTGTTAGATTGATAGATCTGGTTCGATTGTTTATCGATGAATTTTGTACCGATTGTTTTTTTTTCTTGGGCCGATCTCTGATCGGCCGGCGGCGGAAGGTGGTGAATCTTCTGTAGTGTATAGGATTAATTCGATCTCAGTGCGGATTCTTGTTTTTTGTTGTTGTTGTTGTACAAGTCAACATATGTTTGACTTCACTGTGTCAAAATGATCTGACATTTCTTCTGTAAATTGGATCATGGCTTGTGTAATTTTTGAGATTACTAGGGTTTTTCTGTAATTTGGATAGAAATTTTGGGCAGTTCTTGTAAATTAGTGTTTATATACATCGAGTGAATTTGGCTTTCAAGAAGTGTTGGCTTGTTGCCAACTAGAGTGATTTGTCAATCCAAGTGACGTCCTTACGATTTTTATTTCTCGATTTTTCCGTGTGTTCGATTGAATCAGGATCTACTAGTAATGAAATTTATTATGATTATCGTTTCTTTTTCTTTCTAGGCCAATGCAGCATCAGGAATGGCAGTGCACGATGACTGCAAGCTGAAGTTCATGGAGCTGAAAACCAAACGGGCCCACCGCTTCATAGTGTTCAAGATCGAGGAGAAGCAGAAACAAGTGATTGTGGAGAAGCTCGGAGAAACAGCTCAAACCTATGAGGACTTCACTGCAAACCTCCCTGCCGAGGAGTGCAGATATGCTATCTTCGACTTTGACTACCTGACTGAAGAGAATGTCCCAAAGAGCAGGATCTTCTTCATCGCCTGGTAATTCCCATCCAACGTAATTGGTAAAAATGTATATAGAGTTTCGACGTTAAGTTTTCTTACTCTTCCTATATTTGCTGTGATAAGGTCCCCCGACACTGCAAAGGTGAGAAGCAAGATGATATATGCGAGCTCCAAGGACAGGTTCAAGAGAGAATTGGATGGCTTTCAGGTGGAGCTTCAAGCGACCGATCCAACCGAGATGGGTCTTGATGTCTTCAAGAGTCGCGTTAATTAAATACTCTATCGAGTTTGGGGCGAAGTATGATAGTAACTTACTTTGCCTTTTTTACTTGAGAGAATGTTAATAGTTTGTGGAACCATGTTTACCTGGCTATGTTGTGGAACTTTTGTTTTACTACTCGTCTACTCGGGTAGTAACACATGCCCTTATCTAGAACAATTTCTGTGAATTTGATCATGTTTTTCTTTTCTCTTTTTTCTTGTGTGGGATTTTTATTGCTTTGTGCTGGAAAACCATCATTTGATTGGTTCTATATTTTGGAAATGTATTTTTGACTTTTTATTTTATAATTGGCTTCATAATTCAAATTGTTCTACTCCAGTTTTTGTGCATTAGTTATGGTTAATTTTGTTGATAATGTTCTGAAATGTTTAGTAAATTAAATTCAACTAAAAATCCTGAAATAGGAGAGTATAATTTTTGTCAAATTAAAAGACTAAATACAGTATGTGATTGAGTTTCAGAAGATGGTAGTATCTCTTGAAGCTATTTCAAAAGTACAAAGGACCAAATTGCACCAACAGTCAGTGGTATTGGGGGCTATTTGTAATTTATTAAAAATAAATGAGATTTTTTGAAAATAGTTTAAACATCAAAAAAACCCAAAAAATAATTACACCATGTATAAACTTCTTGCATCTAAGTCCCCGTAGGAACTCTTTGATTGTCATTTAATCCTATGTTATACTCGATCAACCAATGTCATACTAAACCTTACAAATTTCCTCACACTTCAGTAGGCCCTTATGATCTTGAGTTAGACCACTAATCGATCAATCGTTCCAGTAAACGAAAAATCCATGCCTTCAAACCCTATGCCCGGCTCATGAGATAACCATAGGTCGCCCGAGTTAGCTTTAGACCTCTTTTCACCATACTAACATGAAACTCGAAAGCCTTTCCAAACTCTCCTGCAGCACAGCACGCACATATCAGAAAATTATAAGCAATTCCATCGGGCTTCACATCGTTTTCTATCATGGATTCCCATAACACGAATGCTTCTCGCAAGTCGCCCCTTCTACAATATTCGTAAATAATCGTCGAGTAGCTTATACAATCCGGACTCACGGCATTTTCTGTCATTTCATTCAGGGCCCGATGGGCGTCCTGAATTCGGCCCGTCTTGCAGAAGCCTCGTATCATAATATTATACGTGACTGTGCTAGCAAGGGACCCCCGAACCATCACCTCGTGTATCCGTATAGCCTCTCCTATGTTCCCCTCTCTGGTAAGATGATCAAGAAAGCAACCATAAGTGATTTCATTAGGAATTAATCCGCTAATCACCATCTCCTTTAGTAGAAGCAAGGCCTTTTCGTCAAAGCCCATCTTAAAAAGCCCGTTAATCATAGCCGTGCAAGCCACAACATTTGGGGCGATCCCTTCCTCGACCATAAGATCCCAATGAGCCATTGCCATCTTAAAATTCCCATCCCGTCCAAATTTGTCGATCATGCTCGTGTAGATGACAGTATCGGGCCTCAAACCTCGGTCAAGGATCTCCTGCAATATACTCATCAATAATTTTGTATCTTTTTGTTCTAAAACTCCTCGAATGATTATAGCATAGCATGTAAGATCCATGTCAACGCCTCTTTTTTTCATCTCGTCACATGCACTCAAAGCGTCTTCCAATCTGCCATATTCGCAATAACCGTGTAAAAGTGCGGAATAACACATTTCGTTTACCTTACAATGTTTCTCGTGAAGACCATCCATGAATCCTTTGGCTTCGGATAATTTACCAGATGAACAAAGCCCAGCGATTAAAGGCCTGTGCGTAAATGAATCCGGCAAGAGACCTTTACTCACCATCTCATGATACAACTCAAAGGCTTTCTCTACATTGCCCACTTTACAGAACCCTTCGATTAGAATGTTATAAGTTACCTCGTTCGGGGTCACGTTCATTCTCGCCATTTCTTTTAACACATCACACGCTTCAGACATTTTATTTAGAATACAAAGACCGTAGATAAGTGCCGTGAATGTGTGGACATTTGGAGAAATTCCTTTATCAGTCATCTCGTGATATATCCGGAAGGCCTTATCCACTTCCTTTTGCTTACAGTAGCCGTCAACCAAAGACGTGTATGTGATAACAGTCGGGCTCAAACCTTTTTTACTCATATCAAGAAAAAGATTCTCGGCCGCCCCCAAATCTCCCGACTTGCACTGCCCGCTAATCAAAGTGTTGTACGTGTAAGCTGTTGGCTTTATCCCGGAACCCATCATTTTACCAAGAACACAGACAGCTTCGCTTAATTCCCCTCTCTTGCATAGAGAATTTATAACGATGTTATAACTCACGTCGTTTATAACCAACCCATTTTCAACCATCTTTGTGAACAACGAAACCGCCTTGCTTTCCGACTCTTCGTCTTTACACAAGGAATTGACCATAGCATTACAAACGTATACATTAGGCATTCTTTTCCCAAGTCTCCTGACCACATCAATCAATTCATAGGCACTACCGATTTCTCCTTTTCTCCTCAAACCATCAACGACGCTCGACAAAGCCTCCTCACTCGGAACAATCCCAAACCCAATCATCTCATCCACTAGGACTCGGGCAAAGGAGAACTCATCCGCTCTACACAATCCCAATATCAACGTACAATAAGTGATGACATCAGCTTTCAAAGCCTTCGAACCAAACATTTCCTTAATCTCGACAGCCTCCCATACTCTTCCGCCCTTACACAGCCCATGAATCAACACGTTGTACGTCACTACATTCAGCTTACACGGCCCGTTTGTCTCTGCAGAGGAAAGTATCTCCTTAGCCCGATCGTAATCCTTCAGCTCGCACAAGCTCCTAACGACAGCCGTATACACGTAAGCGTCTGGGACTAGCCAGCAGCTCACAAACATTTCGTCGAACAGATTAAGGACCGTATCGAATCGCCTTATTCTGATCAACCTGTTCAAAACCGCGCTGATAGTCCTCACTTCAGGGAACAAACCACATTCCTTTATCGACTTCACCATCGAAACCGAATCCATAACTCTCCTACTCTGAACATAACTTTGAACCAGCAAATCGAATCCGTAAGATGAAACGAAATCGAACCTTTTGTATGAATCGAACAGAATCTGAAAAACATAACCTGGGTCCTCGTTCCTTCCGAGAAGGGTCTCCAGGAGCGACGACGCCGGCCAATAGAGCTTCGACTGGACCAGCGAGTGAACGAGGAGGCAAAACGACGTCGTCGAGTGGCGGAAGTTCTTGTGGAGGCCGAGGAAATTGAAAAAGCGGAGGGACAATCTCGAGTCGTGGATGTTGCGGAGGATGAAGCTCTCGACGTGGAGCGGGTTCAGGCGGGTGGAAATGGAAGGATGGTCAAGAGCGATTGCCCACCTCTGCTTACCCCGTACGACGTCGTTTAGCACGGCGAGGAAATTTTCGTCATCGTCTTTTGGGAGGCGGGGCTGAGCGGCGGGTCTGGGTTTGGATAGGGGAATTGGGTTCCGAATGGGCGGCCGCATTTTTATTTTTCAGGTGGCCATTGGCGGTGGAATTTGGGAAACTCGTCGGGTCGAATAAGGTCCGGCCAAAGTGAAGCAGTGGGATGGGTCACTCAACAAATAAATCATTTTACTAATATACACGAAGTAATAGAATTATATTCTTATATAATTTCCATATTCCTAAATACTAAAATAAGGATAAATCGGATTTCACAATTCACGACCTGCGTTATAATTACCCCAATGTCTTTGTTGCGTGCCTTTACTTGTACATGATCAACCATCCATACTTTTTTGCCACTTCCGTGCAGAATGTTCTATTTGTGTGTTTTTACTTGTCCAGGACCAACCATTCTTACAGAAATGCTCCTTACAAGAGTGGAGTACTTCACCCCGCAATACACTTAGTTTCTGCAACCTCGCAAGACACTTAGTTCCTGCAATTTTACTTGCTCAGGACCAAAAGCGGATCTAGAAATATCACAAGACACTTAGTTAAAAATGCGCTTTTACTTGTCCAGGACCAACCATTCGTACAGAATTGCTCCTTATGAGAGTGGAGTACTTGACCCCGCTGTTGTACCCGAGAAAATAGTCACCGACACGTGTCACGAATCAAAGGGCCACGTCATCAAGAGAGAGAGTCAACCGGTATAGTCAACGAGACCTTAAAAAACAGATCTAAGAAGAAGACAGGGACATTGGACAGTAGAGATTGCACGGTAGAATCAGAGTCCCCTCTCAGGGGAATCGCCTGGGGAGGCTCCTGGGATGACAGTCAACGAGCTGGGACTTCACGGGGAAAGAGACAGATTAAGCACTAAGGGAAATTAGTGGGTATTTAATGCTTCATATTAGTGGAGTAGAGGTCCAATAAGAGGCCTAAATGTGGGCATTAGGTGGCAGAATTAAGCCATGCATAGAGTATTATAAATAGAGGGAGTGAGATAGTGGAAAGGGACATGCAAACCTTGATTTTAATCATGTACTCTAAGTATGGATATTTGAATATAGAGGAGCCTTGAGCTTCCATTTCCAGTACTTATGATTTCTGCATTTAACTTAATCCTCTTGCTTTCTTACCTATAACATATTTATATTTTGTGTTGTTTATCAAAACCCTCAATTACCAGCAAATACTACCGACAAGTACAAAAACAACCAAAACATTTGGCGCTAGAAGGATCGAGCATCAGGTATTAAAGTTGCAGAAAAGTTCGATTAAAATAAAAAATGGTGAATGAAAATGAAGACACCACGGTGTCAGGTACGTCCGGCACAAGCGGCAGGTGGCGGGCTGTGACGGGTAAGGCTGTGATGGTGGAACCCGAGGTTCCATCTCCACCTAAAAACCCAGAACCTGAGAATAAGGAACAGCCGCCGCCTACCCAGATCAGCTCCGATGAGCACAATAGCAAGCGTGCAGAGGCCGATGAGCCTACGGACAGTCAGGCAGATCAACGACGGCGCCGACTTCGGTCGCGACGTCGGAATCGCCGTCTCCATCCGTACGATATCGGAGGGCCGTCGACGCCCATGGTTCCACCTCCGATCAGATTCGCAAGTCTTGATACTCCGCAGAAAATTGATGAAGCAGTAGCAGAATTGATGTCTTTGAAATATGTGATGACAACCCCTGTGATCCCGGTGCGGGGCATGCATGCACCCGCCGGGGAAGATCCAGGGAAGGGCCCTGAGCGAGCTAGACGCGCTCCTCGGGGAAACCGCAGAGCCCGTCGGGCTTTAGATCTAAATAAAAGAGCCGAATCAGTGGCTACTTCTACTGATCCTTATCGACAGGCAAGTAAAAGTGACATGCACGGGCAACGTGTAAACTTTTCACCGGCGAGGGCCCACAGAGCCCCCGGTGCTGATCTTGAACTGGCCGATTTAAGGCAGAAATATTCTGAACTGGAAAGGCGATTGAACGAAAATCAAATTCTCGCCGCCCCGGCAGGTCGTCATAACGATCCCTTGGCTCCCGAGGTTGAACAAGCTCCCATGCAACTGGAAATTCAGCCCATGCAAACCACTTTGTATAACGGCAAAACTGATCCAGAAGCACATTTGAGCAGATTCAGGACATATATGTCCGGCCGGGGAGCCACAGATGCTACCCGGTGCAAATTGTTCCCACTCACCCTGGGCGATACTCCTCACCAATGGTACGTCAGCTTACCTACACATTCTATTAAGTGTTTTGACGACTTGGTACAAAGGTTTGTGTCGTATTTTGCATCCAAAGCTTCCTATATGGAGTATAGTCAGAAGCTGCTTGGAGTCAAACAGGGTGAGAACGAAACTGACGAATCTTATGTGGATCGCGTGGGGGAATTACTGTTGGCGGGCGGAGAAGAGATTCCCGATAGCCTCAAACTTCACACCGTTTTGGGAGGTATGAGAAGAAACTCTAAATTGTTTAAATCTGCAATGCTAAACTATCCCCGATCGTATGAGGATTTTAAAAGGAAAGCTGGGGCCCAAGTGGCGTACCAGCGTCTTATTGCTAGTGGGGCACACTCCCCCGAGCAAAAGAGAAAACTTCCTTTTTCCTCCGATCGAAGGCCAAACTATATTGGCAAGAAACCAGGCCCTAGGCCAAGTGATCCACGTGTGGATGAAATTCGTGAGTTGGAAGGAAAACTCACTGCTCAGACTGGTCATACACCAGCAGATATTTTGAATATCATGGTCATGCAAAAAACTGATCTGTTGGTAAAACCACCACCAATCCTAACTCCCCCGGACAAGTTGGATCCCAGCAAATGGTGTGCCTTTCATGAAAAGATTGGTCACAACACCAGCCAGTGTAGGCAACTGGTAAAACTGTTGTGGAAACTTTTTCAGGATGGGAAGCTATGGCAGTTCTTGCCCAGGCCAGGTGCTGGGGGAAATCCGCAGGGGCCTCCTCCCCGGGAAGTTCCCGCACTAGCTCCACCACCGCCTCCTGTAGCTCCAGACCCACCGAGAGTGGGCCAGATCATGATGATCGGCGGTTTGAGGCCAGTGAATGAGGAAAGCCACCGGAAGAGGAAAAGAGACTTCCAAATGTGGGAAGTTTGGTATGAAACCGCCCCGTCAAAAGAAGCAACAATCAGTGAAACGACGGTGATAACTTTCACCCCGGAAGATCGAGCCGAGACAAAGTTCCCGAAGGATGTGCCTTTAGTGATAAAAGCAAGAATCCTCGGTCTGGACGTGTCTCGCACGCTGGTAGACAATGGCGCACATCTCAATATTTTATACAAGAAGACCCTAGATCTGATGGGGAAGCTAGCGCGCTATGTCAACCCGTGCGATATGGTGTTAAAAGGTTTTGGTGACGATGTAGTCATTCCCTACGGAGAAATTATTCTCCCGGTAGAAATGATGGATGCGAAGAATCCTGAAGTCATGATGGTTAGGAATCTTAAGTTTGTAATAGTAGATAAGGTTAGTGGCTATAATGCTTTGTTAGGCAGGCCCTTTCTGGACGCTTTTGAAGCAGTCGCCTCGTCCTATTACTACTGTATCAAGTTTCCAACACCCTCCGGTGCAGTTGGCACCGTCAGAGGGGACCTAGTAATGGCTAAGAAGACTTTGATGTATTTCCGCGATCTTGATAAAACTAAAATCAGAGAAAAAGCTAACATTCCCCAAATTAATTTGGAGGAAAGCAACGTAAAACAAATTGATCACATTAAAAATATCATTAAAATACCCGAGGAAGGAATGAGCTCTCCCAGGGAAAACCCGCGCGGAGAAGTTCTTCTGATCCCCTCGGATGATATGAATAAACCCCCCGAAGAAGAACCCAGTAAGGACTTGGTATCTCCTGGGGAAAAACAGCCTAAACCCAAAGCGAACTTAGAGGATTGGGGCTCGCGGGGAGGATATCAATGCAAAAAAGCACCCGTTGTAGAAATGGTTGAAACCCTGGACTCTATAATTTTAGACCCAGAGCAAACCGAAAAACAAATACTTGTAGGGTCTCATATGGAATCCACTGTCAGAAACGATCTGATAAAATTCCTAAAAGAGAATATCTCCACTTTCTCATGGTCCAGTGCGGATTTAGGAAAGATAGATCCTAAACATGCCTGCCATCGGTTGAAAATAGATCCCTGCAAAAAGCCTATTGCGCAGAAACGTAGAAAAATGGGCCCCGAGAAGTGCCAGGCACTCGCCGGGGAAGTAGATAAACTAATTGAAAATAAACTGGTCAGGAAAGCTTCGAGTGATGTCACTTGGCTTTCCAATGCGGTAATGGTGACAAAAACTGTCGGGGCATGGCGTTTGTGTATAGATTTCACAGACCTAAATAATGCTTGCCCGAAAGATCTTTTTCCCATGCCGCATATCGACCATGTGGTTGATAACTTGACAGGTCACGCGATATTCTCAACACTGGACGCCAAGGCTGGATACCACCAAATTCCTATGCATCCGGATGACGTTGAACATACGGCTTTCTACTCAGAGAAAGGGATCTATTGCTGGGAAAGAATGCCGTTTGGCCTGAAGAATGCTGGGGCCACCTATCAAAGGTTGGTAAATCAAATGTTTTCTGAATTAATTGGTAGAACCATGGAAGTATACATTGATGATATTATTGTAAAAAGTAAAAACGAATCAGATCATGTCAAAGACCTCGAAGAAGTTTTCAAAATTCTGGGGCATTATAATATGAAATTGAACCCCAAGAAATGTAATTTCGGAATTAAAAAAGGGATGATCCTGGGGCATGTGGTTAGCGAGGAAGGCATTGAGCCCAACCCTACCAAAGTCCAAGCTATCTTGGACATGCAAGAGCCCCGGGACGTAAAAGGCGTACAACGACTCACGGGTCGTCTCGCCGCCCTGAACAGATACATTTCTTGCCTGGGAGATAAAACTCGACCGTTCTTTGCTTCCATCAAAGGACAGGAATTTCACTGGAAAAAAGAGGCCCAACAAGCTTTTGTACGGATAAAGGAATACTTATCCCATCCGAAAGTAGTTGTGGCACCTAAACCAGGAGAAAAGTTGTATTTATACCTGGCCGCCTCAGAGCATGCCATCAGTGCAGTCTTGGCAAGAGCGGAAGGAATCCAACACTTTCCGATTTATTTCGTGAGTCAAGTATTACATGAGGCAGAAATTAAATACACTCCACTGGAAAAATTAACATTTGCTTTAATAGTATCAATAAGAAAACTCCGGGCGTACTTATTCGAGCACCCCGTCGAAGTTTTGACTACTATGCCTTTAAGGCAAGTATTGCACCGGTCAGATATCTCCGGGAGACTCCTGCGTTGGGCGTTAGAAATTAGTCAGTATGACATAACTTTCGCCCCGAGGACAGCAATTAAAGCACAAGCCCTGGCAGATTTTATTGTAGAATTAACTTTCCCTGAGAAATCCCAGAATCAAGCACGCGCCTGGCAGCTGTTCGTAGATGGATCATCTACCACCGCGTGCTCGGGGGCAGGGGTGGTATTACTCAGTCCCGATGGGGACTCAGTAACCCATGCGGTAAAGTTTGAATTCCCCACATCGAACAATGAAGCAGAGTACGAAGCTCTCATTTCTGGGTTGGAATTAGCTATAGCCGTTGGGGCCAGGAAACTCCATGTGTTTATGGACTCTCAGCTAGTAGTAAACCATGTAAGTGGGGACTACGAGGCCAGAGGGGAACAAATGATAAAATACCTAAAATTGGTATGGGAACTTTGTGAAAAAATCCCTGAAGTTCTAATCGAACAAATCCCACGGGAACACAATTCACAAGCAGACGCCTTGTCAAAATTAGCATCAGCTGAGGGATCAGCAGACTTCTCAAACATTGTGTTGACAAAATTAATGTCCCCGTCGATAGAACATAGAGAAATGCAAATGCAAATACTCACTGGGGCCGGAGAAGACTGGCGGATTCCCATTCAACGGTACATAGATACCGGGGAAGTACCAGCAGATAAAACCGAAGCAAAACAACTTCGCTCCCGAGCGGCAAAGTATACTTTAATAGATACACAACTATACCGAAGAAGTTATTCCCTTCCATTACTGAAATGTGTGTCGAAGGAAGAAGGATTTAAAATCCTGGAAGAAATACACGAGGGTGTGTGTGGAAACCATGCGGGGGGAAGATCCCTAGCACACAAAACCATGGGGCAAGGATTTTATTGGCCAAGCCTGAGAAAGGACGCAGTCGGATATGCACGTAAATGTGTTAAATGCCAGACGCATGGGCCTAACATCCGTATTTCCCCAGAAGCCCTGAAATCCATTTACAGCCCGTGGCCATTTGCTCGGTGGGGTATCGATTTGATCGGACCACTGGCAACCGCACGGGGCGGAGTAAAATATGCGATTGTAGCAGTCGACTATTTTACTAAGTGGGTCGAAGCAGAACCATTGAACAAAATTGATCAACCGCAGGTTATCAAGTTCATATGGAAAAACATTATATGTCGATTTGGTTTGCCCGAGACAATCATTTCCGACAACGGAAAACAATTCGATGGGGCTGAGGTGGAAGAATTCTGTGAAAAATGGAAAATTAGAAGGCTATTCTCTACTCCTTACCACCCCCAGACGAATGGTCAGGTTGAAGCAGTGAATAAAATATTAAAACATACCATCAAATCTAAATTGGAAAGTCGCAAAGGAAAGTGGGCGGACGAACTTCCAGAGGTTCTGTGGTCATATCGTACCACAGCTAGAAATGCCACTGGAGAAACCCCCTACTCTTTAGCTTTTGGAACGGAAGCGGTAATCCCAGCGGAAATAACGGTGTTATCACACCGGACCGCTCAGGAAATTTCCCCGGAAAATGAACTAACCATCCGAAAAGAGTTGGATCTTCTTGAAGAAAGAAGGTTAGCTTCCGATTCTCTAAATGCTATGAACAAACAAAGAATTGCAAGATTATTTAATTCAAAAGTAAAGGCGCGAGAATTCCAAGAAGGAGACTTGGTGCTGAAGAAAATCTTAGGAACGCACCAGGGAGCACTGGGGCCGAACTGGGAGGGACCGTTTAGAGTAAGCCACTGCCTCCAGAACGGAGCGTACGAGTTAGAGCTTCTCGACGGGACCAAAGATCAGTATCGGTGGAATGCGTTGCACCTAAAGAAATTTTATCATTAAAAGGTTAATCTTTGGATTTTTGTAAAGATATTATTTTTAAAATCCTTTTATCACTTTTATAATGTTTCTCAGTATTTACCAAAAATACTTGTATGGGTTCTAAAAAGTTATATTTTGTCTGTTACAAAAGAAAAATATTACCCAGGGAAAGAAATAAATTTCCCGGTAAAACATAAATATTGAGTATTCACAGAAGAATACTAAGGTTCGGTAAAGACCCAAAAATCTGTAGATTATGGGGCCGAACACTTCTTTCTGCGTACGGATTCAACAGAGTAAAAGAAACTCAAGAATCGCGCGGGGAGAAGATATAGGTCCGAAGAAAATCCTAAGAGGTATTCATAAAGAACAAACCACAGGATCGGTCAGTCTTTGTAAAAGGAGAGATGGAGGAGAAAAATGTTACTTAGAATCAAAGAGAATTCCGAGAGGTAACTAAAATCCAAAAATCACTTTTGCAAGACAAAGAACTCACAAAGAGTCCCAACAAAGTTTTTAGAGTAAAACTTGGGTGTGAGTCAAAAGTTATCTATTTACAAAGAATTACGATTCACCAAACAAGCTAAAGTTGACTTGTCAAAATTATAGATAATTATGGTAAAAAGAAACCTTAACAAAATGGTGGAAGGGCCATGAGTAAGACCCAAAGGATAATATCCAAAAATAACTTACTAAGTTATTACACACCAGCAAAATATTTAAATTTGTCCCAGACAAAAACTGCCTCTGAAATTCAAACAGAAATAACAAATATTGTCTTATGGCCTCAGGCCCAAATGAGAAATAAAACATTACAACCCCTGAGCTTTTTACACTCAGGGTAGGATTCATTTTAGCAGACTCCTAAGTTATAAAACTCAGGAGGTGGAATTACCATCACCAGGGGTTACCAGAGGATCTTTTGGCTTGCCATCAGGCCCAACACCAAGTAGATCCATACCCTCATCATCAAATTCATCATCATCAACAGGAGCATCATCAGCCAACTTTGCAGGTTCACCAGGCATAGAGAGGAGACTATATGATGGCCACCACTTCATGTCAATTCCATGGACAACTTCCAGATCCATAAAAGGTTGAGGAACTCTGGAATCCAGAGTGCATCCCTTCATGTGATCCTTCAGGAGTTTGAGCCCATATTCTTTGGCCACATCATTCTTCTCCTTTGCTGCAGACCTAATGAGATCAGCATATGCAGTTACATAAAGGAGGTCAGTCAATACCCTGGGATTGTGAGCAGGTGATTCCAGTAGAGTTTCAAGCTCCACAACTCTTTCCATGGATTGTGCAAAGCTATCCTGGACCTGCTTCAGTTCTTTGGTGACTTTGACCACCTCATCCTGTAGCTCTTTCTTTTCCCTGACAAAGCTGTCCTGGGCATCTTCAATCTGCTCTTCTTTTTCCTTGATGGTTTTCAAGGCTTCCTGCATCTCTGATTTCAGCTTCCCTATCTCTGCCCGTGCAGTATCTGCAACCTTCTTCCATTTATCCCTGTCCCCTGCTGCGGCTATGTAGGCTGCATTGAGCTCCTTCACTTGTGTTTCTTGGCCAATGTTGGTGATGCGTAGTTTGGAAACCTCAGCTCTGAGCTTCTCAGCCATAGTTTGAGCACCAGAGATGGCAACTGCACTTTGACTGGCCAGTTTCACGGCCAGGGAAAAGGCATGCTCCTCATGGTCCATCAGGTCATTGAGCTCTGAGGTCCAGCACCTCCCAACTGCATCAATTGAATCACCAACAGGATTGCCCAGAGTAGTGACAGGGTCAATGGGGCCTTTGCCAGAGAAGAAGGGAAGGAGCACTGATGGAAGTTTTTCCTGGGAAAACCTAACCGAGAAATAGAGTGTAAAGATTGAATATTCTGAAAAGATAATAGAAAAAGTATATAATAAATAAAAACTTACTTGTCAGAGAGGATTTTCTCAACTCCAAAAACAGACTGACTTATGTCAGCACGGGGAGGTGATTCAGTCACATCAATTATACCCCCATCAAATTTCTTCCTTTTCTTATCTCCTTCAAGCTTGATTTGTAGAAGTGTGGATGACCCGGAGGGAGGCAAACCCTGACTGGGAACAACATCAGTCATCACAGTATCAGCAGAGGCCGGGGGTTCTTTGTAGGAGTCCACCACCCCCATGACCCCCATCGAATCTGTCTCACCGCCCTGGGCGGAGACAGTTCGGGATCTGGTCCGGGAAGCAAGGGCACCTACTGTTCCACCCCGAGTCTTTGCAGATCCTCGGCCACCTATGCTGGTTGAACTGGTTTTTGATTTACGGGCTTTCCCCGTCTGGGATGCATCCACAAGTCCAAGTCTCGCAAACAATTTGTTATCCGCCATATCAGGAGGCTTCACTTCAAACACAGTAGAGAAAAATTCTGCACCGGGAAAAGTAAAGATATTACACCCGACAAAAATTAATGATCTTTCCCTGGGGGGTATGTCCCCAGGAAATAAGACAGAAATTAATGATCTTTCCCTGGGGGATATGTCCCCAGGAAGTAAGACAAAACAAAAACTGTAAAAGAAAATACAAGACTTTACCAAAACAAGGTTGGTCTTCGACAAACGGAGGACATAAGAGGCCTGCTGCGTCACGAATACTGTCGTCGTTGAGATACGTCGAGTCCCTCTCGGTAGCAGGAATGCACTGAGCCAAAAGATTCGCTGTAGCCAAATCCCACGGGATGCTATAGTCAGTTTTGGAGATCCGGGCACCTGCAAATATAAAAACAATTTTAGATCAGTCAAAACTGTAAAAAACTTAAAAGTATAACTTACTTTCATCTTTAACGCCGTAAGTTAGGGGAATTTCAATTTCTCCCTCTCGGGTCTGAGTTCTCCATCTCCCCGAGACATAAAACCATCGATCCCAACAGGTAGGATCTTTAATTTCTGGTTCCTTTTGAAGGTTTCGATATACCGATCCGATCGATATACCGTGTGTGCGGAAGCGTGTAAAGCAATAGATCTACTATGCCATGATCTTAGTGCACACTAAATGTGTATAAGAACACATATAAACATATATATATATACACATCTAATATATATATATATATATATATAAGGTTCAACGATTACTTACTTTTGTGATGAAGTGATTCGTTGATGTCGTTGAGGTGGTGTTGAGTCGATTGAACCACCTCAAATGGATCAGCCTCTCGAAGATCTCCTTGTGAATGACCTCGTCACTCCTCTTGTCTAGATCACCCGGATGTTGAAGCCGCACAAATGGCCCGGCCTCTACGTGTTGCACACGAACCCGGAATTGAACTTGCTTGCTTGTTCTTGAGTGATTCTCTCACTCTTTTCTCTCTAGTTGGGTGGAATTTCGTGGCTGATGATTAAGTGATATGAAAACCATGTTTTCATCACTTTATTCACCACAATTAACCTCTCCTTGTAACCCCCCATTATGTGCATCATAATGCACCAATAATGGTGGTTAATGGGGAGGTAAAGGGTCATTTCCACATCACCATGCCAATTGGCATGGATGTGGTCCCCTTGCTTGTGTGGCATGCCATGTCATACCATATGACATGCATCCATGCAAGCCATGCATCCCATGCATGTGAAATTCCATATATATTGATTCTAAATCAATATAGCAAGCAACTTAATTCCAGCTCGTGTGTGACCCTGTAGGTATGATTTTATCGATCAATATTATATTGTTCCCAACAATTAATATTATCGAATAATCATTTAACATCCATAGACGACCTTATGACTTTATCGATTGCACACGTAGGATCGAAGGACATATCCCAACAATCTCCCACTTGGCCTTCAGAGCCAGTGTGCTGCCAAATTCCTGTTGTCACTTTATGTCTAAGTTTGAACTTGAGGCAAGACTCGAGTCATCCTCAATCGGTTCAAACCTTTATTGGACTATGAGACAGACTGTAAAACCAGATTTATCACTATGATACGAATCTGTACGTGGCCACGCTTTTCCACAGTCTCGAATCTCCAAGTGGCCGGTAAGACATTTATCCCATTTATAAAATGGAGGACAATCCCATCTTGTCAATCCAAGCTCTCCCACTTGCTTCCTGATGTACCCAATAACAAGTTTTATAACCTCCTTTTACGAAAGGCGTTTACTTGTATCAAAGTATACCATTTCACAATGGAGTCACTCTGGACTACTCAGGTCAGAGGAAATTGCTCGAAAGTCAATGAAATAGTATTATGACTCGAAATCTTAAATACTATTCCAGTCGGGTCTGTTCGATCATTAGCTCCCAGCTAATATCTATGTAATTGTACTTGATGTCCCACATCACTAGCCCATGAAGCGGAGCTATAGTATACATTACAATCTAGTTCATTGTATTATCGGTTTGTCCGTACTCGATTATACGAACCAGGAACAACTATATGATTCAAGTATATCAGTTCAACCATTGGGACTTCATTATGCGGTAAGTCGACCTCATAACCCAATTGATATAACTTAATCATTTGGACAATTCATATAGATTAAACCATATTTATATGAAGAATTATGTATTATACATATGAGTGAATGTTTACCAAATCTCCAAAAGTATCTAATACAGTAATAGAAATCACAACCCATCTCTAAGATGTCTGATCTCTATTGCAGTCGTGAAAGCCTCAAGCTTAGACTGCTGGAGAGGTTTAGAAAATGGGTTTGCAACCTTACCAAAAGTTGCAACTTTATTATCTCGATGTCTCCACAAAACTATCTCCCAGATAATGTGGAACTTCCTGAGCACTAGTTTTAGACTTGCGGTGCTTCCTAGCTCATTGGCTTGCGCGATAACTCTACTATAAATAGAGAACTATCGGATGGGCTGAGCTAGTTACGCCACCTAGTTCATTCAAAAACTTTCAAATCTTAACTGCCAACATTATTGCATCCAATGCAATACTTTGCTCAGCTTCTGTAGTTTAATCAGCTATATTGCATTGCATGAAACTATTCCAGCAAATTTCACCTCTAACCAGACAAAAGATATAACCAGATTAAAATCGGAAATTATCTTAGTCTGTTTTGAAGTTAGCATTCAAACAGCTTGTTAATATCAACTCTTTTTGTCTTCCAAAGACAACAAAATATTCTTTAGTCCCTCTAAGGTACATAAGAATATTATTGGCCACAGTCTAATGCGCCTCACCTGGATTTCCTTGAAACCGACTCGTCATGCTCAAAGCATACGATACGTCCGGTCGTGTACATATCATGGCGTACATTATAGACCCTATTGCCGAAGCATAAGGAATGTTTTCCATCCTCTTTTGCTCATCAAGTCCCGTAGGGCCTTGCATCTTGCTAAGAGATGTGCCATGACTCATTGGAATGAGACCCTTTTGGCGTCTTTCATTCTGAACTTATCAAGTACCTTATCAATATAGGTCACTTGACTAAGTCCAAACATCATTTTCGATCTGTTCCGACAGATCTTGATGCCCAATATGTAGTGTGCATCTCCAAGATCCTTTATTGAAAACAATTTCCAAGCCCTTCTTTAATAGAATTAAGCATAGAAACATTGTTTCCAATAAGGAGTATGTCATCGACATACAACACAATGTATACAACGTAACTCCCACTGTTCTTCTTGTAAAACAAGATTCTTACGAGTTCCTCTGAAATCCAAAACCCAGTATGGATTCATTGAACTGAAGACTGCTACTCCGATATGCTTTGCTTTATTCCATAAATGGAATTATAAGATTGCATAATTTATCAGCCTTATTAGGATCGATAAAACTCTTTGGCTGTGTCAAAACACATTCTCTTCTAGAATCCAATTCAAGAAGTTAGTTTTAGCATCCAATATTACCATAACTCATTATCAAGATGAGTAGCAATGGCTAAGATAATCTGAATGATTTAATCAAAGCAACTGGTGAAAGTTTTTCCATAATCCACCTCGTGAATAAAACTTTTACCATCAACCTTGCTTTGAAAACCCTAGGTTTTCCATCTGTCTGTTTAGATCTTAAAGATCTATTAGCATTCATTGGGTCTAACCCCGTGATGCAAATATATCAAGTTCAAAACTTGATCATCAGATATTGATATCATCTTAGATTTCATGGCACCATGCCAATTTTAAGTAGCTGGACTCGTCATAGCTTGAATATAGGTCGAAGGTTCATCGCTTTCCAAAAGTATGGATTCATATCTCTCATTGGTCACAATATCTAAGTATTTGAATAATAGAGATAGATCTATGCCTTCCGGACCTACGAGGGTTGGTATGGCTTCCAAAACCATAAGAATACTCTCAACCCAGTCTTGAGTATTCATCATTGGTTGTTTCACTTGAACCTCGTTCAAGACAACCGAGCTCCCACTGAATTTCTAGGAAAGATAACTCTTTTCAAGAAAATCACTATCTCGAGCAACAAAATATTGTTCTCAGATAGATCGTAGAAGTTGTACCCTCGAGTTTCTTATGGACATACCATAAGGAAACTTTTATCCCATTTGAGTTCAAGCTCTATAGAGATAAATCTCGTCAGAGAAGCTTTTAGAACCTCAAATCTTGATGAAAACAATTTAGGGACCCTCCCTTTCCATACCTAGTATGGTGTCTTATCAACAGCTTTTGGCAGCGTCCTATTCAGTGTATAAGTTGAAGTCAAGAATTGTGTGTTCCCAAAAGAGACCAGTAGTTCATTTAGACCTCTCATCGAATGGTCGAACTATATCTAATATAATTTGTTTTCTCTTTTCTGAAACATAACCTTCATGTGCTTGTGAACTGATAGGTTCCACATACATCAGTATGGATCATCCCTAATCACTCACATGTTCTCCTTTCTCCAAGAAAGATGACATTGCTATCTTTTAAATCACACATCATTCACATGTATCAAATGACTCCAAGTCAAATGATTCTAAAATTCCTTCTAAAAGAATTCGTTACATGTTTAGATTTTGATTTGATCTAATCAACAATGTTTCAGTTATGTCTCATTGATACTTATTCGATTTGGCCTTTGGTCTTAATGATATATGTGATTTTGTCAAGTTAAAGTATACATAAACAATATAATAATCGTACCAAAACAAGGAATAATTCACAATTAAAATAGTTACCAAACTATTTAATAGTGAAAAACTAATCCATCAGTATCCTATACTGAACCAATATTCATTGTTTATTGAAGGTACGAAATTATATAGTTATAATACTAAAACAAGGCCCTAAGGCAAAACAACATCATATGATCATACGGCTAATGTATCGACCTTCGCTCCATTGCTCGCCCGTAGATCGACATCTCTACTCACCAAACTTATACTTCTATGTAGTTCCTCCACATACAAATGTGAGAACTACGTTTGGCATCCAATACCCAAGAAGTAGAATTTGTGAATTTTAATGTCTATATCATTAATACCTGAAGATGAAGCAACCCCGTTATTCACATCTTCTTTGAACTTTGGGCAAATTCAATTATTCCCAATAATTGAGTCTCATTCAAATTTCTCATTCAAAATTATCCCAATATCAAAACGTGATAAATCGTAAGTGAAAACTTGAAGTTTTCTAACCAGCGATAATATCATGCAATTGAAGCCCTATCTCTCATAAAATATGAGGGAGCCAACCAGACAATCGACTAACGCCATCCCATGGCTCGAAAGTCTCTAATTTGTGTCATTTATGAACTAAGTGTTTTGGATTAAATCACTCCCCGAGGTGAAAATAATCCTAACTTTAGAATCCATCATATGAAAGACAAATTAGGCATTTGTTTTAAAATTGAATAAAATATGAACTTCTACATATTTGCAAGTAGTGTCCAACACCTTTGCAGTAGACGCATTCAGATTCCCTAGGAACCCTAGTAGCCTTCTTGCCCATGCTCTTTTGATTACCTCATCCTTTATCACAAGAATATCCCTCTTAGGGTCCATTTTTAATTGACGACTCATCATCTTAGAAAAATTTAGGAGATCACTTAAAGCAAATAATCCAATCATTTGTTGTACATGTGGTCCTTATATATTTTTCTTATTCAGCCTAGCTGAAGCGATGACCCTGGTCATTCAGAACTGCTCAATCTTGGCATATTCCCCGAACATGCTATTGAGTTGTTCAATGATATCTTAGGATGTGGTTATCTAACACATTTTCCTTATCTTCGTGTTTGAGGACCATCCTCAAATTACGTTGTGAATCAAGAAAATTTGTTCAATTTTTCATAATCAAGAATTGAACCAAACTTGAATTGAGTTGATAAAATAACTAAAGTATGTAAACATCCACAAAGCGGTAAACAAATAAGGTTGTCTAACAATTGTACTTATTTATTTCATTTTGTTCAATTGATATCCAATATCATTGTCCCTTAGAACAAAACAATCCCGAGATCCTCATCTTGCAAATCTTTAAGCCGACTGAGTCCGCACTTAAGTATTTCAAGATAGGTAGACATACCCATGTCAATGATATCTAATATCACTCTCGGCCGACGAGAATCCCATTCTCATCTCATGTCTCGATAGCCACGCCTGCAGTGGATCTATCGATGAGAAAACCAAACTCACGTGTAAAGGTCTAACCTTTACTCCCACTTATCCCAAGATAACAAGTAGTACCCCGCTGAGGCGGACCTACCAACTTATGATCGAGGGCTTCATGAGTGTGATGTTTTTGGACAAGACATTATACTCATTATTTTGGGAACTTGCATGCATAGGTGTTTATATGTAAGTTGAACATTTATAACATAAAACATCCAATAACTAGCAAAGCAATTAAATACGTAATCGAAAGGCCCCTAGAACCTCACAACTCTCAAACGAAAAGATTAAAAGCAACAAAATAGGCCTTGAACATCTTCTGGACTGGTCCACGCCCGCCGTTTCAGTTCCGCGCCCGCCGATTTAGGTCAACCTTAGTCCGTACCCCAAAAACCACGAACGGCGCCCGCCGTTTCACAAACGGCGGTCGCCGAACACCACTGGCGGTCGCCGTTTCCAAAACGGCACCCGCCGAAAGGGTCCAAAACTTGGCTGACCAAAAAACAGCCTTTCGGCGGTCGCCGTTTCCAAAACGGCGCCCGCCGAATCCATTCGGCGCCCGCCAGATAACAAACGGCGCCCGCCGTTTTGTTCCAGCAGCCCGGTTTTCGCCCGTTTCGCTTCGTTTTGCTTCGTTTCTTCTCGTTTTCGCCGGAGAGCCGATATCCAATGTCGATCCATGGATTCAATCCATTGCTTACACATTGAACAATACATATTGAAATAGAAAAAACCTATCTATTACAAAAGATTCCAAGGGACGCAGCCCTCCAAAACTATGGCCAATCGTACGTAAAAAACGACAATTCCATCCACCCGACCACTAACGGTGGCCGGCCTTACATCTACTCACATAAGCACAAATAAACATATAAGTCAATTATGTGATATAAACCATTGTGTCCAACACAAAAGTGTGCACGAGCCCTAGGCTCTGATACCAATTGAAGGTTTCGATATACCGATCCGATCGATATACCGTGTGTGCGGAAGCGTGTAAAGCAATAGATCTACTATGCCATGATCTTAGTGCACACTAAATGTGTATAAGAACACATATAAACATATATATATATATACACATCTAATATATATATATATATATATATATATATATATATATAAGGTTCAACGATTACTTACTTTTGTGATGAAGTGATTCGTTGATGTCGTTGAGGTGGTGTTGAGTCGATTGAACCACCTCAAATGGATCAGCCTCTCGAAGCTCTCCTTGTGAATGACCTCGTCACTCCTCTTGTCTAGATCACCCGGATGTTGAAGCCGCACAAATGGCCCGGCCTCTACGTGTTGCACACGAACCCGGAATTGAACTTGCTTGCTTGTTCTTGAGTGATTCTCTCACTCTTTTCTCTCTAGTTGGGTGGAATTTCGTGGCTGATGATTAAGTGATATGAAAACCATGTTTTCATCACTTTATTCACCACAATTAACCTCTCCTTGTAACCCCCCATTATGTGCATCATAATGCACCAATAATGGTGGTTAATGGGGAGGTAAAGGGTCATTTCCACATCACCATGCCAATTGGCATGGATGTGGTCCCCTTGCTTGTGTGGCATGCCATGTCATACCATATGACATGCATCCATGCAAGCCATGCATCCCATGCATGTGAAATTCCATATATATTGATTCTAAATCAATATAGCAAGCAACTTAATTCCAGCTCGTGTGTGACCCTGTAGGTATGATTTTATCGATCAATATTATATTGTTCCCAACAATTAATATTATCGAATAATCATTTAACATCCATAGACGACCTTATGACTTTATCGATTGCACACGTAGGATCGAATGACATATCCCAACACCTATATCTTCACCATATTTTTCCTACATCGCACTGTGTAATCACCCAACAACCCTTTCTGGAAATTGACCGGGCTAAAGAACAAATGGAATTCATCCCCCGTAAGGGGTCGAGAAAATCCCACTTGTCCTAGAACCGTCAAAACCCCATACAACTGAGCCCACCCGTTCGGATGAATCTGATGAGGAGCCACACCCCACCGGTTCAACAGGCCTGAGATTGAAGGATGCAGGGGGAACCGCAGGCCTTGATCCATCGCGTCGACACCGATGGCCACCATGCCTGGAGGTGGACAGCAAGCGGATTCTCCCTCTTCCGGCGCATGCAAATGCACGTTGAAGGGAATCCGCCAGTCGTCCCTCCAGTCGGTGAGTTCTTCCGCTGTCACCGTGCTATCTCGGCCATGCGCGCCCCAATCCTGGTGGTTTGGATCGGGTTGAACCGCTGTGATGGTCCTCACAGCAGGAACGTAAGGGTGGGCCGCGTCTAGTTCGTCCAGTCGGAATCCCGGTAAGGCCGGTGCCGCCGTGTCCATAAATTCTTTGTACTGACGAGCGAGCAGGACGTGAGGCTCTTCAGGTACTTTGGGGTGAACGACTTTCGTGTATTTTGGCATGATGATGGGGTTGTAGAAGGAAATTTACACTACGAATTCAACAAAATTACACAGGAAAAAATACTGAGAGAAAAACTTCTTACCGATTTCTAGATCTGAAAATCGAGGGGAGTTGTGAAGTTTGAAATTTGAAATGGGTTAATATGTTTTGAAAAATTAACCCTGCCTCACAAATTGATCGAACGGTTGAGATCAAGGAAGGGGAAAAGAGGGCGGTTACCAATAAAAAACGTACTCAAGTGTCCCCCCATTACCCCGTAAAACCTAAAATACTTGGTCAGGATAACGCCACGTGGCAAATATTTACTGACAAAAGACAGGTTGAGAAGAAAGTCTTTTTCCTTATTCTTTTATTATTTGTTTAAACTATCAAATTCTTGATTGGTTAAGAAGATAAGTTTTCTGATACTTATCACAATTTACAAATAAAAAGAGTCTTCCGAAAAACAACAACTTTTATTCATTTCACCGGGAAATAGAACCGGGAAAACACGATTTAACAAAGAAAATACAAATTTCTTATATTATGGATAAATCTCACGGGGAAGAATATCCCCAGTCATCTTTTACAGGAAGATTTTCAGGTTCGGTATCGATCGAGCTATCTTCGGAATCAGTTCCTAGATCAATGATCTCCTCTCCATCCCTCCCAAATACTCCAATATTAAAAGACTTCTGCCCACGCAACTCCAGAAAGATGGTAGCGCCCACTGAAGCAAGACGGCGTTCACAGAACTTGTTCCAGCCCTCGCTCAGAGCAAGGCGTCGACCATCCTTCTCCACTTTAACTGTCCAGACCCGTTCAAAAGCATCTACCAAAGCAATATCCTGTCCATCAAGCTCCGGAAACTTCTGAGAAAAAGACAAAGAAAGAGGCAGCTTAGTTTTCATCAACCGATTCCTAATCCGAGAAGAAAAGCTGGTTATTTGATTCGGGTACACATCTCTGCTCCAAATAAAAGCCATAATATGACGTCAACTTCAGTTCAGAAGAGCCTTTAAAGGCGTAAAATTCAGAATTAAATGAAGTCTCAACCACCAACAGAAAGTCAGAATGCTATTTCCAAGACAAGTCAACCGAGAAAGACCACCATAAACTTCAGGGAAATCAAAGTTGAAAACTCTAATTTTCCTGGGGGCCTATGTTGTACCCGAGAAAATAGTCACCGACACGTGTCACGAATCAAAGGGCCACGTCATCAAGAGAGAGAGTCAACCGGTATAGTCAACGAGACCTTAAAAAACAGATCTAAGAAGAAGACAAGGACATTGGACAGTAGAGATTGCACGGTAGAATCAGAGTCCCCTCTCAGGGGAATCGCCTGGGGAGGCTCCTGGGATGACAGTCAACGAGCTGGGACTTCACGGGGAAAGAGACAGATTAAGCACTAAGGGAAATTAGTGGGTATTTAATGCTTCATATTAGTGGAGTAGAGGTCCAATAAGAGGCCTAAATGTGGGCATTAGGTGGCAGAATTAAGCCATGCATAGAGTATTATAAATAGAGGGAGTGAGATAGTGGAAAGGGACATGCAAACCTTGATTTTAATCATGTACTCTAAGTATGGATATTTGAATATAGAGGAGCCTTGAGCTTCCATTTCCAGTACTTATGATTTCTGCATTTAACTTAATCCTCTTGCTTTCTTACCTATAACATATTTATATTTTGTGTTGTTTATCAAAACCCTCAATTACCAGCAAATACTACCGACAAGTACAAAAACAACCAAAACACCCGCAAGACACTTAGTTCCTGCAACCTCGCAAGACACTTAATTCTTGCAATTTTACTTGCCCAGGACCAAAGACGGATCTAGAAATGTCGCAAGACACTCAGTTAAAAATGCGCCTTTACTTGTCCAGGACCAACCATTCGTACAGAAATGCTCTTTACGAGAGTGGAGTACTTGACCCCGCAAGACACTTAGTTCCTGGAACCCCGCAAGACACTTAGTTCCTACAATTTTACTTGTCCAAGACCAAAGGCGGATCTAAAATTGTCGTAAGACACTTAGTTAAAAAAAACGTAAGGGATGCTAAAAACCAAAAATGGGCTTCTCAAGGTTTGGGCCTTTAACCTCTTAGGTATTTCTCAATTATTAGGGGGGCTGACCACTTGAGCTAGAAGGATTTATTGAACTAATTTAGCATAAATATTTATTCTAGGGCGGGCTAAAGCCCCCCTAGCTTATGAAAAGATCTGCCCTTGCTCAGGATCAACCATCCGTGCAGGAATGCCCCTTACGAAAATGGAGCACTTGGCCCCGCAAGATACTTAGTTCCCGCAAATCCGGTCGGCACCTACTCTAATACCATTTGTAACGCCCCGACCCGTTGAGGGGTCGAAGCCCGACCCTAATGGGCCAACTCGGTTACCAACAACTGCCGTCGGGAGTGATATCATGCCCCCACTATACCAATACTTGTCTTTTCCAGCGTACTTTGTCCTCACTCATGAGTACCAGGACACTTCTCAGGGGGTCATCCATCCTAGAATTACTCCAGAGCCTTGCACGCTTAACTTTGAAGTTCTTATAGAAGGATGCCCCGAAAAGAAGATGTATCTTGTTGGTATGAGTGACATATTCAATTCATTTATGAGATTTTTGATCTGCGAGTAATTAGATCTTATATCTAGTTATTAAAAAAATGTGCGTGTTCGTTCTGCTCTATTTGTTAATACGTTGGGATACTTTTGTTTATAAATAGAAATAATTGTACTCTATTAGCTGAAGTATAGGTAATTTAGTTACTCAACTTGCAATTTTTACATCGCAGTATTTAAAATTTAATAAAATTGCACTTTCATGCAAAATCGGGCGATTATCGGCGACATGTTAGAGACACGTGATCCTCAATGCCAAGTGTCACGTTTTTTGTGGATTTATGAGTGAAATTACTAAATAACTCTGAAAACATTTTTTTCTTAAATTAAATCAATATATAAAATATCTATCATTAATAAAATATAAATAAAAAATAAAATAAAAAATGGAAATGTCAATATTTAGAAGAAGAATTCTATTTTTTATTTATATTTTACTAATGGCTAATATTTTATATATTGATTTAATTTAAGGAAAAAATAATTTCAGAGTTATTCATGTAATTTTTTTCATCAATCCACAGAAAACGTGATACCTGGCTTTGAGGACCACGTGCCTCTCACGTGTCGTCGAAATTACATGATTATGCATAAAAGTGCAATTTCATTAAAATTTAGATAATACGATATAAAAAATAATAATTAAGTAACCAAAGTACAAAAATACTTATAATTCAGCTACTAAATTACAAATGATTGATTGAATGGTCATGGCAATACATATTGTCATGATGATAAAGTTTTATCGCAAGAAATGTACTAAAAGTAGTACGTGTAATAAGAGATGCATAGATGATAATCCTGGAATTTAATCAATGCTGACACTTTGCTCATGATGTACATAAGTATATGCTTTGTTATTATTAATGTGATAAGATAATCCAACTTATATATGAGCTTGAAGTTCTTTATTTAATCGATGTGAGATATTTAACACTCTCCCTCACGAGTAAGTCGAAAATTTCATCGGAATTACTCGTGGCCGGAAATTTCATCGACACCCACAGTCAGAAATTACATCAACTGAGGCACCTACATTGTATTGAGTCTGCTCTGATAACATGTCAAAGTTAGGTCAATAACACTTTAAAAGACTTTGTTAAGGTTATAAACTAATTTAACTTATATGTGCGTCCAATGTTCTTTATTCAATCGATCTAAAATATCTAACACAACTATTTTGGAACACCTAAAAAAATTTATATCAACTATCTTGGAATAAATTGATTATATAACAAAGTCAAGTGAAAGATTACATTTTTACAATAAAGTCACGTGAAGAAAATTTGATTTGATGTTTGATAAAAGTAAAATATCACACTTATGCGCGTACATAATAAATTAATAACACGAGCAATTAAAAAAAAGTAAAAAAATTGATTAACTGTTTATATCAAATGCAGCAATCTATAAATAATGGTATGGATTGACATTTGACTAATAATGGGACAAGTCATTCACGCAAATAAAAAAAATGATAAAATTGGCCAATATATCAAATGTATCAATTTATAAATATTGGAATGGATTGACATTTGTTAGTTTTTTTATCTAAACGCTCCAACTGTTAGAAAAGTTGAACGATTTGACATTTATAGTAGATCGAATACATTATCTAATACTTCCGTGTCACCTGTGGTTGTGGATCAATTTCAACTTATTTGAAGAAACCCAACAAGTGAATAACTAACGCAAGTAGAGTCGCATCTGACGGGAGTCAAATTCAAGACCTCAACATTGCCGAAGGCTCTGATACCATGGGAAATTAGGAATAATTATCACTCATAATTTGATAGTAATTAATAACTGAAATAAATAGAGAAAAATACATCAAAACATAATCGAAACCTAATGGGGTATAAGAGCATCTCCAATGTAAAAGCACACTTTCCACTTTTTGTGGACTCCATTTATTGGCACGTGATCTCAAGGTGGGCAAATGAAGAATGTAGGCAATTCATTTCAATGCAAAAGCACTTCACACATTTTTTAAATTCCAAAAAATGATTTTTTATTTGTTTTATAATATAAATTATGTGTGTAATATGTATTGATATGCAAATAATAAATTAGTTAATTAAAAAAATAATTATATAAAAATAAATAAATGTGTTTTGAAAGAATAAAATAATAAAAATACGTTTTATTTATAGGTGTAGACCCATAAATTATTTATTTATTAGAGTAATTAAAAATTATAATTACCTAATACCGTAGTGTAAGAACGATGTGATTTATATAATAAATAATATTTAATAATCGTTGTTTAATTTAATAAAATTAAAATAATATTAAATATACTCTTATTCATAATTAAGAAAAAATGAATCACTTAATTTTAACAAAATTTTAAAAAATTTTACTTTATCCAAAATCTCTCTTAATAAAAAATACTCAATATGTATTTTTTTGGGATAAAGAGTAGAATTTTATAATAAAGTCACGTAAAGAAATATTTGATGTTTGGTAAAAGTAAAATTGTCTATCACACTTACGCGCGCGCGTACGTAGATGAGACGGACACGTACGTAGATGAGACGGACATTGACGCAAATTCTTTTTTTTTTTTTTTATGATATTATGCATCGTACACTATAAATATTGGCATCCATTGAAGATGTTAAATATTTAAAGCAAAAGAAAATAAATATATAAATAAATAAAAAAGAATTGGAAATGGGAAATTTAATGAAGGTATTTATTTGCAAGTGCTTTTGTCATTGTGATGGTGGTTTTTATGACTGGTAATTTTATTTTATTTTATCATTTATTAAGGTGTATAGGTAGCATAATTTTATATATATATGATTTAATTAATTTGTTTATTTCTAAATATGGATCGATCAGGAATAGTGGACGACGCAGAAGGGAGGTGTAAAACACCCTGGGATTCTACAGTTTACTGCAATAATAGTCAAATTAATTGCACGAAGAAATGCAATCAGAGGGAGGCAGCTTTCTGCCTTGCCACACTCAACGGCAACGGTTCTGTAATGTTGTGTTATTGCGGTGAATGCTAAGTTCATCCATCGTAGAAGATAACTAATTAATGATACTATATACGTGTGTGTTGTCTATGATCGATAGATCATCAAATAAAAATAATTATGTATTTCCCGAAATAAAATTTATGATATGCTACTATTAATTAATTATACATACTCTCTATTTCTATATCTACATGCTTAGCTAATAATAATTAAATAATGTTATAACAATGTTATAACTCACATTGTTTATCACCAACCCATTTTCAACCATTTTCATGAACAAAACCGCCTTGTTTTCCAACTCTTCGTCTTTACACCAGGAACTGACCACAAACATTTCGTCTAACAGATTAAGGGCGGTATCGAATCGCCTTATTCTGATCAACCCGTTCAAAACCGCGCTGATAGTCCTCACTTCAGGGAACAAACCACATTCCTTTATCGAATTCACGATCGAAACCGAATCCATAACTCTCCTACTCTGAACATTGTCAAATTTCAAATGGGGGTGTTCAAGTGCGGTCTCACGCCTAGTGCACACACGAGAGCGGGAGTTCGAATATGCACTAGAGAGCCTCATTCTAACTCAAAACCATATGGTACTAAGTAGGAGAACTCTCTAGGCTTGTATCATAGACTCCCCTCTCACAATTATTCGATGTGGGACAACTCACAAGTGGTCTTCAACACACACCCTCCACTTGTGAGTCCTAGTCAAAGGGTGATTATAACCACTCACAAACAGGATCGAGCTCCCGCTTCAACACACCCCCTCCACTTGTGAGTCCTAGTCAAAGGGTGGTTATAACCACTCACAAACAGGATCGAGCTCCCGCTCTGATACCATGTCAAATTTCAAATGGGGGTGTTCAAGTGCGGTCCCACGCCTAACGCACACACGAGAGCGGGAGTTCGAATATGCACTAGAGAGCCTCATTCTAACTCAAAACCATATGGTACTAAGTAGAAGAACTCCCTAGGCTTGTATCATAGACTCCCCTCTCACAATTATTCGATGTGGGACAACTCACAAGTGGTCTTCAACAAACATAACTTTGAACCAGCAAATCGAACCCGTACGATGAAACGAAATCGAACCTGTTGTAGGAATCGAAGAGATTCTGAAAAACAAAACCTGGGTCCTCGTTCCTTCCGAGAAGGGTCTCCAGGAGCGACGACGCCGGCCAATAGAGCTTCGACTGGACTAGCGAGTGAACGAGGAGGCAAAACGACGTCGTCGAGTGGCGGAAGTTCTTGTGGAGGCCAAGGAAATTGAAAAAGCGTAGGGACAATCTCGAGTCGTGGATGTTGCGGAGGATGAAGCTCTCGACGTGGAGCGGGTTCAGGCGGGTGGAAATGGAAGGGTGGTCGAGAGCGATGGCCCACCTCTGCTTACCCCGTACGACGTCGTTTACCACTTTGTGGTGATCTCATTCGATTTGTAAATATCTTTTCCATACTTGTAGAAGCTGACATATGTATAAATCAATAGGTCCTGTATACTGTATACGATTAATCAAGAGAGAAAGGGAAAATATATTTATTTCATTCTTTTACCGGTTCATAATTTAACATGGTATCAGAGCAGTGTTAGATTTAAACTTCCGCACACTCTTTTGTTAATCATGACTAATTCATCATACGACAATGGCATCCTTTTTTATTTCGGCATCCGACAACCCTAACACGGTGTTCGTGAGCGACCTTCTTCGGGATGGAAACTACGCAGATTGGGTAGATGAGATGTCCAATGCGTTATTTGCGAAGAACAAGTATGGTTTTGTTGACGGAACCATCTCCGTCCCGGCCGAAGGTGGATCGGAACTGTTAGTTTGGAGACGTTGCAATGCCATTGTGAAGGGATGGCTCAATAGCGCAATAGAAAAGGAAATTCGGAAGTGTCAAGCATGTCAACACCGCACAAGAAATTTGGGAAGATTTAAAGGAGCGGTTTGGAAGTGAGAGCGCACCTAGAGCTTATGAACTCAAGCGTGCCATAGCTATGACACGGCAAAAGAAGCTTTCGGTTTCCACACACTACACAAAATTGAAAGGATTATGAGATGAAATCCAATCAATCGCGCCGATTCCCAAGTGCAAATGTTCGGGCTGCACATGTGAGACTCCGAAGAAACTTGTTGAGATGAGGGACAGAGAGAAGTTATACGAGTTTTTTATGGGAGTAAATGCGAGTTTTGGGACTATCAAAACCCAAATCTTGGGCATGAAACCTGCTATAAATTTAGGTATGGCATACCACCTCGTCTCGGAGGATGAAAAGCAGAAAAACATCACCACTTCTGGAAAAATTGAAGCTGAAGCAGCTGCTTTTCAGGCGTACAAAGGGCAGCATACTGGAAAAGATGACAAAAAACAACTGGAAAAGGAAAAATCCAAGTGCACACATTGTGGGAAATTTTATCACACCGTTGAGAATTGTTTTGAGATTATTGGTTACCCGGAAGGTAGAAAGAAAGGGGGAACCAGCGGCTTTAAGACAAAGGGCTCGGGGAAGGCAAACTTGGCAACAGGGGAGACAATCCCATACCCGGATTAACGAATGAGCAGTACAAGCAACTGTCGCAATTTTTCTCCGACAAGTCCAAAGGTGAACAAGATGGTTCCCTCAATGCGAATATGGCGGGTAAGGTGAACGATATTAATTCATGGGTAAAATAGACTCGGGGGCAAGCGAACACATCACTTGCGATGGAAAAATTCTTGAAAAACAGGTTAAGCCAAATACACGTATGTCGGTTACGATTCCAAATGGATACAAGGTGCATGTTGAAAGCATTGGAGAGGCAGAACTCTTGAATGGAATTAAAGTTCAAAATGTCCTAAACATGCCTGCTTTTCAATGCAATTTATTATCTGTCAGTCGACTAACTAAAGAATTAACTTGTGCCTTGACATTTTTTCCCGACTTCTGTGTGATACAGGACTTAGCTTCGAGGACTCTGATTGGGATGGGTAGGCGCAACAATGGTCTTTATAATTTGGAGCCAACAATAAAACAACGAAGAGCTATGGTGGCAACTCTTGATCAACGTGTATGGCACAAACGATTAGGTCATAGTTCCGTTTTTAGTAGTGGTTTTGAAAAAGAAAATGGGCATTGCGATTCTTGTTTGATGGCAAAGATGACGAGGCTACCTTTTCATCTTAGTAATATTCAAACACACTCTTGTTTTGAGTTAATTCATTGTGATATTTGGGGAGGTTATAAAACTTCGTCTCTTTCCGGTGCACATTATTTTTTGACCATTGTCGATGAAACATAAATATGAAGTGCTTGATTATCTCATTATGTTTTGTGAAATGGTGAATACGCAATTTGATAAGAGGGTCAGAAGGATTAGGAGTGATAATTGAGGAGAATTTCAATCAAATGAAATAATGACTTATTATTCTTCTAATGGAATTATTCTTGAAACTTCATGCACGGACACACCACAACAAAATAGGGTAGTTGAGCGAAAACACCGACACATCCTTGAAATGGCGAGGGCACTTCGGTTTGAGGCGGGATTGCCAAAGAAATTTTGGGGAGAGTGTGTTTTAACATCTGCCTACATTATTAATCGTTTGCTGACAAAAGTCCTTAATAATAAAACTCCATATGAAATTTTGTTTCAGAAGAAACCCACTTTTGACCATCTTAGAGTCTTCGGCTGCCTTGTTTATGCAAAAGATAACAAAAAAAGGGGAGACAAGTTTGACCAACGAGGTCGTCCATGCATATTTTTGGGATATCCGTGTTGGAATTCGATATCCCGGGCTATTAAAATTTGCGGAAAACAATAACCCGATAAAAAACCCTTCGTCGGAGATCACACGAACGCCGACGAACGCGCCGGAGTCCAGCCGAGGAGACCACACGCCCGAAGACGTGCGGCTGCCCCCAGCCGAACCCCCGCGTCGCGGGGTTCACGCGATCGCACGCCGATCGCGTCCAGCGATCGGTCGGGGCTGTCCAGCAGCCCCTCGCGGCGAGTCCGGCGACTCGCCGCCGCCTGGAGGAACCCCACCTTCGTGGTGGGGAGGGGCGCGGCACCAGCCCGTGCCCCAGCGATCGATCGCGTGCCCTCGAAACCCTAGACGGACGGTCCGCGTGGTCCGGTGGTTTCACCACCACCACGCGATCGTCCGTCTACTCCGGGGTTCGATCTTCAGATCTTGCGTTCACGGTATTTCACGATAATCCAAATCAAATAAAATCAAGGGCGTTTAGATTTTATACCTTCGATTCGTTGTTCGGAGAAACGAAATCAAGATGACCTCGAGAACTTCCCACGTATTCCTTGCACTAGCTTGAACGTCGGGTGGGCGACGATCCTCCAAGCTTATGAATCTCCTTCACGAACTCTCTAGACTAATCAAGTATGATTATCTTGTCTTTGTCTTGTCTAATTGTGAAGACCATATAATGCTTTTATAGGCTACGTAGGGGATCTAAAGGAGGTGGAATATTGGGCTTCCAATATTGATGATTAAATTGAGCCCAAGCCCAAATCTATTAATCCCATCAATATTAATTAATTTATATTCCACTATATAAATTAATTGCACTCCCAATATTAAACCATATTATATCAAATAATATTTCTCCGGTTAGTAATATTTATTCCGTGTATTTAAGATTTAAATATCCATGAATAAAATTTATTTATTGCTTAGTAAATTTATTCATCTCTTATATCCGAGAATAGTACCACTCAACCTTATTATTATGCGGGAACAAATCCACTCGCGAGGTTTACATAATAAATCCTTATGAGCTCATCTCGGGGATATTATCAACCCTTCCGGGATACACTATCCCGTCAAGAATTCACGGCATGCCATATATAAAATATAGTGACCCAACTTAACCGGTAATTAACCCAATAATTAAATCGGTTAATTCCTTTGGAAAATCAAAGTCACTTATATTAAATATACACACCCGTAATTGTTTCGGGGATTAAGAATAAAATACACAGAGACTTAAATCAATTATCACAGAGCAATCCTAATTGATAAATCTTAAGCGATCCGCTCAATACACCAAGTGTACAAGTGTGATAAAATAATTAAGACAAATTATTTTCTCTCTCACACAACGACTATACCGATGGATTGGTTCGTGGCCATCTAGGTCGTGAGCAACTGTTTGATTAAATACGAGTAACCGATAGTATGATCTTCTGTGTGGGCCCGCACACCATACTAACTACAACGTATAAAATCTAGGACTATAATTTGCATATATTTAATTAACAATAATTAAAAGCAAATGAATGTTTATTTTAATAGATTAATGATAGTGTACAAGGAGTTCAGAATACTCAAATCTAGACATTAAGTATACTACTCCATCAATCCGTTCTCTCAAAAGGGGTATAAGGTGTTCGATCTTGAAACGAAGAAATCTTATGTTTCTCGTGATGTTAGATTCGTTGAAAATAATTTTCCTTTCAAGGAGTCACATGAGAATATTAAAGTTGATATTGTTGGTCGTAACACATGCGGTATAAGTGATGAGGATTTTATGGAGATCAACATACCCATTAAAATGTCCAGCCAACAACAAGAAAATGGGTCAGATCAACAAAATTTAGATGGCTCGGGATTGATTGAACATGATGTTTCAACAAATGAAGAATTTGGAATAAATAACTCTACACAAACTCGAGTTGAAGTTCAACGCCGAAGCATCCGTGTCAAGCATAAGCCGAAACATCTTGAAGAATATGTTGTCCAGCTGCCACAATTCATTGACCATGCGCCGCCTACTCCCAACTCGGACTCCTCGACGGTACATCCTCTATCCAGCTTTGTTTCATACCACAGATTCTCTCATAATCATAAAGCTTTCCTTGCGGCCATCACATTAAATGATGAGCCTAAGTATTATTATCAGGCAGTCAAGCACGAACATTGGTGTGATGCAATGAAATTGGAGATTAATGCTTTGGAAGCAAACAAAACATGGACGCTCGAGACGTTATCGCAAGGGAAGAAAGCTAAGCGGTCGATTCAAAATGGGTCTACAAGATAAAATATAATCCAGATGGTGATATCGAACGATTCAAAGCTCGATTGGTTGCGAAAGATTTCACACAGATTGAAGGTATAGATTTTCATGAGACATTTGCGTCAGTTGCCAAGTTAGTCACTATTCGAAGTCTACTCACAGTAGCAGCAAAGAAAAATAGGCAAATTCACCAATTGGATGTGAACAATGCATTTCTCCATGGTGATTTGACCGAAGACGTGTATATGAAAATTCCACAAGGTTTTGCGAAAGAAGGAGAGACAAGAGTTTGTAAGCTCCAAAAGTCACTATACGGACTTCGTCAAGCTTCGAGAAATTGGTATCACAAGTTCACCAAGGCCTTGTTGGCTGTTGGTTTTCGTCAATCTCGAGCGGACCATTCTCTATTCATTTTCAAGAAAGGCACAACGTATGTTGCTGCTCTCATTTATGTTGATGATGTGATTCTCGTAGGCAATGAGGGCACTAAAATTTACCGAGTCAAACAACACCTGCATGATTTATTTAGCATCAAATACTTGGGACCTTTAAAATATTTTTTGGGAATTGAGGTAGCTCGCTCGCCGGAAGGAATAGTCCTCAGCCAACGTAAGTATACACTAGACATACTCGAAGAAAGCGGGATACAAGGGGGCCGACCTAGCGACTTTCCTATGGAACAAAATTTAAAATTTGATCCCGATGATAACAGCCCACACGTCGATATTTCACAATATCGCCGATTGATTGGTCGACTATTATACTTAACAGTCACACGACGAGACATTCAATTTGCGGTAAATAAATTCAGCCAATTTTTCTCGGCTCCACGCCAGATCCATTGGGTAGCAGCTATGCGCATTCTAAGGTTCTTGAAAGGCACGGTTGGACAAGGAATTTTCCTACCTGCCCATGGTGATTTACGTCTCAGTGCGTATTGTGACGCTGATTGGGGGGCCTGTCTTTTAACTCGACGATCATGCACGGGATACTTCATTTCTCTAGGTGGTGCGCCAATTTCTTGGAGGACTAAAAAACAGTCCGTCGTTTCTCGCTCTTCAACCGAGGCGGAGTATCGAGCCGTGGCAAGTACGGTTATTGAGATCATTTGGTTACGATGGTTATTGCTTGATATCGAAGCTCCACAATCAGAGGCCACTCATTTGCATTGTGATAATCAAGCAGCATGTCATATTGCAAACAACCCCGTGTTTCATGAACGAAACAAGCACGTTGAGATGGATTGCTATTTTGTCCGAGAAAGAGTAGAGTCTAGTGAAATTCTGCCATGCAAAATCTCCACCCATGATCAAATTTCCGACCTCTTCACAAAGGCTCTTGGTGCGGTTTGTTTTAAGTTTTTAGCTGACAAGTTGGGCATTCATAATCCCCATGCGCCAACTTGAGGGGGAGTGAAAGATATCAATTTTAATTCAACCGAATATCTCGATCCTAATCTGTCATACCTTTTGTAGTGATCTCATATCTCTTACCACTTTGTGGTGATCTCATTCGATTTATAAATATCTTTTTCATACTTGTAGAAGCTGACATATGTATAAATCAATAGGCCTTGTATACGATTAATCAAGAGAGAAAGGGAAAATATATTTCTTTCATTCTTTTACCGGTTCATAATTTCACACACGTACGATGTCGTTTAGCATCGCGAGGAAATTTTCGTCATCCGTCTTTTGGGAGGCGGCGTTGGGCGGCGGGTCTTGGTTTGGATAGGGGAATTGAAATTGTGTAATTTGTACTTGGTTCTACCTAGAACTATATTGTAAAGGGTAGAGTACAAAGACTTAACACAATTTGGAGATTCTAAAAGAAAAACTCTTTTATATATCTTGTAAAGGGTGGAGCCACTTACAAACATATCTACAAAATTCTAGCGAATCTTGTAGAAAGGTCAACACGACCAAAAACTAAGTCTATGTAGAACTAATCTAGCGACTCGTACTACTAAGACTAAACTGAGGGTAGAACCGGAGCTTTCTAGCGAAGTCTCTCGGTCTACAAATTTTCTCTCTCTAGAAAATGTCAAATCAATGCATCAATAATGAATTCCAACTACCCGCTATTTATAGGTGTCGAGAATTAGGGTTTCCGGAATTCACGCTTAATGGGCCGAGCCCAAAGCATCTTCATGGAATATTCGAGATTCCATTTTTCCGTACTTGACGAACCCAGCTCTACGCACTGCCACACTAGCGTGTTATTCGTGCTTCGAGCTAGTGGCGGGCATAGCTGGTATACTTAGTATTTTTCATTGAACTATAATCCTTCTAGCGAAGTCTTCTAATCGCACCAGTAGCTGGCTTCATTCCTTGGCAGTCATTCGTCCAGCTCTATGTGTAGTTATGCTAGCACCGCGTCTGTCAAGGTGTTAACTCTGATTCAAGGTCTTCACGGTAAGCCTTGAAATCTCTGATTGGTAATGCGTTGGTGAACTCGCATTTCACTCTGATCCACCTTGAACCACGTTGATGAAATAGCTCGTTCAACGCTGACGCACTGATGCAACTCCATGATGCTTGTAGAGCCTAAGTTTGCTTGTTCCACGCTGATGAACCGTGGTCACGCGTTGAGCCACTTGTTAATTCCACAGTTCATAATGCTCATTCTACGTTGACCTAGCAGACTTGTATGAATTAATGAATATAAAACATACAAACATAAAACATGAAGTTACTACAAAACAAAGTGTATAGTTCAACGTAGTTCAAACAAGAATAACGTGGTTCTATGTTGAACTAGGAAGAACTACACACTAACAGGAATTAGGTTCCGAATGGGCGGCCGCATTTTTTATTTTTCAGGTGGCCATTGCCGGTGAATTTTGGGTGGTTGAAGAAGGTCAGGCGCGGGCCAAAGTAAAGATTGGGGAAAAGATAGAGTGGTGACTAATTTTACCTCACACCAAGAAATCTATACATATATAATTTCAGGATCTACTAATGCCACGTGGACCAATAGAAAAACAATAATAATGCTGTGTTCACACTATAAATTATAAATAAAAAAATTATAAATTATAATTAGTAATATTATTAAATATATTTAAATTATTATTATATAAATTTTAAATAGTAATTTTAAATTATATATTTTTGATAATAATAATTAATTATTGTCTTAAATATATATATATATATATATTTATTTATTTATTTTCTCAAAATTCTTTTTTATTCTATTAATATTAATCAAACTTTTTGAGTATATTATTTTCTCTTGTGGCTTCGTAGTATTATGTTCGACTTGATTTTTTTTTTTAATTTTTAGTTTATCCTTAATTTAGTTATGTTAAATTTGTTTTGCAGGTTATATTAATATAATTGAATTTTTGCCATCTCATCTCATTTATATTCACCAAGTAAATTCATTTTTTTATATTTCAATTTATTTTCTAGCATTATAATTTTTATTTTTCATTTATTTGGATTTTCTCCCAGCGATTTTAGGTATTTGTTGGATGGGTTTAACACTCGAGAAATGTAGAGAAGAGAAACTCCTCTTCCACCAGATCAATGCAAAGAAGATAAACTCCTGTTCCACCATATCAGAGGCTTCTCGATCGGGTAGGATGAGACGAGAAACTCCTCTTCCACCAGATCAGAGGCTCCTCGATCGGGTAAGATGTAAGATCAATGCAGAGAAGAGAAACTCCTCTTCCACCAGATCAGAGACTTCTCGATCGGGTAGGATGAGACTCCTCTTCCACCAGATCAGAGACTCATCGAGTGGGATGTAAATCGAGCGATGCGCTCGAGTAGCAGACACATGTGGGAGAGAGTCAATATGTCTCATCCAAGGACTAACTTCATAATATTTCAATGAAAATTAGTCATAGCCAATAGGTCTCATCCAAGAACTAACATCATAATATTTCAATGAAAATTTGTCATATCCGAGATTCGAACTCTGCGTCGGGGAATTACACCAACATCACCACAGACTTTACCACTCTGCGTCGGGGAATTACATCAAACATGCGTAGTCATTGAAAATAATAAAATTTTCATAATTGGGATACCAGTTAATAATGAGATTAATACGAATTTACAAATTTAAGCGAGAGTTCGATTATTAAATAAAACAATTTGTTAGTTTATTAATAAATTTTTGGCCAAAATAGTTGGAGATTAAATAGAATTTTAGATTATTTCAAACAAATAAATCATACATCGCACGGACAGTGGTACTAGTTTACCTAAGTTTAGGTACTCACTATAATTGTTATGCAAGATTAAACGTTAATAAATTAATAAACTAAAACCTTAATTACTCTTTTAAAATATAAAACTCTGATTTTTTGTTTTATATTAATAATAATAAATTAAAAAATATCTTTAAAATATTGTTTCAAAATTTTCTTTTTCATCTCCATATTAAAATCAATAAAATTTAATTTCTTCCTTCCATCACAATTTAATATTTTCTCAATTTTCATACTCAACAAGCGTCCATACTTTCTTATAATATACTTCATTTATAATAAACAAACGTAATTTCGACATTTTACATTATTTTTTTAATTAAAAAAACTAATATATTAAATTATAAACAATTATTTAAATGTGCTGTTTATCCAAAATCTCCATATTTACTAATTTATTCTTTACTCATTAATAATTTTATTTAATAATAAAATGCGAAAGCAAATTTAAACGTAATAAAGTTTTGATTGATTTATGTGTGAAGTTTATTATATTTTAATATATTAGTAAAATTATACCCTGCAAAAAATTAAGAAAAAAAACATTAAGATTATGTAATAGATTTGGAAATTAAATAATCAGTGTATAAATGTAAAAAAGATTTGATGTTTGGTAAAAGTAAAATATCACACTTACGCCCTACGTAATAATTCACGTACAACACGCAAAGAAAAAAAAGTTTGATCAATATATCAATATTCGTACGCTATAAATATTTGTATTTATATTTGAAAGCAAATTTAAACATAATAAAGTTTTGATTGATTTATGTGTGAAGTTTATTATATTTTAATATATTAGTAAAATTATACCCGCGTTTAACGTGCAAAAAATTAAGAAAAAAAACATTAAGATTATGTAATGTTGTAGTTTTGGGTTAACTGAAAGATGTAGAGGCTTGGATATTTATTGAATCGCGTAGAACGCTTTCCTTAAAGAGTATTTCGACCCTATAAGCCTGGGTATCACGAAATTCCTCGCAGGATAAGACAATAACGACACTCAGCGTCTTAGGCTTAGAACACGAGCAACTTATGGAACTTTATGTAATATTTGTTGCTTCAAAGCTCTCAAATTCGTAGGTGATGTTGTGTGTATTCAGAAAATGAATTACACTCCCTTATATAGGTTTTAGACACCCCTTCCTTTGAACATAAGCACCCTTTAGTTGAATAAGTACCTTTTAGTGAACACACCCTTTCACTAAGCACCTATTCATGTTGTTTTTCATGGCTATTCATGCAATTTCGAATTTGCATACAATATATGATATTAAATCATTACTTAGCCATGCAAACCATGCAACTACGAGATTAAACTCGACATGCATCTGTTAGAACTTTTATTTTAGTTTGACAATTATCAGTATAATTTATTGAAGAATAACACAGAAAACATAAAACACAAAAAATATAATACTTACTGCAACTTTAATTATAATATATTTGTACTCATAATTGCGCTAATTCTATCCCGCAAATATATTTTGCTTTTGCGCAAATATATTTTGATATAAACATATATATATTTATATATATAAATAATTAAGATAAATTATTTTCTCTCTCACACAACGACTATACCGATGGATTGGTCCGTGTCCATCTAGGTCGTGAGCAACTGTTCGATTAAATACGAGTAATCGATAGTATGATCTTCTGTGTGGGCCCGACACACCATACTAACTAAAACGTATAAAATCCAGGACTATGTTTTACATAATTAATTAATAATAATTAAATGTAAATAATTGTTTATTAATTAAATAGGTTAAATGCTATGACCGGGAGTTTACCGATACTTAAATCTAGACATTAAGTACACAACTCCAACAATCTCCCACTTGTACTAAGGTCTAGTCATTTCCTCCAAACTCCCGACTCCCATACTCATCACGTGCTTAAGTTATACTTCCCAGAAGTATTATGTGAATGAGCAATCTAGGTTGTCGCTCTGAAGTTATCTTGGTGACTACTGCGTCGTCTCCTGACGATGGCTCGAATCAGGTGGTACTGGCTCTATGTGTTATCATCTCCTTTTGAACTTATGACTTCTTCCAATTCTCCATGCACCGCTATGTACATAGCCTTTGGTGAACCAAGAGTCATATCCAAGTTCAGAGGTCATTCCGGAACCTAACCAAAACTTCCGCTGCCTCTGAGGCTGCTATTCGGTTTATGATAGAGTCCGAGAAGCATTACGCTTATCACTCTATCATCCTTAGGTTCCACCTCTTCTAAAAGTGAACACATAGCCTGATATCGACTTACACTGGTCTTTCTCTGATTTTTGGATCTGAGAAACTGTAATCTAAGAAGATTTCGTTTTGCTTAGTAACCCAGTACTTCAAGTACTTTTAAAGCATTCGAATATCTCTTATCCAGATTACTTTGACATCCTCCCACTACGCTAACCGCATAGTTGATATCAGGTTCTTGTTTTACAACACTGCATATACAAAGCTTTCCACACTCGAAGTGCAGGAAACTGCTTTGTCTATATCTATCTCCTTTATGCGTTCGAAACACATACCTTTAGATAGATGTATTCTGTTCCTGAAAGGTAATAACCTTTCTCAGAATTGTGCACGTTTAAAACAAACCATAATCGTATAAGATATCTTAAGAGAAGTACAAATGTTCTTATCTAGAGATCGAAAGATTTCTAATAACATGATCCAACTTCTTCTTAATCTCATATCTCGATTTATTCAGACAAACTCTATTTTATGTCTGACAACACTTTTACATTGTTGCCAATGACGAAGTGTTATCTACAAAAAATTCCGAGAAACACCACCTTTGTTTCCATTACGTTTCCAATACACCTTTTTTGTCTATGCTCTTTGATGAATCCATAGAATGGACTATCTCATCAATTCGCAAATTCCTATGCAGAACTAGGTATCGATTTCATGTCTATTGGATCCAGAGTTCAAAACTCCTCCAGTCTTATGAACATCTCTGGTTGCTTAACAACCTCCCACTGCAACGGCATTCCAGTGTATAACAGTAATAACATTAGGTGCAGTTAGTGGTGTACCGCTACTCGGTCAGGCTGGTTCTTAGTCTTTCCTTTCCTCATTTTAAAGTACTTTTTCAATTAGGGCATTGCAGTTCATCTAATAGTTTTCCTCTAAGAACCGGGCGAGGATACTGTTTTGGTGTGTTTTTGCTCTTAGTTGGGGATATTTGCTGGTAACAGAGGGTTTTGGCAACAACACCAAAATGCAAATTTGTTATAGGTAAGAAAGCAAAGGGTAATAGTTTATACAGAAATCGTAAGTAGAAAATGGATGCTCATGGCACCTCTTTATTCAAATATTCATACTTAGAATTCATTTTGAAATACAATGGTTTGCATGTCCCTTTTCTCTCCTCTAATACCCTATATTTATACTAACCCATGCATGGCTAGATTATGCCACCTAATGCCCACTTATCGGCTCCTGATTGGACCACAACTCCACTAATGTCTAGCATTAAAAACCCACTTAACTCTAAACAAAGACTTTATCCTCTTCTCCCGTCAAATGTCTTTTGACCACCTGTTGACTCTGACACCTCCCCCACGGATATTGCCGTGTAATAAGTCTGACACTACCGTGCGGTCGTTCCCGTCCAAGCTCTTTTCTGACTTCTGTTGGTTGCCTTTCTAGGTCTTTTTCCATAGATTAATTCTGACTTGCACATCTGATGACGTGGCTACCTCATTGTTGACACGTGTCGGTGACCGTTTTATCGGGTATAACATAGGCCCCCAGGAAAATTGGAGTTTTCAACTTCGATTTCCCTGAAGATTGTGTTTGAATACCTCGGTCTGCACGCCTTGGAATCTGCATTCTGACTTTCTGTCGGCGGTTGACTCTTCATTTAATGTTGTTTTTACGCCTTTAAAGGCTCTTCACGTAGTATTACGGCTTCATATCATGGCTTTCACTTGGAATAGAGAAGTGTACCCGAATAATATCACGAGTTTCTCCTTCAGGATTAGAAATCGGTCGATGAAGGCTAAGCTGCCTTTGTCTTTATCTTTTTCACAGAAGTTTCCGGAGCTTGCTGGACAGGACGTCGCTTTGGTAGATGCTTTTGAAAGAATCTGGACGGTGAAAGTGGAGAAGGATGGTCGGCGGTTGGTACTGACTGACGGTTGGAGTAAGTTTTGTGAGCGTCGGTTGGTTTCAGTGAGCGGAATCATCTTTCTGGAGTTGCGTGGGCAAAAGTCTTTCAGCATTGGTGTATTTGGAAAGGATGGAGAGGAGATCATTGATCTGGGAACTGATTCTGAAGATAGCTCTATCAATTCCGAGCTGGAAAATTCTCCTGCAAAAGATAACTGGGATTTCTTCTCCCCGTGAAATCTGTTCGAGAAGTATTTTTGGCATTTTCTTATGTAAGATTACCTTTCCTGGGTTTATCTCCCAGGTTTCTTTTCTTGGGATTTTTCCCGGTGAAATAAATCAGAGTTTCGATCCTTAAAGGATTCTATGTATTTATATGGATGAGATAAGTATTCTGATACTTATCCATTAATAACCGCAATAAAATAATAATAAATTTGAAAAAGAGGGTAACTTTTTCAACTTACCTTCTCAGGAGACGATTGCCACGTGGCATTATCCTGGCCAAGTATTTTTAGGGTTTGATGGGTAGTGGAGACGTACTCGAGTGCGTTTTTCCTCGGTAACTGCTATCTCTTCCCCTCCTTCAATCCTCACCGTTGGATGGAAAAACGGCAGAAATTGGGTTTTCGAAATCAATAAACATATAGGAGTTTAGAATTTTGAAATTCACTCCAAGTTTTTCGACTTTTCAAATTCAAGATCTGGTAAGAACACTTCTTTCTTCCTCTGTAAATTTCCTTTGTTTATTTACTGTGTAAATCCTTTTTTACCAACCCGACAATATGCCGAAAATCTCCAAAGTCGTTCGACCGAAAGTTGAAGCACCGGAAGTTCTCCTCGCACGCCAATACAAAAAGTTCATGGAAGAGGCCGCGCCGGCTCTGCCGGCGTTCCGTCTAGATGAATTGGAGGAGGCCCACCCTTACGTACCTGTCGAGAGGATCGTCACAGCGGTTCAACCAGACCCGAACCACCAGGAGTGGGGTGCACACGGCCGAGAAAGCACGGTGACGGCGGCACAACTAGCCGACTGGAGGGACGATTGGCGGATTCCCTACAACGTGCATTTGCATGCGCCAGAAGAGGGTGAATCCGCCTGTTGTCCACCTCCGGGCATGGTGGCCATCGGCGTCGACGCAATGGATCAAGGGCTGCGGTTTCCCCTGCATCCTTCAGTTTCGGGCTTGTTGAACCGGTGGGGTTTGGCTCCGCATCAGATTCATCCGAATGGATGGGCACAGATCTATGGAGTTTTGACTGTATTGGGGCAAGTGGGACTCTCTCGACCCATTTCTGGGGATGAGTTCCATCTTTTCTTCAGTCCAGTCAACTTCAACAAGAATTCGCTGGGAGACTATACCGTCCGCCACAGGAAATATATGTTGAAAATTCGAGAGCCTGAGGAGAAAGATCCGACTTGTTGGGATAGATGGTTTTTTGTTTCGGAGAGATGGAGAACTCAGACCCGAGAAGGGGAGATCGCCGTCCCCCTTACTTATGGTGTTAAGGAAGAAAGTAAGCATTTAAAGCTTTAATATTTTACAGTTTAACTGATCTAAACTCGTTGGTATTTTGTAGGTGCGCAGCTTAAGCGGGCGACCTGCTCCTTCCCGTGGGATTTGGAGACTGCAAATCTTTTGGCACAGTGTATCCCGGCCGAAGAAAGAGATTCAGATTATCTGAACGACGATAGCATTCGTGACGCAGCAGGCTTGTTTTGCCCTCCGTTTGTTGAGGATCAACCCTGTTTTGGTATTTTTCCTTTATTTTTTATAAGTTTATTTATTTCTTGGGAGTATATTTCCCGGGGAAATTATGATATTTTTGTCGGGAGTAATTGTATTACTTTTCCCGTGCAGAGTTTTTCTCTACTGTTTTTGAATTGAAACCTACCGAGATGGCAGATAATAAGTTGTTTGATCGCCTGGGACTCCCAAACCCAGCCCTGGCCGCTAAGGCTCGTAGGGCCAAAACCAGTTCCACCAGTGTCGGTGGACGGGGATCTGCAAAAACTCGGGGCGGCACACCTGGTGCTCCGGCTTCCCGTACCAGATCCCACACGGTTTCGGCTCAGGGCGGTGAGACAGATCCTCTGGGGATTATGGATGTTGTGGATTCGTACAAGGAGGGCTCCCAGCCATCAGACGTGGTGATGACTGATGCTACTCCAAGTCAAGGTTTACCCCCTTCTGGGTCATCAACTCTTTTGCAAGTCAAGCTCGAGGGCGACAAGAAAAGGAAGAAAATTGATGAGGGTATAATTGAGGTGACAGATTCCCCCCCTCGTGCTGACAAAAATCAGTCTGTTTTTGGAGTTGAAAAAATACTTTTCACCAAGTAAGTTTTTGTTCATTTACACACTTATCATATTACATGGTTCACTCAATTAACTCTTCTGTTTTATTTCTTGGTAGGTTTTCCCAGGAGAATCTCCCCTCAGCTCTGCTTCCCTTCTTCTCTGGAAAAGGCCCCATTGACCCTGTCACTACCCTGGGCAATCCAGTAGGTGACTCAATTGATGCCGTTGGTAGGTGCTGGACTTCAGAGCTCAATGATATGATGGACCATGAGGAGCATGCCTTTTCCCTGGCCCTAAAATTGGCCAGTCAAAGTGCAGTCGCCATTTCTGGGGCTCACAACATGGCCGAAAAGATCAGAGCTGAAGTGTCCAAGCTCAAAACTACCAGCAGCAAGCAAGAGGCACAGGTACAGGAGCTCAAAGCGGCATATACTGCCACAGCAGGGGACAGGGATAGGTGGAAGAAGGCTGCCGATATTGCACGGGCCGAGGTAGGGAAGCTGAAGTCTGAGATGCAGGAGGCCTTGAAGACCATAAAAGAAAAAGAAGAAGAGATTGAAGATGCCCAGGACAGCTTTACCAGGGAGAAGAAAGAGCTCAAGGAGGAGGTGGCCAAAGTTACCAGGGAGCTGAAACAGGCCAAAGATGACTTTGGACAGTCCATGGAGAGGGTCTCAGAGCTTGAAGCCCTGTTAGATTCTCCTGCTCACAATCCCCGGGTATTGGCTAACCTACTCTATGTCACTGCTTATGCTGATCTCATCAGGTCTGCAGCAAAGGAGAAGAATGATGGGGCCAGAGACTATGGTGTTCAACTCCTCAAAGCTCACATGCAAGGGTGTACTCTGGATTCCAGAGTTCCACAGCCCTTTATGGATCTGGAGGTTGTCCACGGCATAGATATGAAATGGTGGCCCACATACAGTCTTCTCTCAATGCCTGGTGAGCCTGCTAAACCCCCTGTAGAAGCGTCTGATGATGAAGGTGTTGATGAAGGGGAGGAGATGGATACTCTTGGTGTCGGGCCTGATGGCAAGCCAAAAGATTCCCTCACGACTCCCCCAGGTGATGGTGGTTCTACCTCCTGAGTATAACTGCTCAGGAGTCTGCAAAATTCGATGACTACCCTGAGTGTGAAAAGCTCAGGGATTTTAATCTTTATTTTCTGTTCAGTTTGGGCTTAATTGCCAAAAAACAATATTTGCTTAATTTGCATCTGGATTCTACAGGCAGTTTTTGCCTGGAACAAGTATTTATATTTTGCTGGTGTGTAATAACTTAGTATGTTATTTTGGATGTTGATCCTTTGGGTCTTACTAATAGCCCTCTCACCATTTTATTCAGGGTTTATTTTCCCATTATTATCTATCACTTTTTACAAGTCATTTCAGCTTGTTTGATGAATAATTATTCTTGTGAATAGATAACTTTTGGCTCACGCCCAAGTTTTATCAAACTTTGTTGGGTTTCTCTGTGAGTTCTTTTGCCCTGTGAAAGTGATTTTTTGGATTTAGTTACCTCTCTGAATCATTATGATTCTAAGTAACATTTTTTCTCTTTAAATCTCTCCTTTCAACAGAACTGACCGATCCAGTGGTTTTAGTATGAATACTTTACCTCTTAGGATTTTATCGGACCAGTATTTTCCTTAGGGCGATTCTTGAGTTTCTTTTACTCTATTGAATCTGTGCCTTTAAAGAAATGATCGGCCCCTGATCGATAGATCTTATGGGTATTTACCGAACCTTAGTATTTCTAGAATACTCAATATTTTTATCGCACCGGGGAATTCATGTGATTTCCCGGGGAAATTATATTTCTGTTATACAGACAAGATGTGAGAGTTCACATATATATTTTAAAAGATAGAAAATGCATTTGCTAAAAACTGCATAGATATACTTTAATAAGTACAAAAGGTTTTACAAAATATATTTTCGCAAGAAGTTTTAAGAAATAACTTTTATTCCGATAGTTCCTCAGTGGTAGAACTTCTTTAGGTGCAACGCATTCCATCGATACTGATCCTTGGTCCCGTCGAGGAGTTCCAGCTCGTACGCTCCATTCTGGAGGCAGTGGCTCACTCTAAACGGTCCCTCCCAGTTCGGTCCTAATGCTCCCTGGTGCGTTCCTAAGATTTTCTTCATCACCAAGTCTCCTTCTCGGAATTCTCGTGCTTTTACTTTTGAGTTGAATAGTTTAGCAATTCTTTGCTTATTCATGGCATTCAGAGAGTCAGAAGCTAACCTCCTTTCTTCAAGGAGATCCAATTCTTTTCGAATGGTTGCTTCATTCTCCGGGGAAATTTCCTGAGCGGTACGATGTGATAACACCGATATCTCCGCTGGAATCACCGCTTCCATTCCAAAAGCCAAAGAATAGGGGGTCTCACCAGTGGCGTTTCTAGCTGTGGTTCGATATGACCACAGTACCTCTGGGAGTTCATCCGCCCATTTTCCTTTGCGGCTTTCCAGTTTTGATTTGATGGTGTGTTTCAGTATCTTATTGACCGCTTCAACCTGACCATTCGTCTGGGGGTGGTAGGGAGTAGAGAATAACCTCCTTATTTTCCATTTTTCACAGAATTCCTCTACCTCCGCCCCATCGAATTGTTTTCCGTTGTCGGAAATGATTGACTCGGGAAGACCGAAACGACATATAATGTTTTTCCATATGAATTTGATGACCTGGGGTTGATCAATCTTATTCAACGGTTCCGCTTCAACCCATTTGGTGAAATAGTCGACTGCTACAATCGCGAATTTCACCCCGCCTCGGGCGGTTGCTAGTGGTCCGATCAAGTCGATACCCCACCGAGCAAATGGCCACGGGCTGTAAATGGATTTCAGGGTCTCCGGGGATATATGGATATTAGGCCCATTCGTCTGGCACTTGACACATTTACGTGCATAGCCGACGGCATCCTTTCTCAGGGTTGGCCAATAATATCCTTGTCCCATGGTTTTGTGTGCCAGGGATCTTCCACCCGCGTGGTTTCCACACACACCATCATGTATTTCTTCAAGGATTTTGAATCCTTCTTCCTTCGACACACACCTAAGTAGTGGAAGGGAGTAACTTCTTCTGTACAGTTGTGAATATATCAAAGTATACTTTGCCGCTCGGGTACGAAGTTGTCTTGCTTCGGTTTTATCTGCTGGTACTTCCCCGGTATTTATGTACCGTTGAATGGGAATTCTCCAGTCTTCCCCGGCCCCGGCAAGTACTTGTATTTGTGCTTCTCTTTGTTCCACTGATGGGATTATTAGTTTTGTCAAAACTATATTTGAGAAGTCTGCTGAGCCCTCAGCTGATGCTAGCTTTGACAGGGCGTCAGCTTGTGAATTGTGTTCCCGTGGGATTTGTTCGATTAGAACTTCTGGGATTTTTTCGCAAAGTTCCCATACCAATTTCAGGTATTTTATCATTTGTTCGCCTCTGGCTTCATAATCCCCACTTACATGGTTCACTACTAACTGCGAGTCCATGAACACATGAAGTTTTCTTGCCCCGACGGCAATGGCCAGTTCCAACCCTGAAATGAGAGCTTCGTACTCTGCTTCATTGTTGGACGCAGGAAATTCAAACTTCACCGCATGGGTTACTGAATCTCCGTCGGGACTGAGTAATACCACACCTTCCCCCGAGCACGCGGTGGTAGATGATCCATCTACGAACAGCTGCCAGGCGCGTGGTTGACTCTGGGATTTCTCAGGGAAAGTTAATTCCACAATAAAATCTGCCAGGGCTTGTGCTTTGATTGCTGTCCTCGGGGCGAAAGTTATGTCATACTGACTAATTTCTAATGCCCAGCGTAGGAGTCTCCCGGTGATATCCGACCGGTGCAATACTTGCCTTAGAGGCATAGTTGTCAAGACCTCAACGGGGTGCTCAAATAGGTACGCCCGGAGTTTTCTGATTGACACTATTAAAGCATATGTTAATTTCTCCAGTGGAGTATATTTTATTTCTGCCTCGTGTAGTACTTGACTTACGAAATATATCGGAAAATGCACCATCCCTTCTGCCCTGGTCAACACAGCACTGATGGCGTGTTCTGACGCGACTAGGTATAAGTACAGTTTTTCTTCTGGTTTAGGGGCCACAACTACTTTGGGATTGGACAAATATTCCTTTATCCGTACAAAAGCTTGTTGGGCCTCCTTTTTCCAGTGAAATTTCTGTCCTTTGATGGTAGCAAAGAACGGACGAGTTTTATCCCCCAGACAAGAAATGTACCGATTCAGGGCGGCTAAACGACCCGTGAGTCGTTGTACGCCTTTTATGTCCCGGGGCTCTTGCATGTCCAGAATTGCTTGGACTTTGGTAGGGTTGGGCTCAATGCCTTTCTCGCTAACCACATGCCCCAGGATCATCCCTTTTTTAATTCCAAAGTTACATTTCTTGGGCTTCAATTTCATGTTATAATGCCCCAGTATTTTGAATACTTCTTCGAGGTCTTTGATGTGATCTGATTCATTTTTACTTTTAACGATTATATCATCAATGTATACTTCCATGGTTACACCAATTAAATCAGAAAACATCAGATTTACCAACCTTTGATAGGTGGCCCCGGCATTCTTCAGGCCAAAAGGCATCCTTTCCCAGCAATAGATTCCTTTCTCTGAGTAGAACGCCGTATGCTCGACGTCATCTGGATGCATGGGGATTTGATGATATCCTGCCTTGGCGTCCAGTGTTGAAAATATTGCGTGACCTGTCAAATTGTCAACGACATGGTCGATGTGCGGCATGGGAAAAAGATCTTTCGGGCATGCGTTGTTTAGATCTGTAAAGTCTATACACAAACGCCACGCAGCCGTTGTTTTTGTCACCATAACCGCATTGGAAAGCCAAGTGACATCACTCGAAGCTTTCCTGACCAATTTGTTTTCTATTAGTTTGTCTACTTCCCCAGCGAGTGCTTGACACTTCTCGGGGCCCATTTTTCTACGCTTCTGCGCAATTGGTTTCTTGCAGGGATCTATTTTCAATCGATGGCAGGCATGTTTAGGATCTATCTTTCCTAAATCGGCACTGGACCATGAGAAAGTAGAGATGTTCTCTTTAAGGAAATTTATAATCCCGATCCGGGTATTTGATTCCATATGAGATCCCACAAGTATTTGCTCTTCAGCTTGTTCTGGATCTAAAACTATAGAGTCCAGATTTTCGACCATTTCTACCACTGGTACCTTTTTAGATTGATATCCACCCTTTGAACCCCAATCATCCATTTCTGGTTTTGATGGGGGAAGCTTCTGGTTAGTAGAAACTGTGTCTACGCCAGTTCCTTCTTTGGGGGGACAAATCTTGTCCGGGGGAATATCCGCTATTTCCCCGGTAGGTTTTTCCTGAGAAGGATTCAGTTGGGAATTTTGATCGTTTATTTTGATTACATTTTTTATATGATCGATTTGTTTTATCTTTGTTCCTCTCAGATTTATCTGGGGAATGTTTACGTTTACTTTGGTTTTGGAGTTATTGAGATCGTGAAAGTACATCAAAGTCTTCTTAGCCATTACTAGATCCCCTCTGACGGTGCCAACTGCACCGGAGGGAGTAGGGAACTTAATACAGTTGTAGTAGGACGAGGCGATAGCTTCAAAAGCGTCTAGAAAGGGCCTGCCTAACAGAGCATTATAGCCACTAACCTTATCAACTATTACAAACTTTAGATTCCTGACCATTATGACTTTGGGATTCTTCAGATCCATCAGTTCCACCGGGAGTATGATCTCACCGTAAGGAATGACTACATCATCTCCAAAACCTTTCAACACCATATCGCACGGGTTGACATAGCGCGCCAAGTTCCCCATCAGATCTAGAGTCCTCTTGTAGAGAACATTGAGATGCGCGCCATTGTCCACCAGCGTGCGAGACACATCTAAACCGAGGAGTTTGGCCTTTATTACTAAGGGCACATCCTTCGGGAATTTTGTCATGGTTCGATCTTCCGGGGTGAAAGTTATCACCGCCGTGTCTGAAATTGATGACCCCTGGCTCGGGGCCGTTTCATACCACACTTCCCACATCTGGAAGTCTCTCTTCCTCTTGCGGTGGCTTTCTTCATTCACCGGCCTCAACCCACCGATCATCATAATCTGGCCCACACGTGGTGGGCCTCCTGCCGGGGGAGGCGCTGGTGGCGCCGGTGCGGGTACTTCCTGGGGAGGTGGCCCCTGCGGATTTCCCCCTGCACCGGGCCTGGGTAAGAATTGCCATAACTTGCCATCCTGGAAAAGTTTCCACAACATTTTAACCAATTGTCTGCACTGGCTGGTGTTGTGACCTATCTTTTCATGATAGGCACACCATTTGTTGGGATCCAACTTCTCCGGGGCAGTCAGAATTGGTGGTGGTTTCTCAATCAGATCTGATTTATGCATGAGCATTATATTCAGAATATTTGCTGGTGTATGACCAGTCTGAGTAGTTATTTTTTCTTCTAACTCACGGATCTCGTCTATCCGTGGGTCAGCTGGCTTTGGGCCTGGTTTTTTGCCAATGTAATTTGGCCTTCGATCGGAGGAAAAAGGAGGTTTTTTCTTTTGCTCGAGGGGATGTTCCCCGCCGGCGACAAGACGCTGGTAGGCAACTTGGGCCCCAGCTTTCCTCCTGAAATCCTCATACGATCGGGGATAATTCAACATTGCAGATTTAAACAACTTAGAATTTCTCCGCAAACCTGCCAACACGGTGTGAAGTTTGAGGTTGTCACCAATCTCTTCACCACCGGCCAAAAGTAGTTCTTCAACACGATCTACGTAAGATTCGTCAGATTCCGTATTACCCTGTTTGACCCCCAAAAGCTTCTGACTACATTCCATATAGGAGGCTTTGGAGGCAAAATACGATACAAACCTCTGCACCAAATCGTCAAAACACTTAATCGAATGTGTTGGTAAGCTGACGTACCATTGGTGGGGAATATCGCCCAGGGTAAGGGGAAATATTTTGCACCGAGTAGCATCTGTGGCTCCTCGGCCGGACATGTATGTCCTGAACCTGCTCAGGTGAGCTTCTGGATCCGTTTTGCCACTGTACAAAGTAGTTTGCATGGGCTGGATCTCTAGCTGCATGGGAGCTTGTTCGACCTCTGGGGCCAAAGGATCGTTATGACGACCAGCCGGAGCAGCGAGAATTTGATGTTCATTCAATCGTTTTTCCAGTTCAGAGTACTTTTGCCTCAAATCGGCCAGTTCAGAATTAGTACCGGGGGCTCCAGTGGCCCTCTCCGGTGGAAAGTTTGCATGGCGGCCATGCATGTCACTTTGACTAATCTGCCGACGGGGCTCAGTAGAAGTGGCCATAGATTCGGCTCTTTTGTTCAGATCTAACGCTCGACGCATTCTGCGATTCTTTTTAGGAATGCGGCCAGATTGGTCGGGAGCTACATTCAGATTTGCCCCGGTGGCTGCATGCGTGCCCCTCACCGGGATCACAGGAGTCGTCATGACGTATTTCAACGTCATAAGTTCTGCAACTGCTTCATCTATTTTTTGTGGAGTATCAAGACTTCCAAATCAAATCGGAGGCGGGCCTTTCGGCGTCGACGGCCCTCCGAGATCATAGGGGTGCAGACGGCGATTCCGACGTTGTGACCGAAGTCGACGTCGTCGTACATCAGCCTGACTGTCTGTGGGCTCATCGGCCCCTGCATGTTTTCTATTCTGCTCATCAAAGCTGATCTGGGTAAGCGGCGGCGGCGGCGGCTCCTTATTTTCAGGTTCTGGGTTCTTAGGCGGAGATGAAACCTCAGGTTCCACCATCACGGCCTTACCCATCACCGCCCGCCAACGACCACTCGTACCAGACCCAGTTGATACCGTAGTACCTTCGGTTTCGTTAACCATTTTTAGATTTCAGATCGAGATTTTCTGTAACTAAATTACCTGATGCTCGATCCTTCTAGCGCCAGCTGTTTTGGTGTGTTTTTGCTCTTAGTTGGGGATATTTGCTGGTAACAGAGGGTTTTGGCAACAACACCAAAATGCAAATTTGTTATAGGTAAGAAAGCAAAGGGTAATAGTTTATACAGAAATCGTAAGTAGAAAATGGATGCTCATGGCACCTCTTTATTCAGATATTCATACTTAGAATTCATTTTGAAATACAATGGTTTGCATGTTCCTTTTCTCTCCTCTAATACCCTATATTTATACTAACCCATGCATGGCTAGATTATGCCACCTAATGCCCACTTATCGGCTCCTGATTGGACCACAACTCCACTAATGTCTAGCATTAAAAACCCACCTAACTCTAAACAAAGACTTTATCCTCTTCTCCCGTCAAATGTCTTTTGACCACCTGTTGACTCTGACACCTCCCCCACGGATATTCCCGTGTAATAAGTCTGACACTACCGTGCGGTCGTTCCCGTCCAAGCTCTTTTCTGACTTCTGTTGGTTGCCTTTCTAGGTCTTTTTCCATAGATTAATTCTGACTTGCACATCTGATGACGTGGCTACCTCATTGTTGACACGTGTCGGTGACCGTTTTATCGGGTATAACAGATACCCCTCTGGTTCATAGTACTATTGAACATACAATTACTTGTTCTTCTAGGATATTCTACAACCACATGGAGTTTGCCGTTGTATCCAGAAATATCCATAGAACATAGGTAGTTCCGAACTAACTTGTCCTTTTACTATTAGAATTCCATTTCTTATTCCTGACACACCATGTCTACACATCAGTGTATGGTGCAATCGTTTGAGACTTAATCTCAATCTCTGATTTATGCTATGTGTTATTTAGATAGGTGATAGCCTCCGCGAACAAGTCGCAGGCTTCTAATGGATATACTTGGAAGGATCCCCATAATGGCTTTGTGTTAAAGACACTCCGCTTTTATGGCACATCAAGTATTCTAATCCATCTTCGAGTATTCTTGAAAGAACGACTCGTACCTTTCTAATTACACATGTCACCGCATTAATCATAAATCATTTTCAATACTTGTCCGAATTCCATCCTTTATCCAGAAAGGTTAACTTAGTTGTCTCATCTTTCAAGATCGATTCTTAGGTCGGGAGGTCCATTCCTCCAACTATAATTGATCTAATCAATTTCGACCTTTTGAATCCCTTTTGAATAGATACTACCAAGTTCAAGAATTCACAAGTATAATGATTGATAAGAGAATACATCTAATAAGTAAAACAAGTTATACATAACGGTTTGTTGCATCGTGGTACACTAAGGATTCATATATTGCTATCTAATGTACCAGAATAGATAACACCATTATTTCTTATCTAAATCACTCAATGATTAAAGAAATAAATATCCATTCATTAATAAAGAAAACCAGAACAAAAGTTCTTTTTCAAAATAAAGGGGTACATAAAGCAATGATTTGAAATGAAATCCTAAAACAGATAAATGTCTTCCACTGCAACCGCTGCTACCCCAACAGCTTTGCCCATGTAGACTCGAACTCTTCTTCTCTAAGTCGCCGGGTTTTCTGGAACCCCTGCATTTAAAATAATGCACATACCGTCAGTGGTTCCATATCTACACACCAGAATTCTGGTAGATAATACCGCTGACTATGTTTTTACGACTAAAGAAAAATTCGTACCTCTGAGAGGACATTCAGACTTCCAGTGTCCAGACTTATTGCATCGGAAGCACTTGCCCTTTGGCTTGCTAGCCCCCACTCGTGGTCCATTCCTCTTGGCCCCACTGGGTTTCATGGCTTGCTTCCTTTTCTTGCCCCTACCTCCAATAGCTTTCAAGCTTTTGGACTTGGTAGCCACAAGCGCTTGAGACTTGCCCTTCTTGTAGATCCCCTATGCCGCCTTCAGTTCAGTCAGGAGTTGCGCAAGAGTATAAGATAGTTTACCCATATTATAGCTCATACGAAACTGCTCAAAACTAGGGGTCAGAGACTGGAGTATGATGTCGACTTGCGTCTCACCATCAATCATAGCTCCTAGGACCTCCAATTCATTCAACAGACTCATCATCTTGAGAACGTGCTCCTCAACAGGCGTTCCTTCAGACTGAGTAGTCGACATGAGGACTCTCATGGCTTCTTGCCTACCCGCACGGTCATGATGCCCAAACATCTCCTTGAGGTTAAATAACATATCCTAGGCAGTGTTCATCGACTGATGCTGGGTTTGGAGCACATTTGACATGGAAGCCAAAATATAACACCTAGCCATTTCATCAGCCTTTTTCCACTTCCGATATGCTTCTTTTTCCTCATCAGTTGAGGCGGCCGTGGGTTCAGCAGGACATTGCTCATAGAGTACATACTTGTACTCTTCAGCAGTCAGGACAATGTCTAGATTTCTCTTCCAATCAATGTAATTGGGACCAGTGAGTTTATGTTCCTTGAGTATCACAGAAAGTGGATTCATAGCTATTCTCTAAACCTATAAGCACATGTCAACAAACAATCAATTTAATGTCCGATATTATCTCCCTCAAATAATATCATTAAATTACTAATTGCGTCTAAAATCCCATCAGGTAAGGCAAGCCACGTTCGTGTGGACGTTTACCCACCCAAATGATTTAGCAATTAGGTTTGCTTCGGTCGTACATCATTATAGCGTTACTTCGTTGGGAAGAATACTACAAAGCGTACCTAAGTGTAAACCATCACTCAGTACTAAGGCGAATCGTTTAGAATTGTTACGTCACCGCAAGCCACGTTCGTGTGGACGTTTACGATAACTCGCAATCCCTCACAATTTCCTATAACTGTCTACATCAATTATTCTAAAATCCCATTCAGTATAGCAAGCCACGTTCGTGTGGACGTTTACTATACCAAAAGATTTATATAATTGAAATCCAATTACTTGAACCATTTGATGTTGTAAATCAAGACGCGGAGAATCATAAGTGAAACTCGAAGTTTCTAACCAGTGATTCACCATGCGAACGACCCTATCTCTCAAATGAGGGAGCCGAGCAGACAATCGATCCATCTATCAAAGAATGGTACGAAGGTCTCTAATTTGTGTCATCCACATGACCAAGTGGCTTTGGCTCCATTCCACTCCCCGGGGTGAGAATGAGTCGACTTGAAATCAGTTTCAGAAAGACAAATTAGGCATTGTTTGATAAACTTGATCAATGTTTCTTGTAAGAGGAATTACAAGAATTCTCTTCCAATGACTTGTCTATATGAACTTCGAGAGTCCATAAAAGTCACCAAGAGAACAGTGATGGAGACCATGGGAATGTTTCCATCCCCTCTCCCACTTAGCTTTTTACGATAAAGGGATACGCTATCTAGTGCATAAAATAAACACATATAGCATGCATATAAGCAATAAAGCACATAGTATCACATAGTCAAAATAATGCTAGAAAATTATTTTCCCGACTATCATGGCTTTATTCCATCTTCATATGCATCTTCTAGTCTTCAGTCTTCGTTTCTTGAATGCTCCATGTGACGAGAATATTAATCTCTAATATTTAAATCTATTTATTTTCAATTAATCCAAAAGTTACTTAATTCAAAAATTAAGTCAATTGAATATATCAAAAATAAAATTAAATATTATTAATATTTTTATTTATTTATTTTCCTATCTAATTCTATTAAATCTCTAGAATAATCTATCCAAGTAAAACTTGGAATATTCTAGAAGACTTCTATAATAGAATAAGGAATAAAATAAATTAGGACTCTACTACTTTCCATTTATTAATTAATTTCCATCTAATGAAAAATTCTCAATGATAGGAATAATCAAATAGGAAATAAATTAGTACTAAATTAATTAAATTCCTAATCCATGAATATCTCCATAAAAGAAATAAATCAATAGGAATAAAATTAATTCCAATTAATTCTTTTCCTAATTCATTAGGAAAGTGGATCTTGGTAGAAGTGGCATTGGTTGGGAGATCCCCATACCACCCCCACCGTCGACCTCCACCGTCCGGGACCACCACCACCGCCGCCCCCAGCCCACGCGCCACCACCACCGGTGGCCGGCGTGGCCGGAAGCCCTAGCGGGCAGCCCCTACGATGGGGTCGATCGATCCTCATGGGGATCGATCATGGGGATGATCGACCCCCCGGTTTTTCGTCCCCTTCGTCTTCGTCACACGTCTTCGTCTTCCGGCGATCATCTCGACATCGAACCAACGTAAATAAATTACAAGAATTTAAATTACAATTCCGGTATCGATTCTATACATGAAATCGATCCTATACATTTTTCCGGAAAAATAAAGAACGTAATAATAAATCTTAAATTCGGTCAACCCCCGAATTTTTACTATTACAAACATTCAACCACACAAAAACGAATCTCGACATGTCCGAGAGTTTAATAAATAATCATGATAATTAATTAAGCAATAATTAAATCCAACCATGATAGCCGGAAATCCTGCAAGGTAGAACAATAATCGAATATATACATGAACACGAAACCAAATGCTCTGATACCAGTTGCTGGGATTCGATGTCCCGGGCTATCAAAATTGCGGAACCGATAACCCGATCGAAAAACCCGTCGCCGGAGATTACACGAACACCGACTAATCCGCAGGAGTCCGACCTTTGGAGACTACGCGCCCGAAGACACGTAGCCCGCCCCCAGCCGAAATCCCCCGCGAGTCGTAAACTACGAACGCAAACCACACGCGAAGAACCGGGCTCGACGAGAGCATCGCCGCGGGATGAACCCGCGGCTAAACCCTAGGCGAACCCCATCCGCGGGGTTCGCGATCGCCGTGCATGGCGATCGCTGGGGCTGCCCAGCAGCCCCCGGTGGTGAGTCCGGCGACTCACCACCTTCGCCGGAGGAGGGCGGTCAGCCCCAGGCTGACCCGCCGCGGCATCAGCCGCGGCTTTCCCTCGCGATCGACCACGCGGTCGATCGCTCGCCCCGGCTTCAGCCGGGGCTCCTCCCTTGCGCACGCCGCCGTCGAGGGCGGCTGGGGTCCGCCACGGCACCAGCCCGTGGCACCCCAGCGATCGACCGAAGTCGATCGCATGCCCCGGCGTCCAGCCGGGGCTTCGCCCCTCGTCGCGCGCGCCGGGCGGTCGAGCCCTAGGGTTTCGACCGCCCCCTTCGATCTTCGTCGGGGATCTCGAATCCCCCCGTCCGCGATGATCGTCGTTTTCCCGGATCGTGCGTTCATGTATATATTACAATTAATCAAGCACAAAAATCATAAGTGGGGTTTATGATTTTACCTTCGATTCGTTGTACGGAGAAACGAAATCGATTGACGACCTTGCGATCTTCCTACGTATTCCTCGCACTTCGTCCGAACGTCGTGTGGGCGACGATCTATCGAACTCCTATGGATCTCCTTCACTCTCCAAAACTTTATGATTGGCGTAGGTTAAAATCAAGTTGTGAAAAGTGAAGACCATGTAGTGCTTATATAGGCTACGTAGGGGATCATAAGGAGATTAAATATTGGGCTTCTTAATATTGAAGATTAAATTGGGTCCAACCCAAATCCATTAATCCTCATCAATATTAAATTTTATTTATTTTCCACTATATAAATAAAATTGCACTCCCAATATTAATCCATATTATATCAAATAATATTTCTCCGATTAGTATTATTTATTCCGTGTATTTAAGATTTAAATATCCATGAATAAATGTATTTATTGCTCAATAAATAATATTCATCTCTTATATCCGAGACTAGTACCGTTCAACCTTTATTATTGTGCAGAACGAATCCACTCATGAGGTTTACACAATAATTCCTTATGAACTCATCTCGGGGATATTATCAACCCTTCCGGGATACACTTTCCCGTCAAGTATTCACGGCATGTCATATATAAAATATAGCGACCCAATTTTACCGGTAATTAACCCAATAATTAAATCGGTTAATTCCTTTGGAAAATCAAAGTCTCTAATATTAAATATATACACCCGCAATAATATCAGGGATTAAGAATAAAATACTCTGAGATTAAATTGATTATCCAAGGCAATCCTAATCAATAAATCTCAAGCGATCCAATACACCAAGTGTACAAGTGTGATAAAATAATTAAGATAAATTATTTTCTCTCTCACACAACGACTATACCGATGGATTGGTCCGTGTCCATCTAGGTCGTGAGCAACTGTTCGATTAAATACGAGTAACCGATAGTATGATCTTCTGTGTGGCCCCGACACACCATACTAACTAAAACGTATAAAATCGAGGACTATGTTTTACATAATTAATTAATAATAATTAAATGTAAATAATTGTTTATTAATTAAATAGGTTAAATGCTATGACCGGGAGTTTACCGATACTTAAATCTAGACATTAAGTACACAACTCCAACAAACTCTCCCTTGCTTCCATCATATTGATAGTTGCAGACCTTATAGGTTCTTTGTCCTTGGGTTTTTCACCCTCTTGCGCCCTTAGAGATTCCTCTATGCGCAAGTGACTACCGAGTTGTACTAAAGACAACTCTTCCTTTTTATGCTTCAGGGTGTGTTTGAAGTCTTTCCACGACGGCGGTAATTTATCTATAATACTAGACACCGAGATGGACTCATCCATCTTCATATTATGTTGGGTAAATTGACCCAATATCCGCAGCAATTCATTATATTGCTCCATTACCGACCTTCCGTCGCACATTTTGTAATTCATAAAATTACCAACCAGGAACTTCTTACTAGAAGCGTCCTCGTCAATGTACTTGGATTCAAGACTATCCCATAGTTCTTTAGCAGATTCAACGTTTTGATAGATGTCAAAGAGTGAGTCAGACATACCGTTTAATATATGCCCACGACATATATAATCGTCGTTCTCCCACTTGCACCGTTTCCGAGTTTCCTCCGGCGTTTCGTTGTCCTTTGCTTCTGGTTGTGGAGTGCTTAGCACGTACACTAACTTCAACGTTGTTAGCATAAAATGCATCTTCTTTTGCCACCTTCTAAAATCTACGCCTTCAAATTTCTCCAACTTTCCAAACTTGTTGGTCATCTCTCGAACCGCTTCCATCTTTCAGTATATGGAAATACTCTTTAAGATTGTTGTAGTTTTGGGTTAACTGAAAGATGTAGCGGCTTGGATATTTATTGAATCGCGTAGCACGCTTTTCTTAAAGAGTATTTCGACCCTATAAGCCTGGGTATCACGAAATCCCTCGCAGGATAAGACAATAACGACACTCGCGTCTTAGGCTTAGAACACGAGCAACTTATGGAACTTTATGTAATATTTGTTGCTTCAAAGCTCTCAAATTCGTAGGTGATGTTGTGTGTATTCAGAAAATGAATTACACTCCCTTATATAGGTTTTAGACACCCCTTCCTTTGAACATAAGCACCCTTTAGTTGAATAGGTACCTTTTAGTGAACACACTCTTTCACTAAGCACCTATTCATGTTGTTTTTCATGGCTATTCATGCAATTTCGAATTTGCATACAATATATGATATTAAATCATTACTTAGCCATGCAAACCATGCAACTACGAGATTAAACTCGACATGCATCAACATGCTTATTCAAAGTATTAATCCGTATCAATTTTATATGAACGTGTACTCCACACTTCTCTAAATTCATATTTTATTGACTAGGATTAATCCGAAGCCTTGAATGATTCCAACTACATTAAACGGACAATGATTTCACTTAAATCATCAACATGTAATAGATTTGGAAATTAAATAATCGGTGTATAAATGTTAAAAAGATTTGATGTTTGGTAAAAGTAAAATATCACACTTACGCGCGTACGTAATAATTCACGTACATCGACGCAAAGAAAAAAAGTTTGATCAATATATTAATATTCGTACGCTATAAATATTTGTATTTATATTCAAAGCAAATTTAAACGTAATAAAGTTTTGATTGATTTATGTGTGAAGTTTATTATATTTTAATATATTAGTAAAATTATACCCGCGTTTAACGTGCAAAAAATTAAGAAAATAAACATTAAGATTATGTAATAGATTTGGAAATTAAATAATCGGTGTATAAATGTAAAAAAGATTTGATGTTTGGTAAAAGTAAAATATCACACTTACGCGCGTACGTAATAATTCACGTACATTGACGCAAAGAAAAAAAGTTTGATCAAATATATTAATATTCGTACGCTATAAATATTTGTATTTATATTGGAAAGCAAATTTAAACGTAATAAAGTTTTGATTGATTTATGTGTGAAGTTTATTATATTTCAATATATTAGTAAAATTATACCCGCATTTAACGTACAAAAAATTAAGAAAAAAAACATTAAGATTATGTAATAGATTTGGAAATTAAATAATCCGTGTATAAATGTAAAAAAGATTTGATGTTTGGTAAAAGTAAAATATAACATTAAGATTATGTAATAGATTTGGAAATTAAATAATCGGTGTATAAAAATGTAAAAAAGATTTGATGTTTGGTAAAAGTAAAATATCACGCTTACGCACGTACGTAATAATTCACGTACATCAACGCAAAGAAAAAAACTTTGATCAATATATCAATATTCGTAAGCTATAAATAATTGTATTTATATTCGAAAGCAAATTTAAACGTAATAAAGTTTTGATTGATTTATGTGTGAAGTTTATTATATTTTAATATATTAGTAAAATTATACGTGCAAAAAATTAAGATAAAAAACATTAAGATTATGTAATAAATTTGGAAATTGCAAAAAATTAAGAAAAAAACATTAAGAAAAAAAACATTAAGATTATGTAATAGATTTGGAAATTAAATAATCGGTGTATATAAATGTAAAAAAGATTTGATGTTTGGTAAAAGTAAAATATCACACTTACGCGCGCGTACTTAAGACGCAAAGAAAAAAGTTTGATCAATATATCAATATTCGTACGCTATAAATATTTGTATGGATTGACATTTGTTATATACTACTACTAGTCTACTACTCTTATATCGGTAAAAAAAAAAAAACTCATAATTCTCGGAAGAAAAAAAAAATGGCAAATTTAACGAAGGTGTTTGCAAGTGCTTTTGTCATTGTGATGATCGTTGTTATGGCTGGTAATAATATTTATTGTCATTTATTATAACGTAAGGTAGCATAATTTTATTTATATGATTATTTTTTTGATTTTTTTTATATATGATCGATCACAACAAATTTAATTATATAAAAAAAAACAATAGCTAGATTATAAGATTTAATTTAAATTGTGGGTTGCGAAACACGACTCGGAAGCATCACTTATCTTGAAAGATCGTAGTATGAAAAGAAAAAAAAAGGCCATATATATCACGAGGTCTTAAATTTGTTGCTGTCGTTTACGTGGGTCGTGTGATGCTCGTTTTTGCCGGTAAGTAGAGGCTCGTTAATTCTCATCATCATCTGTCATCCATCGAATCAGATAATTAAGGTGTACGTTGCTTAATTTATTTGTTAATTAAAAGCAGGGGTCGTCAGATTAATTTTGTTTATAACTATGATTGTTTGATCGATCGATCAGGAATGGTGGACGAAACCGAGGGAGGCAAAATACGAAAAACTTGTCCTTATTCGATGGATACTAATCGGAGCTGTACTAGTGATCATCAATGTGGTGATAGATGCAGAAGCGCTCATCATGGGGGATATGGCGAATGCAGACACGAATCTGGTCTGATATTCATGCCTTTGGTTTGCTATTGCCAGAATTGCTGATTTCATCGTCTTCTTCGGCTGGCAGTCGTTCTGACGGGGAAGATAGTAATCACTGATAAGTAGTACTTATAAATATGTATAAATAAGAGAATTTTTGAATTCTCAATGTGTCTTGTGTTAAATGTTCCCAATCAAATAAAAATACGTACGCATATAAGTCGTCGTGTTATTTTTCCGTTGTTATATATGGAGATCCACCGGCCTCCCCAGGTTGTTCAGTTAATCATATTTTAAAAAATTAGAATGAATAATTTAATATAACTAATTACTACTGTATTTGTAAATTTGAAACTTAATAAATCGATGCAAGTCATGTAAGATGTAACTATATAAAACTCATCACTCAGGTTGTGCATAAGAAAAGAAAAAAAGAAATAGATCGAATCTTAACCGATAAAAAGAAAATCATAAAAAAATATTTATAAAACAAACAATATTTAAACCAGAAGATGTCAATAAACATTTACATTTTTTGGGGCCGGGGTTACAGTTTATTAATTAATTTTATATATGAGAATTACGAAACAAATTAATGTTAAATAACAAAAAGATGAAGAAAAAAACTAAAAAAAAACAAATATAGTATGTATTTTAGAACTTTAATTTGAAAAAAAAAGAATAATAAAAAGAAATATTTTGAATTTGATATTTTAATTTAAATAAATTATAATAAAAATACAATCTAGCTAAATTGTAATAATAATACAAAATAACTTTTCAAATAAAATTTATTATTGTATAAAAAGTAATGGAATTCAAGGTAATAAATATTTATAAAATATAAAAAAATTTAAAAATAATTAAAATTTATTTTCAAATAGTACTCAATAATACATTAATATTTTCGTACTAGACACGTAACTTAAGAAATAATATCATTTTAATAAAAAAAAGTAAAGGTAATTTGTTATTTTACGAGAAAAAGTAAAAATATTTATTTTTAAAAGTTAAAAAAAAGGTAAAAAGTAGGAGTAGAGTTTATTATTGTATTTTAAAGTTTCAAAAAAGTTTTAAAAATTTGGAAAAATGGCAATAAAGCCACTTTTCAACATTTTTCGGCAATAAGGGCAATCTCCAATTAACGTGTCAATTAGGCATTTTTGTGTCAATTGGGCCAAAAAATGTATCGGGAAAGACAAAACTACCTCTCAACCTATTTTCAACCCACCCGATTCGTTTTTCAGCATCCGCGGCGGAGACAACTTCTCCTCCGAGTCGGCGGTCGTTCGCGGCCTCCGGTTCGACCAGCTGTTCTTTGAGATCGGAGAGACGAATTCCATCTTCGAGGAAGCCAAATCGGTCGCCGATTTCCCCTTCCAGGACAGCGCGACGCTGATGGCAATGGATTCGACACATCTGTACCTCGATTTCAAGGCATCGATGGAGGAGATGGTGGCGGCGTACGGGCTGAGGGATTGAGATCGCATGAGGGTTCTGCTGGCGGTTTATGTGAGAGTCAATCAGAAATGTAACCACGGATACATCGTCGGAGCTTTCGTCGTTTTGGGTCTGGATTTCATCCTCGAGATAAGGTGGGGGATTTTCGGTGGGGAAGTGAAGACGACGGTCGGCGGCGGGTTGTCGCAGCATAGACGAAGAAAAAGAAACCCTCGCCGCCACCTGCGATATCGTAAGCTCGCCCCGCTGAGCTTCACCCCTGGCTTCTACAGCTGCCCATTTCAGTTTTCAACTTTTTAAAAACTGATTTTGTTTTTTGTGATTAATTGATAATGATAATTGTTGAATATGGATTGTTTCAACTATGGAGTTTTCTTATCCTTATTGGCAGGGATGATATAACATTTCGAGACCCTCTGAACACGTTTTCCAGCATCGAAAACTACAAGACAATATTCTGGGTGTTGCGATTTCACAGCAGGATTTTGTTCAGAGAGATATTGTTGGACGTGCTCCGAGTCTGGCAGCCGTCCGAGACTACGATTTTGATCATTTGAAACTTGAGGGATTCCCCAGGGTTCCGTGGGAGGCGAAAGGGGAATTTCAAGGCACTTCGCGATACAAGTTGGATAGGAACGGGAAAATCTACGAGCACAAAGTCGACAATTTAGCCTTCAAAGCTGAGGCCCGCAACTTCTATTCTGGACTTGGTCGCCGCTTGCTCTCCCAGCCCGAACCCAACGTTCTTCTGGGGGTCGGCGGATGGGCTTTCGTGCTCGTGGGTCGAGTTATACCGGGCGGTGGTGGAGTCGTTGGATCGCGAGGGCTCGATGGATATTCCTCGAGAGTTTAGCAACCTATTTGTAGTAGGGATGTTCTTCTTGCTGCTCTTATTTCGATCAAGTAGATAATATACCTATAGTATTTAGTGTAAACGATACACTCATCTGTTATGTATATAAAGATAGAGAGTGATGTTGAAGTGTCCATAAAGTTGGGCAACATAGAGAAAATCATATGTATTTTTGAATTAGAGCCTTTGTACGCCAGGAAATTGTACTCTCTTTATTGTACGCAGGAGGAGGGACGACGCCGCCCCCGCGAACGCCGCCGTTCTCGGAGCTCCCGACGACGATAGGAAATCGAAGAAGACGAAAGACCTGAATGAGATAATAACCTCCCTGATACTCCTCGACGACCCAAATGGAACCCAACCACCCCGTCGTTCCGGTGGTTGTCCGCTGTCTTGTGGTGAGTCGTCACCCGCGCGAGGAAACAAGAGTCCTCAAAAATGAAGACGTTCCGGATTTTGAAAATCCAAATTTCGATTTCTTAAGAGAAGACGACATTGTGTTTTTTGTCGCATTCAGTGCATTTTTTAATCAAACAGTGTATTAATGTGACATTCAGTGTTTTTCATTCCTATTCGGTGTGTTTCATCCTATTCAATGTATTTTTTAATCAAACAGTGTATTCATTATATACTCAGTGTTTTTCCACTCCTATTCAGTGTGTTTCAGTCCTGTTCAGTGTATTTTTTAATCAAACAGTGTATTCATGTGATATTCAGTGTTTTTCATTCCTATTCGGTGTGTTTCAGTCCTGTTTAGTGTATTTTTTAATCAAATCGTGTATTCATGTGACATTCAGTGTTTTTCATTCATATCCAGTGTGTTTCAGTCCTGTTCAGTGTATTTTTTAATCAAACAATGTATTCGTGTGAAATTCAGTTCTATTCAGTGTTTTTCATTTCTATTCAGTGTGTTTCGGTCGCACTCAGTGTATTTTTTAATCAAACAGTGTATTCACGTGACATTTAGTGTGTTTCATTCCTATTCAGTGTGTTTAAGTGTTACTCAGTGTATTTTTATCCTACTCAGTGTGTTTCAGTCTATTCAGTGTGTTTAAGTGTTACTCAGTGTATTTTAATCCTACTCAGTGTGTTTCAGTCTTATTCTGTGTGTTTAAGTGCTATTCAGTGTGTTTAATTGCTACTCAGTGTATTTTAATCATATTCAGTGTGTTTAAGTTCTATTCAGTGTGTTGACTCTCATTAACATGTTATATGACCAAAACACTGAATGTCATAAAAATATACACCGAATATCATAAAAATAAATGTCATAAAAATACACAATATCTACAAATTAAATTCAGTGTATTTAACACATCTAGGCAACCAGTTCTCTTTCGCCTCTTTGTACAATCTGAGGTCGAAGTAGTAAAAGAAAAACACCATTAGATATTCCATTGATAGTACATGTATATGAGCACAAACCACAAACTGCATTTAGTTTACCTGGCTATGTTCTCACTTTATTCTCATCAAACACATAATAAGACGACATATATGCTCGTGATGTTTTGAACATTCTAGAAGTCAAGCTAGAGATCTGAAAAATATTTCAAGTTATGTAGTATTAATTTACATGTGAAATATTGTTTGTAATCATGTTAAATATTCATATTGCAACTATTCCTTAATCAGTACTTCTAGCACTTTATTGTATCCATAATTCGCACCTTTTAAAGCCACTGTATTGGATGATATGACAAAAATGTCAATGATGAAGACCACATAGGAAGGGAAGTCTCATACCTACAATTGCAAATTTTGGCATTAAAGAATTTATAAAGATGTAGAACTTCTCCAGATGAAGGGCTAAGGCACAAAAAATAGGCGATGCAATTACTTTAAGGGAGATATAAAAATTTCGATAAGATATATCAAGTATAAGCAAGAAACTTACCATCATTGCCATGAGATAGAACCAGCAGTATAGACAGATTCATTAACCATCTCAAGCCTCTTGTCTTCCAGCATTTTCAACAAGGGCTCGACTATCCCCGCCTCGATAGCCCTCGCTTTATTCCCCGAGTTCAGGCAGAGGTTGAAGAGCGCAATCACGACTTCTTTTCTTCCCTCTTATCGTCTCCATGGACTCGAAAACACGGCACGCGTCCTCCATCTTCCCACACTTCGAGTGCAAATCCACCAAAACACTTTGGACGAACACGTTGTCTGCAAACCTACTTTTTTGCGCACACCCCTGTATCTGCATTCCCGAATCCAAGCAACACAAATGCGTGCATGCGCTCAATGCACTCCCATAAGTGAACTGATTAGGTTTCACCCTTCGACGTGCATAGCCTAGAAGACCCTCAAAGCCTCCTCATAATCCGCATGGGGATAATATCCGGATATCAAAGCAGTCCAAGTGACCACACTTCTTTCTGGCATTCGATCAAACACCTGGCGGGCATTTCCCAACTCCCCATTTTTTGAATAGAATATTATCAGCCCGGTACTCAAAGAGGTGTTTGCCGGAAACCCGTCCGCGATGAGTCGTCCATGGACCTTCACGTAAACATTTCGCCGGAGAAGATGAACGGCGTTGGTGTTGCGCGACTGTCGAGCTCGACAGAGATGGTCGTCGATGGTGATGTAGGGCCTGGTGTGATTCGGAGTCAGAATTTTAATTTGGGGAGAAAGGGTATTGAGGTCTTTGCAAATTTTAGGCGGCCTAATTGACACGCGTAATTTCTCGAAAGCCTTATTGCCGAAAAAATATTGAAAAATAGCCTTACTGCCATTTTTCCCTAAAAAATTACTTTATTTTTGAAGTGTGAAGATTTATATAAGACAAAGAAAGTAAAAGACATATGAGTATTGAGTAGTATATAATATGAAAATGGAAAAGATTTAAATTATTTAAAATATATAATATTTGACAACTGTTTGTTGGACAAGGTAATACTAATTTTTATTGTAATAATTATGAAGAATATATTATTAAATTGATTAGTAATACAATATTAACATTTTTTTGTAGTAAATTAAAAATTAAATTTTGATTTATATAAAAAATTATGATAATAAAATTTATGTTAAAATATAATTAATATTTTGTTACTAATTAATTATTTTAAATATAATTAATTATTTTGTTTCTTATTTTATAATACTATCTCCATACTTCACAAATGATCATAGACTCACAAAGGTTGCATGTTTATAAGAAAAACATTTTTAGTAAATGTATTTTTGTAATATGCAAAAGTTTTAAATGTATAATAATATAAAAAATGTGAAATGTGACAATTAGTAAAGTATAGATGAAGCATATAATAATATATAGGTTTTATCTATGCTACTCCGGTGGACTACACCATGTAATCTTAACCGTTAATTTAATATTATTATATTAAATATACACATAATCACACACACCCGACGTGTATGGTGTATGCATCTACGAGTTAATATACTATTGGAGTAATGTTACGGAGTAGCATTTCATAAACCTTAATATAATTAAGTTTAAATTTTTGATAAGGAAACATACTCCCTATATAATACAACAAAGTCATGTAAAGAAGATTACATTTTTACAATAAAATCATGTAAAAAAGATTTGATGTTTGGTAAAGTAAAATATCACACTTAAGCGCCTACGTAATATTGTAATAATGCGACGGTCATTACTGCAAAAATAAATAAAAAATTGATCAATACATCAATGCATCCATCTATAAATATTGGTATGGATTGACATTTTTAAGCATCGGTAAAAACAATTATATACTCTTAATTCTCATAAAAAAAAATGACAAATTTAATGAAGGTGTTTGCAAGCGGTCTTGTCATTGTGATGCTCGTTGTTATGGCTGGTATTTATTTTATTTTATTTTTCATCATTTATCATTTAATTGTGAAAAAGAGATTTTTAATCTTCTTTAATTATATCATCGATATATCAGGAATGGTTGACGAAATAGAGGGGCGTAAACATACTCCTAAATTATGTCGTGATCCGGTTGCTAATGACACTTGTGGTAATAAGAGTAATGATTGTAATACGAAATGCGGGGGCAATGGCGGCGAATGCAAACACTACAGTGGTTTTCCACAAGGGGGTGTGCATTGTTTTTGCTATGATTGCTAATTTTCGTCGTCGGTGCGACGATCTATATATAGTAATGTACAATAAGAGAATTTTTGAATTCTCAATGAAACAAAACTAAATAAATTACGTATTACTATGATCTGAATTAATCTCGACGTTATATATAATTAAGTCCTAAACTGAATCTTTGTACGATGAGCTTGTGAAGGCCGATTTTTATACAAACTGTGAGAGTTTGTTTCATTTTGAACTCACCAATAGCTAGCGTTGAATTAATTCAAATTGTTGAGGATTCTAACGAGAACAAACAATCAATCCAACCATGTAGTTTGTGTTCAAAAACTCATAAACGAGCTTAAAGTCCAAAGTCCAACAATTGTGAAATTAAAATCGAATCCATCACTGAACTAACTGTATATCTTAAGGTGATGATGTATTGATTTATGGTTTATTACTATCTAATTATTGGTTTAATTAATTAATTAAAACCAAGATAAGTATGCTAAGATGTGGATTTGTTTTATTAAATCAAATCTTAATACATGTTGATAGACTTTACAGATTAACAAAGCTCAATAGAGACATCAATTTATTTCATATTCAAAACAACAAATCAAGACGGACGAATGATTTGATATGTTATGAAAAGTATAAAAATGTTATAAGATTAGGTACTAAATTATAATTAAAAAAAACTTGGTAAAAGTAAAAATATACTCCCTCCCACCTAAAGCAATAGTCACATGTGGTCAACATTGACTTTTTTTCGTCCGTTCAATACATATGATAAATAGTGTAAAAAAATTATGAAAAAAATACTAAAATAAAATATAATAGTTATATTTAGCACGGGAGACGCGGCCTGAATTTCGCTTTATATATTATGAAATCTTCTGCTAGACAAACTGGATATGATCAGATTCGCAGCCATCGGCAAGCTCGTATCATTAATTTTTCATTGACTAGAAAAAGGAGAGATTTTGTTTTAGATTTTTTTTCATATAGATATAAAAGAAGATGATCACTTTGAACAAGCGTGCATAAATTACTTTTAATTTTGAACAAGCGTGCATAAATAACACACACCCCTTCTTTTTTACGCTATTTACCCTTATATATATATAAAATGGGTCACGCTAAATGAGCATAATCTGTAATTTTTTACTTTTAATTTTGAACAAGCGTGCATAACTTTTTAAAAAATACATGATCTGAAATAACACACACCCCTTCTTTTTTACGCTATTTACCCTTATATATATATATAATGGGTCATAATCTGTAATTTTTACCGTGCAAAACATAATGTAAGGAATATTGTACACATAGTATTCATTATAATTTATTTTTAATAAATATTAATTTGATATATAATGAATATTTTAGTAAATGATAATTTATATTTTTACTCAATAATGATGTTAAGAATGATGAGTTTTAATTGTTCAATAATAATTATTCATTTTTTAAATAATTATCTTTTATATTTAACTTCAATTTTGGTGTATAATGTGTCATACACTTATGTGCACGGATTGTAATAAGGTGTTTAAGCATATTTTGGTGTATAAAAATAATTGATTATAAGAAGTTATATTTTATAAATTAATTTATTTCTTATTAATTATTTTAATTAATAATAAAGGTGTGCACACAAATTCAAAGTTTTATATAATAGTGAATTCATTTAAGTGGAATTTTGAAGATAGATTCTTAAATAATATCGTTGAGAATGGCATACTTTGATTAGTGGAGAATACGATTTGAGTACGTGTTTAGTTGATGTTCTTAGGCGCACATGACATTATTTGAAGCTCATTCTTTGTTCCATTTATGCTTATTTTCTTTCTTGAGTGCACAAGTTGTTCATTGTTTGTATCTTTCACTTGTGTGCGATGTTGAGTGGAGCCCTCTCGAGAGTAAAAAGAATAGAGTGAATCTTAGCGAGGGAAAGTGGAATGGTGACTTGTGAGGACTCTCTTTTGATCTTTGTGGTTGCTAGTCATTTTTGGTCAAGTTTTTATTCATGTTCACTTTTTCCGTACGCACCGGGGGTTTACTCGTAGCTTTTGAGGAATTGAATACTTGATTGGCATTTTGTTTGATTCGTGTTATGCTCTTGTGTTGTTTGCTTGAGGACAAGCAAAGAAGTAAGTGTGGGGGAGTTGACGTATTCATATTTGTGTCGTTTTTCTTCGTTTATTTGTGCGTGAGTTGTTATGTATTGAGTCGTTTCTTTATGTATTCCTCGTGGTTGTGGTATGTTTGATGTTTTTGTTGAGTTTGCAGGTCCTCGGTAGTAATGATGTGGAAAAGAACGAAGAATCGAGCTCGTTCGAGTGGAGTCGAGGAGAGCAAGCTGCCCAGGTGACCAAGCGCCCGCTGAGGCCTCCAGCGACCGCTCGCGAAGACCTCCAGGCGACCGGCCACGCCCCCTGCGATCGCCTGCTCCTGACTTACAGGTGGAGAAGATTTTCTGCAGGCGATCGCCCATGCCTTGAGCGGTCGCTCGCGACCTTGCTCAGGCGATCGCCTGCCTACTCAGCGGTCGCCTCCTCCTGGATTTCAGATTTGACTCGGTTTGACCGCGGAAGTCGTTCGATGTATAATTAGGGCTTCGTCCCAAAAACTAACTACGCACTTTTGAATTATTTTTCTGAGTTTGGAGAGAAGACTTGGGATTAGTTCTCTTCTTGATCGATCGATCGTAGTGTTGGGAATTGTTTTAGAATTCTTGGATTTTGGCAAAAGTCGGATTAGCTACCGACGGGTGTCTACGTTTGATTTCGATATTAATCTAGTAAGACCTTTATCTATTTCATCGTTTCGTTTTTCAATTTCGCTTTCGATCTCTTGTTTTGATCTTTAGTTAACAAATTGTTTTTCATGAATTCCTTGTTTCTAAAATTCAATTGTTCATCGATTAGAATTATTAATTTCGAAACCCTAGTTCATCATAGATAGATTGTTCTCGTTTTTCTTGTCTTTTCAATTCATAGATAGAATTTAGCTTTTAAACAAAACCCAAAATCAAAGTACGCATTATGCTATCTCTTTTCGTTTCCTCCGTTGCAAACAAATAAACACGTGTACGCGTCGATAGTAGTGTTCCTCGAGACCGACTCGGGCGAGTTATTTCGATAACTAGTTCGATACAAATTTAATTGATTTAAACCGTACGAAAACGACTTGTCAGTCATGTTTTTATTTCAGTGAATTCAATCACTTTTATAGTAGAAAGCTACTAGAGAAAAGGTTCAACATATTTTACCTACAATGTGGAAGTTTGTGGGAAAGTAATTGATTCTTGGTTATCTTAAAATACTAAGATAATAAAATTAATTTATAATAACTTTTCAAATGTGATAGAAAGTTATCCAATACTAAGAAAAAAACTTGCATAACACATTCCACAATGGAATCAGAGTTTATAGCTCTTGGTCAGCAGTAAAAGAAGCGGGATGATTAAAAATTTTGTTAATAGATAGTTAATATAGAGTTGTGGCCACAACCCCTATTTTTTTATACAATGTCAAGAGCATATATAATAATTAAACATATAATAAACATATTGGTGGAACATGTAAGAAAATTAATTACAAAGTGTGTAATTAAAAGAACATAATAAACATATTAGTTTAAAAGACTAATATGTAAGAGATTTAATTACAAATGTGTAATTATAATTATTTATATAAGTTCTGTGCAGATCATCTCATTAAAACAATTAGTGAGTAATTCGACCAAAATTATGGGATAATAATAATAATAATAATAATAATAATAATAATAATAATAATAATAATAATAATAATAATAATAATAACCTATGATTAAAACTTAACTTTGAATTAGTAACCACTAATAATTGGTAATAACAAATAATGTGCTTGATAGTACTAGTGTATTTCAAAACAATACGATTAGAATTTGTGATATTCTTTTAATTTTTACGAAAGTGACCGGATTAGCACATGACCATATATAATAGTGCAGGTTCAAATCTTAAAGATACCTATAGTTTCGTGAAACTTTAAAGTATAGGAGTATACACTAATTGAAGGTCCAAATCGAAAGATACCTTCTTGTATTCATAATATGTTTACAGTGGAGAATATACAAATGGGGATTGTTAGTAATTTGTATATGTTATTTTACGTAAATAAAATAAATTATATCTGTTTAAAATAGATATAATATTTTATGTAAACAAATTAATTATATCAATTCAAAAGATATAAATTAATAATTAATAAAAAGATTAATTATTTTTCAGATAAAGAATGATATTAAGTTAGCGTTAGATTATGAAACTTTGCGTATAATAATAGTTGCAATTGTGAAATGTTGCGTATAATATTTGAAAATGTATAATATTTTAAAATAATAATTGCGTAATTTGAAATAATAGTTGCTGAAAACAATTGCGATCTTATGAACGGTTGTCTTCTGTGTGTAAATATAAGTTTGCGTAAGGCACAAATATAAAGTAACATATACAGAGAAGAAACACAAGTCAAAACAGAGAAGTATAAGAGAGTACAGTACATACAAACGCAGAAAAAGAATCTCCTGTTTCTCAAATGAATTTTGTGTTGGGTTTTGTATGAATCTCATCCATACCCCAATAGATGAATTTACGTATTTTACAAGCATGAAAAAGTGCGGAAGAAAGAATCATGCATAAACACGTAAAACCCTAATCATGGATCTAGTTTACACGTATGTAGTAAGAACAATTAATGAGTTAGTTTAAGAATCGTGTACCTTGTGATTCTTCTTAATAATTGATGCCCGGACGTAGATAGATCAGCCGCGAAAATACCCGGTCTCAATTCGTTGCACGAACCCTCCTTGATCCTTGAAACGACGTGAACTTGGACTTGGAACGAACCCCGCTCGATTCCTCGATTCCTTCGGCCTCTCCACGAAATTCTCTCACGAATATATGATAATGTAGTAGTGAATTTCGTGGTCATAAGGTCCTTTTATATAGGAGTAATCCCTTAGGGTTTCCTAGTAGGCGTAGGAGTCAAAAAAGGAAGGAAATCGAAAATTTTCCAAAATTCCCGATCTGGAGGACCAGAAGCCCGCCTGGGGGGTCAAGCAACCGCTTGGTCCACCGACTTACCCCAAGCGCCCGCTTGGGGGGCGTAGCGGGCGCCTGGCTGTCCAGAACTCGATTTCTCTCCGTTTTCTTCGTCGTTTCACCCCGGTTCCCAACCGAAGTTTGTATACTCCAAGTATACATGATCAATAGGGTCGTGTGACTCATTTGGCATGATCATCGAGTGTTAAGTTCGTGTTCTCGACAAGACACATAACACCGACTAATCGATCCATCTACATAGGACGCACTATATAACTTATCTCGGTACAACACACGTGGAATGAAGGACACAAATCTAACAATCTCCCACTTGGACTTTATATCCAGTGTGTGCGGAAACGTGTAAAGCAATAGATCTACTATGCCATGATCTTAGTGCACACTTAATGTGTATAAGAACACATATTAACATATATATATACACATCCAATATATATATATATAAGGTTCAACGATTACTTACTTGTTGGGATCGTTGATTTCGGTTAAGGTGGTGTTGAGTCGATTGAACCACCTTAATAGATCAGCAACTCAAAGATCTCCTTGTGAATGAACTCTTCACTCCTTTGGATCGTCCGGATGTTGAAGCCGCACAAATGGCCCGGCCTCTACGTGTTGCACACGAACCCGGATAATGACTTACTTGCTTGATCAAGTTGATTCTCCAAGAACAACCTATTTTCTCTCTTTCTCTTGTGAATTTCGTGGGTGGTCTTAGTGTAGGATGAAAATCTGATTTTCATCCATATAATAGCCACATTATACATGCCATAACACCCCATTGTAACCTCCTACATAATGGGCATCATTATGCACCATTAACATGCAAAAGGAGTTACAAAGGAGGTGAAAGGTCATGCCACATACACATGCCACTATGCATTGTATGTGGTCCCATTTGCTTGTGTGGCATGCCATGTCACACTATGTGACATGCATCCATGCAAGCCATGCATCCCATGCATGTGAATTAAATCCACGTAAATATTGATTCTAAATCAATATATATATCAAGCATCGTACATTATCTTCGAGTTCATGTGTGACCCTGTAGGTATGATTTAATTGATCAATATTATATTGTTCCCAACAATTAATATTATCAAATAATCATTTAACATCCATAGACGACCTTATGACTTTATCGATTGCACACGTAGGATCGAAGGACATATCCCAACAATCTCCCACTTGGCCTTCAGAGCCAGTGTGCTGCCAATTTCCTGTTGTCACTTTATGTCTTAATTTGAACTTGAGGCAAGACTCGAGTCATCCTCAATCGGTTCAAACCTTTCTTGGACTTTGAGACAGACTGTAAAACCAGATTTATCACTATGATACGAATCTGGACGTGGCCACGTATTTTCCACAGTCTCGACTCTCCAAGTGGCCGGTAAGACATGTATCCCATTATATAATGGAGGACAATCCCATCTTGTCAATCCAAGCTCTCCCACTTGCTTCCTGATATACCCAATAACAAGTTTTATAACCTCCTTTTACGAAAGGCGTTTACTTGTATCAAAGTACACCATTTCACAATGGAATCACTCTGGACTACTCAGGTCAGAGGAAATTGCTCGACAGTCAATGAAATAGTATTATGACTCGAAATCTTAAATACTATTCCAGTCGGGTCTGTTCGATCATTAGCTCCCAGCTAATATCTATGTAATTGTACTTGATGTCCCACATCACTAGCCCATGAAGCGGCGCTATAGTACACATTACAATCTAGTTCTTTGTATCGTCAGTTTGTCCATACTCGATGATACGAACTAGGAACAATTTATGATTCAATTATATTAGTTCAACAATTGGGACTTCATTATGTGGTAAATCGACCTCATAACCCAATTAATATAATTTAATCATTTGGACAATTCATACAATTTAAACCACAATTATATGAAGAAATTATTGAATATCATAAAAGATACGTGAATGTTTACATAAACTCCAAAAGTAGACAATACAATAATAGGAATCACAATCCATCTCTAAGAAATCGTATCCCTATTGCAGTCGTATGAGCATCATGCTTTGACTGCTGGAGTGGTTTAGTTAACGGGTCTGCAACATTATCATCAGTTGCAACTTTATTTATCTCGATGTCTCCACGACTAACTATCTCCCTGAGAATGTGGAACTTCCTGAGCACATGTTTGGATTTGTGGTGCTCCCTAGGCTCCTTGGCTTGCGCGATAGCTCCACTATTATCACAATAGAGAGATATCGGATGGGCCGAACTAGGTACGACACCAAGCTCATCTAAGAACTTTCTTATCCAAACGGCCTCCTTTGCTGCTTCAGATGCAGCAATGTACTCAGCCTCTGTAGTAGAATCAGCTACGGTGGGTTGCTTGGAACTCTTCCAGCTCACCGCACCTCCATTCAAACAAAAGACAAAACCGGACTGAGACCGGAGATCATCTCTGTCTGTTTGGAAGCTTGCATCCGTATAGCCTGTCATAACCAACTCTTCTTGTCCTCCAAAGACAAGAAAATAATCTTTAGTCCTTCTAAGGTACTTAAGAATATTCTTGGCCGCAGTCCAATGCGCCTCACCTGGGTTTCCTTGAAACCGACTCGTCATGCTCAAAGCGTACGATACATCCGGTCGTGTACATATCATGGCGTACATAATAGACCCTATTGCCGAAGCATAAGGAATATTTGCCATCCTCATTTGCTCATCAGGTCCCGAAGGGCACTGCCTCTTGCTCAGAGATGTGCCATGAGTCATTGGAATGAGACCCTTCTTGGCGTCTTTCATTCTGAACCTGCCAAGTACCTTATCAATATAGGTTGCTTGACTAAGTCCAAGCATCCTTTGTGATCTGTTCCGACAGATCTTGATGCCCAATATGTACTGTGCTTCTCCAAGATCCTTCATTGAAAACCATCTTCCCAGCCATTCTTTAACAGAATTAAGCATAGGAATATTGTTTCCAATGAGGAGTATGTCATCGACATACAACACAATGAATACAACGTAACTCCCACTGACTTTCTTGTAAACACAAGAGTCTTCCATGTTCTTTTGAAATCCAAACTCTTGTATGGATTCATCGAACCGAAGATTCCAGCTCCGAGATGCTTGCTTTAATCCATAAATGGATCTATTAAGCTTGCATACTCTCTCAGCCTGATTAGGATCGATAAAACCCTCTGGTTGTGTCATAAACACTTCCTCTACTAGAATCCCATTCAAGAAGGCGGTTTTAACGTCCATTTGCCATATCTCATAATCATAATGAGCAGCAATGGCTAAGAGAATCCGAATGGATTTAATCATAGCAACTGGTGAAAAGGTTTCATCATAATCCACCCCGTGAATTTGTTTATATCCTTTTGCCACCAACCTTGCTTTGAAAACACTAGGTTTTCCATTCATGTCTGTTTTTATTTTGTAAATCCATTTGCATCCAATGGGCCTAGCCCCTTTAGGCAAATCGACCAAGTTCCAAACTTGATTTTCAGACATTGATTCCATTTCGGATTTCATGGCACCCTGCCATTTCTCGGCATCTGGACTCGTCATAGCTTGGATATAGGTCGAAGGTTCATTGCTTTCTAAAAGCATGACTTCATAGCTCTCGTTTGTCAGAATACCTAGGTATCTGTCAGGTTGAGATCTAATCCTTCCGGACCTTCGAGGGTTAGGTGTGGTTTCCAAAACCAATGGAGTACTCTCGACTTGGTCTTGAGTGTCCATCTCAGTTTGATCTTCTTGAACCTCGTTCAAGTTTTCTTGAACTTCGTTCAATTCAACTGAGCTCCCACTTACTTTCTTGGAAAGATATTCCTTTTCAAGAAATACACCATCTCGAGCAACAAAAACTTTGTTCTCAGATTGGTTGTAAAAGTGGTACCCTCGTGTTTCTTTTGGATAACCCACAAAGAAACATTTATCCGATTTGGGTTCAAGCTTTGTAGAGATATTTCTCTTCACATAAGCTTCACATCCCCAAACCTTGATATAAGACAAGTTAGGGACCTTCCCTTTCCATAACTCGTATGGTGTCTTATCAACAGCTTTTGACGGTGTCCTATTCAGTGTATAGGCCGCTGTTAAAAGTGCGTGTCCCCAAAAAGATTTTGGTAGTTCACTAAGGCTCATCATCGATCGAACCATATCTAATAAGGTTCTATTCCTTCTTTCGGAAACACCATTCATCTGGGGTGTTCCAGGTGGAGTGAGTTGATATAAAATACCACAACTCATAAGATGATCATCGAATTCTTGGCTAAGATATTCACCACCTCGATCCGATCGAATGGCTTTTATCTTCTTACCAAGTTGATTCTCAACTTCATTTTGGAATTCTTTGAACTTTTCAAAGGCTTCCGACTTATGCCTCATTAAATAGACATAACCATATCTACTTAAGTCATCGGTAAAAGTTATGAAGTAGAAATAACCTCCACGTGCTTGTGAGCTCATTGGACCACATACATCAGTATGGATTAAACCCAATAGGTCACTTGCACGTTCTCCTTTTCCTAGAAAAGGTGACTTTGTCATTTTGCCCATCAAACATCCTTCACATGTATCAAATGACTCCAAGTCAAAAGATTTGAGAATGCCTTCTTTAAGAAGTTTCTCTACACGTTTAATGTTGACGTGGCCTAATCGACAATGCCAAAGGTATGTTTCATTGAATTCATTCGATTTGGCCTTTTTGGTATCAATGTTATATATATGATTGTCAAGTTGAAGTATATATAATCCATGTTCTAATCGTGCCGAACCATAGAACACTCCACTTTTTGAAATAGTAAATAAACCATTTATTATAGTGAAGGAAAATCCTTCAGTATCCAATACTGAAATAGAAATGATGTTCTTGGTAATACTTGGAACGAAATAAACATTATTCAATACTAAAACAAGGCCCGAAGGCAAACACAAATCATAAGATCCTACGGCTAATGCAGCGACCCTCGCTCCATTTCCAACCCGTAGATCGACATCTCCCTTTACCAAACTTCTACTTCTTTGCAGTCCCTGCACATGTGAAACAATGTGAGCACCGCATCCGGTATCCAATACCCAAGAAGAAGAATTTGTAAAGTTTATGTCTATGACATAAATACCTGAAGATGAAGGAACGACACCGTTCTTTACATCCTCTTGGAACTTGGGGCAATCCCGCTTGTAGTGTCCAACACGCTTGCAGTAGAAACACTCAGATTCCCCAGGAACCTTAGAAGCTTTCAAGAACCTTTTGGAAGGAGTTGCCACAACTTTCCCTTTCCCTTTGCCTTTCACTTCCGGTTTCTTAATCCCCTTGAACTTTTTGGTACCTCCTTCCCGAATCATAAGAACTTCCCTCCTAGGGTCCTTCTTAATCGCCGGCTCAGCAGCCTTAAGCATCCCATGGAGCTCATGAAGCGATTTCTTCAGTCCATTCATGTGGAAATTCAGCCTAAAGGCGTCATATCCATCATGAAGAGAATGAAGAATGAAATCGGTAGCCAACTCGTCATCATATGCAAAACCGAGGCGAGCACTTGAAGCAAATAATCCAATCATTTGCTGCACATGTGGTCCCACGGGTTTACCCTTTTCCAGCCTAGCTGTTGCTATAGCCCGGGTGACACCGAAGCGCTCAATCCTAGCCTGTTCCCCGAACATGCTCTTGAGCTCTTCTATGATGTCATAGGCTTCCATGAACTCGAATTGTTTTTGCAACTCGGGTACCATGGATGCCAACATCAAACATGTCACCTCATTCGAGGCTTTCTTAGCAAGGGCATATGATGTCTTTTGGGCATCCGTGCCCCCATCAGCGGGAAGCACGGGAAGGGGTTTGTCCAACACACTTTCCTTTTCTTCGTATTTGAGGACTATCCTCAAGTTACGTTGCCAATCAAGGAAATTGGTGTTGTTCAACTTTTCTCTATCCAAGATAGAGCTGAACTTGAATTGAGTTGATACAGACATATTAAACTACAGAAGAAAGATAAATTAAGTAAGTAAACATCCACAAAGCGTTTAAACAAATAAGGTTGTCTCGCATAACTACTTTATTTGTTTCATTTTGTTCATTCGATATCCAATATCGTCGTTCCCAATTATCTTAATATCAAAACCGTGATAAATCGTAAGTGAAAACTCGAGGTTTTCTAACCAGCGATCTTATCATGCAATTGAAGCCCTATCTCTCATTAAAATGAGGGAGCCAACCAGACAATCGATTCATGCCATCCAATGGCTCGAATGTCTCTAATCTGTGTCATCGACATAAGCAAGCGCTTTGGCTCCATTCCACTCCCCGAGGTGAGAATGAGTCGAGTTGAACTTAGTCTTTGAAAAACAGATTAGGCATTGGTTTTTGACATTTTAATAAATTAGAACAAAACGATCCCAAGACCCTCATCTTGCGAATCCTTAAGCCGACTGAGTCCGCACTTTAGAACTCCAAGATAGGTAGACATCCCATGTCAATGACATCCAATGTCACTCTCAGTCGATGAGATTCCCATTCTCATCTCATGTCTCGATAGCCACGCCTGCAGTGGATCTATCGATGAGAAAACCAAACTCACTTGTAAGGGTCTAACCCTTACTCCCACTTATCCCAAGATAACAAGTAGTACCCCGCTGAGGCGGACCTACCAACTTATGATCGAGGGCTTTATGGGTGTGATGTTTTGGACAAGACATTATACTCATTATTTTGGGAACTTGCATGCATAGGTTTGTTTATATGTAAGTTGAACATTTATAACATAAAACAACCTATAACTAGCAAAGCAAATAAATACGAAATCGAAAGGCCCCTAGAACCTCACAACTCTCAAAAGAAAAGAATTAAAGTAACAACAAAAGCCTTGAACATCTTCTGGACTGCTCCTCGCCTGCCATTTCAGTTCCGTGCCCTCCGATTTTGGTCAAATCTATTCCGTACCCAAAAAACCACGAACGGCGCCCGCCGTTTCACAATCAGCGGTCGCCGAACACCACCGGCGGTCGCCGTTTCCAAAACGGCGCCCGCCGAAAGGGTTCGGAAAAATCTGACCCAAAAACAGGGCTTTCGGCGGTCGCCGTTTCCAAAACGGCGCCCGCCGAATCAAAACGGCGCCCGTCGTTTGGCTCCAGCAGCCCCGGTTTGCTTCGTTTTGCTTCGTTTTGATTCGTTTTGCTTCGTTTCTCCTCGTTTTCGCCGGAGAGCCGAGATCCTCTATCGAACCATGGACCAAGTCCATCGCTTACAAGTAGTACAATACAAATATAATAGAAAAACCTATCTATTACAAATGATTCCAAGGGACGCAGCCCTCAAATACTACGGCCAATCGAAACGCAAAAAACGACGAAATCATTCACCCGACCACTAACGGTGGCCGGCCTTACATCTAATCACACAATCACAATTAAATAAATAATCCAATTATGTTTATTTAACCTTTGTGTCCAACACAAAAGTGTGCACGAGCCCTAGTCTCTGATACCAATTGATGGTACCGATATACCGATCCGATCGATATACCGTGTGTGCGGAAACGTGTAAAGCAATAGATCTACTATGCCATGATCTTAGTGCACACTTAATGTGTATAAGAACACATATTAACATATATATATATACACATCCAATATATATATATATAAGGTTCAACGATTACTTACTTGTTGGGATCGTTGATTTCGGTTAAGGTGGTGTTGAGTCGATTGAACCACCTTAATAGATCAGCAACTCAAAGATCTCCTTGTGAATGAACTCTTCACTCCTTTGGATCGTCCGGATGTTGAAGCCGCACAAATGGCCCGGCCTCTACGTGTTGCACACGAACCCGGATAATGACTTACTTGCTTGATCAAGTTGATTCTCCAAGAACAACCTATTTTCTCTCTTTCTCTTGTGAATTTCGTGGGTGGTCTTAGTGTAGGATGAAAATCTGATTTTCATCCATATAATAGCCACATTATACATGCCATAACACCCCATTGTAACCTCCTACATAATGGGCATCATTATGCACCATTAACATGCAAAAGGAGTTACAAAGGAGGTGAAAGGTCATGCCACATACACATGCCACTATGCATTGTATGTGGTCCCATTTGCTTGTGTGGCATGCCATGTCACACTATGTGACATGCATCCATGCAAGCCATGCATCCCATGCATGTGAATTAAATCCACGTAAATATTGATTCTAAATCAATATATATATCAAGCATCGTACATTATCTTCGAGTTCATGTGTGACCCTGTAGGTATGATTTAATTGATCAATATTATATTGTTCCCAACAATTAATATTATCAAATAATCATTTAACATCCATAGACGACCTTATGACTTTATCGATTGCACACGTAGGATCGAAGGACATATCCCAACACTCCCACTTGCTTCTTGAGGTATCCAACGACTATCTTTATAGCTCCGTTTTACCGAAAGCGTTTGACAGCGTCAAAACACAACATTCCACAATGTAGCTACTCTAGACTACTCAAGTCTGAGGAGACGTCCGAAAGCTATAAGATTTGGTATTATGACACACTGCCTTATATACCATTCTTAGGCGAGTCACGTCCGACACCCAGCTCCCAGCCGTTGTCTATACAATTGTACTCGACGTCCCACGTCTAGCCCATGAGGTGGCGCTATAGTACAACTTGCAATCTAATCTTTATATTGATCAATTGTGTCTGTTCGTACACGGTGATCTAGATTAGGGACATTAAGTTGATTTTAATTTTAGTTCAATCACTGAGCCTCATTATGTGACATTATCACATAACTCAGATAAAATTTAAAATCTACATTTGAACAGTTCATATAATCCAAACCAATAAAATATGAATAAAATTGATTTAATAATCAAAATGAATGTTTACATTATAATCTCCGAAGTAAAATAAATTACAACATAAGAATTTAGTCCTCAAGACGTTTAATTCCTATCGCATCACATAAGGTATTATGCCTTAACTGCGGGAGAGGTTTAGTAAATGGGTCAGCAACGTTCTCCTCGGTTGCTATCTTGCGCATTTCTATATCACCTCTTCCCACGAAATCGCGGATGACGTGATATTTTCTGAGTATGTGTTTGAATTTGTGGTGATCCCTTGGCTCTATTGCCTGAGCTATGGCTCCACTATTATCGCAATAGAGAACCATAGGTTTGGCAGTACTGGGGACGACACCAAGTTCCTGAAGGAACATTTTCATCCATACACCTTCCTCTCCAGCCTCCGAGGCTGCAATGTACTCAGACTCTGTAGTTGAGTCGGCGACAGAGGTTTGTTTGGAACTCTTCCAACTAACCGCGCCTCCGTTCAGACAGAAGACGTAACCAGACTGAGACTGCTGATCGTCATCATCAGTCTGAAAACTCGCGTCCGTATAGCCCGTCATTTCTAACTCATTTTGTCCCCCATAGACAAGATAATTCTCCTTAGTCCGATTAAGGTATCTGAGAATGTTTTTGGCCGCAGTCCAATGCGCCTCACCCGGGTTCGACTGAAAACGACTCGTCATGCTCAAAGCATACGATACGTCTGGCCTCGTACATATCATGGCATACATAATCGATCCTATTGCCGAAGCATAAGGAACATTATCCATCCTCTTTTGCTCAACAGGTCCTTGCGGGCACTGTTTAAGACTAAGTTTTGAGCCATGTGTCATGGGTAGAAGACCCTTCTTAGAGTCCTTCATCTTGAACCTTTCAAGTATCATGTCAATATATGACTCTTGATTTAGTTCAAGCGTCCTTTTAGATCTATTCCGATAGATCTTGATGCCCAATATGTATTGTGCTTCTCCCATATCCTTCATTGAGAAACACTTTCCTAGCCACTCATTCACAGAGTTCAACATCGGAATGTCATTTCCAATAAGGAGTATGTCATCGACATACAGCACAAGAAAAACGATTGCGCTCCCACTGACCTTCTTGTATATACAAGAATCCTCTGGGTTACGTTCAAAGCCGAATTCCTTTACGGCTTCGTCGAAACGCAGATTCCAACTCCGAGATGCTTGCTTGAGTCCATAAATGGCTCTCTTAAGCTTGCATACCTTCTTAGCCCCTTTTGGATCGATAAAACCCTCAGGTTGTGTCATATACACATCCTCTTCAAGAATCCCATTCAAGAAGGCGGTTTTAACATCCATTTGCCATATCTCATAATCATAATGAGCGGCAATGGCAAGAAGTATCCTGATAGACTTAAGCATCGCGACTGGTGAATATGTCTCGTCGTAGTCCACCCCGTGGATTTGGCGAAATCCTTTTGCTACCAATCTAGCTTTGAAAACCTCTGGTTTTCCATTCATGTCGGTCTTGATCTTATAGATCCATTTACACTCAATAGGCCTAGCCTCCTGAGGTAAATCGATCAAGTCCCAGACTTGATTTTCAGACATGGAGTCCATTTCGAATTTCATGGCTCTCAGCCATTTCTCGGAATCCGGACTTTTCATGGCTTGACTATAGGCGGATGGTTCCTCATTCCTCAAGATATTAATATATCTAGCGGGACGAGTTATTGTCCTTCCCGACCTACGAAGATCAGTTACCACCTGCGAGGGTTCAGGAATCACCACGACCTCGTCGTTTGTTTCCTCGGCAACTGGTTGTTCATCATGGACCTCGTCCAGAACAACTTTACTCCCACTATCTTTCTTAGAAAGGAATTCCTTTTCCAGAAAGATACCATCACGAGCAACAAAAACTTTGTTCTCTGATTGGTTGTAGAAATGATATCCTCGGGTTTCTTTTGGGTATCCCACAAAGAAAACCTTGTCAGATTTGGGTTCAAGCTTGCCAGAGATATTTCTCTTGACATAGGCTTCGCAACCCCAAATCTTGAGATAAGACAAATTCGGGACCCTCCCACTCCATATCTCATATGGTGTCTTACTCACAGCCTTTGACGGTGTCCTGTTCAATATTAGAGCAGCAGTAGAGAGTGCATGTCCCCAAAAGGATATAGGAAGTTTTGCTGAGCTCATCATAGATCGAACCATGTCCAACAGAGTTCGATTCCTTCTTTCAGACACTCCATTCAACTGAGGAGTTCTAGGAGGGGTGAGTTGAGATCTAATCCCACACTTCACTAGATGATCATCAAACTCATGACTCAGATATTCGCCTCCTCGATCCGATCGAAGGACTTTTATCGTCTTGCCAAGTTGATTTTCTACTTCATTTTGGAATTCTTTGAATCGCTCAAAAGATTCCGACTTATGCTTCATTAAATAGACATAACCATATCTACTTAAATCATCAGTAAAAGTTATGAAGTATACGTAACCACCTCGTGCCGGTGAACTCATTGGTCCACACACATCAGTGTGTATAAGGCCCAATAAATCACTAGCTCGCTCACCAGTTCCCAGAAATGGTGATTTCGTCATTTTACCTAATAGACACCCATCCCATGTATCAAATGATTCCAAATCAAATGATTTGAGAACACCCTCCTTGAGGAGTCTCTCAACACGCTTAGTGTTTATATGGCCTAAACGACAGTGCCAGAGGTATGTTTCGTTAGTCTCGTTTGATTTAGCTCGTTTGGTATTTATATTGTACATTTGTTTATCTAAATCGAGCACGTATAAGCCACGCTCAAGACGTGCTAAACCATAAGATACATCACGATTAAACAACGAAAAAATTCCATTAATAATCGTAAAATTAAATCCTTCATCATCCAATGCAGAAATAGAAATAATATTCATGGTTATACTAGGAACAAAATTAACATTATTGAGTTCTAGTACGAGCCCAGAGGGCAAAGATAAACTATAAGTCCCTACGGCTAATGCAGCGACCCTCGCTCCATTCCCCACGCGCAGGTGGACTTCACCTTTCTCTAACTTCTTACTTCTTTGCAGTCCCTGCACATTTCGAATAATGTGAGTTCCACAACCGGTATCCAATACCCATGAAGTAGTGTCAGAGAAATGTATATCTACAACGAAAATACCTGAAGACGATGGGGCGACCCCATTCTTCACATCTTCCTTATATTTAGAACAGTCCCTCTTGTAATGGCCCTTGCCATTGCAGTAGAAGCATATCGGTCCTACCGCATTCTTCTTCTTGTCTTTGGCCTTGGGTGCAGAAACAACTTTTCCCTTGCCTTTGACTATGGACTTGTTCTTCCTTTTGGAAATCCCTCCTTCCTTTATCATAAGAACATCTCTCCCAGAGTTGCTTTTAATCGAGGGCTCTACAGTTTTCAAAAGACCATGTAGATCCATCAACGATTTCTGAACTCCGTTCACATGATAGTTCGTCCTAAAGGAGTCATAACCATCATGCAACGAGTGCAGAACGATATCTACTGCCAATGCCTCTTCATATGGGAATCCTAGGAGCTCACTCGTCGCAAAAAGACCCATCATCTTTTGCACGTGTGGCCCAACAGGTTTCCCTTTTTGAAGCTTTGTATCCATTATGTCACGAAGGACATTGAACCTCTCAATCCTCGCTTGTTCCCCGAACATGCTCTTGAGTTGTTTAATGATGCTATAGGCATCCATGTGTTCGAACTGCCTTTGAAAGGCGGGTTCCATGGCCCCTAGCATGATGCAGGTCACCTCTCGCGAGGCTTCCTCATGCTTCTTGACATTGGTCTTTTCAGTACCAGTGGCATTTTCAGTAAGTTTAGGAATAGGAGTTTCCAGCACAGTCTCTCGTTTCTCGTATTTGAGAGCAATTCTCAAATTTTGATGCCAATCGAGAAAATTAGTACCGTTCAATTTTTCCTTCTCAAGGATTGAACGCATGGTACTTGGGTTGATTGAGTTAGTTGACGACATATTAACTACAGAATGAAATAAACAAGTATTTAGTAAACATTCAATGTTTGACAACAAGTTGTTCCTAGAACACTTATATAGTTGTCTATTTCGTTCTCCAATGTCCAACATTGGTGTCTCTAGAACAAAATAATTCCAAGATCCTCATCTCGCAATTTCTCGAGCCAAGGAGAGCTTGACACTCGAAAAATCCAAGATAGGTAGACAATCTCATTGTCAATGTTATTTCAATAGTCTCACTATCGACAATAACACTCTTGGTCGATAAGAATCCCATTCTTATCTCCTCGCCTCGACTACCACGCCTCCAGTGGGTTCGTCGATGAGAAACCAAAAACACGTTGTAGAGGCCTCGTTGTTCCTCTACCCTCACCTTATCTCAAGATCAAAAATATAGCACCCTGCGGAGGCGGAACCTACTAATTGATGATCGAGAGCTTTAGGTGGTGTGTCTAATTGGACAAGGCGATAACTCATTTTATGAGACTATACATGCAGGTTTTGTTTTAATCGATTGAACATGATGAAAACGCATAATATAAACCTAAAGCATGCATACTACCGCAGAGCATAACATCGAGCAAGCACAAGAATTCTCAATTCCTAGCAGGCAAGATGCAACAATTAACTCAAAAATGCCTATTAATTTTTATTCTCAATAAAATTCAGATTTAATTGTTTCAACAACGATTATTCCCAATAATCGCCTTTTATTTGTATCCCCGTCATAATCATCCCAATAATCAAAACGCGATAAATCGTAAGTGAAAACTCGAGGTTTCTAACCAGCGATTTATCATGCAATTGCGCCCTATCTCCCATGTGACATGGGGGAGCCAACCAGACGATCGTACCATCCCATGGTTCGAAAGTCTCTAATTTGCGTCATCGACTAATTTAAGCACTCTAGTCTCATTTCCACTCTCCGGGGTGAGAAATAGATCGGCTTGAAATTAATCTTTGAAAAAACAAATTAGGCATTGTTTTGAAAATTTGATAAAACATGAATCTTCATGAAAAATAAAAGAATTCCAAATTCTTTATTAATCTTGATTGAGAGATAAAATTGACAAAATATTATCCCAAATAATTCATCAATTTCGAATTTCACAATATGGCGATTTGATTTATGCATACAAATTTAACCAAATTAATTTTGCCAAAAATCAAGTATTATTTTTCCAAAAATATTCCATGAAAAATTAATGAAAAATTCAAAAACAATTCATGGACACTTGATTCATACAAAATATAATCTCAATTAAATTAACATAATCAAATACTATTTTTCCAAAAAAATAGTCCACGGAAAAATTCACAAATAAAATAAAAACAATTTTATAGGCACTTGTTCTACGTATACGAAAACGCACGACAAGGCTCTGATACCACTGTTGGGTTTTGTATGAATCTCATCCATACCCCAATAGATGGATTTACGTATTTTACAAGCATGAAAAAGTGCGGAAGAAAGAATCATGCATAAACACGTAAAACCCTAATCATGGATCTAGTGCACACGTATGTAGTAAGAACAATTAATGAGTTAGTTTAAGAATCGTGTACCTTGTGATTCTTCTTAATAATTGATGCCCGGACGTAGATAGATCAGCCGCGAAAATACCCGGCCTCTATTCGTTGCACGAACCCTCCTTGATCCTTGAAACGACGTGAACTTGGACTTGGAACGAACTCCGCTCGATTCCTCGATTCCTTCGGCCTCTCCACGAAATTTTCTCACGAATATATGAATTTCGTGGTCATAAGGTCCCTTTATATAGGAGTAATCCCTTAGGGTTTTCTAGTAGGCGTAGGAGTCAAAAAAGGAAGGAAATCGAAAAATTTCCAAAATTCCCGATCTGGAGGACCAGGAGCCCGCCTGGGGGGTCAAGCGGCCGCTTGGTCCACCGACTTACCCCAAGCGCCCGCTTGGGGGGCGTAGCGGCCGCCTGGCTGTCCAGAACTCGATTTCTCTCCGTTTTCTTCGTCGTTTCACCCCGGTTCCCAACCGAAGTTTGTATACTCCAAGTATACATGATCAATAGGGCCGTGTGACTCATTTGGCATGATCATCGAGTGTTAAGTTCGTGTTCTCGACAAGACACATAACACCGACTAATCGATCCATCTACATAGGACGCACTATATAATTTATCTCGGTACAACACACGTGGAATGAAGGACACAAATCCAACATTTTGTGCCTTGTTAGATCCTGTAAACAAATTTCTACATAGTAGAAATATTGTTTTTCGGATAGTGATCAACACGCCTCAATCCTTTTCAATTTCAATCTCCTATATATATAAAAATACACAACAGGTGTTTGCAAGTGCGCGCTTTTGTCAATGATCGTTGTTATGGCTGGTAATAATATTTTTGTCATTTATTAATTATAACGTTCGGTAGCATAATTTTATTTACAGTACGTATATGAATTTCTTCATTTCTTTTATGTTCACAACAATTTAAATTATCAAAAATATATATATAATTTTATTTACAGTACGTATATGAGATTTGCTCTCGTGGGGGTTGGTAAACACGACTCGGAACCATCAATTATTTTGAACCATGGTATAAAAAAAAGACCAATCGTTTGTGGTCGTGTGACGATGCTCGTTTTTGCCTTTATTTGTTAATATAGTACGTACGTCAGATTAATTTTGTTTACAACTATGATTGATCGATCAGGAATGGTGGGGGTAATAAACTTTGTTATGATCATGCGCTGGATCGTGTGGAAAAGTGTTCTAAAAATGGTCAATGTAATAAAAGATGCAAAACCGCTCACTGTGGGGATTATGGCGAATGCAGACACCTATATAATATTATACAAATGCCTATGTATTGTTATTGCGAGTATTGCGATCCTCAGTAGCCTTCGGCTGGCGGTCGTTCTGATGGGGAAGATGGTAATTACTGATCATATATTATAAGTAGTACGTAGTAATGTTGGATCAATATGCATAAATAAGAGAATTTTAAAATTCTCTCAATGTGTACTATCTTGTATTTGTTTCAATTCCAATCAAATAAAAATAAGTACCTGCTTCGTCGTATTATTTTTCCTTGTTCAATTTGTTTATCAAACGTATGGAGATCCGCGACCTAGATCCATCGGATAATGGGTATATATAGGGGCCCTATCTTCTTTTACGACGTGCTCGCAGATCATTTTGTCTGAAACGCCTAAGAACGGGAAATCGATTCTTGACCTGATTGTACAGCTCTGGAGCCAGTCATTTGCATAATATTTCCTCTCTGTTGTTCAACAAATGGGTATGTTCTTATGACAGTGTCGACTATTTAGGTAACTAGGTTTCTCTCTGTTTAGTGGTTTATGTATTGATAGAGATACCATTATTGTGATCATGCGATGTATCATAAAAATAAATGTTCTTCACGTGGTCAGTGTAATAAGAGATGCAGCAACTGTTAGAAACCGCTTCATCTAAAAGCTCGAACTGGTAGAGAAGTTGGACTTCTTTACACTTATATTAATGGGCCGAATATATTCTCCAATACTCCCCCTCACTTGTGGGCCAATTTCAACCTCTTTGGGGAGGCCCAACAAGTGGATAATTAAATCGGGTGGAGTCGCCACTGGCGGGAGTCGAACCCAGGACCTCGGGTTATCCCAAGGCTCTATAGTCATGTTAGATGCCGCATCATCCAACAGCTCGAACTTTTAGAGAAGTTGGGCAACTAGACATTTATAGTGGGCCGAATATAGTCTCCAATACTCCCCCTCACTTGTGGGCCGATTTCAACCTCAGGGGAAGGCCCAACAAGTGGATAATTAATTCGGGTGGAGGCGCACATGGCGGGAGTCGAACCCAGGACCTGCCACAAGGCTAGGCTCTGATACCATGTTAGAAACCGCTTCATCTAAAAGCTCGAACTGGTAGAGAAGTTGGACTTCTTTACACTTATATTAATGGGCCGAATATATTCTCCAATAGCAACGCCGGTCATGGGAGCTACATATAGTAATCTTTGTATACATCTATATATAGTAATGTTGGATATGTATAATAAGAGAACTTTTGAATTCTCAATGTTGTGTTTGTTTATGATTAATATTTTTAATTAATTGAATAAGAGAGATGTATTAATTTAAAATTTTGGCTATTTATTTATTTATTTTTAATGGTAAATATAACGAAGGAAGGAGGGTATTTATGGTTTTTCGATTTGTGGATAACCTATAATTCATCCCAATCCACCTGGACACATGCCTGTGCTGACTCAGCAATTCGTCACATTATATGGAGTAAATAAATGGAGAAAATGATTTCCAGCAACCGAACCTCCACACCTCCGATCCATCCACCCGCACGCTCGGTTTGTGTAAAATCCATCGGCTGCAAAAATAAGCGCATCTGCTTTTCAGTTTCAGATGATCCACGCATGGATATCAGAATCTCACCGGCTCGTGGCTCGGCTTATCTCAACGCCCTCGCCGTCGAGATAGAGAAGAAGCTTCAACGTGTATGTCAAATTTGTGCGCGTTTTTTTTAATTGTTCTTATTTTCGCGTAATTTTTCAGCTGCTACAATAATTTTCCGATTAATTTTGTTCGGCTGTTGTATCGTATAAGCGCTAGCTTCGGCATCGCAGAGGCGGAATTTGTTGCAAGAGTTGTTCGCGGACGTTGCTCTGGAAGTAGATGATCGTGCCAAAGGTGAATTCAACGCCTACCAGTTTTTTTTTTTTTTAATTTATTTAAAGGGGACAATGAATGGAGAAGGAAATAATTTATCATATCTAATTTTCAATTTGATAATGAATTAATAGCGTAAATCGGATAATGATTTGTGAATATGATTTCAAATGTAATACTTTACCTAGATGTTCTTGTAATTCGATGTAGCAGAACATTGAAAGTTACCAGCACTAAGTAAGCCCTTGTAATTCAATTTGATGTTGTGCTTCAGAAACTATACTTTGAATATTGTGGTTCTATCAAGTAATGCTGTTTCTCTTCTCTTGATTTGAAACAGATATTATTTTAGGCGAGGAAGGTTCGATTTCTTTAGCAGATAATGGGTATGGGGGCCCTATCTGCTTTTACGACGTGCTTGCAGATCATTTCGTCCGAACGCCTCAGAACGGGAAATCGATTCTTGACCTGATTGTACAGCTTTGGAGCCAGTCATTTGCATCTAATATTTTCTCTCTCTTGTTCCACAAGTGGGTATGTTCTTATGGTAGTAATGAATATTTGAGGTTTCTCTCCGTTCAGTGGTTTATGTATTAATAGAGATACACTGATACAGTTCTTTGAAGAACTCTTATTTTCCAATTGTGATTGTTAATGGAGCACATTATCACATCTCGCTAATCTCTTAATACTCTTGTCCATGTTTCAGATGTTTGAGGTTCAGCTCGATAACCCTGAGGTCCTACTCCGATACTGTTCTGCACTTATCGAAGGTGCTACAAATGTCTTCTGGTAAAACTCTTGTCCATGTAACTAGTGCTGATATAGCATACATTAGGCTTAAGAAGGTTAAACTATGTGTAGTGCCACTTGGTCATTCGTCTTGTTTATATATCCTTTGGTTACATATTTTTTTCACACCTATGTGAATCGTCTTCTTTTTTTTGTTGTTATCCAATCCCACTCTATAGCCTTTTTTCTTAATTATTTGGACCCTTAATTTTTTTTTTTTTTTTTGGAAGGATTTATCTTATTTAGTGTTCTATAAAAATCCAGGATTGATATCCAAACAAATGCAAGGCGTTTCCAGAGTCTCTTTCGGGTTAGATGTTTCTTCAAAATTTAACTTTTTTGCTTTTATTCTGCCTCCAAACAAACTTTGGGACTTACCTTTGTAATGGTTGTAGTATCTCATAGAAGAAGTTGCTCTAGATTCAGAGAGATTAAAGAAGATTCCGTTACAGGTATAATATTCATCTCGTCAATCACTATCAAATGCTTTATATTCTTCACTTCTTCAACCTTAAGCTTGCTTGCAAACATTGCATGCGTTAAAATTATTAAATGGCATTCTAATTGTACATCAGGCTCAGCGAGAGTTGTTTCTTCTCCTCTCAAGATTCATTTTTCTCTATAACGCAGGTTAGTAAATCATGTTAGAGATGAATGTTTGCCTGAGTAGTCCATTTTCATGTTCAATTTTCCTCATGATTCGAAAAGGACTTGATTGTTTCCCTTGCAGATGACATGCTCGAAAGCTTTTTGAAGCACTTTCCTGATTTTCCAAATGCTTTCTTGATTGGTGGTGCCGCAGACTTATTTGTAATGGAACTAGCTGATCAGGTACAAAAGAAATACTCCTTTAATGTTTTGTTGGGTGGCACCCAAGGCAAAGTAGAAAAATATAGGTCCTTGGTTGAGTATTTAGTAATTTTAGTTGTTGCCTCAATCATAATATCAATTTTTATGTGTTTTCCTTTTTGTGATAAAAACGGTATTTCTGTTATTAGCTTCAAAAGCTTAAGGTGGAGCCGGTTCTTCTTCATTATCTGTCTCGGATAAAAGTTCTGCAAGGTACATACTGCTAATTTATACTGTATTTCTATTTAGATATTTCAGATGTAGTGATAGAATGTATGCAAATTATTACAACTACATATTATCATGACAGGCCTGGAGCTTAGAATGACAACTAGTACACGACTTAAAACGAGCCTATATAGCTTCACATCTCCAGGTGGCCCAATGTATCCCACAAGAGCTGTTCGTCACGCAGCATGGGACACTTTAGACTTCCTTTTCCCTGTGAGTGATTGGTACTTCTGTGAGTTAATGAAGAATATCTTTATGTACGAATATTGGAATTCGCATAACACACGCGGTTGCTTTTTTCACAGGTTGGGCAATATCCTCGGCATTTGATAAGTCTCTTTTTCCGGTTGCTCTATCCATGGTACTGGCCCTCGTCTTGTTGGAACTTTGTCGTCACTTGTATACAAACTGTGTTTTTTTCTCTGTTGAGAATGGTTTTTTCTAGCTGGGAAAACATCAGAAAACCTAAACGATCGTGAGTGAACTGATCTTACGCATCGGTTTACTTATGTTGGTTATGAATCGGCAAGAAGGGATTGTTAGTTGTAGTGTCATCCTATCCCAGAGAAGTGTTGTATTTTGTACGGTATGATCCTGTAATACTAAACATGAAGAGCATTTTACATTTTATTTACAATATACTTATTTCTTTTTTACTTAATTCACTGTAATTTCATATATTCATGTTAATTATATTTACGAAATATATTCATGTTTATAATATCTATTACACCAATATTAATTATTAAATCGTTATAATAAAATAATTTTTCAGATAATATTCAAAGTATTAAAAGTGATTCTGACTAAAAAAATTACGGAGTAATTTGTTTTTGTAAAAAAATAAAAAAAAATGAGAAGCAGTAATTTTGTTGTAAGTTTCGTATCCAGTAATATCCACCACTCGTGGCCCGCTCTCTTTCGTCTTCCTCCCGCTTCTCATAATCGCATTTTTTTTAGATTTGAGAAATCCCCAAAACTTCCATGGCGAGGGCTTTGATTTCATCACCTTCTTCTTCATACCTGGGGACTCCTCTTACTTCTCTTTCCCGCCATGGCCTCGTACCCCACAGCAGGCGCATCAGCACACAAGTGAAATTCAGCCTCTCGCCAATCGATCACTCGGTTGATCTCAGCGCGATTATCGTAAGAGCCGAGAGCTTGCTCTACACTCTCGCTGATGCTGCCGTGGCTGCGGACGGTGGCGCCGCCGCGTCCGACTCCGCCGCTCAAAAAAGTGGTGGCTGGTTTGGGTTTATTTCGGATGCCATGGAAGTCGTCTTGAAGGTAAACATACAGTATTTCCCAGTGTTTTTTTTTATTGATTATCATGTATATCGAGTTGAATGCTTTGGTGCTATTGCTGATGAATTTTGTTTTCGGGGATCTGAATATCGAGAAAAATTATCTGCCCTCGAGATATACACTAGTATAACAATGATTTATTAGTTCTATAGAGGTTATATTTGTCGAGATTATATAAAGCGAGCGAATGCTAGAGACATGATCCTAAAGCAATTTTGAGCTGGCTAACTTTATCTTGGACAATCAAGCGATCAATGGAGATTATTTTTCTATCTGGCAGTTCTAAACCCGTATATCGATTTTCAATGTCAACTCAATGGAAGATTTGATGAAAACCGGGCTCTACTCGTATCAGGTACTTAAGGATGGACTCACAACTGTTCACCTGCCGTATGCTTATGGATTTGCCATAATACTGCTCACAGTTCTTGTTAAAGTTGCCACATTCCCTTTGACCAAGCAACAGGTATGCACTTGTTTCCGCAACTTTTATCATTATAAAACACGTGTGCTCTTTGCACTCAGTTTGCTCTAGCCTAATTTAATATTCTCCTCGCCTTTCTGTTTTCTTACATTGTTTCTATGTGGTTAATTAATTTAATTTCTAATAATGATTTATCAAAACGTTCTTGTTTTTTAGCCCTTCATTTATGTTTTGGTAAATATCTCTTAAACCTGAATCGTAAGTCATTACTGTATATTAATATGGATTTCCTTCGTATAAGGTTGAGTCAACGCTAGCAATGCAGAATCTTCAACCAAAGATAAAAGCAATCCAACAAAGATATGCAGGAAATCAAGTAAGCAACATCACTGGTAGTTGTCATATATATTGTTGATGTTTCTATAGACCTTGTTGCTAATCTTCTATGGACTCTGTTGTAAATTCATGTGTGATAGAGTAAGATATACTATCTCTTATGTGGTTGTTTTTCCATTTGCAATTTATTTTTCAGTCCTTTGGTGTACTAGATCTGCAATTTATATCTTTCAGGAAAAAATACAGCTTGAAACTTCTCGATTATACACACAGGCTGGGGTCAATCCTCTGGCAGGTACGTAACTGCTATAATCTGGCAATCGTGTTTTTCCCCTATTTCAATGCGCTAGATCACTTGGACATCATGAGTCAGTCTTGGTTCGTTATTATTCTGAACATTATCAAAGTTATCCACTCTTATTGTTACATATTGTTGGATCTTCTTTTACCTTATAGTTATAGTCAATAAAAAAGACTACACTTCTTGTCCATGTTATATTTCCAACCCTCCGCACTGCCAGGGAAAAAAAAATAGGTGAAAAATCTTATGATCTGGGTATTTGCTGTACACCAAAACAACAAAAAAATAAATCATCAACACAATATAAATTTGGGAGCTGTAAAATCTTTGTTGGCATGGCACGTTAAATTTAGATCACAGGTTGTATTCGTCAGTAGTTTCTTCTTAATGCACTAGATTTAAATTTAGAGGCTTACTAAAGTATAGCAGCAAATTGTTAACTGAGTTTAATTACCTAAAAACGTGTTTGCATTCTTATTTATGAATTATTACAGGATGTTTACCAACCTTGGCTACTATACCAGTATTTATAGGCTTATATCAAGCTCTTTCAAATGTGGCGAACGAGGTACAAAAGAGACTGGTTGGTTGTGGTGTAATACTCTCACCTTATTCACTATAATCAAAGCTAAGACATCTTTTTCGGTTTGATCTAAATTATAAAATAGGGTCTGCTAACTGAAGGATTCTTTTGGATTCCTTCTTTGGGGGGACCGACAACCATTGCCGCTCGGCAAAGCGGGTCAGGAATTTCCTGGCTATTCCCATTTGTGGTAATTGAAAGATTTAAAACTTGATGGTTTACAGTTTTATTATTTCCCTCTTTTTTCGTGCTTATTTTCTTTGAAATCTTTTAGAACAGGAAGGTATTTGTCAGCTGATGTAAGAAACTAAGAATCTATCGCTGTTAGTTATATGTTTCCTGCATTATCTGTTTTGCAGGATGGCCATCCACCACTTGGTTGGCACGATACCGCAGCATACCTTGCTTTACCTGTTCTTCTTGTTGCATCACAATTCGTCTCGATGGAAATAATGAAGCCTCCACAAGTAAGTCTCCATGTTGTTTGGTATCTACCTCTCGCATGATTTCCTTCTGGAGATGTTTGCACTGATCTCAATCCTATTTTTGGTAGACAGACGATCCAGCTCAGAAGAATACGCTTCTTGTATTTAAGTTTCTCCCTCTCATGATTGGCTACTTTTCTTTGTCTGTTCCATCCGGGTTATCGATATACTGGTAATTTTGATATTTTGTTTATCCTGTTTCATGATACACTCTTCGACATAACTCACATTTGTGAGATTGTAACCAGTTATACATATGGACATCGTACAGTGATACATATAGACATTGTAGGACTAACTTTCAATGTCAGTGCGCAACAACACTAAAGGATTCAATCTTTTAGGTTCACGAATAATGTGCTTAGCACAGCACAGCAGGTATGGCTACGTAAATTGGGTGGTGCGAAACCAGTGGCGAGTGAGAATGCTAGCGGGATAATTAGTGCTGGACGTGCAAAGAGATCAGGTGCTCAAACCGAGCAGTCGGGTGAAAGGTGCGGTTTATTTTTATAAATTTTGTTTTTGTTGAGCTGTTTCGGAGAGTCATTCACTGATTCGAATTAACTTTGAAACAGGTTTAAACAACTGAAAGAAGAGAAGAAAAAGAACAAGGCACTGCCTGCTACTGATGTTCAAGCTTCAGCTGATTCTGAATCTGAATATGACACGAACAACGAAACTGAATCGAAGGTGAATTTTCAGCTCAGTCATTTCACATGAATCAATCCTTCTAAAAATTCACTCTGAGTCACCAAACAATGTCATAATTCATTTTGAATCGTTTCTGTTTCGTACTATATATCCTTCTTCGAATTATGAATTAATTGCTTCCAAGCAGGATATGGATGTTCTTGAGGGCACATATGTTTCCAGCAGTCTCAAACCAGTTCCTTCTGGGGCTAAGAGAAGTAAGCGGTCGAAGCGTAAGCGTACGGTATGAGTTTTCGTAGTTACGGGCGACCTTTGTATATTTGGTACAGTTCCACATTGTCATATAGCAGCCATTTTCTCGCCAGTCATTAGTTAAAGATACGGTTATAATCAATAGCTATAATCGATAGTCGTTTGAATGACTATAGAAAGACGACCAAATGTGGGCGCATTTGTAATTTCAAAATTAGTTCGGGTTTTTTCTGTAATAAAGCTAAAAATCAGGGAAAGTTGTTGCAATAAACCATTCATATAGCATACTCTAAGCCATTTCATCAAATTCAGATGTGTTTTTCCAAAGAAAACTTTGGTTAATAACTATGGATTAACAACGGATTATTAAGCTAATTCTAAAAATAATCTACCAACCAAAAGCCACAACTAACTCAGGATTTGTAGACAAATGAAACCTTAACCAATCCCTCCAAAGATAAATAAAACAGAAAATAAAAAAAAGGCTTTGAGCCAAATAAAAAAAAAGACATTCTCTCTGTATTTCTATTAAAAGTAAGCCATCACTCAAGACAGCACAAACTCGTTCGGAGGCGGCCGCCGGCACACCGTAACCTCGTGCTCCTCCGGCCCCACCCTGTGCTTCGGCACTTTGACCTCGAGCACAGTCCCACTCTTATCGAAATACGCCTCCAGCTGTGCATCATCCGGAATCCTAGTTGGCAACCTAATCTCCCTCCTGAACTCGCCAGGTGGACAGTGCTCTGGGGCCCGGTCAGTCAACCTATACGTCCGATCATTCCTGTGAACAAACGGCATACACGCAGTACTCACAGACGATATCTTCACCACCCCATGACTCAGCTTGTTCGACCAATGGACCTTCACTTTCTCAGGATCTGCAAAAGGCAGAGTCACGAGTATCAAGTACCCTTCTTCATCCTCGTAAATAGTCTTAGCAGCTGTCACAGGCCCGTAAACATCTTTCATCACCCCACTGAACTCCCCAATCCATTGAGGCTCCAATTCTTGATCCTCGTCATCCTTCTTCTTCTTGTTACTATTGCAAACGGTTAACAAATCTATTCCGTTCCCGTTGTTCAAATTCAAGCCCGACCCGTTGAGCATTCTCTTCACATTCTTCGACGACCTGTCGAGCTCGAAATCCGTGTTCGGGAGGTTCCTCCACAAGCCGAACTCTTTCGCCTCGGGAGGTATGCAGAAGTTCAAGTCTCTCCCGGTCAACTCGACCCATTTCTTCTGCTCTTCCTCGTCGAGCCCCGTGAGGTTAGGCAATGAGACGGGCTCGATCCCGTGAAGGCACTGAGGATTTGAGAGGCCTCGATAGTGCTTTCTCTGCATCTTGTGAGAACGCACGAAGCCTTTGTCTGTTCCGAAAGGGAACGGGCGCTGGCCCTGTCGAGAATGCCCGTTCATGTAGCTCCTCAGCTGCATTTTCCCAAGGGCATTTTCGGGCTTTTCTTTGAAAACCCACATGTACATGTTCTCCATGTCGTGCTGAACTAAGAAAACGTCGAGCTGGAGGTCAGATTTCTCGAAGCCCGAAACCCCATTGCTGTCCCAAACGATGCTGGACTTGGAGCTCGGCTTTAGGACGGGCTTGAAGTAGAAACTGAAGAAGAACCAGGCACCCCACACGCTGTCTAGTTTCTTGACGAACTTTCGGCCGACTTTGGGCAAGTCGAGGAGCTTGTCTTGGTCGAGGGGTTGATGACCTAGCCCGACATCGAGCATGTCGAAGGGTTCGAGGTTCCAGGAGGGATGAGGCGGGCTGAGATTGATGTCGGGCGGGCCGGAGAGGATGACCTGGCGGTTCATGTCCCGGTCGGGATCTTCGTGAGAATTGGCGATCGAGTCCATGGATAGGAATGTGGATGGGGGGTAATTCTCGATGCTCAATCCAGTCAAGAAATCTTCCCCCATTTTTTTTTTTTTTGCCTGGACCTTCGACCTCCCTCCGATTAAATTAAGGTTTTTATATCGAAATAATCGATATTGTTGATTACAGATAATCGACTAAAAACCCATCAGAAATTACACAGCGGTACTCGATTTCTTATGGAAAAAAAAAAATGAAATCGAAGGCGATCGGGAAGATCAAACGATTGAAATCTGAAACACACTTTAAAACAGGAGAAAACGAAATATATATGTATCTGCAGAGTCGATTCGAATCGAAGAAAGGGGCGAAAATAAAATATAAAAAAAACTCGAAAAATTTACCTTTCAGACCGAAAAAAAAAAACTAGAAAAAATAGGAAGATCTCAGCATGTGAATCAAAAGGGGGTTTGACGGATTGAGATTACAGTGAGAAAAATAAACGTCGATTCCGTCTGTGATAAGGGGTTTGAGGGGATGAAGTGGATATTTTTCTGATAAGCGCTCAAGTGGAAAAAGGGGATCGTTTCCAAAGGAAATGGGTTAATTGCAATTCAAGAAAATAAATATCTCATTTCGGTCCTCTAATTTTGAGGTTTTACAATTTCAGACTTGATTTTGGAATATAATACTTTCTTAGTCTCACAATTATTTAACATTTTTTTTATAATCACAAACTACAGTAATTGTTTGGATGTAGAAAGACTTTAATTTGAAAAATAATGCACAGTAATCATTTTGTTAAGGTTGATGGAAATATTAAAAAAAAATTATTAAATTTTTAATTAAAAATAAAAGATAAAAACATTTTTTTTTAAATTAATACTCCCAACTATTTGTAGGTAAATTTTTTAAAATAAGTTAAAAAATATAAATAAAATTATATTTTAAAATAAAATTAATAGTAATTTTTTTATGGAGAAAAAAATGACTTGGACAAAAATAGTAAACATAAAAATTTATGTTTTTAGTCTTCTAAATATAATCAAATTTGCAATTATCTCAAATTAGAGGGTCAAAATTGAAATAAATGGTCTTATATGACTAAAATTAAACGAACATCAAACCTAGAGGACTCGAAACAAATTTTACATATCTATCATCAAAATAAAAGTACACATAAAAACGTTCTGCACTTTCCCTTTCATCACTACCACCATCATCCATCAATCTTCGCCTCTCCCTCCGGTGGTGCATCTCTCTACAGGGAGGCGCGCCACCGCCGCCCCCACCACTTGAAAGAAAAATCAAATGGGTCAGGGGCTAAGTTGCAAAGCAAGTGAAGAGAAGGGATTTTTCAGCGCGGTTCAGTTTGGCGATTTCAGGACCGTTGAAGCTCTCATCAAAAGGGATTCGACTCTCATTCTTCATTCCACTCCCTACAATCGGAACACGGCTCTGCACATAGCTGCCGCCAACGGCCAGATCGAGGTTTAATCGATTCTTACTTTTTTTTTTCCTTTTTCCATTTTTTTTTACTTTTTACTTTTTCTTGTTTTGATCTGTACTGTATATGGTTTCTCTCTTGTGAATTGTTTTTAGGTTCTTTCATTACTTCTGAACCGACCCGTAAACCCGGATTTCCTAAATGGACATAAGCAGGTTCTTGTTTTTTTTGTGTGGGCATTTTCGTTTGGAAAAGATTTGATCTTGATAATGAGGTTCTAGTTGATTGGTTGATTATGAATTTGTGATGTGTATGTGTAGACTCCATTGATGTTGGCTTCGATGCACGGTAAGCTCTCCTGTGTGACGAAGCTGATCGAAGCTGGTGCCGATGTACGTCTAATAAATCGAATCAGAAACTGAACTGAAAAATGTGATGTGTAGCTAACCCTTTTCTTGTAATTTGGTTTTCCGGTGTCTCAGATCGTAATGTGTGATTCGCTCAACGGAAGAACCTGTTTGCACTACGCAGCGTACTATGGCCACTCCGATTCACTCCAAGCAATTCTTTCTTCGGCCCGAACCTCCCAGGTGACATCCTCTTGGTAGGCCCGAAAAGCCATTTTCATGTCCTTTTTGTATCGTGTTCTTTATCGCGACATGATGCTAATGTGAACCGAAACTCGTAGGGGGTATTCTCGATTTGTGAACGTTAGAGATGGTAAAGGAGCAACACCGTTGCATTTGGCATCTCGTCAGAGTCGGCCCGAGTGTGTCCACATGTTGTTGGACAATGGAGCTCTTGTATGCGCTTCGACTAGTGGATATGGGTAATAATAACAAAATTCGTATTTGATCGACTTTTCTAGTCCTTCCCTTGTCGTCGTTCGAATTTACTACGATTTTCATCGTACAGGTTTCCAGGCAGCACTCCCCTTCATTTGGCTGCTAGAAGCGGCTCTCTTGATTGTATTCGGGAATTGCTAGCTTGGGGCGCTGATCGACTTCAACGAGACGCATCCGGGTACATTTTGTTTCTAATGGTTTAATCACACCTATGACTTATGATCTGTTCTTTTAGACTTAAATTCAAAATAAATTAGTTCATTTCGGCGTTTTATTTTAGTTCAGTTCAATTCGAATAAGTTAGTTACAAACACCTATGATTTATGCTCAGTTCTTTTAGACTTAAATTCAAAATAAATTAGTTCATTTCAGCGTTTTATTTTAGTTCAGTTCAATTCGAATAAGTTAGTTTTAGTTCAGTTCAATTGGAATAAGTTAGTTTCAAACACCTATGACTTATGCTATGTTCTTTTAGACTTAAATTCAAAATAAATTAGTTCATTTCAGCGTTTTATTTTAGTTCAGTTCAATTCGAATAAGTTAGTTACAAAATCGTTTCAGTTCAGCTCGAATAAGTTCATTTCAATATAAATTTAGTTTTTTTGTCTATGTCAATTGACATGTTTTGAGTTCGAACTTTGGACCTTACGTTTCTCAATTCAAGTTCTCAAACAATTGAGCTAAACCTAATTAATATTAATATTTGTCAAGGTTGTTAGCTCAGTTGGTTGAGCATTCGAATTGAGGATCAAAGGTCTTAGGTTCGAACCCAAGATATTGAAATGGACCTATAAAAAAAACCTAATTAATATTAAGATATTATTAATATTTTAAAAAAATATTTAATATATTATAAAAATTATTACTACCTCTATCTCATTTTTATGAGTGCACCATTGCTTTGAGACAAAAACCAATTCAGTTTAAGTCCATTCAATTCAGTTTAGTTCAGATCCATTCATTCCAGTTGAGCTAGTTTCAGTCCAAAAGAACCGAGCTTTATTCTTTTGGATTTAATTTCAACCCACTTTAAATTCATATACCTTCATACTCATTCAATTTATCTCGATTATATTCGTTTCAAAATAAATTTAATTCGAATCAATAATATCAAGTATACAATCTAGTTAACAATTCAGTTCAGTTCGTTTCAATCTAAAAAGATTCTAATTTTGATTTGTTGTCACGTTTCTCAGGAGACTACCGTACTCCGTAGCGATACGGAGTCAGCACGGAGCGTGCGCGGCCTTGCTGAACCCTTCGTCCGCTGAGCCTCTCGTTTGGCCATCGCACCTAAAGTTCATAAGCGAGCTCGGTCGAGAGGCTAAAGCTCTCCTCGAGAACGCCCTAATGGAGGCCAACAGAGAGAGGGAAAAATCCATCCTGAAGGGAACACTTTACTCGCTGCCTTCCCCGCCGAGATCCTCCGACTCTGCTGAGGTCAGCAACGCATCATCAGAGGCTGATCTTTGCTGCATATGTTTCGATAAAGGGTGCACCATCGAAGCCCGAGGGTGCGGGCACAGGATGTGTGCTCGGTGCACGCTGTCTTTGTGCTGCCACAACAAGACGGACCCGACAGCTGGCGGGCCCCGCGTGCCCGTTTGCCCGTTCTGCAGGAGCAGCATAATCAGATTAATCGCGATAACGAAACAAGAAACGGTAATACGGGCCGTGGGTCGGGCTGGATAGTGAGCCACTTAGCCTGGACACATAATAGCAGCTGCAAAATGCAGATCAAGCATGAGATTTTTTGGCCCGGCCCGGCCCGTTAACAAGAATATCATATACTATACAACAAACTATACAATACTACTATATTACAGAAAATTCATTTTCATTAATTGTACCCATTATTTTATTGTATACATCATCAAAGTAATCATGAATTAAAGTATGAAATAAAAAATCATTTGAAAGGCAAAGATCAGAAATCTTTCCCGCGCTTCCTATGTGCTTATTACTTTTATTAGAAGGAAAAAAAATTACTCTTTCTCGTCCAAGAAACATGAGCACACTTCACTGCTTCAGTGAAGGATTTTTAACTCAGGAGCACTTGAATTGAGGATTGTAACTACAAGGTTGATTGTACCTATAAAGTTCGAACTCAAGACATGTGTGTATGAGTATTTAAATTTCTGCAATTGGTAAAAAAAACATGACACCTAAACAAACATGACCATTGACCACTTCTTTCACAAAATAAATACAATATTAGAAAGTTTCAATTAATCATATTTCATTGAAATTTTGTTAATCACTCATATTTTTTGTTCTTGCTAAAAAATAGAAATTCATTTTAAATATATTAAAGTTTTCATTAATCATACTCCCTCCCTTTGTCCCGGACTAATGGTACTACTTCTTTTTAATTTACAAAGAAAGTAGGATCATTAGTCCGAGACAGAGTAGTATTTCATTGAATATTTGTTGATCACTCATAATCTTGGTTCTTGAAAAAAAATAGAAATTCATTGTGAATATACTAAAAACGATCTGATTATGTTTAGGACCTCAACAAAACCATCAAATTCGGATCGTAAACAAGAAAAAAAAATACTAAAGAAATAAAATATTTCTTAGGACTCTAAAATTCAGGTTGATCCATTCTTGTCTAATGAAAAATTCAAAAGGTTGGGATTTAGTTTTGAAAATAAAGATGGAATACTTGAATCTATCAAATTATAATATTTTGATTGGAATTAAATAAAAAGTGGTAATCACGTTTGAAGTTAATCAATGTAATTCCTAGTTGTAATCTATACATATATAATTTCTGGATCCACTAATGCCACGTGGACGAAAAGCAATAATAATGTTGTGTTCACACTATAAATTATAAATAAAAAAATTATAAATTCTAAACAATAATATTATTAAGCATATTTAAATTATATATAAGTTCTAAATAATAATTTGAAATTATATATTTTTGGTAATAATAATTAATCATAATCTTAAATATATAAGTTTTTATTTCTCTTTCTTAAAATTCTTTTTTTATTCCTTTAATATTAATTTAATTTCAATTAATCATATCTCATAAAAATTGGTCTTTTCTTATTCCCTAATTCACCGTAATTAAAAAAAATGATCAAACTTTTTACGTATATTATTTTCTCTCGATGTAAAATTTTATTTTTATGAACATTGAATCGATTTACATTATATGTTCTTCTATTCATTCATTTTTTTCCTCGATTTTTTTAATTTTATGTATTAATTATGATTTTTTCGCAGATTCCAGAATCAAATTGTCGAGTTATTAATTATGTTCGACTAGATTTTTTTTTTTAATTTTTAGTTTATCTCTGATTCAGTTCTGTAAATTTTGTTTTGCATCATTCATTTTTTTCCTCGATTTTTTTAATTTTATGTATTAATTATAATTTTTTCGGAGATTTCAGAATCAAATTGTCCAGTTATTCCCCACCAGTTTTAGGTATTTGCTGGAACACATGTAGGAGAGAGTCAATAGGTCTCATCCCAATACTAACTTCATAATATTTAAATGAAAATTTTCATATTCGAGATTCGAATTCCTATTCCACCAGATCAGAGGCTCCTCAATCAGGTAGGATGTAAATCTCTCCCACCAGATCAGAGGCTCTTTAATCGGGTAGGATGTAAATCTTTGTCGAGTTATTAATTATGTTCGACTGAATTTTTTTTTTTAATTTTTAGTTTATCTCTAATTCAGTTTTGTAAATTTTGTTTTACATCATTCATTTTTTTTCCTCGATTTTTTTAATTTTATGTATTAATTAAGCTTACATACTATAAATTACACCAAACAGGCGTAATCTTTGAAAATAATAAAAATTTCATAATTGAGATAACGGTTAATAATGAAATTAATACGAGTTTACAAATTTAAAAGAGAGTTCGATTATTAAATAAAATAAAATCTTAGTCAATTAATAAATTTTTGGTGAAATACGTTGAAAATTAAATAAAATTTTAGATTGTTTTAAATAAATAAATCACGTGCATCGGCACGGGCAGTGGTACTAATTAACGTATAATTCATCAAATTTATCAATTAATTCACTTCAAATTATAATTTTACTTTTAATTTGGATTTTAATTTGGAGGGGCTACTACGGAAGTCAAGACTCGGTGAGCAGTGAGCACATTCTCTCGGACAAACGAATTAGCTGTCTGGATAAAAAAAGTCAAATATTTTGACCAGTAAAAAAGGTAAAGGCACTTCTACTAGTAAACAAGAAAATCATTCCAAGAATCAATTTTTACTTCGCTCCTCGAATTTCTCCTCCCCGAATCATTGTTTTAAGTCGATTAATTCGCCCGGAGGAAATCCATAAATAAAAAATAAAATCGAATGACAGCGGCGATGGGTGGCGGCGGCGGCACCGTGCACGTGGCGGTGGGGAAGTCGGTGGAGAAGACAACGACCCTGTTGCAGTGGACTTGCAGTACGTTTCCAGGGCACGAAATCGTGCTGCTTCATGTGCATCGCCCTTCTCCGTTCATCCCAACTCCACGTAAGCACCATATAATCATATATTATTATTATTTTTATTTATTTATTTATGTAGTTGTTTGTTTTGAGCAAGAAAAGCCAATGCTTTATGCTGCTCCTCTGTTCAATTCCTCTGTTTTTTTATCTATTGCATTTGATTGTGCTGATAAGTGATAATAAGGTTACTTTGCTTTCCGATTGTAATCAACTTTCGTCTCATGAATCACTATTGTTTTTGTTCTTTTATTTGCTGTTGTTAATATCCGAAAATATATTCGATTCACTAATATAAAAACGTGAAGTTGTCAAAATTCTCTAACAGTTCGAGCTTTTAGTTGATACGACTTCTAACAGTTAGTTACTAAATGGATGTTACGGTTTTCTTGAATTTGGTGCAGTGGGAAAATTGCCGGCTAGTCGAGCGAATCCGGAAATGTTGGAAGCGTTTAGGCACGAGGAGAGGGAGGAGACGATGAAGGTGCTATCTACTTACTTGATGGCTTGTAGCAGATCAAGGGTAATATAGATTTCATCCCATATGTCCTTTCAATATCCGGTTAACATTTTACGTTTAGTGATGGAAAAACGGGCTATTCGATTCGATGCATGCAGGTGAAATCGAGCATTGTCACAACCGAAGCAGAGCAAGTTCAAAGAGGAATCGTCGATCTAGTAAATCAACACATCGCCAGGAAACTCGTAGTCGGATCAACCCCAGAGTACGTTTCACGTTTGTAATAAACGATTGATGCATTCATATTTTCCTGTAAACGATTTATGCTTAATATCGACGACTACAGTTTCATGAAAGGGAAAAGAAGCGCGTGCAAGGCCAGTTATATTGTGGAACATGCCCCGAGTTATTGCGAGACGTGGTTCGTTAACAAGAGAAAGCTCGTCTGGACGAGACCAGCTTCTGCAAGCTCAAGCTGTCGATTAGCCACTCCCTTTACGAACGGCCTAATAATGCCGAGGTCATTAAGCTCAGGCCGAAATGAGGTTTGTTGTTTTTTTCGTATAAATTCTTGGACTAGTTCTGTCTGGAATTGGATTATTTCTAACCAACTTCAACCGCCCGTTTTTCAGTTTCTCACAACTGACGAATACGTGGCTCCAAGAGTATCTTCTTTCTCGAACGCAAAGTCCATGGAAGAGCATTTACGCATTCAGCTCGCGGAACTAAAACGGGAAGTTGATGAATCGAGAGACGAGGCATATCTGAGGCTCCTAGAGCCGAAAATGCTGGAAGACGAGGCTGTGGAAGCATATAACAAGGTTTGCCAAAATTACAAAAAAACACCCCCAAAGGTTGTCGTTTTTTGGCCTAAAGCTTCGATCTAATAACAGGTTAAGTCCATGGAGGCAGCTCGTTCTCGAGAAGAAAAGCTACGAGCAGATGCCGAGGAGGCGCTAAGAGTCGCAGTAAAACAACAAGAGAAGCTTCTAGAAGAGAGGGAGAAGATAACCCGAGAGATGCAGAAGACCTCGCGAAACATAGCTCTCTTAGATAGCCGTACGAAAGAAGCCAACCGAAGAATCGAAGAAGTTTTCGAGGAGGTGAACCTCATTCGAGCTTCCATTCCAAGCCTCGTCAGCGAGAAGAAGAAGCTCCAGAGGCAGAGGAACGAGGCCACGTCATGGCTCGACAGGTGGCGAAACCACGAGAAGCCTCGTGAAGATGCAAAGGAAGATGCTTTTGAACTGCCGGAGTTGTTGCTAATAAAGGACGTCGAGTTCAGTAGAAAGATTCGATTTTTATTCCAACTACACCACCCTCGTCTCGCGAGGCTGACCGGGGTCTGCCCGGAATCCTCGTTGCTCGTTTACGAGCACCTGCCCGGGGGCAGCTGCCTCCAGAACATCGCTGCCCTCGACTGGAAAACCCGAGCACGAATATTGGCCGATATCGCGAGCGGCCTTCTGTACTTGCATTCGTTCGAATCGAAAAAGATTGTGCATGGGAACTTGAAGCCAGAGAACTTATTCCTCGACTCGGAAAACCGATGCAAGATAAGCGATTACTGGGACAACTCGCTCGTCTCGACTCGGGATTTCCGAATCGACGAGTACACGGATCCCGAGTCGAGGAAAACCGGGTTGTTGACTCAGAAGTCCGACGTTTATTCGTTCGGGGTAATCGTGCTTCAGCTCGTCACTGGGAAGAAAAAGAGAAGAATAACGAACAAGATTCGAAGGGCGATCTCGGCTGGAAAGCTCGAATCCATCCTCGATTCGTCTGCCGGAGAGTGGTCGGCTTACGTGGCTCGGAGATTGCTCGAGTTGGGACTGCAATGCTGCGAGTCGAACAGTCGAGATAGACCCGAGCTTACTCCGTCTCTCGTGAGGGAGCTCGAGTGTCTGCTGTTCCTCGATGATCTGACCGTCCCCTCGTTTTTCTTGTGTCCGATTCTTCGTGTAAGTAGTAGTGATTTTATCGTCGTTTGTCTCGTGTTTTTCTTCTTCTTGTTGCTGACGTGGCGTTTGGTTAGGGTTCAGGAAATAATGCACGACCCTCACGTGGCGGCCGATGGGTTCACGTACGAGGGAGAGGCGGTGAGAGGGTGGCTGAGGGGCGGCAACGAGACTTCTCCGATGACGAATTTGAAGTTGAGTCACTTGGAGTTAACTCCAAACTATTCCCTCAGGCTTTCCATTCAGGATTGGGTTTCAAATCTTGAAATCAAAGACTGATTATTATTGGAGAATATATTCGACTAGTTAACATGATCTTGATTCTGATTCATTTTTTTATGAATTTTTCATTTAATAACCTAGTGGGATGTGCACTTCTCCCAACTCCACCAAATTTCACAAAAAAATTCATCTTTGAAATTAATAGACTCCCCCAACTACACTGCATTTACTACCCAATCTCAAAATTGGTTAGTTGTTAGGAGTTGAGTGTGAAGAACACTGACCCCAGCTTGAGTGTCATGAAACTGTAATAGATTATGATGCAAGAGACTTTACAAACACAAAGAAAAGGTGATTAGGAATAATACTAATAGGAAGAGAACAAAATTGGGTGCATAATATTTTTGAGAATATAAAAGATTTTATTCTACCTTTTTTTTTCTTTTCTTTTCTTTTTTTGCTAAACAGATTATGCACATGATTTCCATATCCTTCCTTCCAAGGAAATAACAATAATCGAAACATCGTCATGGTATCGACGCCTGTCGCCCTGTGGTATTTCCAGCAACTCGTGGAAATCCATACCTGAAACACGGAATAATCGAATAAGCAAACTGTTTTCTCGTTTTTTTTTTCTTCTTTCTCTCGACTGAAAATGTGAAATGACATACCTGCCCTTTTCGCCGCGCGAAATAACAGTTCCTCGACCAGATGCTGAGCAGGGTCTCCTTCCGGAGACCATGAGATGAAAAGTTCGACTTCGGATATAGCTTCCTCGTTCGTGAAGTATTGGTAGAGCCCGTCTGAAGAGAGGATTAGAAACCTGTCGCGTGGGCCCAGCCTGTGGTGGCAAAGCGAAGGCAGGCAGTTTATGTAGGGAGAATTCCCGATGAAGTCGATTCGGAAAACTTCTAGAAGCGCATCGTTCCACTTAGGCTGCAGGATGAACAAGATTTCATATTCAATCGAGAATAAAATCAGTCGAAAAAGATTATTATCTATAGTCAACCATTTGGCCAAGGATGGCCATTCAATTTCCACTACAAGATTCCTAAAGCGAAATTGCTACAAACGAAACCATCGACATTCTTAGTGTCTGGCCCGAAAAAGTATTAACACATAATCCGAAAAAAAAAAAAACAGCACCATATTCACTTTGAATTTCTGCAGAATAAGTTCGCATTCTAAAGAACACACACCTGCTTGAGAAAACCGGCACCAAAAGCTCGTGTCACCTTTAACGAACCTTTCACTCGATCATTGATCAGAGCAGAAGCATCTTCGCGGTGCTCGTTTTTAATTCTCGCAACTTCCTGTTCACAAATCGCAACCAACTTAAAAACAAACTAACCGAGAAATTATATATACATAAAAAAAAAAAAAAAAAAAAAAAAACTAAATTTCTACCTCTTCTACAGAGGTGCTATGTTCCATTGTGAGCTGCAAAGCAGTTAAGCTCGGCATCGAATTCGGCAAATCTTCGTCGAAAGCTTCGAGATCATACAAAGTCTCCTCGTTTATTCTCTCCAAATCCTGGCTCCACAAATCCGGCTCTTTCATCCTTCCCAAAACAGCTCGACTATCGCCCACATTCATCACATACACATCCTCTCCCTTCATCAACATCACGAGAACACACGAACCCATCAGGGCCAACTCGGGATTCTCAGACAGAATCTTATCCGCGAGGTCCAAATAAGATTCCTCGGTTTTCCTCAGAGCCTGCGAGATCGCCTTAAGCACTTCCGCGTGATTGGCTGACTTTGTTTCATTCGACCGATTTCTATTCAACCTTCTGTCGAGCTCCAATCTTTCCCGGTCCCACTCGCACCTCCAATTCCGATGATTCTCCTCCCATTTCTTCGCAGCTCCCCTGTACTTACTCTTCGGATTCCTACCCTGTTTTTTCGTATACGAAAACTCCACATTTACATCAACAGCATTTCTGCAAACCTCGTTTTCTCTAGAATCAACTACAGAAGAACATTCAGACTTATTACTCGTATTGTTATTGTCATCCCAGAGTAAGCCCTTGAGCTCTTTATGAATAGCCGGGTACAAATTCGACAGCAGAAAATCGGGCGCGTCGGGCCCGTTGAACCCGTCGTAGATTCCGACGAAAACCCACCCGTGCTCCTCCGAGACGATGACGTGGACTCGATCCTCGCCGGCTTTGCCCTGGGCCCACTGCAGGTTCTGGCTCGAATCATCGTCTTCCAAGCTGCACTCGCTGCTGTTGACTGTCAGCTCGTTTCGTTTATCGGCCCAATCGATTTCCTTGGCGGGTTTGATGGGGGCGACGATTGACTTTTGACCCCGGGCCATCCCTTTGGAGAAGGCCCGGCGAAGGGCCCGAATTAAGGAGGCTTTTCTTGATCTCCGGCGAAGGGCGAACCCGCCGTGGGAGAAGCTTCTCTGGAGGTGATCGGCCTTGTCGAGGGGCCCGGAGAAGATGCCGCGATCGAGAGGGCCCGACATGAAGGCCCGCTCGATCGGGCCGGACATGAAAGCTCTCTCGATCGGGCCGGAGGGGTAAAACGGGCCGGAGGTTCTGGGGATGAGCTGGAGGGGGATGGAGGCGAAGGAGGTGGAGCCCTCGAAGGCGGAGGCGCGGTCGGCGCTGCTGTAGGAGTAGAGGTCGGTGGAGAGGGGGGTGGAGGCGTTGGCGCTGACGGAGGCGCCGGAGATCGAGCGAAACGTCGTCGTTTGGGGCTCGTCGGAATCGGAGTGGATTTTGGAGGAAGGGTTGATTGGGCCGGAATGATCGGGCCGTATGTAGCAGAAGGAGTGGCCCAGGTCTTCGACCGGGTCCGACATGACAAGCCCTTTCCTGCGGCGGCGAGACTCGTCGGCGGCGGGTCCCGACCCGGTGAAGCACACCGCCAGCTTCCCGACTCCGTTGCCCATTAATTAATTTGTGTTTTTTTTTTTTTAAATTAAAAAAAGGATTGGGCTTTTTAAGCTTGAAGGCTCGATTTCATTTGCAGAAGATCGTGTGGGTTTTTAGAGAGAGAAAGTAGAGGGAGAGAGGGCGTTGACTTTAGGGAGGGATGGATTGGAGGTGGTTGATTGAGGTAATAAAAACAGAGGACTGGGAATCAAAAAGTCCAGGTGGATGCTACTCTTCTTTTTTTTTTTATGCAATTTGGTTGTATTTGAAATTACCTTTTTGCCCCGGCACTGGATTTGGACATGCATAGTAATTGCAAGATCTCAGTTTATTTTATTTTCAGATATTGTGAATGTCTATTTATTTAGTGAAAAATAATACGTTCTCTGTTTGTCTTTTAATAAACATTTTTTTTAAATATAATAAAAATGTTTCTAATAATAATGAACAGAGGAAGTAATACTATTACTCTGTCTAATATTTTTGTGTCTCCGTATATAAGGGTATAATCGTATTTCACATTTTGCAGTCAAAACTCAAAAGGAGTATTTAGATATTTTTGTATTAGTATACGGTATTTCTTTTCAAAGGGGTAAAAAATGTCAACTAATGGTATTGACTATGCTCGAGAATTCAATTTGAGACTTTTATTATCATCATTATGGATTTATGGGTGAATAAAAAAATAACTAAAAATATGATGAGTCAAATTAGACATGCTATGTAAGTTAATATTGTCGGGTTTTTAACCGGTATTTGATATTCAACAAATCAAAAATAAACGACACTGAATTTTAATCAAACCGTAGGTAATTATTATACGATCGAGTCTTGACAGGTTTTTGATCCGTATTTGCAAATCAACGAATCAAATTAGAACACACTGGTAATAAAAATCAAATGTAAATATTCATAATTATTCGAGTGTAATCGGTTAATAATTATAATTTGTCGACATGGTTCTAAAAATATAAAATAATATATATAGAAAAGTCAAAGAAAAAAACAAAGGGAATAAATTAAAAAAATAGTCCATGAAAACATGTGTTGTTTGGATCAAATTAAATACATCGAGTGAGGTGTGCACAACTGTTTCCTAATACGACATAGCTTGGGCACGTGCCACACTAAAATGCGCCTGTCAGTATTTTCATTGTGCTTCGCTTGACTTTTTGTCAACATTTATTACATTATATAATTCTTTTTTTTTAATTTATAACGTATTTTCACATCACAATTTACCAAGTAAATAAAAATAAAAACATATATAAGTCACGTGGTTGAAAAATAATAGTACTCCGTATAATTGAATTATTCATAATTGTACGAACTTCTAAAATGATAATTTTATTTTAATTATTTATATAATTAAAAAATAATAATTACATAAATTTATTTTACATATAAAATACATTATTTATTAAAATAGAAAAAAAAACGAGACGGAGAAGCAAGTCTTGCAACTTATAATTTATTATTGATAGTCAATGGGATGAATTATTTGATTGAAAATAAATTATATATATATATATATATATTTGATTTTATAGTATATTTAATTGGGTGAGTTGGAGTGGTTGTGAGTCCACTGAATATATTATAGTTATTGCAACTTTAATGTTTTAGGTGACAGAGGTGGACTTGTGCATATACTCTATATTTACTTCTTTATTTTTGACTTTACAAAGATTCATTTAATTTTCCAGTCTTTCTTTTTTTATCAAATTAAACATTGTTTTTATTTAATTGAAAATTGAGACTTGGTTAGTGTTAATGTAATTTTTTTGGACTTTTCTTTTAAATAATACTATAATCTTATATTATTGAGATTAATACAATGATAATAAAAATGACATGCTAAAATAAAGATTGAAATGTATTTTGGTTGGTTGGGTTTGAAGAAAAAGGTTGATAAAGATTAGCCCAATAGGGATGTTCAAGAAAAGGTTAGTCGGCCAGGTCTTGTTTGTATTATGGGCCTTGAGCCTATATATAGCAAATTAGCCCATGAAATCATCAATGGAATTTGAAATATATTAACCTCCATTCTCCAAATCACTGCTTTGAAAGATAGTACTACAGGAAAACATCTCTATAGTATCCTTTGGATCAAAAAAAATATTTCTAAATGAGAGCTATGTATAAGTTTTTTTTATTGCATGTATATTAAATAATGGTATAATTAGTAGATACAATACATGTAATATGTTAAACTTAATTGAACTAATTTAATCATGTGATATGAAAAGACACTAGTCAAGAGTCACCCACCATAGATGCAAGTACTTGCTTTGATTGCTTTAATTTTTTCATCTATAAATACTATGTATAAAACATTTTTTTATCAATTGTACATCAAATCAACATTTTCTTCAGGCATATATATAATGACACCAGAAATAGAAAAGAGAACTCAAATGATTACGACACAAAAGATTAAATCATTGTCACAATCAACCTTATATATTGTAAAATTTAAATCTATTGTAAAATTATATATAATTATTATGATTTATTCCTAAATGGAGGTATATTTCTTTATGTTAGGACTTAAAAATATGAATTATGAAAATATAGAGTTTATTTCAAATTATAACTGGTTCCAAATTGGAATTATGATTTTTTATTCCTTTGTTAGGACTTAAAAATATGAATTATGAAAATATAGAGTTTATTTCAAATTATAACTGGTTCCAAATTGGAATTATGATTTTTTATTCCTAAAGAGAGTTTATTACTTTAATAGAGTATTCTTTTTTAGAAGTTTTACTATATTTTTATTCTTAAAGAAAGTTTATTACTTAATCAAGTATTCTTTTTTAGAGGTTTTACTGTAGTACTATATTACTTGAATTCACAAAATGATTCAAAGAAGGAAAAAAAGGGTGTAACTGAAATCTTTCTTACCTTGCACTTGCAGGAGCTGGATAGTAGATAGAGACGAGCAATGTCGAACAGCAACATGACTGCAGCAGAGTACAGGCAGACGATGGCCGTGAACACAGCCTTCTCTACCTAAATTTCTTTCCAGATTTCTTTCTTTTGGGAGGGGGAGGAAGCCCATGTATAGTTGGGAAATCCATAAAAGTAAGTTAAAGGCAAACGTATCACTAGTTACCATTGTCGACGGTGTTTAAATCCGTCGGCAAATTCATCAATGCATAAAAACAAGTTAAACGCAATGTTTCTCTCGTTCCATCAGTAATTACCCAGAAAGGAACACTCACAATTTCACACAAAAAGAATGATCATAGATAGAACTTTTCAATGCAATGCCTTCAACAATTGCCAAATAAACACAGATATCTCAACAATTTCTTTTCGTTAACGGTTTACCTTGTGATGAATCCTGCATTTCTCGGATCAAATTCCAATCCGGCCTCTACAAAAATTTGTTTCGACACAACTCCAACTGATCAAGAAACGAATCAATTAGTCACACAGATTTAGCTATATAGCAACAACACACACGAAGCTACTGTCGACCCCCAAGCCATATATATTCTCCAACGCACGCCGCCAAACGGCAATGCTGAGCTGGACACTGCCGTTGACTGGCCGGGAGGATTCTCAGGCGAGAGGGCATCAGAATTCGGCAGGGGCCCACTAGGCACAACTACACCGCCCCCAAAATACTCCCTGGGAAGCAAAACTCTCGACACACCAAATATCGAAACGGGGTTCTGGTCGAAAACAGTCTGAGTAATCGAGGCCAGCACTACTCCGGTGTCGATAGCAACGGTCCCGTTGACCCGAGAGATGTTGACCGTGAACTTGCCTGCCCCGATTTGCTCTGTGGCTAATGTGGGGTAAATCGGGTTCACGATCGACTCGAGAGTGCCCAAGGGGTAGTAGGAGTGGAGGACGTGAAATTCCAGCAGGATGGACTTCTGGTCGGCCGGCATCGACTTGACGCTGACGAGCGGGGGAAGATCGCTGAAGGCGGCGTCGGTGGGGACGAAGATGGTTATCCCGGCGCCGCCCTCGGCGGCCTGTAAATGGGAGACGACGTCCGAACCGGTGAACATCAGGGCGGCGATGTTGAAGTTGTGGCCGTCGATTAGCTGCTGGGTGATGTTGATTCGCGGCGGCGGCGGCGGCGGCTGGGTTTCGGAGGCGAGGCGGGCGGGATTGAAAGGGATGAGGAGCGAATCGACCGGGAGGATTGAGACGTTGTGGTCGGGAATTAGGGTTTGGGTCAGGGGAATCATCGTGGCGGTGGAGCCGGTGAGGAGCGATTGGAACCTGACCGCGTCGGAGGATGAGTTGTGGGTGACGTGGACGAGGCCGGAGTTGTCGGCGGCGCGTCCGGTGTGGTGGTAGAGCGTGGTGACGTTTATGCCGGAGGGGGGGATGAGGCGGAGGTCTGTGGGGGAGAGATTGTCGAGGAGGACGTGGTAGCGGATGGCGTCGGCGAGGTTGGAGGAGGAGTAGGAGATGTTGTCGTTGGGGACGGCGAGGATGGTGACGGAGGAGCAGGAGGAGAGATCGGCTGCGACGGTGGAGAGGAGGGAGGCGAAATAGGAGAACTGGGAGTAGGGGGAAAGGATGCCGGTGACGTTGAGAGATGAAATGGGGAAGGGGAAGAGGAGTAAATAGAGGAGGGTTAGAAGGGTAAATTCGGAAATGGAGATTGGGATAGCCATTGTTGATTCTTCTGCTCTGCGTAGAAAGAGAAAAGGAGTGCGAGAGAAGTGTGAGTTGGAAATTGGAGGGATGAAATGTGACTTTTTTTTTACCAATTCTTTTTTGTTTTTTAAAGAATCTTTTAAAAACTCACTAGAGTATTATTTTATTTTAGGTATATTTAAGATTAAGAGCCTGTTTGGCTGAGCTTATAAGCTCTTTAAAACAGCTTATAAGCTGTTTAAGAGCTTATAAGCTCTTAAAATTTGTTTGGTAATATTTTAAAAAAAGATCTTAAAAAACTTAAAAATAAGCTGTTTAACAGCTTATAAGCTGTTAAAAAAAAGTAAGGGGGGAGGTACTTTTTTTTCAACAGCTTATAAGCTCTTGTAGCTTAAACCATAAAAGACCAAAATATCCCTATAATTATTATATTTTATATATATACAAAAAATCCAAATTTATTATTTAGTTAATATAAATATTTTAAATTATTTTTTTCATATATAACAATTTATTTTTGGTAATTTTATTTATATAAGATCTTAAATTGCCAAATAAATTAACATCTTATAAGATTATATATCTATTTTATCCAAACGGTTTAACGACTTATTTATTAAATAAGACGTAACAGCTTATCAGCTCTTAAAACAACTTATAAGACATAACATCTTATAAGCTCTTTTAAATAAGCTCGCTCAAACGGGCTCTAAGGATAGTTTAGTTTATTAATTTACTTTTTAAATTTTATAAAATATACTTTTAAATTAATTAAGGTATTGTTATTTTTATAATATAAAAAAGAGCAAAATAATTACTTAAATAACTACACATATGTTATAATAATAAAGGTAATTTTGGAATATTACGCTAATTTATAATTAAAAGAAACTAATACTCAAAATTACATAAAAACTTTAAAAATTACCTTTTTAAAGAAAATCACTCATTATTTTAATGATAATTTTTAAATAACATAAAAGGATTTTTAGATAATTTTAAATAATTTGTAATATATTATAAACATTTAAAGGGTCTCAAAATACTTTTAAATGCTTTGAAATTTATTTTAAAGATTATAAAATTATTTTAAAATATTTTTTAAATAATTTAAAATATCATTAAAATGTTTTTAAATGTTTTTAAATATTTTTTAAATGATTTTATATATTGCTTTAAACATTTTAAAGTGTCTTAAATCTATTTATAAATGATTTCAAATATTTTTTATATCATTTTAAATTATTTTAAATATTATTAAAATATTTTAAAGCATATGTAAATATTTTTTAAATAATTTGAAAATTATGTTTTAATACTTTAAAAATTTTAATTTGCAGTATAAATCATTTTTAATTGATTTAAAATATTTTTTTAAAATGAAAATCACAAAAAACAACAACTAACATCATTCCTTACCAACCGAAAGAAGCATGATGAGATTGTTCGGTTTTATGCTTCATGAACAGAGGGCCTTTGGAGCCATACGTCGAGCACTTGGCGTGTCTTCTTTTTCCCTCAAATATCTTCACATTAATCTCAATCTCTGCACCCAATCATCAGCCGCATTTCCTGCAGAAATCCCACCAGAATCTGGGAAAGAATCGAAAGAAGTGGACTCGAAGAGTTTGAGCTGGAGGATCGAGAGACTAGGCAGAGGGCAGCCCGTCGCCGCCGCTTTCCAGAGCTGGATGGGCGACGGATTACCGATCCACGCCGGCGATATCTTCCACACGATCAGCCGTTTGCGCAGGCTCAAGTCCGCCAAGCGAGCTCTTGAGGTCAGTTACTTTAAATTCCATGACTGCTAGGTGTTCGACGAAATGCTCAAGTGAGAAGCCACATCCCATTTTCGTATTGATTGGAACCAATATATGGGTTCTTTAGAATCATGATTAACAATGTCGTTGATCATTTTAGTTGTCAAAATCTTGAATTTGATCGAATCGTAATTTGTTTATTGCTTTCGTTTGATCAGGTGATGGAGTGGGTGATAAGGGAGAGGCCGTACAAGCCGAAAGAGCTGGACTACTCGTACTTAGTAGAATTTACCATAAAGCATCACGGGGTGTCACAAGGCGAGACCCTTTTCTCTAGAATCCCAACCGAATTCCAACAAGAGCTTCTTTACAACAACCTCGTCCTCGGCTGCTTAGATAAGGGCCTGATCAGGCTTTCTTTGGCTTACATGAAGAAAATGAGAGAGCTCGGCCACCCCATATCTTACCTGGCATTCAACCGCCTCATTATGCTGCATTCCACCCCCACCCGCCGGAAGTCAATCCCGAAAATCTTGACTCAGATGAAAGCCGACAAAGTGGCTCCACACGTGTCCACGTGTAACATATTGTTGAAGATAGAAGCGAACGATCACAATATCGAAGGGTTGGTAAAAGTTTTTGGCGATATGAAGCGTTTGATGGTTGAACCGAACGAGATCACTTATTGCACGATGGCTATCGCGCACGCCGTGGCTAGGCTGCACACGGCGTGCGAGTCTTACACCGAGTTCATCAAGAAATCTATGACAGGACATAACTGGTCAACACTAGACATTCTCGTGATACTGTATGGATATTTGAAGAAGCAAAAGGAGCTTGAAAAGACATGGGGTGTGATTCAAGAACTACCTTATGTACGGAGCAAGAGTTTCGTGTTGGCGGTTGAAGCATTTGGTAAGGTTGGGAATCAAGATCGGGCGGAGGAGGTGTGGCATGATATGGTGGAAAAAAAGGGATTAAAGTCGACCGAGCAGTTTAACTCGATGATAGGGGTGTATTGCAAAAACGGACTTATTACCAAGGCCACCGGGTTATACAAGGACATGGATAAGAGTGGATGCAAACCTAATTCCATCACGTTTCGGCATCTTGCTCTCGGTTGTTTGAAAGCAGGATTGGGGAAGGAAGCTATCAGGACTCTTGAATTGGGGGCGGATTTTCCAACGAGTGCAAAGGTGGGAAGGTCAACTCCGTGGTTAGAAACTACGCATTCGATACTGGAGGTCTTTGCAGAGAATGGTGATGTCGAAAATGTGGAGAAGCTGTTTGAGGAATTGAAAAGAGCGAATTACACGAGGTATACTTTTGTATACAATTCATTGATTAAGGCGTATGTTAAGGCCAAGGTTTATGAGCCTAATCTTCTTAGGAGGATGATTTTGGGAGGGTGTAGACCTGATTCCGAGACCTATAGCCTTATGAAGCTCATAGAACAGTTCCGATCAGGGTAACATCAGATTATGATTATTGACGACGTAACAAGTGGAAAACTGAGATGAACAAAATTGTAACATCAGATTATTGTTCTTGACGACGTAACAAGTGGACAACTGAGATGAAGAAAATAACAATTCTGACAAAGGACCCGGTTGCGACTTGCGGTGGAGGAGGCATATAAGTTATGTTGTAGTGTTGAAATTGTAGAAGGGACAAATTCATGTATTCGATTTGTCCATGAAACAAGTATATTCAACATTGTTGTACAAACATGTTCAGATAATTGTTCACGATTTATCAGCATGTTCATTTCACAGTTTGTAGACATGTTTGATTATTAAACACACACAACCCCTCATTTATTCGAGGGTCAGCTCTGTCGCAGCCCTATGTAACATAACCAGGCAAGAGAACCTATGTAACATAACCAGGGAAGAGAAAGTTTGGCATTGCCATTGACCTGCATAAGGTTTGCTTCTCAAACATTCAGTATCATTACAGAGGAAACTACAAGTATTTTGCAGTAGTACACAAATTCGTGAACGAATATATTAGATTTCAGGTGAGATAATTGAGGAACTCTGCAGCGGTTGCAATCGCACCTCCTGCTATGGCATCCATTACGATTTTGTCTTTGTTGCTTTTAGTGGCTGCCGATACAATTGCTCCGGTCAATGCACCACCGATCATTGCATTCTTCTGCAAATGCAGTGCCAGCATTTTACAAATAATCATACGAAAAGTTGGTACAAAACATAACACGAAATCAAAACTCAAGGTTTGTTTATGTAATTTTCAACATTTGTTTAGATTTTTATATAACCACAAAACTTACTCATCGTAATTTTACCAATAATGTAAAAAATGAGAAGTTCTTCTCTCCCTTCCGGCAAGCAAGGTAATAATTGTGAAACATGCATTCCGTTGTAAATAAAAATTGGTATGAGAATGATTAGAATGTATTTTGTGAGATATTAGTATTATGATGTTTATATATATATATATATATATATATATATATATATATATATATATGTCGAACAAACATTTAGATTGAATTAGCAAGATTGTTTACTGGTTTCAGAAATTACCCAATCTCGTGTCCCACGAATTCTTTCAGCTCCATATTCCATTCCCACATAAACTGCAGCTACTGAGCCTAAATATGGTTCAAGCAGAGAAAAACCATATGAGTTATGTTTGTTATATAGGGAAGTTTCGGGTTCTCCAATAGTACATGTTTCATATTTGTGAGTGTGTGACACAAGGAAAGCAAGTAATTACTCACCCCAATATGCGCCTTCTTTGCACATTTTCTTTAGCTGCGCAGCGGAATTTTGTTAGATTTATAGCGAAACCAGAGCGAGTTTTATCATCAAATATCAATAAAGCATTATGTTTGAGGAATAAATGATTAAAAAATCAAAGAAACTGTAGATGATATGGCCATAAACGGAAAATACATCAGCCTGAAAAAAGGATCGTTTTCCCTTTTCAATATTTATGGCCATTACCTTCATAATCAAGTCCATTCTCAGTGACAAATGATGACACTATAGACGATCAAGCTATCTTAAGAAGCCATGAGCATTGAAACAATCGATTAAAAGAAAGCTAAATCTTTCTTTAACTTAAGTATAAGAGTGTGAAGTGTCTTACCGACTGCTCAAAGTTGTGGCTGGAAACACTTCCTGCAGTTGGCAAAAAAGACATTGTGTCGAAAATTGATAAACAAAAAACACAAAACACAAAAAATTATGTGTAAGTCTAAACCGCACTATATTGTGTCAATGGTGTTCGCACGTATAAGCTTAAAATAGACAGAGATTCGAAAAACCACCATTTGCAAGGACTAAAACACACGACTCAACGTAGAAGCTTAAACACGATTCAAGTTAAGCGAGTGAATACGTTTGATAGAGAATCGAAAACTACCATTAAAACACAACACCCCTAATCAAGAAATCAACAATCAAAATTCAGAACAATACTAGCATTTAACACACAAAATTTCAATAAGAAAATGACAGTACCCTTCTTGACCACGTGATACGTTTCCTCTGTAGCAACTTTTGCGGCAGCAACCTGAACAAAAAAAACAACAATTTACCAAGGTAATATTTTACAGATCAGATCGGAAGTGAAATTGCTTTTTATCTTACAGCGCCGATCTTCAGGAATCCATCGACGGTGAGGTTGAGGAATGGGTTGCCCATATCGACGATCAAATCCACTCTCGGTGAAGAAGAAAATGCTCCAGAAAGTGAAGTACGAGGCATTTTTTTATTATTTAATTAATTTTAATTTATCGCTCTTTTTTCTCACTCACTCGAAAATCTCTTATCGACAAAAGCTCAAAAACCAGAGAAACATGTATACTGTATTTCGTCTTTCCCTCACACCCGTCACGTGGATTTCTATCGCGTTCACCACCAAACAAATTACAAAACTTGCCCCACCAAATACTACTGCTAAAATACACGTGTCTAACCCATATTTTTCCTTCTATTTTTTAGTTTTATGTTATGAACACTAATTGTTCCTTCTATTTTTTAGTTTTATTTTATGAACATTAATTGTTATAAATGTTTGCAATTATTTTACTCGATGTTTATGTTTTATTTTTCACACTTGTAATTATATTTAAGCTCATTTTTCTATAATAATTATAATGTTTTTAAATTAATATAATATTATTATAATATATATATATATATATATATATATATATATATATATATCAAGATTCAAGAATAGATGTTATACTTTTTTAAAAAAATTGTTATTTTTTTATTTTTTAATTCAAAAATAAAGAATAAAAATATATTTTTAAATTGAAAATTAAAGTAATGGTAAATAAAGTTTAAAAATATTTAAAAAAAAATTATTATTTTTTAATTAAAATAATTAAAAAATAATAAATAAAATATTTTTTTTAATTTGAAAAATAAAATAATTGTGAATAAAATTTAAAAAATATGTGAATAAAATAAGACAAAATTATATATTAAGGGTGAGTTTATTTACACCTCCAACATTACTAAACTCACCTCTTTTTAATTTTTTTTTTTATTTTTAGATACACTTAAAATATCCATATTACCCTTGTATTAAATTGTAAAATTGCAAAAAAAAAACAAATCAATCACAGGCGAGAAGTGAGAAGACGAAAATTCAGATCGCCGGAGTTCCACGCCCTACCTCTCTCGCCACACCTCTGTCACCATCAAAGCCCTATTCAAGATATGCCGGTACAGAATCGAAGAAAAAGTCCAGGTTCATTTGTGAGTCGTGACGTCACCCCGAATCCCCGACAGATTTCTCATGCCTTCAACCTCCTGAATACTGTAGCCGAGATCACGGCTGCCCAATTAGTCTCAATCACGGTGCTGGAGAGCCCTCCGGTCGTCGGCGCTCGATTGCCCTCCACCGTACGAAACTCGCCACCGCCGAGATCTATTCTACGATCGTCCAATTAAACTCAAAGCCTTGTCGGAGTCTTAATCGAAGTGAGACCATGACGCTTCATCGAAGTGTCGAGCCGAAATCTAACACCGCCGTTTACCTAATTGAGCTGCCGAGTTGACCACAAGCCATCTGAGCACCCGCTGCCATAACCCCTCTTTGTCGGAGTCGCTACCCTCGCCGGGAAGAGATGAAACACAACTCAGTTTGTGAATGGAATTCGATCTTCGTACTGTATTTAGAAAAGTTAGATTTGTGTTATATTAACAAGGGTAAATTAGACATTAGAACGGGGTGGGATTATCAAAATTATAATTAGAGTAGGGTGAAGTAATAAAAGGAAAAGTTAGATTTGTGTTATATTAACAAGGGTAAATTAGACATTAGAGTGAGATTATCAAAATTATAATTAGAGTAGGGTGAAGTAATAAAAGAAAAAGTTAGATTTGTGTTATATTAACAAGGGTAAATTAGACATTAGAAGGGGGTGGGATTATCAAAATTATAATTAGAATAGGGTGAAGTAATAAAAGGGGTGAGTTTTGTAATGTTTGTGGTGCAAATAAACTCACCCATATATTAAAATAAATAAATTAAAGAGATAATATCAATTTACGTCCTGTAACTAAGGTCGAATCCAATTTTGGTCCTGTGTCTTTCAAAATCATCAAATGTCATCCTTTTTCGTCCAATTTTGGAGAGTATCGTTAACTATTGCTGACGTGGCAAAGATCTCCTTCTAACCAAAGTTACGCAGTGCGTCAAATCCAATTTTAGTCATGTATCTTTCAAAATCATCAAATTTCATCCTTTTCGTCCAATTTTGCAGAACACCGTTAACGATTGAAAATCATTTTCATTTTCTTATTAATTTGCAATGATTTTTTCGTAATATTTGACTGCGTATTCCTTTTTAAATTCGGATAATCACATTTATCCCATTGTAACTCTAATTGTAGAAGACAAAATTCATTGAAAATGTACCGTCGACAACAACAAGAACCGGTGTAACCCTATAAATCAGCAAGAAGTTTGAAAACGAAAAGAAGAGTTTGATCGAGGACAAGCAGAATCTAAGCATATGGGTGAAAGAAATGGAGGATAAGCTCAGGCGAGTCGAGATTTTAAACAAGAACGTAGAGAATCAGATCACGAGAATCCAGACGAATTTCTACGAGGCTCGTTCATGCCTCTACCACCTCTCGGATAAGCTAAGCACTGTGAAGTCGAACGTGGAAGACGTCGATGAAGCTGTTGAGATCACTATGTCTGAAAACAGTAATATTTAACATGTTGAAATCATAGATGACACTAACACAGTTACAGGGGGTTGGAAAAAAAGAAAGAAAAGGATCACCAATTCCACGTGACCATTCAGATTAGAGACCTCTAGCAAGACATCCTGAAAAGGACCAAGAAATCGAACACATCTGTGATAAACTCAGCCACGCGCAAGGAAACAACAATAACAACGTCGATGAACTATCTCGAAACCGAAGCGAAGCTGCAAGGGGAGATCCTGAACATGAAGCAGGAGAATACAAAAGTGCGAGGGGAGCTCCATACGGTGTTGGACCACGTGAGCATGCTGCAGGTGGAGACGGAGAAGACGTTGATGCAGGTGAAAGAGGAGTTTGGGATCTCGACGGATCAACCGAAGTTTCAACATAATTTTAGCAAGGCGCATGTCCCGGTGCGCGCGTTTATATTCGGGTTTATAGTTGGATTTTGTTGCTTTTGATTTTGGATTTTGGCTCTCTGAGTTCTAGGGTTCAAAGGAGAATGAATAGAATTTCATGATAATTTCCCAAATTACGATTCAATAATTCTGAGGTGCCAAAATATTGGTGTTTATAGCTTTTAATTATGAAATATGTCATCCATTTTTCGGGGGAATATGCATCCCAATACACGTGGCATAACGACTCTCGATATATTTGTGCCGCGTGATTTAGGTTAGACGGAGGTCTTTGCCACGTCAACAATCGCTGCTCTGCAAAATTGGATGGAAAAGATGACATTTGATGATTTTGAAAGATACAGGACCAAAATTGAATTCAGCGCACCGCGTAACTTTGGTTAGACGGAGTTCTTTGCCATGTCAGCAATAGTTAACGGTGCATTGCAAAATTGGACGGAAAGGATGACATTTGATGATTTTGAAAGATATAGGACCAAAATTGGATTCGGTCTTAGTTACGGGACGTAAATTGATATTATCTCTAAATTAAAATAATTATTTATTTTTTTAAGGTGTGTAACTGTAAATAGTAATATTATTAATGATTTATAAAAAATTTGAAATCAAGTAATTTGAAATGAATTGAATTAAAATTTAGTGAAAAAAAATTATTCAATTGAAAACATCAAATTAAAAAAAACATTATTTTTATTGGGAAAAAAATGAACTTATAATAATAAAAAATAAATCATATTTAAAAAATTAATACTTGTATTATGTATTTTTTATACTCTCTCATGTCATTAATAGATGTCATACTTTTCTGGACAGTTTAAAAAAATTGTTATTTTTTTATTTAAAAGTAAAGATTAAAATATATTTTAAAAATAAAAAGTAAAGTAGTTGTGAGTAAAGTTTAAAAAGTAAGTGGGGTAAAGTAGAATAAAATTGTATATTAAAATGATAAAGTTAGAATATTTATTTCCTTTTTTAGGGTGTGTCAACTATTGTTGGACACCCCAAAAAGGAAAATATGACAACTGTCTTTGAACCGAGAGAGTAGTACCGTACATTAAAAAAAGATGCATTTTTAAATAGCTTACATTTTTACAATTATTTTTTAAGTAACTTACATTTTTAAAAATAATTGTATGCAAGTCATCACAATAACATCATAATATTATAGATAGTGAGGCAAAACCAAAACAGTAATCAACAAAACAATATTTGTGCACGTTGAACAAAAGTGATTAGAAAAGATAAATTAATCTTTAATTCATAATTATGTTCTACTCCAAAATTACAACAAAAAAAATATAAGTACAAAGCATATAAATTAATCTTTAATTCATAATTATGTTCTACTCCAAAATTACAACAAAAAAAATATAAGTACAAAGCATGACTACAAGTAACACTTCCAAGTGCACATGTCACACCAAAATTGAATCCTCAAAAATTCAAAATATAAATTTAGAACACCTGCATCTGAAATGATCCCTGAAAACATCTCAGCCCGTAAATAAATTCCAGACTCCACAGTTCGATTATATACATATAAAAAAAAGAATAATCTTCTAAATGAAAGTTAATTTTCCTGTTCAAACGAAATTGGCATGCAGATAAAATAAAGCAGGATAAAAATAAAGCTAGCAGGAAAATCCTTAAAATGCAAAAGGCAATCTAAACTAAAGCATAAGTACCATAATATAATTCATACAGGATTAGCTTAGAATAGAGAACAACTTAAGAAGGTTATCTAATTGATCCGAACGAAAACAACATAATACGAGGGTAAATAAAAAGTGCAACAGAATCTATCTAGGGATCTTCAGGCCTTCTAAAGAATTGTTCCCTTGCTAGTGTACTTGGGAAAATCTAGTCATCTGAGCACCAAGAAGATTCCTACGAAGATGCTTAGGACATCTAGCGAGCATAAGGATGGTATCGACTACTGCCACTAAAACCTCCCCTACCTCCATACATCCCTTCTCCTGGTCCACCGTATCTACCACCAGGGCCAGTTTCATAACTCCCATATCCACCTCTACCTCCACCTCCACCTCCACGGCCATAGGCATCAAGCCCACGGCCATAAGCTCCATAAGCACCATAAGGATCAAATCGACTAGGGTAGGAAAGTGGGCCATCTCCTGGATAACCAAATTCACTACTACCATAATCCTCATATCGACCACCGAAATCATTTCCACCATACCCATAAGGACTGAACCTAGCATCAGGACCTGATCCAATTGACCTATAAGGAGCGGGGCCGAAATTGTCAATACCATAACCTCTATAGGAGCTTCCAAAGCCATTGTAACTATCACCATAGGGATGTGCCCTAGAATCACTACGATATGCAGGTGTAGGTGTTGGGTTTGAGGGTTTCTTTGGTTCTGCCTTCTTGACCTCAACCTACAACAAAGACACGAGTTAACCTAAAACTCCCACCTGCAAGTAGTTCGATAACTAAAACTAAAATTGCATGCTATGTTAGGAACTTAAATCCTGATTCGATCATGGTTCATAACACCACTATATTACTATGATGGCCCCAACTAAAATAGCATTACAATATCTTAATAACTAAACCTCTTGAAAGTGATGCTATAGAGATGTCAAGAAGCACCAAAGCTCATACAGACAACCAAATATAAAAGGAAACTCACCTTGGTACCCGCCATATCAATCATATTTCCATTAGATAGGAGACTATCAACGACCTGTTCATTGTCGAAGATGATAAATCCAAAGCCTCGAGACTTCTTGGTCACGTGATCTACGATAACCTCATGCTCAACCACCTTCCCGAACTTGGAAAAGAAACTCTTGAATTCATCTATATGCAAACAAACATTTATTCAGCAAATGAGTATGAATAAACAACAAAAATCTTAGAATACAAAGAAGAGTACCTCCAGTAACAGATGTGGGGATACCACCAACAAAAACCTTCTTCGTTTTGAAGTCCTTCGAATCACCAGAGCCCTTTGGAATGGTTCTTTTAATCTCAACCTGGTCGTTAAACATACTTTCTGTTAGTTCAAAATCAGAAAACATACTTCCAACTATCCTCTTTGAAGCTTAAAACGGAATTTGCATTCTATATTAAATATCAATTAAACCACAGACAATTTGTAACAGAAGGGATTGCTTCTACTGTTAAAAATCAAAACTGAAATAAAATCTAGAAATTAAACACCACCAAACTAAAATCCGAAATGTTATATAAGAATTCAAATCTCACTTGTTTCCCATTAATGACATGTGTCTCAGCTATAACTGCATCGACTGCAGCCGGGTCGGCGTACGTGATGAAACCAAAACCACGAGGGCGGCCGGTCTCACGGTCTTTCATTATTACCGAGTCCGTTATCTCACCATACTTGACAAAGTACTTGACGAAAGTATCTGAAATAAAACTTGTTCAAGAACAAATAAGAAAAACAGAACACTAAATACATAAAACATCCAATAAAAGCAAAGACGATCGATTGAAACGAAATCGAAACCTAAACTAGTATCCTTCGCGAGCCCGCCGATGAAAATCTTCCTGTTTCAAGATCATCGAGAACAATTAAGATTCGCAACGTATATACACGCTAATACGATAAATACGTGGAAAGATAAAAGAAAAACCAAACGATAGAGGGATTAACGAACCCGGGGCTAGCACCGTCACCGAAATTCGACCGATTGGAAGCCATTGAGGTTTCGGAATTTGCAGATCTGAAACGCGATAGAGGTTAGGGTTTGGGTTTTCGAAGATGAAGGAAGGGAGAAACTTCTAGACCAAATCTACTTCCTCCGTGCGTTTTTTTATTCAGAGGGAGACTATATATATATATATATATAGGGATAATTAATTACTGCAATTCCTATTCCTATTTTTCTTAGGACTATTAACCGACTTTTAATAAAAGATCATTTTTCATTATACTTTTCCTTTTTAATATTTTTAATTCACGATTAATTATTTTATTAACATAAAATTGATATTCCTTTACTTTTAAATTAATAATTTGAGAAATAATTAGATAAAAAACAATGAGTACTTTTTTTTGTTTAATAATTACTGTATTTTATATTCAAGTGTTATAAAGTGTGACTATTGATTTGAGACATATTTAAACATTCCAAATTTTATTTCATAAATATATGCAAGAATGTTATTGTGCAATTTGAACTAAGATCACATAAATTACCAATCAACAACATCCAATTCCAAAGTGTTTACAAGAAGAATCAACACTATAAACATTGGCTTAAAATATTTAATTATTTCTTGGCAAAGAGGCCCCCAAGGTCAAAACCTCCATCCTTTTTCTTCGGCTGCGGAGGTGGCGGCGCCGCCGAACCTTTCCGGCCAGAGACGGTGGTGGTGCCTCCGCCTCCGATGCTCTCCTCCTCGACGTTCTTCGAGAATATCGGATCGGTCTCGTAGAATTGTTCTTGCTTCGTCAACCCTCCTAGTATAAAGTCGAGAATGCCCTTCTCCTCACTCCGGGCACCCGGCCCTTTTGCTGACGTGGCCCCGCTTCTAACCGCCCTTCGTTGAGGGACGACTATCGGGGAAAAGAACAAGTTGTTTAAGGAAGCCATGATCACTCACAAAAATATTACTCGTGTATGTAGAAAACTCTCTTGCTATATATATAAAATTAATTAGTTATTAATTAAAATGAATATATGGAAGAGTGGATATTCGAGGAGATAACTCGTTGCTTGTTCAAGGCACAAGCTCTCCACAAGTACCTTATCTTCCATATATTCACATGCACTCGCCTTGTTGTGTGGCTACTACGATATTGTCTCCACGTGTGCATGGGACCCCGACTAATCGTATTCGTTGATCGATCAATTACTCGAAAAATCGAACATGAAAAAAATTTACTTGTGATCAATTCAAGATGTGAATCATATATACTATAAATCTTTCAATATTATATATATTACAATTAAACAAAATATTACACACATATACTCCCTTTGTCTCAGAGAAACGAAACTCTCTCCTTTGTGTTCTCTCTGGGACAGAGGTAGTATTATACTACTATACACACACAAATCAACGGCAAAGGTCAGCACAAAGCCTCTGGACGTGTGAAGAGTTGATGCCTCCATCCAAAGTGTAAAACATGGTTTTGTGGTTTTCAACGCACGTCAAGTTCAGCTGATTGTTGAATTGGCTCGACTGCGAGTGTACACGGAAATTCGATCATTAGTTACTGACGACCAAAGAAGGAAAGAAACGAGAGTCACAATGCATGTACACGGAAATTAAAATCTCTTACGGTGCATCGCGCTTCGCAAGTCCACAACGGTGTGGGGACGCAGCTCAGGTAATGACACCAAGAACAATGGTCGTTCCCATCCACGCCTCGCAAGAGCATGGCCAAGCTCGTAGTGAATCTACATTGGAAAAATCGGATCAAGAATAGCATAATTCATATATATACGCGACCGGCGATTAAGGCATTGTTCTTTAATTTGGACTAAAACTTGTTGTAATGAACTGAATTGAATGGATCTAGATTGAACTAAATACATCTGAACCGAATGGATTTTCTTATAAAAATAAAAATAATTTATTTTAAAATGAACTTAATCAAGCTGAACTCAACTGAAACGAACTGAAAGTCTAAAAGAACAGAGCCTAATTAATGTAGTAATAATTACCCGAGGGCCAAAAGTATGACGGCGAGAATCAACATGAAACACTGATAGGGCTTGTACTTGGATTTGGAGGGGGTCCCGTTGAGGTAGTGCGCGTTTCTTTTGCTGACATAACCGTACTGAGGTCGTATCAAGAGAACGAACCCGAGCAAAAACCCTGTCACGAATCCTCCCAGGTGAGCAAAGTTGTCGACGTGTGGGAGAATTCCGACCGCCATGTTTATCAGGATGATTAGTGTGAGGCTCACCACCGACTCAAACTGCTCGATCGATCGATTTAGTCAGTCAGTGTTTGATTACTTGTAAAACGAATGAAAGCATTCTCATATATACCTTGTTCTCGTATATTGACCAGTTGATGAAGAGTTCGGACAGCATGGAACCAAGCAAACCGAACAACGCACCCGATGCCCCGACCGAGATCGTGTTGCGTACGAACAAACAGGACAAGCAGCTCCCACCGAGCCCGGATATAACATACAGCAGACCGATTCGCACTGTCGTGTTTAAAAACAAACATTATGGTATATATATATATATATATATATATAATACTTCCTCCCTCTCATAATAGATGCACTACTTTTTCTTTTTGGGATGTTTCATAATAGTTGATACACTCTAAAAAAGGAAATAAACATTCATATTTTTTAACTTTAAAATACAATTTTACCCATACTTTATAAACTTACTCACAACTACTTTATTTTACAACTTAAAAATACATTTTAACCCTTTGCTTTTTTTTTCGGTCAAAAAATCAAAAACACAATATAAAACAACAATATAATTAATTACGAGAATGCAGAGGACATACAGAATCCAAACTCTTGCTCAAGCCCGATTCCGACGAACAGGAGGCTGAGCATGTTGGCTAGGACGTGAAAAGCTCCGGCGTGCAACCACATGCACGACAGCAGCCGCCACAGCTGGTGCTCGTCCACCACTTTCTTCACCTCCAACGCCCCTATTTCAAGAAGCCTGCCATTTTTCAGGGCTTTAAATTCAAGAGGCCAATATGCATATATATAAAAAATAAAAAAAGGAAAGAAAAAAAAAACTTACGTCGAGGCAGAGGGGCCGAGCAAGGGGTTCTCGTGGGTGCTCTGAAAGGAGAAGCGACCGAGGGTAGATTGGGCAATGCACCTTTCGTCTGAGTTTGCAGGGCAGTTGTTGATGTACATGACGATGATGAAGACAACGATGTTGATGGTGACGATGGTGGGGACAAGCCATGGGAACCATTTGTTGTTGTCTGGGTGGGGGTGGGGTGGGGGGTGGGGTGGGGTGTGGCGGGGCTTCATCCCGACCTCCGAGTCCGGCGAAGAGCCGATCGGAGTCTTTCCCATCGGAGTCGATAAATGTGATTGGTGATCAGGATTTGTTTTTGGGGGATGGGTATTGCGGAAGAGATGGAGAATAATAGTTGAAAATATAGGAAAGAAGCTTATTTTTAGGATATGAATTATTTAGCTTGCAATGCATTATAGTTAATGGTTGGTTTTTCCTTCATCATTTAACATAAAAATGTAGCCTTAGAAAATAATGAATGAAAGAATATTTCTACATATCAATTTACACCTTACTTGATATATGCAAGTCATAAACCATAAACAGATGCACAATCAGATTCCTTCGGTTAAGACAGAGTACTTCCAACCACAAAAGGTCGAACGTGGAAATTCAGACGAGAAGAAACGACATATGAACAGATGCCAAAAGGTACGTTCCTGAATGGTGTTAGTCAATTGAGCAAGGAGCTGACCAGTTTTTCGCTTCTCCCAAGTCTCCAAGTCACCAAGAGTCTTCAAGTCTCCATTCTTCTGATGATACTCGCTTAAGATTCTTCCTGTGGTTATTATATAACTTCAAATTCCTTGTCGAATATGATTGCCATCCAAGGCCACACAAACGACTCAAAATGGATGAGCATTTAAAATGGATAGACCAGCTTCTTTTTTACAGGGCAGTATGAGCATCTGATCAAATCGCCTGAAAACTTTACCTTCTGTCTGCCATAGCACAGCAGAAATGACGAGTAAGACTTCTTTTCAAAGTTCGTGCAAATACAAGAAACACAGGTTTACAACAAAGCCTTCCATAATGCGACCTTGTCTTTTACCCATGGCATTTCTTCCTCGATAACTAACTACAGAAAAACACGAGAATTCTTCCACAAATTATCCAAGGAAAAAAACCCTATTCGTCAATATTAAAAAAAAAAAAAAAAACTGAAGGAATTACTTAAACGACATAAGCAATTCGATAAAAATATATTAGAAGACTTACTTGTCTTCGATGCGGAAACGTAAATCGAACGGACCGAATCCTCCTGTTGCGTGTTGCTTCTCGTGCTACGCTGTGTCTACAACACTCTCCCGATTGAAGTGTTGAATCGTTCTTCACGATATAAGAACCACAATGATGATATTGTACTGTTTATTTCTTTTTCTTTTGCGTTTGCATAAGTCTGTGTATCTATTTGTGCGTTAACCATGTATTAACTTTAATATATCTGAATATATTTGTTAGTGTGTAGTTCTTCCTAGTTCAACATAGAACCACGTTGTTCTTGTTTGAACTACGTTGAACTATACACTTTGTTTTGTAGTAACTTCATGTTTCATGTTTGTATGTTTTCTATTCATTAAATCATACAAGTCTGCTAGGTCAACGTAGAACGAGCTGTATGAACTGTGGAATTAACAAGTGGCTCAACGCGTGACCACGGTTGGTCAGCGTGGAACAAGCAGACTTTGGCTCTACAAGCATCATGGAGTTACATCAGTGCGTCAGCGTTGAACGAGCTATTTCATCAACGTGGTTCAACGTAGATCAGAGTGGAATGCGAGTTCACCAACGCACTACCAATCAGAGAGTTCAAGGCTTACCGTGAAGACCTTGAATCAGAGCTAACACCTTGACGGACGCGGTGCAAGCATAGCTACACATAAGGGCTGGACGAATGACTGCTAAGGAATGAAGCCAGCTGCGGGTGCGACTAGAAGACTTCGCTAGAAGGATGATAGTCAAATGGAAAACACTAAGTATTCCAGCTATGCCCACCACTAGCTCGAAGCACGAAGAACACGCTAGTGTGGCAGTGCGTAGAGCTGGGTTCGTCAAGTACGGAAAAATGGAATCTCGAATATTCCATGGAGATGCTTTGGGCTCGGCCCATTACGCGTGAATTCCGGAAACCCTAATTCTCGACTTCTATAAATACCGGGTTGTTGGAATTCACTATTTATGCATTGATTTGACATTTTCTAGAGAGAGAAAATTTGTAGACCGAGAGACTTCGCTAGAAAGCTCCGGTTCTACCCTCAGTTTAGTCTTAGTAGTACGCATCGCTAGATTAGTTCTACGTAAACTTAGTTTTTGGTCGTGTTGACCTTTCTACAAGATTCGCTAGAATTTTGTAGATGTGTTTGTAAGTGGTTCCACCCTTTACAAGATATATATAATAGAGTTTTCTTTTAGAATCTCCAAATTGTGTTAAGTGTTTGTACTCTACCCTTTACACTCTTGTTCTAGGTAGAACCAACTACAAAATACACAATTTCAATATTATCCATAGATAACTATAAACTCAGACATCAAACCGAATAGGAGAAGTTATTGGAATATATTTATAATATATATATATTACAAAATAATATATATTATAAATTAAATTAAAATACTTTTATTTAATTTATTTAACGGGTCGGGTCGAGCCACGGGCGACCCTAATTGCAAGCCCTACATTTGAAGAAGAAATAACAAGAAAGAGATAAACAGACCTATGAGTTTTAAGTAAATGACACTTATGGGGACTAAAATAATTCTATCTCCAGAGGATCCCTAGCACCCGCGGTCTCCCTACACACCTGTAATTAACCGGAGAGAGACATAAATCAGATACAGAACTTGGTTTTTTTAATTAATCAAAGAGGAATTTCAGGGTAAAACATTATAAAAAACTGGAGAAAAAGACGCGACATTTAAAACCCATTTGCGTGTGTGAGAGAGAACATATGCAAGTTAAAAATCGCACTGTGATTTTAATATTTAAAACCCATTTGCGTGTGTGACAGAGAACATATGCAAGTTAAAAATCGCACTGTGATTTTAATATCGAGTTGATTGCAATTTTTTGAAAAGTTTTTTGCATTTTTTTATTTCTTTATAAAATTTTAATTAAATTTTAAAATTTTGCATTAAATTTTTTTTATAAGGAGGAGAGACGAGAAACTCCACCCTCACTCGATTGGAGGTCCCTGCGTCGCCGGAGAATTACACTCACATCATCACAGTCCTTACCATTCGGCTATGCTCTGAAAACAAAATTTTACATTAATTAATTAATAATTACTAATGATATTGAATATACAAAATCATTTTAACCTCATTCACTAATTATTTTGAAGCTTTACTTGAAACAATAATAATCTCATTCACTAATTATTTTGAAGTTTACTTGAAACAATAATAATTTAATTAAGTTAGAAGTATTAGAAGGGTAATTTAGGAATTATCATCATTAATTAACATAAAAAAACTTAAAATAATATTTATAATAAAAATATTTTCATTAATTAATCCATTAATTCAATTTTTTATTTAAATAATTACTGCTAAAAAAACTTAAAATAATATTTATAATAAAAATATTTTCATTAATTAATCCATTAATTCAATTTTTTATTTAAATAATTACTGCAAAAATAATAGAAGACAGACCACTCAACTGAACCTTCTCCCACAGAAATCATGCAGGTATACTTCAATGAATGAAGCAATTTGAGTTACTCTTTTCTAAATAATAATTATTTATATACTAAAATATTCTATATTAATTTATGTAACTCTCAAATAATATAAAAAAATCAAAATAAAAAATACATATTTTTTTAAAGATTATTGTAGAAAAAAAATAAAAAAATCATAATTTTCTAGGTTAATATCTAAAATAACATTTTATACTTAATTCTATAAAAATTCTTTAAGTTAATTATTTATTCCATAAAGGAATAACTTTTATAAAGTGTAATATAGTAATTAATTTATTGACACCTGTAATTAACCGGAGAGACGATAAATCAGATACAAAAACTTTTTTTTTTTCTTCGCGATTTCGGGAGAAACCCATCAACTCATTTATTTAATTAATCAAATAGGAATTTCAGGGTAAAACATGATAAAAAAACTGGAGAAAAAAACGCAACATTTAAAACCCATTTGCGTGTGTGTGAAAGAGAACCTAACGCAAGTTAAAAATCGCACTGTGATTTTTAAGGTTTTTATTCCGTTGCAGAGAGACGGTAGAGAAGAAACTACACCGAAATGACCATTTTGCCCCCAGAGAGTAAAAAATTACCAAAAATACATAGCGCGTGGTGACCACGCTCCACTACCGAACTGTTACCAACATTCCATTTCAGGGAATATGGAGAGCTGGAACCGCCAGCTAGATCCAATGAAGGCCCCGGCTGTCAACTACTTTTATCATTCCGGATCTGCCCCTTCTGTTTCTCATAATCCCGATACTGCCACTCATCTCCTGATATATCGTTCGTCAACCGAAGTCGCAAATCGTAAAGCAGAGCCCGATCGATCTGATTAGGGTTCCCGATTTTCGGTAACTGCCGAAACCCTTTCTCTCTTGATTTCAAGCGAACTGATGGGAAATCCGGAGAAGAAGGATCAGGGCAGAGGAGGGTTTTTCGCGGCCATGTCGTCGGGGCTGTCGATGTTCAGCAACGCCGTGAATAGATCCGTCGGCGGGTAAATAAATTAATATTCGAGCTTTTTTCATTGTGGAAATTATGTGTTATGTATATATACCACAAATTGATACTTAGTGTTTTTTTTTAAGGGTTGAAGTCATAAATCCCGATGGAGGAAAAGAAGATGCTGAAGAGGAAGCTCAGAGAGGGAGATGGAAGCAGGAGGTGTGTTTACAGAACTTATATTTTGCAGTTTGAAAAAGATTTATATACGTTTTTTATCGACTTTTTGGGATGGTTGTGTTTTCGATCTGTGGGAATTTGTGAAAGTTCTTGTGATGTGTTTTTAGATTATGGATTGATGAAAATTGAGTTTTATCGTTTGGATATGTTATTATATGCACTGAAAGATCTTTTGCTTCCTAAAAGGAACGAGACGGTTACTGGAGAATGATGCAGAAATATATTGGTTCGGATATCACATCAATGGTGACCCTCCCTGTGCTCATATTCGAGCCGATGACAATGCTTCAGAAAATGGCAGAGGTTAGTGCTTCTGTTTCTCACTTTCTCGTCGTATGCCCTCACTTCTATTCACCTCAACTGCTGCTATTCTTTTTGTCAGCTTATGGAATACGCACACCTTTTAGACGAAGCAGATAAATGCGAAGATCCTTACATGCGAATGATGTATGCATGTAAGTATTTTTTTCTCGTTTCTTATATACAGAGGTTCTCGATATTTGGATGACTGTATATTGGATTTGATGCAGCAACATGGGCAGTGTCTGTTTATTTCGCTTATCAGCGCACTTGGAAACCTTTCAACCCGATTCTTGGCGAGACGTATGAAATGGTCAATCACGATGGGATTACATTCTTATCAGAGCAGGTGAATTAGTCATATATTACGGGATTCACAAAGATCAAATCTTTTTAATTTTGAAAATTTTATAATATCTAGATCAGCCATCATCCTCCGATGAGTGCTGGCCATGCTGAAAACGAGCACTTCACTTATGAAGTGACATCTAAGTTAAGAACCAAGTTTTTAGGCAACTCAGTCGACGTCTATCCCGTTGGGAGGTTAGTTGCGACGCGAATAATACATGTAGCATCGATTTTATAAGTTCTTAATTTACATAATTTCTTTAGAACGCGCGTGACTCTTAAACGAGATGGGGTTGTCTTGGATTTGGTCCCTCCTCCTACCAAAGTCAACAATTTAATATTCGGACGAACGTGGGTGGATTCTCCGGGAGAAATGGTGATGACGAATTTGACTACAGGGGATAAAGTCGTTCTCTATTTCCAACCTTGCGGTTGGTTCGGGTATGAAAAAAGATACAACATCCTATCTATATCTAATGCAACTGTCACTGATGTATATAAGACGATTCGAGTTGCAGGGCTAATAGATATGAGGTAGATGGATACGTGTATAACGCTAACGAGGAACCTAAAATACTGATGACTGGAAAGTGGAGCGAGTCCATGAGCTATCAACCTTGTGATTCCGAGGGGGAACCTCTTCCTGGAACAGAACTGAAAGAGGTGAAGTTTCTTCCAGTTTTTACTGTGGTTTTTTACTGTGGGCCGACTGATAAAAAACTGATGATTACTCAGGTTTGGCACGTTGCGACTCCTCCGCCGAGTGATAAATTTCAGTTTACCCACTTTGCCCATAAACTGAATAGCTTCGACACTGCACCCAAGAAGTTACTGGCGTCGGATTCTCGTTTACGTCCCGATAGATGGGCACTCGAGAGAGGTGACCTTTCCAAGGCTGGTGCTGAAAAGAGCAGGTCTCTCTCTCTCTCTCTCTCTCTCTCTCTCTCTCTCTCTCTCTCTCTCTCTCTCTCTCTCTCTCTCTCTCTCTCAGCTTAAGTTTCTTTATTTAGTAAGGTTACGTTCTTTTGGACTGAAACTTTTACTGAATTGAATGGATATGAACTGAACTTAAGTGAAATGAATTGATTTTCTTATAAAAATAATAACAATTTTTATAAATTGTTAAATATTCTTTAAAAAATATCAATAATAATACCTAAAATTATTGATTCGAATTATTTTTTATTTAATTTATTTTGAAATTAACTTAATGGATATGAATGAACTGAAACTATTTGAACTGAACTGAAATTGACTGAAATTAAGTTCAAAGCCTAAATCTTGACTTTAATGTGGTGTGTTTATTGTTTAGCTTGGAGGAGAGACAGAGAGCTGAGAAGAGAAATCGAGACGCGAAAGGTGATCCCTTCGTTCCCAAGTGGTTCGATCAAACGGATGAAATTACACCTACACCGTGGGGGGACTTGGAAGTATACCGTTACAACGGAAAGTATGCGGAGCATCGGAATGCTGTTGACTCCACAGAGGCCGTTGACTCAGGCGATGCTGATTCAGTTGACTTTAATCCTTGGCAGTATCCTGATTCGTCCGAGTGAGGCAATCGATTTCCGGTTGCCGCCGAACGACTATGTGTGTTGATGTATACATTCAGCTTATGTTGTGTTTTGTCATGTGTGTCCAGTAACATTTACAGTATGAAGAATTTGATGATTGTGTGATTTGGAAAGTTTGTATTTCAGAAATATCTATTGAATAGTAAAAAATGTACTACTACTATTACTGTGCTGTAAATCATTTTTTTTTTCACTCTATGGAGTACAATTATGAATGAAATTGACATTAAAAAAATAAAAAATATATAAATATTCAATAAATTTAATATAAAAAAATAAAATATATGAAATTGGTATCTAGGTAATATTTTTGGGTCGATTTCATACAAAAATTAAAAATAGGTTCTTTTAATTGAAATATCAATTATTTCAAATGCATATAAATATGAAAAATCGTATCAATATTCCAGTCGAATATAAGATTCTTATATATTGGTTCATGTGTTTCAAATACTATAATAACATTGAGATTTATGCTAAGTTTTAGTTAAACCACAGACGTTTTTCTTGGTTGAATATGAGTTTGTTGAGTGTAATGATCAGTTGCAATATTTTTGGGACAATTTTACGAAGCTCCTTGCATGTCGGATTCCACTGGTAATAAAAATAAAAATAAAAATAAAAATAAGCATCATTATCCTTTAAAAAAATGTTAATTAAAATTAATGGGACCCACAAATAATATTATCCAATAAAAATAAATAAATAAAAACGATCCCAAAAAAAGAACAATTGTGTGCACGAAATTAACGCAATAAAAATTTAAAGAAAACTCCCTCGCTTGGTGACCCAACGTTTTTGTCGAGAGTGTAAACGAGGAAAGACCACAGGATTTCTTTCTCTCTCCTCCACGTGGCGGAATCCTAGGTGTCCTATGCCCCACAGAAGAACAGGTCTTCAGGCAGTTCTTTGCGGTGACCTCCTATAGCCGGTGGTTTATTGGACAAGGGTCAATGGTATAAGAGTTGGGGTTTAAGCAATGGGGGTGGATGGGATGGGGTGGTTTTTTTTCTTCTTTCTTTCTCAGGGTTTTTGGCTATCTGTATTTTTTTTCTTCACACACAAAAAAAACCACAAAATTATATAAAAATATTTTAGATTTAGATGTTGTTTCTTGAAAATAAAAGATGGATCAAAGGGCTATGGTTATGATTTAAGGTTTCTGTTTGTTTTTTTTTTCCAAGAATAATTTGATCTTTGTTTTGTTTAAGGTTAGTGTAGTAAAAATTCTGGGTTTGTGCTTTTGTTTTGAGATGTGGGATTTGAAGGAGCAAATTCATGGTGGGTTGAAGGAAAAATTGATTCTTTAAAGGTGAGGAAGAAGATATGATCAAAATTATATACGAGGGTTTGGAATTTTGATTAAAGTTTGAATCTTGTGCTTTGTTTGTAAGAATGTGAGATGTCATTTTCTTTCCTGTTTTCTTTTTTTGTTCTGATTTGAAACTTTAGGTTTTTTTATGTGATGCATGAAAAAATGTGATTTGGTGTTCCAAATGAGGGTTTGATTTGCTCATTACATTGGTAATGTTTTTCGATTTTATGTAGTGTGTTCGTCTGGGGTATGGTTTTCGAGAAATGGCGTTGCAAAGAAGTGTGGACTATCAATACAATTGCTTACAGCTTCCCCCGGCGCCTCTCACGCCTCGAGCAGCCAGATCGACCAGGGTAATCAATCGTCCATTTCCATCGTGAAAAAACGAAACCAATAAACAAAAACTAATTTTCGTCTCGTCGTTTATGATTGCCTCGTTTCAGAGGAGGTGCTTGTTCAAAAGAAAATCCGACGATCGGAAAATGTGCGCGTTCGACTTGTTGGCTACCGTAGCCGGCAAGCTACTCTCCGACGGGGAAATCTGCCAGCCATCGACGAAAAACGAGGAGCAGCCTTCGTTCGAGGTCGATCCCTTCGTGAAACAACGAGAAAAAGAACAAGAAGACAACAACAAGCTCTCAGAGGAAAAAACCCTCGATCCAGATCGATGCGAAAGGAATTTCATAATCACCGAGCTCGTCTCTGAGGTCCCCGATTCGATTCCTTGTTCGATAACGACCTGCGATCTCTCGGAGAAAGTGGGCCCCACGGAACAATTAGTCAATGACGACTGCAAGCTCCGCCTCGGGATCTTCAATCCCGTGGAAGCAGAGCCGTCCGGTCTTAGACTCGAGGTCAAAACGGATACTGCAAATAATAATACTAGGAATTTTTCGATAGGTAATAACAACAATAAGGGTTCTTCTTCTTCTTCTCCGCATCTGGAGAATCCAGACAGGAAATCCTCGTCTTCTTCTTCGTTAGTTTGTTCAGTAGTTAATAATGTAAAGTTTCCGTCTTTCCCCGTTAGTCGGGAGAATGTAAAGTTAGTTTCTAGTAGAGATGATGACGAAAACTCTTTCGAGTGCACTAGGAATAAGGTCATGAAGATGCCGCCCCCTCTGCCCCCGCCTCGCCCCGGGGATCGGAGGTTCCGGAAGTTAGTGCCCTCCAATTATCACGAAGAACGCTACAACAATAATGCTGGTGAGTTGAATTTCGTGTTTTTTGAGGTTGTCATAAACCGGTTTTCTCAGTTTCTTGTTTGATGCAGAAAGTAGCAATTATTCGACGAAAAAGAACGGTTTCAAGGGGCAAAGGTCTCTGAGGGATTACCCGTTCAAAAAGAGAAAGCTTTACGACTGTGGCTCTGGTTCTAATTCCGACGAAGGAGGGGCTAGCAGTGACGGAGCGTGTGGGGCCCACGAAAATGGAGCGAGAAGAGAGGTATTCAGTTCAGGCCCCACGCTGCCAAACGCAAACACAGTGACCCAAACGCAAAGTTCCTTCCACTCCAGGAACGCGCCCGGTACGAAAAGCTTTTCTTTCCATCTCCGTTTTTTTTTTTTTTTTTTCGTTTTCTGATGTGGTGAAATGTTTTTCTTTGGTACAGTGAAGCTAAAGATCAAGTCTTTCCGAGTTCCAGAGCTGATTATCGAGATTCCAGAAACTGCCACTGTCGGTTCTTTAAAGGTAATTCCAAAATCGAGTCAATTCGTTTCGTGTAGGCTTAACTTTTTTCGTTTAAGCAGAAAACAGTTATGGAAGCTGTGAATTCAGTTCTCGGAGGTGGGTTACGAGTAGGGGTGCTTCTTCAGGGGAAGAAGATCAGAGACGACAACAAGACTCTGGCTCAGGCGGGAATTTCTAACGAAAACAAGATGGACTCTCTAGGGTTCACCCTCGAGCCGAGCAGCTCGACTCCATCTCACCCGATTCGACTCTACCACGAAGATCATCGCTCGAGTCAAAGTCAAATGCTCTGTCAAAGCCCACAGCCCCTTGCAAGGTACCCCCCGACTTCTCGAGTCAACCATCAGAGGCACGCGTCTCCTTCTCCAGATCTTCCCGGTTCCAGCTTCAACAACTTCATGGAAAACGATCACGACTCTGACCCTTCATCTCCAGTTGGGATGTCCTCTTTGCAACGAACTTCTTCAGAGTCAAAAGCACTCGTCCCTCTGTCTTCTTCCAAGCAAGACGCATTAGCAGTAGTGCCTCTGCGAAAGTCCAAGCGATCTGAGTCTGCCCAGCGAAGAATTCGTCGACCTTTTACTGTGGCTGAAGTCGAAGCTCTCGTTCAGGCTGTTGAGAAGCTCGGGACTGGAAGGTGGCGCGACGTGAAGCTGAGAGCTTTCGACAGCGCGAAACACAGAACTTACGTGGATTTGAAGGTGAGTTTTTTCGTGTGACAGTGTTATCGGATTGTGTTTGAGTGTGTTTTTCGTTTTCTTGAAACAGGATAAGTGGAAAACATTGGTCCACACAGCGAGAATATCGCCTCAGCAAAGGCGAGGCGAGCCAGTGCCTCAGGAGCTACTGGACAGAGTTTTGACTGCTCACGCTTATTGGTCACAGCAGCAAGCGAAACAACAGCTGAAGTCGCAGCCGGATACTTGCCTCCTTCTCTGAGACTGTTCCGGCCACTGCTTTTTTTTAGGTATTTATGTGATTATTTATGTAAAAACAAAAAGTAAAAATTGTGTGGAAAAAGGAATATATACTATAGTTTTTATGTAAGTATTTTTGTTCATGGGAAGATTATAGATAGCCCTTTGTAAATGGGTGAAGGAATAAGAGCTTCCCCAACACTGGTATAACTTATACATAAATTTTGTGTGAAGTTTTGCTTACATTTGGTCGTGTAGGATCGGGGATTTCACGGTTCGTCTGTTGTGAATTCAACTGTAATAAGTTTGTGTTCATCTTAGATTCATGTTCTTTTCGATTTTGATGTTTTTCATGTTGGTGATACTCAGCCGAAGTTTTTTGAGCATAAAAAATCAACTTAAAATTTTGGAGACTGTCAGCATCAGAGATCCTATCTGGGTTATCCAAGATTTAATTTTAAACAATACAAAAATAATTTAAGCATACAAGAAGTGAACTAATTACCCCTTTTTGCTCTGGTGTTTGGGCGGCCGAAGAACATTCCAATCCAGTTTTTCGCGCTTGTGTTGTTTCTTCTGGGAACCACGACTGCTGTTTGGAGTTGAATCTTTGTTGTCTTGATCATTCGTTCTCGACTTCTTTGGATATTGTGCTTCCGATGCAACTTCAGCTTGCTTCCTCTTAAAATCACTGCTTGAATCGTCTAATTCCATATTCTCAGGACTATATTGCGTCGACCCATTTTCTCTGTTATAACAGGAAGCAAAAAAAGATATCAGCCTTATTCAAGAATGTGACCATCAAATCTCTCTCTCTTTAACAGTCGAACTTCACAAATAATCAATGAAATGATATTAAATTATCAACACAAAGAGTATTTCCAAGAAAAATAATTCATTAAAAAAACAAAAATTTATGTAAACGCTGTAACTGACCTGATAGGAGTTGCGTCGTTTTGCCTAGCAGCATTTGTGGAGGCAGAACGAGCAGATCCGGTTTCACTATGGTCAGATGTTTCACCATTGAGTTTCTACAGAACAAGCCTTTTAAAGTGAGAATCACAAAGCCAAAAATTATTTTTAAACACAAGCCCTCGATTATACTCACATCAATAGATGGGTTAAAACTTTGAAACGACATTCGGCCTCTTGTTGACCCGGGGTGGGGATCGCCTTCAACTAAGACAACACTGCATGTGAACAGGCATGGAAATCAAATTGACAGAAAATATCTCCAAACCTTTTTAAAAATGAAAGAAGTTACTTTTCAAATCCTAAGGGAAAGATAATCATCCTAGGCTACTTCCCAAATACTTTTGCTACACCAATCCCCAAACCGAAAGAACACTTATAAGTGAAGGTTCTCTAGCTGCACAGTAAAAGGCCTAAAACACGGATAAAGGGGAATGCATTCATCGTTCATTCTTCCCACCCTTTGATAGACGAATGCATTCCATACTAAAAGAATCTCATTAGTCATGGCCTAATGGGATAGTGTTACGACCTTATTGCTACAAAACCAGCAACGAAAAATCGAATAAGCTAATAATTGGCTACATTTGTCAACTCAACTGCAAGAAAGTTTAGTTCTCCCGAGAAGCATCACCTATAAAGGTGCAGATAACTAAGTTACAGAACCTTATGAATTCGAACAATCGGGGAACACAGAATTCTACCAGAAACGCTCCTTCAAGCAGCATAAATTTAGTTACAACACAAATCACAATGGTGGAATTGTAAAAATATAAATTAAAAAACAAAAAAAATACTAACAAATTTACCATCTTTTGACAACGCTAGATGAAGGGAAATCTCCAGTAGGCAATACGTCTTCCTCTTTCTTGGGTTTCTCATCTTTCTGAGCTGCCCTTTGCATGAACTTGAACCGCAGAAATCGCAGAAAGAACAGATAAGAATACAGAGCACACAGACCCGTCAGAATTTCTTGATTCGAAAGTTCTAGAATTAATCGAGCAAATTAAAAATAAATAATTTGTACCTTCAAGTTCTTCAAAGTACTGGATAGCTCCCGCTTCGCCATTGGAAAATTTCAAGCGAGAGAAAGCAATGGCTTTCGGGAGAGAGGCCGCCGAGCTGAGATTTGGGGGTTGGGAATTAGGGCAATTAGCGGATGGAATGACTAAAATACCCCCAATTCATCCGTCTGTAAAAATTTATAGGTCGTCCCGCGCCAGACTCTGTTTTCTCGGTAATTTATTCGGTCAAATGTTTTCGTAATCTCGTTCGTTACTGTCATGTGACTGTATGTGAAGTGAACTGATACTTCTTCCATGCCGTTATAGGCTCTGTACATTCCGGCTCGGCGCTGTCGGCGTCAATCAAGGGAACATATCTTCAGTTCTCTGTTCAAAGGTGACTCCTTTTAGCTATTCAGTCTCGGTCGGACCTTTCGACAAACACCTTCAACGCAAGAATTTTTCTTCGAAAAACTCGTCGGCCCTGAGAAGTTCGAGGCTTATCCTAACCTCTTCGAACAACCCATCATGCCCGATTCGGCGCGCCGAGCCCATTTTCGAAACCCCTCGGAGGTTTCCCTTTCGTCTCCCTGAAATCAGCGCTTTCGCAGCTGACCCCCGTCGGCATTTTCAGGTGGTGTTTGGCGTTCTCCGTTGCAGTTGCTGGCTCCAAATGGACTCTGAATTTGCTGTTTAACCCGTTCTTCTGGACGTACTTCAGCTGGACCTAGATGTTCTGGCCATGGATGGCGGCAATCGGACTCGCGATTTAGGCATCTAAGGGGAGAATCAAACCCCATTCGAACAGCTCGTCATCGTCACCTCATCTTTCACTTGGCTGACAATAGTGCCACCTGCACACTTCAACGAAGGATGGACCTTTGTGTTCTTCTTCGTGTACCATTATTTCTTCTTCCTCAACGTTAGTGTTCGGAAGCGACTTTACGGGGATTATTATTACCGTCGGGAGAATGAACCCAAGTGGGATTCCAGCTTGTCCGATTGGCCTAAGTTCTGTGTTGTGCTGGAGTGATGGTACGTAACTCCACCTCATACCTGGGGGCAATTTGGGCATTTGGGGTTGATCGTGATGTCTGTGTTCATGCAGTACCACTCCACGTTGTATTTGGCTAAGTACTCGGATAAGATGGTTGTGTCTACTGCTGTCTTATGCTTCGACGATGCTCTTGTTTCTCGCTTACTTTGCTGCGGTCTGCTCGATTTACTACGGGCAGAAGGCAGAGATGGAGGAAGCCCAGAAGGCAGTAAGGTTCGTTACAAGTTAATTCCTTTTGTTTATTAGTTTGGAAGATTGTCGAGTTTGCAGTTATTGAGTCTCCTGAAATGGAAAGAAAAAACAAAGAGTAATGTTTGATGCGTTTTTATCCCGATTTGGTCGTAATTTTGTGGTGAAGCTTGGTTGTTCTATAGAATCTCAGTTATTAATTTTGCCTTGCGATTAAATTGGACGCAAATAGCATGTAATGATCAATGGCAAGATCGAGTCTTTCTTTTTATGATGAATTAGAAAGTTTTTGATGTGTTTGTTCGACTGTTATACTCGTTTTTTTCATTACATTCACACCCGTCTGAGCACAAAAGATCGAGTCTTTCTTTTATTCCACCTACCAGTTGTGGTGATATGGGAAGATCTCAATTCAGCAGAGATCTGATGTTTTACTGTGAAACTCTAGATTGAAAACTCCATAAGCATTTCTTTGGTCCATTGTCACAACCCCTTTTCTCGACTTGTTTTTCATTAGTCGTCAACCCTTGAATCTGTTTTGCAAATAAACTTAAAGTGGCATTGAACCTGTTGCCATTGATAGACAAATAGTCGTGTAAATATCGTGGTTCGAAACGCCCATTTGTCGTCGTTGCGCCTATAGGCACGACCCCAGTGTCCCAACTTGGTCGGTTCCTCGTAAGCGTCGTGTGAGCCCCACTACTTAAATTTTGAAATGTCAGTCAAAATATTATGTGAAGGTCTTTGAATGAAGGATGAACCAAGAGATAGCAACTATTTATTGAGATCTCATATAGTATAGTAGTAATATTTTTGGTATGGCCATAAAAATATATATATCATGGGGGGCTGAACATGAAACAGTCACTTCATAACCACATTGTCTCTGATATTAATGTTCATTACAGTATTACACAACATTATTGAAGCTATTATATCTTAATCTATGATAAGATTGTTATCTTTCATCTGCGATGTGATTGTTTTTGTAGTCGAGGTGTCGGAAATCTAAGCACAACTGATGCACTAAAACGCGTAATCTGATCTTCCATCTGGTCGCTATATAAATGGTCCGGTTTTGTTTAGAAATGTTTTCATCCTTTCGTCGATCCGATCTCTTTGTGTTTGTTGTTGTCTAATTTTTGATATATGCTCTGAACTTGCCACTGTCATTCACTCATTATTCACCAAAATATCAGACTATCTTTCATCTGTGACATGATTGTGATAGTCTGAGTTGTCGGAAATCCAAGCAACAGCCGCTGCAAAAACACTAAAACGCGTGATCTGATCCTCCATCTGATCGCTCTGAATGGTCTGGTTCTGTTTAGAAGTGTTTTCCGTTTCATCGATCCAATCTCTTTGTGTTTGTTTTTGTCTATTTTTTATATATACTCTCAACTTACCAGCTTCTTTTTTTTTTAACTTTAAAATTTAATTATAATATAGTACAGTAACCTTTAACTTTTTACCTATTTTTTTATTTTAAATATCAAATTATTTTTATTTTTTTACTAATATAATATTTCTTAATTTACATGCCAAAAAATGTGCGAAGACCGACAGGATTGTTATAGTCTGGATGTCGGAAATGCAAGCACAACAAAACCGTGTGATTTGATCTTCCTTCCATCCGATTGCTCTGAATGGTTCGATTTTTGAGAAGTGTTTTCGTTTCATCGAGCTGGATCTCTTTGCGAATATCGAACGTACCGATTTGAATTTAGCCGAATAAGAAACAACAAAGAAAGGGAGTACAAAGTACCATCATCATGTGGTGGTGTTCCAGCAAAAGCTAAGTGCAATACATTGTAGTAGTAACTATTTAAATCTTTGAGGTTGAAATTAATTTCAAACTTTGTTTTTATTTTATTTTTCTGTAATGTAAAATAGAAAGGTTTTCTGACACAGGCGCCCAACACTGCCATGTGAACTTTAGTCTATAGTACACTGACCACAAATTATTTTGTCTTACAATTTTGTATTGGTAACATTTTTTTTTATTGTATTCAGTTATTACTATTTTTTCTCCAAACCTCAATAAGCACAAAGTGTCTGACACAAATTAAAAATAAAAATAAAAAATTAAAAGGCTTTTTTATATAAAAGTTAAGAAATAAGAAAATAATGCCTTTTGATATAGGAGTAAAAAAAAGTAAGTATTTGTGTTGACAAATATCATTTTTGATATTTTGATAAATGACACATATTCAAGTATGAGTTTGATAAAAAAAAAAATTAAACAAGTTCAAACTTACTTTGCAAATACTCCTTGTTAACTAATGCTTTGAAAAAAATTAAACAACAAAATAATATTCATATTTTTATAAATATTACTTTTCACTCTTAAAATACATTTTATATTTATCTTTTTCATTCAAACTTTTGATGATAACTTATCTTACTTTTAAATTTCATACCATTCAATTATTAGTTTGTATCAACATTATTTCTTGTGCTATCTTTTCATCAATCGATCACACATCCAACTATTATTTTTATTTATTTGGATTCCCAAATATTTACTTTTTTGACTTAATCTCATATTCTCATTGAGAAAATGTCAAAGGAATCTTTAGAAGACTGTGATATTAAAAATGTAACATAATTTTACTACAAAGGGTGGACATATTTAATCCAAAGAGAAAAATAAAAAGAAATTTATATATTTTCATAGGAGGGAGTGAAATATTTTAGTATTTCACTGAAATCTAAGATTCGTACCATAATTATTAGGGAATAAAAAAAATTGAAAGAAATTACTACTTCTAAATTTAATGAGTAGAATATTTTAATTTGCAATTAATTACAAGTACTCATAATAAAATATTCATTATGATGACTTGGTATCCTAGTCCAATGATAAAATTTGTGGTGACGTGAGTGCAATTTTGAGACAATGCAAATTTATTTATCATTATATACGTATTATATATTCCAAAAAAAAAAGTTACTTTTACACTTTTATAATAATAAATTTACAGTATTTATTTACCGATCAATACTTATTATATATTTATTATTCAACAAATCAAAAGTCATTTTTTTAAATTATACTATTAAATACTGTATTATAGATTGATTGGTGGGTCCAATTAAAAAAAACATATCACCATAGAATTTATCTGCAATTTATAAATTGTCCCACCTCCACCTCATTTACAACCTTGCATGCCTCTCTCTCTCTCTCTCTCTCTCTCTCTCTCTCTCTCTCTCTCTCTCTCTCTCTCTCTCTCTCTCTCTCTCTCTCTCTCTCAAACACACACACATACCAAATGGAGTACTACATGGATGAGAAGCTGAAGATATCATCAAATGAAGATAAGGCTTCTTCTTCGTCTTCGTCGTGCACTATGTCGAGGAGTGTCTCCACAAAGATCCCTACTAAGACTTCTTCTTCGTCATCGCTTCGCAAGAGTTCGTCACAGAGGTGTTCGGAGTTCACACGCAAGTGCAAGGAGCATAAGGCCAAATTCTACATCGTGAAGCGATGCATTTCCATGCTCGTCAGCTGGAAAAAGAACAACGGCTCCGACTCTTGACGCCCAATAATCGACATTTTTTCTTGTTCTTGATTTTTGTGGGTTCAAACGGCCGGCCGGTACTCTTAGCTTGCAGCAAGATATATAATTAAAAGAGATTATAATTAATTAATGCATTTTAATTAATTTATACAATTAATGAATTAATTCATATATTCAGAAGAGTACACAATTTCTTACTGCATTTCATATGTGCATTTTATATCTTAGATCTATATAGCTTCTAATTATTTTTTCATTTTCATTATTGGTATGTGCCTCAACTTTATTTTTGCTCGTGTTTTACGTACGATATATTGGCGTGCTAGACAGTTCATGTGTGTGATTTGTCCGAATTCTTAGCACGTCACGTCATCACATCGTCACTGATCGTACTGATCGTACGTTCAGTCGATATTTAGTCGATATTTTAACTAGTAGTTATATTTGTTCAAAATAGTCACTTCCCGATAGTTTTGGTTGATATATGTAGCTTGCATAGTTGTATTGTGTTAAATTTGTTATCTAAAAACAAAATTTGAAGCTCAAGAATTCAACAAACCATTGAGAAAATACAATTTATTAGTGTATTTTTTATTTTAAAATACAATTTACTTTAATATTTTTATTTTATTTTTAACACGCAAATTAATAGTACTCCATGTGGAAAGCCCATTTGTCTCGGATAGGCCCAAACCTGGCCCATCCTCGTAGTAAAGCTCGTAGCTCAACTGGCCCAAATTAATACGATTCAGAAGTTGTATTGGTTAAACATCGTAAACACATTGATCCTACTGAATTCTCTGAAGTGGAAGTTGTACGTTTATCAATAATCCACACAAATCATTACATAAAATTTAAAATTATTATTAATCACATCATTTATCACATTTGGTGTTATTTCTTTTAAAGTGTGTCCAAAAAAGGATTACACAATTACAATTGAAGATTATACTAATTAAATTCTCAAGATCAATTTGATTGTTTTTTAAACAAAAATGTGGAAAGAATACAAACATCACCCATTAATCCTAAAATGTACTCTCTTCGTGCCAATAAATTACACGTGCCAATAAATTACGTACACACACTCGTTCAACACGAAATTAAAATAAATAAATAAATAAATAAATGTAAAATTTTAATTTTAATTTTAAATTAAATAATTATAAGTAAAATTTATAGGGAAAAAATTTATTGTAAAATAAAGAAGGTAAATTAATACTCCATCTTTTTAAGAGTGTGAAAAGTAAATTTCGCAGTAGAATATAGGTTGGGGGGCAATTAGGACAATTCATCGTAGAATGTTTAGTAAACAGTAAACAGCAAATGACTCTGCCCACTTCTAGGGGTGTTCAAGTTCCACCCCGCATGTATAGGGTACACGTGTCACCCAATTTCTCGTGTAATTTATTTAAAAATTAGATTTTATTTTATTTATGTAATAATCAATCAAACAATAAAAAATAATTGTACTGTATTATTTTTATCATGAAATAGACGTCTAATAACTCAAATTTTCACATAATTTTACTCATATTTTTTAATACTATCTTATCATTTTCTTCAAATTATTTAATTTTTTCAATTTAAAATGTCTTTTTTATATTTTAATTTTCCAAACAAAACACTCAAATCACCATCGAAAGAACAATAAAAAACCCTTTTCGGCAAGAATATATATATAGTAAGTTAAATAATTTGAGTGAATGTATTTATCTCTGTAGTAGTTGAGAAAACAAAACCCTAAAAGGGATTCCCTTACCAGAACAATTCGCCGCCGGATTGATGATTTCTCTTATATAACTCGCGACCTTCTTTCACACACTCTCTCTTCCCACACAAGCTCTCAAACCCACCCCGTTTCCAAAACTCAAGCCGCTTTTTTTTTCCTCGTTTGATCAGAAATGAACATGGCCCTTTTGCCAAGAATTAATTTATATGTATGAGCGTTAGAGAACATTGTTTATTATTTTTTTCTTTGTGTTTAATCCCTGTTTTCTTATGACGATGTTGATGATGGTGAATTTATTCATCTGGAGGAACTGAGCTGTCTTTGACACTTGTTGGTCAAAGGTTGGGTTTCAGTTGCGAGCTCAAAGTTTTGATTTTTTTTTTTAATTTGTGAATATGGGTTCCTTCTGTAATTAGTGTTGGATTTAGGTAACTTTGGGTTTTGGTAAATTGGTTTTCTTCTAGGGTTTCTACGGTCGGTGTCTGTTGATTTTTGGTTTTGTTTGTTGAAAATCATGTTATCTGAATTGGGTCGGAGACCGATGATTGGGAAAAATAGCGATAACTCATTCGGAGATGAGTTTGAGAAGGAGATGAGTTTGCTCCTCCGTGAACAGAGGAGGCAGGAGGCCGATGAACTTGAAAAGGAGCTGAATTTGTATAGGAGTGGATCTGCCCCTCCTACTGTGGAGGGTTCGTTGAGTGCAGTCGGTGGGTTGTTCAACCATGGTGGAGTCGGTGGAGGTGGAGGCGATGCTGGCCCTGCTTTTGCTGAGTTTGCAAGGAATACGAGTGTGGATGGATTCTTGTCTGAGGAGGATCTTAGGTCTGATCCTGCTTATTTGTCTTATTATTACTCGAATGTGAATCTGAACCCTAGGCTGCCTCCTCCTCTGTTGTCAAGAGAGGATTGGCGATTTGCTCAGAGGTTACAAGGAGGTGGGAGTTCGGCGATCGGGGATAGGAGGAAGGTGAATAGGAGTGACAGTGGCAATGGAGGGAGATCAGTATTCTCGATGCCACCAGGTTTCAATCCAAAGAAGCAAGAGGTTGAGAATGACAAGGACAATCTGCAGGGTTCTGTCGAGTGGGGCGGGGATGGACTTATTGGTTTGCCTGGATTAGGACTAGGTAGCAAGCAAAAGAGTTTTGCAGAGATATTTCAGGTTTCTGGTTTTTTATATAAGCATGCAGATTATATTTTTCCTTTGCTTGAGCATTTACGTATTTTCATAATCGGGCCCTGGTGAAGTATTGACAGTTTTTGTGTTATGCCTGCAGTTTTTCTAGATATTGCAGTGGCACTATTGTGTTTAATTCTTCTTGACCTTTTTTATTATATGTTTGTTTCATATACATGATTATTTATTTGGCATATTTTTCGTGTATGGTCGATGCATCATATTAGTTTATATAATCTGCAATTTGAGAAACCATTTGATTGTTCTTCCTTGTGAGTTGAACATAATAGAACTCTATTCAGATTCATTTTGTTTCCAGCAATTGTGATTGATTTAGTGTAGTTATTCTTATTAATGAAAGCATTTATTTAAAATGGTGCATCATTTTATGATACTTGAAATTCATAAAAAACTTGGATTTTATTGATTTGCCTGGATTTGGAGTGTTGTAGCTCTCATAGTGCTATTGACAATTGTTCACAAAGTTTAAGTTATAGCTTTTTCTATTTTATGATTTCCATATGTAGTTTTTGTGGATACTCTATAACTCATTCTATTTGAACTGTTCTTTTCCTTGTTTCATTATTTTGATTGTAAGCACTTCATCTTATGTGTGCAGGATGACCTGAATCGTGCTACTCCGACTCCTGGACACCCTTCGCGACCTGCTAGCAGAAATGCTTTTGATGATAGTTCCAATTCGGTGGAGGCTGAGCTGGCTAATCTGCGTCGGGATTTGACATCCTCTGACCCAGTACTGACCACTGCTGCTCAGAATGCTATACCTGCATCATATTCTTATGCTGCTGCTTTGGGTGGCTCATTGTCAAGGAGCACAACTCCCGATCCTCAACATATTACTAGAGCTCCCAGTCCTTGCCCAACTCCGATTGGTGTAGGCAGGACAGGGAATTTCGAGAAACGGAACCTGAATAGCCCCAGCTCATTCAATGGTGTATCTTCTCACTCTAATGAATCACCTGACCTGGTTGCTTCTTTATCAGGCATGAGGCTTTCAAATGGTGTTATGGATGAGGAGAATCATTTTCAGTCTCGGGTCAAACCTGACCCTGATGACCGTAATAATTATCTTTATAATCTTCAGGGAGGGCAGAACAACTCAAGGCAGCCGTCGTACATGAAAAACAATGAAAATGCGCACTTCAACATTTCTTCTTCTCATCTTGGGAAACTAATGCCTTCTGATTCTGGCTTGAACAATAGTGGTGGGTCAGATTTAGGTAACAACAGCTCTTACCATGCTGATATTCAGAGAAACGGCGTTCCTTCTCATAACATGTACTTGAAAGGATCTTCTAATGCTTCGGTTAACGGAAGGGGTGACGTGGTTCCTCCTCAGTATCAGCAACTGGATAGTCCGAATTCATCTTTTCCAAATTATGGATTAAGTGGGTATCCTATGAGTCCGATATCTGGTCAGCTTGGTGGTTCGAATTTGCCACCATTGTTTGAAAATGCTGCTGCTGTATCGGGAATGGCTGTACCTGGAATGGACTCCAGGATGTTAGGGGGTTCAAATCTTGGTGCTGCTGCAGGAGAACACAATCTCGGTAGAATGGGAAACCAGATGGCAGGGAATGCGCCTTATATGGACCCTATGTATCTGCAATACTTGAGAACGGCTGAATATGCTTCTGCAGCTCAAGTTGCAGCACTTAACGATCCTTCTCTCGACAGAAACTTCATGGGTAATTCATACATGGACTTGTACCAGAAAGCCTACCTTGGGAATTTGTTATCTTCCCCACATAAATCTCAGTATGGTGGTTCTATGGGTGGCAAGACAGGTGCATCTAGTCCTCACGGTTACTATTCCAATCCTTCGTTTGGGATGGGGTTGTCGTATCCTGGAAGTCCAATGGCCAGTCCAGTTCTTACGGGTTCGACTGGAGGACCTGGAAGCCCCATGAGGCATGGTGAGTTCAATATGAGATACCCTGGTGGGATGGGAAACGTAGCTGGGAATGTCCTTGGACACTGGCACTTGGATAACATGGATAATACTTTTGCCTCTTCACTGCTGGAGGAGTTTAAGAGCAATAAAACTAAATGTTTTGAACTCTCGGAGATTGCTGGCCATGTTGTTGAGTTTAGGTATGTGTTTTTTGTCGTTGATTTAGGCATTTATTTACTTTAGGGGAATATTGATATCTGACTTTTTTTTCACATCTCTTATCAGCGCTGATCAATATGGAAGCCGATTCATTCAACAGAAGCTTGAAACTGCCACGACTGATGAGAAGAACATGGTTTTCCAGGAAATTTTCCCTCAAGCTCTTGCGTTGATGACTGATGTATTTGGTAACTATGTGATCCAGAAGGTACCAAGTGTTCTGTATGATTGTTTTTGGCTTATTTGGAGCTTGTTAACTATGTCGGTCTATATTTGGTGCTAAATTTAGGCGTCTTTTTTCTTCAGTTTTTTGAACATGGAATGGCTTCTCAAAGAAGAGAACTGGCTGGGAACCTTTTTGGACATGTACTTACCTTAAGCCTCCAAATGTACGGTTGTCGAGTGATACAGAAGGTAACATGAGCTACATTTGTTTTTCCAAGGGATCTATCTTAATTTAATTATATTGGGTGCTGAAATTTGCTTTATCTGAATGAAAATAATTTTGAATTCTATGTAGGCTATAGAAGTTGTTGATGTGGATCAGAAGATCAAAATGGTTGAAGAGTTAGATGGGCATGTGATGCGTTGTGTTCGTGATCAAAATGGGAATCATGTCATTCAGAAATGCATTGAATGTGTTCCCGAGGAACATATTCAGTTCATCGTGACGACCTTTTTTGACCAAGTTGTGACTCTCTCAACTCATCCATATGGCTGTCGTGTGATACAGGTTTGATAAATTTGTGCAAGCGAACTTTTGATATTTGTCACTTTTGACTATTATTCCCATAGTGTCAACCTGTATTGTATGGTGCTTTCAATGTGGCAGCGAGTTCTGGAGCATTGCATGGACGAAAAAACCCAGAGCTTAGTGATGGATGAGATTCTGGGTGCTGTTAGCATGTTGGCTCAGGACCAGTATGGGAATTATGTTGTCCAGGTTTGTTAATGAAGTCTAGTTCCTCGTTGATTTTAATATCGTTTTTATGGTCTTGCATTTATAAATCATATAGCTGCACTAATATTTGTACTAGGAGTGTTTCAAATCCATTTTCTAGTTGCTGAATTTCTCGTGTCCTTTTGAACGTTTGGACACTATCCAACATTTATATACTTTAAAAAGTTGCATAAATGAATTTTTCGGTTGCGAATTGCTGCATCCTCTCTTTAAAGACATTACCAAAAAGAAGGGACTAATTTGTGTTCATGTGATTGCTGTAGCATGTGCTGGAGCACGGAAAGCCACACGAGAGAACTACCATCATTCGGGAATTGGCTGGAAAAATAGTTCAGATGAGCCAGCAAAAGTTTGCCTCGAATGTTGTTGAGAAATGCTTAACCTTTGGTGATCCCAGCGAACGCCAGCTGTTGGTGGTCGAGATGCTTGGAACAACTGATGAGAACGAGCCTCTTCAGGTTTGCATCCATTAATCTCTTATAATTAATTCATTATACCCGTGTTTCATGCGATTCCAAAATTTATATATGTGTATTCTTTTCCTGAAAACAGGCTATGATGAAAGATCAGTTTGCGAACTATGTTGTACAGAAGGTACTCGAAACCTGTAGCGATCAGCAGCGTGAGCTGATCATGTCGAGAATAAAAGTCCATTTGAATGCGCTGAAGAAGTACACGTACGGAAAGCATATAGTAGCTCGTGTAGAGAAACTTGTTGCCGCTGGGGGTATTCATTTTTAATATTGTTTTTTTTTTTGTTCATTTTTCAAATTATTATATATGCTTCTTTGTCTCGACAACCATTGATTTGTATTGTTTGGTTTGACTATACAGAAAGGAGAATTGCTGCTCAGACCCAACAACATTCTGCTGCTGCGTAGAGGCGGAGTAGGAACGAAAGCAGTTGTACAGCTAACTGAGGCTAGTTTGGGCTACCTCTCTTTGTTATCTTTTCTTTCTCGACCGGTTGTTGCAAATAAAGTTGCTGCCTGTACTAAAAGAAGAAAAAACATGTACATTGTGTAGTGTTAAGTTTTTATACATTGAGAGTGTAGTAAAAGGTGTCGTCGAGGCTCGGTTGGTGATGCCGGTGCAGAGGGGAGATGATGTGCCTGCCAAGTGGACTGTACAAATGATGTGGAGAGTTGGTTTTTTTAGTTGGGGCCAATGAACAAGGTTTTATGTATGTTATTTATTGGTGGTTATATCTATCAATTTTCTAATTTAGCCAACAAATAAGTTCCTCTTGAAATTTTGCTTATCACATTGTTGATTGTATTTCCTAACTTTGAAAACTTGATTTCAAGATCAAATAATTTAAAATATGGAGTTATTAGAGTAATAGTCATTTGATTGATTTTAATTAATTTTTTTAAATTAATTTTATGATTTATTGATAGAAATATAAAAGTAAAATTTTAATTATTAATACAAAAATATTTATTAGTATATTTAAAATAAATCCCATTTTTTATGTGATTGATGGAATAGAGTAATTATTATATATATAGAGACATCCGTGAAATTTTATCTATAAATTAATAGCCTCGGGACCGTGAAATTTTATTAATTTAGAGAGGTTATTAATTTATCGAGGTATTTTTTTCATTTAAAAGACCAAGTCGGAACCGATTGATTCTATTAATTTAGAGAGGTTATTAATGTATCGAGTATTTATTGGACGACAAACAAAGTAACGTTGACCAATTTTGTCCATAGTTCAGGGACATATGGAGTATTAAATAAAAAAAAAAAGACTTGAAAAAGTAGGTTAAAATGGTTTTATAAATTATAAAAATTCAAAAAAAAAATGCTTAATTAATAATAATAATAAAATAATTATAATATTAAAATCAATTTTTTGTTAATTAATAATAATAAAATATAATTAAATTATAATAACTTTTTTCCTAAAAACTTCAAATACTGACCAATTACGTAGTCATCGTATATAATGATTGCATCGTTCCTCCACGTGGTTCAATTTAATTAAGTTTATTTCTATTTCTTGTTTATTTAAAATATTTAATCAATAACTACATTAAACTATGGAAGAAATTAAAATTAAAATACATAAAAATTAAAGTAGGATCATAAAACCTATATATTTTACAATAATCTCTATGAATTATAAATAGTATAGATGATTAGTTGATAAAATAAAAATTAATTATTATTAAAAAATCTCATAAGACAAATATATACATTTCTTATTTATTACACTAATATATTTATACTTTTTGTTAATATCTTTTATCATTCTAATCTCGGCATTTTTATCTCACCAATATTTATAAAATAACAAATGAAAACAATTATTAAATAATTTAATTTAAATAATTATTCATATGAGTAAATATATGAGTCCATATAATATTTATAAACTACTTTTATACATAGTTTAAATACAAAAAAGTATAACATTTAAATCCTATTTCGAATTAATATATGATATTGAACATGATGTAATAATATAAATAAAATTGTATTTTTATAGACTGTCGACCATTTTATAATAAACAAATACTTAGAATATACTTACCAATACAAATCGAATAGTCATATTAAACGTGATGTAATAATATAAATAATATTAAAATCAATTTTATTCTTACAACGAATACAATTATGGCATGGTTTTATCTATGCTAATCAGGTGGAGTACACCATGTACATCTTGACCGTAGATTTAATATTATTATATTAATATTAAGAAATGATTGTCCGAACTCCGAAAAGAGTCTAAAAATACTCCAGCACTAAAGAAAGTGCAATTAATAAAATTTAAAAAGAAATTAGCACTGCTAATTGTGAAAGATATTTATAGGAAGATGAAAAATATCTAAGCAAAAGCTCCAGCGTGGCACCCATTCGGAATCTGCACTTTTCCAGCAGCTTTATCTTATTCTTCTTCTTTCCCCCAAATTCAACCGCCCCACAAAAAAAAAAAAAAATAATAAAAACAAAATAAAATCTCACTTCAGTTTCCGATCTCCATGAGCGAGGAAGCCGCTAAGATTGATGAAGGAGTTTCCGATTGGGAGGCCGGCCTCCCTTCCTTCTCCGATCTCACTCCCTTGTCTCAGTCCCTCATCCCCGCTAATTTAGCGTCGGCGTTCAAAATCTCGCCGGAGCCCACCCGGACGGCGCTCGACGTCAATCGCGCCTCTCAGTCCACCATCTCCTCCCTCCGCGGCGGCGCTCCAGACGACGGATCCGACCCGCGGAAATCCCGTCGGGCGGCGGATCCCTCCGCCGAATTGGCCGCGATGACCGACAATTTCGCGGACGACCAGTCGATGTCGGCCGCCAAGGCCCTGAAGCGGCCGCGGCTGGTGTGGACCCCGCAGCTCCACAAGCGGTTCGTGGAGGTGGTGGCCCACCTGGGGCTGAGGAACGCCGTGCCCAAGACGATTATGCAGCTGATGAACGTCGAGGGCCTGACCCGCGAGAACGTCGCCAGCCACCTCCAGAAGTACAGGCTCTACGTCAAGAGGATGCAGGGGTCAACGGTCAACAACGAGGGGGCCCCCACCCCCTCCGACCCTCAGAGCCTGAACAAGTCGTCGAGCGCGGGCCCCGTCGTGAACGGGAGCGTTTGCAACGGGAGCAGCGGGAATAATCGAGGGGGGATAGCCATTCCGATGCCGCCTCAGATCATGATGATGGGGTTGGGCTACGAGTCGACTCAGTCGCAGCTAAATCACAATCATCGTCATCATCTTCATCATTATCAGCAGCAGTATAATAGCATGTATTACGGATATCCGCACCCCGTTGCTCAGAATAACAACAACAAATGTTAGCAAGAGGCAATGTAAGTCTTTGGTTAACTTGATTGGTTATGAATTCGATTGTAGTTCAGCCGATTTCAGCTCAAAAGAACATGTCCTTATTGATAATCTTATGACTTGATTACTCAATACTCAGCTTGCTATACATATGTTAAATCTCTTATGAATGTTTTGGATTTCTGTTTTTTTGTATCTGATAAGGTCATATAGATGATAATGAGTGGTATTGTTCAAATTCTTATGATTTTTCGTGTGACTGATTTGCCAGGCGGCATATGTTCAGAGTTACCTAAGCTTCAGTTAAGTTAATGTATGGAGAGCCTTGATTTGTAACGCCAGATGTGTCGGAAGATGTTGGAATTTGATTTGAGGTAGATCGCTCGCAGCAAGATGGAAAGATTCGTCCACTGCAAAGCCACGACATGAGTTTCTTGGAACTTGGTGTTCTCTGCTGCGTGTTGTTAGTATATCTTTGACCTGTTGTGTTTTGTATGTTGATCAAATGTTTTGTGTTTTGAGGCATGAATAACCTGTGGTGCTTTTTGTATCGGACAAACCAAGTTTGTACAACAATAAGATGTTGAATGCGCATAAAGTGACGAAGGACGATCAAGGGGCTCGCTCAAGTTGTAAAATTCGGAACAAATCTTAGCAAGGAAAATGATAAAAAGTACTGTAGTAAGTTCTTCTGAGTACAATACAATAAAATGATGTAGGTTTATAAAGTTTCAATTACCAAAAGATACTGTAAAAAAAAAGGAGTCAAAATCAATAGGAAGCCTGAAAAAGGGCAAGAGTAATATTTCTATAAATATGAGGGGTCAAATCTCAAATAAGTTTTTTTTGTTATTTTCAACTTGTTTTCAGAGGAATTCAACACATCCTAACTAAGACCTAAGATACCATTTACATTTACAGTACCTTTTTCATCATTTTATGCATGTCCACACAAAGGGGGTGGAGGATGCTATTTTGAGCAGGGTCTCAGAAAAATGCTATTTATGGAAAGTCACATGTAATCTATCTTATGGTTAAGCTATATATATGCGGTTTCGTCGAAGAAGCCGAATTCCAGGCCTCAAAATAAGCCGCAGACCCCTTATATGTATCTTTCCCATCTCCATTCAGAGTTGGACATAAAAACAACACTCAGAAAGTCGAGGACAGATTTTTACTGCAATGGCTCAACTTGAAAGGACAAGAAGATCCATGACCGATAGCCCGAGAATGCCTAAACAGCAAATCTCGCCAACTTTTGAGCAGCTGCTAAGAGGTATACTACTCTACTCTGAACCGATTTTTTAATTAAAAAATCGAAAACTAATGGTGATTTTTTTCGATAACCAGTTGACGAGTCTTTCTGGTCACCAACCACGACGCCTAAGTCGGGAATGAGTCACAGCCACGAAGAATGTCTCAGCCCTAACAACAACAAGAAGTCTGTTCTTTCCAAAGTAAAGGAAAGAGCAAAGAAGTTGAAGCACAGTCTTAGTGGTAGAAAGAGTGTTCACGGAAACGAGCTTAGCGAGTATAGCAGTAGCAGTACTCCAACATACATTGACCATACCTTGGATGACTACGTTGACCACAACGAAGATGAACTCGTCGATGATCCCGAATACCTCGGAGCTCCAAGTAATAAATAACACACTCTTACGAATATTTTTCGCTCTGTTACAGTTAACTAACTTCTTCCAAAATTCGTAACGTTTTCAGTGTACGAGTCGGAAGCTGCACCTGAGAATTTGAAAGAGAATGCCAGACAGCATCCGCGAGCCACTCCTGTGGTAGCCGAGAGCCATCGAATGCCAAACATGACAAAATCCGTACGAGAAAGTGACAAACCTGTCAGTCCAAACACGGAAGGTTTGTCTGAGAAATTATCTTCCAAGGTTGCTGGACTCACTATCGCCCCTCCGGAAGAACAACAATCAGCCCCTGTCCGGATTAATGTTCCATCATCATTGAGTCCGGGCAATGAAACCAAGAACATCCAAGAAAGGTCGGGAAATCGGAAGCAAGCAGCAGCTTGCTGCAGCCCACAGACATATGATAAGGGCGTTTCGGTAAAAGAGTATTTCTTGAATAAGCTGGAGCCGGGTGATGACGAGAGAGCACTGTCGCATGCTATAACCGAGGCCATCAGCCCAAGGGGGTCCACTAATAGCCCCGGTGTGGTGGGAAAAGTGAAAGAGGCAGTCAGTTCGTTGTTCTGGCAAGAAGAGAATACTTCCAAATCGCCCTCAAAGCTGGCAAGCTCATCGGATTTGCCAGTTACTACTCGACCAACAGATTCTCATTCTTCAACACGTTCCTCTAATGATAATGAAGGTAAACTATATAGTATTTCAAATATCTTTGTCAAAAACCGATTTAAATTCTAAAAGTAATTTCGATGAAGTGAACAATGACAAGGGTCTTGGGTCTTATGGCAGTTCTTGATGAAGAAAACCATGGAAAGATACTCCAAGCCAACTGAATACGTACCGACGACAAAGATACATGATGAAGAATCAGGGCAGGTACTTGGGTCGATTTCAGATCCTGCTATAGACCAGAATATAGATTGCGGTTTTCTTCTTTTCTAGTATTCATTCTCTTTTCCCATGAACCCGCCTGTAACAAGGCAGAGGTTTCTCCATGTAATATTTAGTTTGTTAATCCACAAAAGAAAATGTAAAAAGTCTTATTTTCATAGCTATGTAAATACTAGTAACATAAATGCTTTGTATCAGAGTTTTTAGAGAATGCTAACATATACTTGTATTTTAATTCTAAGTTCAATGATTTATTTATTTATTTTATTTATTTATTTTTTGGGTTTCATTCTTCAATGATTAGTCCTTCATTGTTCAAAACCTCATCCATAATCAACAAGGAAAATGATTGTCTCACATATCAACATGTATGCACATTTAACTATTAACATCAACCAGCCTAAGACCTTTCACTTCAAAATTTTGGATTCGATTTCTTCCAGGCTCAAGCCTTTGGTCTCAGGAACAGAGACTACCACAAACACGAGCGCGAGTACAGCAATTGCCCCAAACAGAAGAAAAAGGTTTTCCGCTCCGAGTAACTCCTGCAAAGATAGACGTACATTTATTCTTCGTATACCGAATGAAAAATGGATTTTAGTAATAAGAATAAGAAAAGTAATAACTATCAGCACCTTCAGCGGTGAGAAAGCAAAGGTTACTAAAGCATTTGAGCCGAAATTCGTTAGTACTGCAAGGCTAATACCCTTCCCTCTTGTGCGGATCGGGAATATCTCGGAAACCATAAGCCAACTGATAGGTCCAAATGATATCTAAAAGCACATGCGTACGAAACAAGATGATGAATAATCGAAACTATAACTTTAAAATAGAATGTTCGTAAATTTTGTGCACACATTCACCTGATAGCAACCCACATAGAGAAGCAGAGCGGCTACAGCAACAAGAGGAAAGCCTCCTAGGAACTTGTAGTAGGCAGAAAGCAGCAGAAGTGAGAAGGCCTGTAACCAATAGGATACAATATATACGTAAGTTCGCTTTTATAGTATTATTAACAATAAGGAATAGAATTCATGTCAGTCTATTTATGAAGGTGCCGATTAAATACTAAATCTATAGGGATGTCGAGTAACGTACAAGCCCAGAAACACCTCCAATTAGAAGGGGTCTTCTGCCAAGGTCATCAACCTTCAAGACAGCTACTCCTGTCATAAGAAACTGCAAAAAACATCTGAAATTAGATAGTTATAAAAAATGGAAAAAAAAATATACATATGAGAAACACTTGGATTACAAATACCTTAAATACGCCAATGACAACTGAAAGCTTTGTAGCATCGGCAGCCGCAGAAAATCCAGCAGTCTTTGAAAAATGATTGAATTCAGGAATGTACCAAAAACGCTCAAACGACAAGAATAAAGAACGAGAGGATCCAATTTGATCCAAACAAGAACAAATTTAACTTTTAGATATAGTAGTACCTGCAGGATGGAACCCGCGTAGTACAAGACACTTGGTTGCCCTGTAATCTAATATATAGAAAATTCCTCGTATTACTTTCATCAGAAAAATGGAAGAGGACAAAGACTGAAATATGCAACTCAAAGCAACGATAGTCGACAAAAACCTGCTGAAAAAGGACCAATCCTCCTCCAATTATAAAGGCTTTCAGGCTAGGCCCCTGAAACACCTCAAGAAAATTGCCTTCTGAATCTTGATCAGTATATGCAGTTTTCAAGGAGACGAGGGTTTCTTCAACTTGCTTTTCAGATACTTTGTCATCACCAGAGCTGCCTCTTAGCCTTGTCAAAGCGCGGATAGCCTTCTCTTTGAATTCTTGTAAAGACCCTTTCCCTTGAACAGCTCTAAGAAGTAACCATCTTGGAGATGGTGGGAGACTCCACATGCCTAAGCCCATCAGTAATGCGAAAGGGGCACTGAACCCATACATGTAGCGCCACCCTCCGACAGCATTAATTTCAAAGCTACCAATGAAATAACCTAACTATATAGAAGTATAGAACAAATACTTCTTCAGACATTTATCATTCTCCTTCAAAGAAAAAACAACAGACGCCACTGTAGAAAAATATTTACCAAAATTCCCATCACAATGAAAAGCTCCTTCAGAGATATCAAAGTTCCACGGATTTGGGACGGACAAGTCTCTGCTATATAAAGAGGCGCCCCATGCATTGCCTGCAAAACGAATCTGATTAGTTGCGACGATTTGTTAGTAGAATCAAGCTAACATTTGAGTTCTAAACGAGAACTGATTCAGAAAATGTTATCAATCTCACAATGCCAATTCCAAGACCATACAGAACTCGGGCTATCAAGAGAACTCCAAGATCAGGAGCATAGGCAGTCAACAGGCCACCGATGAAATAAAGTGTGGAGGCAATGATAAGTTCTCTCCTCCTTCCTGCGTGTATATAAATGAAAACGCTTGGAACAAATTACTGAAAAGATTAAAATTGAGAAACAGTGGATAATTATTTATAGCTAGATTACCAAGGAAATCAGATAGGGGATAAACAATGAGGGAACCAAAGAGAGCTCCATACAGGGATCCACTAACCTTGATCAAAAGACAATTAAACAGGATGAGCCAATGTAGTATGTCCTTGTAACAGATATCGATGATGCAATTAAAAAAAAAAAAAATTTACCACTAAACCAAGTTGAACAGCTGAAAGATTGAACCAGTTTGTTCCACTAAGTTCAGGAGACTGTTCAAAAAAAAAAATGATCATAATTCTCATTGCAGTCGATAATGCATGAAGCGAACTGCTACCTGCAATGAAATTGTAGCTCCAGAAGTCGCGCCAATGTCATAGCCGAATAATAAACCACCCAAGGCAGGAAATAGAAATCTGGCAATGTTGTACACAAGATAATTACATAGTATGGAATTATGATAAATAACCGGTGCAAAGATTGTATAATCGCATTTTACTCATAAACAGAACGAGCACCGAATACACATTTGAATCACCCCCTTCGAGGTGTGCATGCTTTATATATACAACAAGCCTCATGCAATCGACATTCGTAAATTTCAGAAACACTAAATATTCAGGAATTCTCCATGACCAAAATTATAACCCTTGATCACTGATCAGATTAGCAGTGTAGCTCATTTCCTTTCCCTTAATTTAAAAACTCTGCTCTCTCCAATAAAATATTGTTCTTGTTAAAACTTCGGCTAAAAAGGAATTATATTTTCCGACTCGAGGTTTGGAAAAACACACTTCTCAACCCACGGGTTGACCGGAAGTAAATATTCCGAGGAATATCTAAAATTAGAAAAACTTACGGTAATATAACCGAAGACCAAGCGAAAACCTCTTGTTGTGTGATTTCATAATTCACCGATTCAGCTTCGTCCCCTGAAGAAGCTCGAACCTTCCGAACAAAAGGAATGTCAAAATTTTGAAACCTTCCGACTCGATTTATCCAATTGAATCGGGGAAAAAGAAAAAGGTAACCGTTACCTTCGCCGTACTGCGGTCGATGGCAGGCTGTGAAAAAGGCACTCTGAAACCTTTATCATTATCGGGCGAAATTGAGAAGCTTCGAGGGCACCGGGCGAAAGGGTTTCTGGAAGTGAGAGTGGCGAACGTTCTGGTAGAACGGGAATGAGTTGGGGAATACTTCTTCGAGAGCTTGAGATTCAACAATGGCGATGCACAAGCAAGAGCCATTTCCCCCACACAGTCACAGTTGAAGAAGACGGAAAAGGATCATCCAAATCGTAGTAAATATATACTCCTCCGCGCCGTATACAGTAATTCTATTTCCTTGTACGAGAGAGTAAAAAATAAGTCCATATGGTATATGCATTGTATATCTATAGATGATAGTATATACTATACAGTACTTTATTTTTACCATTTTCATTAATGATGTAAAATATAATTAATGTAAATACTAACAATCTAAATACAATGAATGTAAATACTAGTCCATATGTTGTTTTGGACTGAAACCGCCTGAACTGAACTGAACTGAACTTAAGTCTGAACTGAACTAAATTGATTTTTTATAAAAATAATAATAATTTATATAAAATTTTAAATATTTTTTAAAGGATTAATAATATTAGGAGGGTAATTAGATTGTATATTAATAATTATAGATTGAAATTATTTTTTTATTTATTTTAATTTTAATTTATTTTGAAGCTGAACTGAACTAAAGCGATCTGAACTGAACTGAACTTGAACTGAACTGAACTAAACTGAAATTAAGTCCAAAAGAACATAAAAATGAAAGGATTAATAATATTAGGAGGGTAATTAAATTGTATATTTAAAATTATAGATTGAAATTATTTATTATTTACAATCTTACCGATAATTAATTCGAAAATGAAAGTTAAATATCGTGTATTATCTTGAATATCTCAAAAATAATACTTAGCCCTGTCATTCAATTTAAGTGCCTGACCTTTCAAATTATTTTCAATTTAGATGTGGTTTTGTGATAAAATTATTTAGATGTTAATTATTTAATTGTTGGATTTAGAATTTTAAGTAATTAATGAATAGTAAAATAGAGAGTTGATGTTTATATTTTGATTTTTGATATAAAAAATAAAATATTTTTTAATTAATATTTTGGGAAGATATTGGAGTTATGTTTATATTTTGATTTTTGATATAAAAAATAAAATATTTTTTAATTAATATTTTGTGAAGATATTGGCTACTATAATCAATTTTGTTGTGAAGTATACTTTATCCTTTTTATCATTAGTTTTCCAAATTTATTTTTATTTTTACTATTTTTATGATGTAGGGATATATATATAATTAATTGATTTAAATATATATTTTTTAATATATTTTTTGTGGTAGATAATACATTCTTCGTAATTTTACAAATAATTATCCTAAAAAGTTTTACATTTTTTTTTATTTTAAAGTTTTCTCATCTTCTCATTTCTTATACAACTATTACTACTATTATTTCACCATTTTTATTTTAATTTAGAAAATAAAAGTAATTTTTTTATGAGTATCCTATGGAATACAAAGAAATAATATTTATTTATATAAATTAATTTAAACTTATTTTCAAATTTGAACAAAATTAAATTAATAAGGACTTTTGTAGCATAATGATTTGTATGTTAATTCTGTAAATACAAATAAAAAAGTATATTGTATGGTTTTAATAAATTAAAATTTTGAAAAATACAGTAATGAATTTGAATCAACCAATAAAACACGTGACAGAGAGAGGCCGGGCCATCAAGAACCAAACATGTGAAGGAGTTGTGTACTTAAACATGGAACACCCACATGAAACCGTACAACCATAACCGTAACCATGTTTTGCGGTCCTTTCAGACAGCTCCTCTCATTCATCTCTCATTATCAGTTATCACCTCCATTTTCAACCCACACATTACACAAATCTTTTCCCCCCATCATGGAAGGGAGCTACGAGGAGCGCAAAAAGACAACAACGACCTCCACCAGGTTGCAAAAACGAGCTCCGGCTCCCCTCCAGCTCCCCTCCAGCTCCATGGAATTACCACTGGAGTTAGCAGCAGCTTCGAAGCTGGGTGGGCCATCCCTTTGCTATCGCCTCTTTTGTTCTCTCCTCCTCAGCCGGTGGTGGCAGCCGGCAAAGGGAAAGAGTTGGCGGCGGCAGAACCTGGCGGCAGTGGTGGTGACGAGGGGTGGAAACACCCAGCACTTGGCGGCATGATGAATGAACCTTCACCTTCACCTTCGAAGCTTGGGGCTCGATTTCAGTTGCAGTGCATGCTAACAGACAATCTCTGAAGAATCGAGCAATCGTTTCGGATCGATTTTTCACATGTAAACTATATAAATCTAAATGTCATGTGTATTAATGTGAAATAAATTGCTTCGTGTTTCTATTACTTTCTTTCTATCCACTGTTGATTTTCAATGAAGATGGAAGTGGAAGGGGAAAAAATAATCTATTATCACAAATACACTAAGATGGAAATAAAAGAACCACTTCATGTGTGCTAGTATAGTACTTATGGTATCAATAGCAAAATCTTCAAGGTTATTGTAATTCGTCGAGATTTAAACACGACACATTGGGAGCCAAAACTCTGTATGTACATCAGCCCATCACAAACCATTTTAATTTTTTTCGAGTTCTTAGCTCTCGATTAGAGAGACCCTAAGACTGAACAAGGTAAGAAATTTCTCTGGATTTACTCCGAATTGAGCCGCATAACCATCTGCAATTTCTTCAACAAAATCAGAAGTCAAATTCTCCGGTTGCCTGAAAAAGAAATCCAGCGGCCAAAGCAATCAAATCCCAGACACATTATAAACTGAGTAGGATAGAGATAAGGACGCAAGGCACAGTGAGACAAGATGTTATGTAGGACCTTCACACGAATCCCAAGACATAATTACCTTGTTGAACAGAATGTCTTTATTATTTATGTGCATAATGCCATCCTTCAATGTGCATTTCCACCTGCTCTTAGTTCTTGTCACCTGAAATAAATAAACATTTTTAAGGTAAAAATAACTTGGGGCGGAGACACAGCTGAAAGAATGAGATAAAAGGAAGAATGGAAAACCAGGGAAAGCATTCAGATTAATAACCTTATCGAACTGAGCAAGAACCAGATGTGTTGTGTTCAGATCCTCGCCTTGATCCTCATCATCCAAATCATCGTCATCATTTTCATTCAAGGGTTCATCGTCCTCATCATCTGCAATGTCATTCTGAACAGGAGCTGGAGTTGCTGCTACCATCTCTAACAGTGTGAATGGTGGGATATCAGTATTAATTAAATCTTATTATGTTTAAAAATATGCCAAGTGGTTCAACGTAGATTATAAGGCTTACCATTTGGCACAGGCGTGTTCACTATATTGTAATCTTCATTCACAACTCCTTGATAATTGTATATCTTTCAAGATTACAATACAGAAATAAAGTTAGCTTAAATATTGTAACTGGCAGCAAATTCGTATCACACAAATATATGATGTATAATGGACATTTTTGAAAGAAAAATAGACTAATGGAAATTTATATCACGCGCCCAATGATGTGATTTTTCATATTTATCTGCAACAGATGGCACACTCATAACAAGACAAGTAGAACCATTGCTGATCACAGTACATGCCCCATATATTAAGGTAAACTTTCCAAACTACAAGCTTTAGATTAATTTTGTTAGCTCAGCTATTTTGAAGGCACAAGGGATCTAATCTAAATAAAAGATTTGATGAAGTTGAATATGACGATGCTGATGAAGAATAATAACTTTTAATTACTACTTTGTAATGCTGATACCCATAAATCAGACGTCTCACAATTTATGTGTACATGGTTGTTTGCATGTTGCAGGAACACAAGAGGAAAACTCACATTGGGTGTGGAAAGCGCATCATCATAAGGATCAGGTGTGGGTCCATCCAGCTGAGGTATTCGAGAAGACGATGTACTCCCTTGAACAAACTTTTGTTGAGAAACCTCCTGAACCTGTCAAACGGCAATTTAAAGTTTATGAAGTTGCAGTGAATAGTAAGGAAAATCAACTAATAAGCAGAAATGAATTTAGAATGCACAACAACTTGGTATTGCTGATACAGCCTTTTGGAGTGTGCCACTATGTACATATCAATATCATCCATCACAGTTTTGCATGTAAATAAGCAATAGGAACTAATAATCAATGGAAACCTATAGCATATAAGAAGTTTCCCTAAATAAGCAAATGCGAGGTCGACACTCAATAGTTACACTTGATGCATGACACACTATTAGACCAAAACAAACAAATGACAGCATTAAAGAAACTACGGATTCTGCTATAAAGCAGTGTGCCATTTAGGCAATGGACAATACAGACGAGTCGGTGAATGAAAATATACCTTCAACTCTTTTGACATAATGTCCCCAGCTCCATCTTGTTGTGGGATGTATCCACCGGGATGGTAATGCGGAGGGATATCATCCCTCTTTCGCTTTCCAGAAGACATGAAGAAATCCTGGATTTATTTCTCCAGCATTATGTTTATTTACCAAGAAATGAAATCATCATAAATCAATTCTAGAGAAATGCAGTAAGTATGGCATTCACACAAAAAAAGATTTATTCTCTTTTTTGTTCATAAGTAGGGATTATTCAGCGAATGTTACACACTTTTAATTTGTATAGAAACATTTGTCACTTTACCATTGAATCCTTTTGAATAAAAAATAAAATCAACTGTACCTTGTTTTCTTTCATTTCTTATTGAAGCAAAATTTGGAAGAAACATAAAGCAAGTCACATTAGTTCTTGGAAAACTCTAACAAGCTATCATTAGGGTGATAGGTATATTTTTTAGAAAGGGGGCATCAATACTGGAAATTAATCATCCAAGTTAGTCGGTAGTAATAAAAAAGAAAGGAAAAAAGAAAAGGAAAAAAAAAATACTCACAAATTTAGAGAATAAGATAATAGTAAAGGTCATTTAATCACAATAACAATAATCAATAGGCACACAAAAGTGATTCAAAAGTTTGCCCTTTTATCTTTGAATTCTTTTTTAATCATAATTAACTATACATTGTTTCCTTTTAATTTGTGTGTATTAATGATTAACACAACGTGTTGAACAAAATTACTTTCATAAGAAATATAAAAATCTATAAGATAAGTGAACAAAAAAGTGAAGTCAAAACATGCATTCCTATAAAAATGTGAGATTATAAAGTCAATTCTTGACAACATAGCATATCATAATAGAATCTACTAGTTTTTTTAGTGAAAGTCTTTATCGTTTACATCTATGCTGATTAAAACCCAGATTTGCAAGTAACTAGCAAAGAGTTCTAGGTAAGCAGAATCAAAACGTGGAAAGCCTCATAGAAATCTTTCCTTTCAAACCAATAAATGTGTCATTTGTATTTGTAAAAATGTCATGTTCATGTTTGTGTCAGACACTACCACCCCTATATGTAGATATTTGGGCAACCCCCGACAATCCTGAGTTCTTATCATTAAATAGTGCTTTATAAGTTCTTAAGTCAATAAGATACCAATAGCTGAAGCAAAATTGATAAGCATCAACAGTATTCCCCTTGTTTAATACAACCAACTCGATTGTCCAGCTAATAAAGCTGAACCACAAATTAATATACCTGAGTTGATGGCTGATTAGAGGGTCCTCCTCTCTCACCCTCTTCCCGACCTTCCACATAGGCTGCAAAAGGAACTATTATAAGGAGAAGATAAAACAATGAATAGCACCACTTCTTTATTTATGCAGTACTAATGACTATATCCATCTGAATGTAGATAAAGTTTGAAAATGCTTGTATACGAGCAATCTAAAGACACACTCACCAACATTCACATCAAGAGGAGGCCTTTGATTTAACCAGGGCGATGGAGGTTGCTGCAGGAGAAGTGAAGGAAGAAGACATAAAATATAAAGGTAAATTCAGCTTACAAAGTAGAATGTAGACATTTCACATGGCTTTATTAGGAAATCTACAGGAAAAATAATTGCAAAGCAAATAGATAAAAATATGAGATTCCCGACCAATTTTGTAGATCCGACAAGAAAATCCCAACATAAATGAAAGTTCAGGTAGCAATGATACCATGTATGGACTAGGTCGTCCAAGTCCAGTTTTTATGTCCGGAACACCTCCCATTGCATTGGCAGATGTATACTCGTTGGGGGTGATCGGAGTGCTACCAGAGGCAATATTATACAGTGAGCCACTATCACTTCCAGTAAGAGGAGTTTGAACTGTTCCAGGTAACGGCGTCTGAGCCATTCCGGGCAATGGTGTATGCGCAGTTCCTGGCAATGGCGTCTGCATGGGAGTTTGGAGAGGAGTCTGCACACACCCAAAAGAACACATCATATCATTAATTCATGATCAAGCTGAAATTTAAAACTCCAGATGGGAAAGAAACGAGCCAAACTCACTGGAGGAAAGAGTAAATCAGCAGTTGGAGTTTCAAACTCCTCAGTGCCTTCATACGGCACATTGAGGTCATGCACAGGATTATGTGCGAGACCCGCTCCCGCGCCCTGTGCCGACCTGACGATGGGACCCACAATTGCTCCGGCTTGCATCATCTTCAATTCCCACAACTGCAGATTTCACACATACACTCATCAACAAGTCAGATTCCAAAATTAAAATCACAGATCCGATCATTTAAAACCCTAAAATCCACCCAAATCAATATTAATCATATGGTAATCGCGGAAATACATACACGCCTCCCTGAACACATCATGATAAAACACCTCCCTAAACCCTAAATTGAATCGACATCAAATCAATTATTCAATTCAGATAGGAATTTCGAAATCGTTACTCCTTGGAGCTCGTTCAGCACGTTGTCGCCTGGGCCGACGTCGCTGATGAATTCGTCGCGGACCTTGTTGATGACGTCCTCTATGACGTGGATATAGACATTGCTTGTGGTGGAACTGGCCATTCTCGCAGGTTTTTCGGGATGGTTTAGAGATGCGAAGTGAACGAACGTAGAAACCTCGAATCGATTTTTTCTGAAAAATAAATGGATTAGTGTGCGTTGTTTGAGACCGGTGGGTTTTCTACGGGGAGAAAATTATGCGGCCAACGGCGGACGGAGAGAGATGAGGGAAAAAAAAGCGGAACGGGAAGGGAGATTAAGTAGTGGTGTATAAATAGGTTTGCATCAATTTATAGTGATTTTGAATCTACGTGGCAATAATGGGCCGGACCGGCAATGGCATATTGTGCCATACACATGTGTTGGGCCGGGCTCGCTTTAAACTGTGCTGAAAAATTGAGTCGGTTTGACCATAAATACTTATTAGTGACTTTATTAATTTTTTGATAAAAAAAGTTTTTTTTTTATAAATTATAAAAAATAAATAAAGTATAGTTGTAAATATTTATTTTTATAGTTGTAGATATTTATTTTAGAGCCAGGAAAATTAAACGTACAGTATTTTTTTTCAAAGAATAAAATTAAAAGAAGTTGTTCTGAACCCAAAACTCTAATTGAAAATTAGTATTCTTTATTGAAATTAGGGGTTTTTAATAATTGATACTCCAATATAGGGCACTTATGCAATTACGCGAAAATTCCAATTGCTGTTCTGACCATTTTGCCCCTGGTCGGGGTTCAGTTTTAACTGTGGTTTTGCCTTTTACTGCCGACTGAGAGCTGGAATCCCTCGAACTTCATAATTTCGCAGATAGAAGAAACGAATGATTTGCTCAGTAACAGCGAAGCAGTGAAAATGGATCGGGTAACTGCAGCAAACGAGCTTTCCTTCCGGGTCGGGTTCACCGGGCATGGCGGCCACCTGTCGATTGAGCCTCTGCCTCCGGTCGAGCGCCCCAATCCCCTCCGCTCTCTCCCCGATTTCATCCTCGTTAGTATTTCTTTGCTCTGCCACATCGTATTTAAATTTATGTAGCCATAATGTTGCAGTACCATGAATGTAGATATTGTCAATTAGGGTTACTTCTTAAGCACTACTGAGTTATCTGCGTATGCATCACTTTAATATGTGTGTGTTCATGTGGTTTTATCTTTGGATTTCGGGTTATTGATATCGAACGAGTTTTGCATATTTTTCGGACAGCCGCCAGCATTCCCTGCGGAAACGCCAGAAATGGTTGAGGAATATATAAAGAAGAAACACTTACTCCCAAGGTTGGATGAACATGTTTTTTCTCCAGAAAGAGCTGGTAGACAATGGGAATTCGACTGGTTCGACCGAGCTGAGATTATGCCAGAGCCATCGATGACACGGTCTGTGGTTGTACCGTCTTGGGAAATGCCTGGCAAGCGCAAAGAACAAGAATCAGGGCTGAAAAGATGGGAGCCTGAGTCGGTGGAGGTAACAAGAGCTTTTACGATCCTCTTTTATCTGTTTTAAATGATCATGTATTATTTTGTGAGATACCGCTATAGTAAGTTGAAATACAGTTTTAAAATGGGATAAATGGGTCCTGTCAATTCAATAGACAGTGTGAATTATTGAAATGTGGAAGGAAGTTAATGTTGTATTGCGTGTTATGTTGTGGCATAGAACCAACTGGTAGGTTAGGTGTAGGCCTTTTATTCCAGGCAATACTATAGAGATGTTTTATTCTTCGTGTAGACTTTCCTCCTGTTGGGGGAATAAATTTATTCACATAAGTTTTGTTAGACTAGATGCTTGATTGCACATTGTTGTGTACTTATTTTATACTATTGTGTATATTAATATGAGATATGTTCAGATAGAAATGTTTGGCACTATCGATTATGGTGCTACTAATACATTAGAAGGCTTAGTGCTATAAGTTGACTTAGAATGGGATCAACCTACTCAAATTTTGTTGAAGTTGACTTTCTTCTTCAAAGTTTCTTCCATCACAAAAGATTTTGGTTGAATTAATTTTCAATATGATACATGCTAAGGCGCTATTCAAACTCAAATATTAAACAATCGTAATTATCTAGGATTATTAAAATGTAACCGTGATGTTTCATTACACGCGATAAACTGTTTACCTTAGGGATTTGATGTTTGATTATTGATATTGGTATTTTATATAGTTGATTACTGTAATTATTTTCCGTAATTGATATTTGGAAGAATATACATATCAACTTTTTTTGTCAATCTGTCATCAGGCGAAGACTCGTCATGTCAAATTTTGTGTTTTATATTTTTTTCTCATGTGTATTTTCTGCTCAATAGATAGCTCAAATTTGTCCATCTCTTGCGACAATTATTTCAAAGAACTGTATGCACATTAAGTATTGAGGTCCAAAATATATAGACCTACTCCGTAACATAACTAGGCTGTGATGCCCACTTATTATGAAGTTCATTTAACATACGATCAATATTTAAATCTCTTTGCAAAAAACAAAACTTAATATAGAATTTTCGCAAGCTTCTTTAATAGAAATAATATAGTAGCTTGTAATGATTTAAGACATTATAGTAAATAAATAAATAGTCGAAGCCTTGTAACTAAATAGAAACCAAAACCAGAAGATCTTTGTGAAACAATGATCTGTAAAAGACATTCAAATCGTTTTTCTTCCAAAGCCATCTTATTGTTGCTGTGATTGAGTCATTGATAAGGACAACTATATCAGCTCTACTTAGTAGCTCCGCTCATAATTATTCAATAGGCTATCCATTACTAATAACATACCACGTATAGACTTTTTCATTGAGAATTGAGAACTTTCCATGTGTTTAACTTTTCTTCACATATTTTGAATAATGTTACTTCTGGCATTTATAGGCTACCGATTTTACACTTCCTTGCATTGTTAACTTTCTGGTACTCTTAGGTGGATGTAGCAGACCTGACAGAAGGAGCCCAGGAGTCAGGGGCACTGCCACGTATTTTTGGACCTGCAAAAGATTTTGTGAGGGGAAGTATCAGCAATCGTCCTTTTCGCCCAGGTGGTCTGGATAATGCTCATTCGTTGGATAAACATGTTCCTGATGGTGCTCGTAATGGTGAATGGGCACGTGAGATTCTGCATGGTGCTCGTGCGCAAGTCCTTCCCCCAGGACTTAAAGATGGATTACAACTGGGTGATCTCGAGGTAATTGAGTTAGCAGCAAAGGATCCTGTCATCCTAGTGTCCTTCTTTACATTAAAATCTTTCTTTTTCCTAACATTAATACCAGCATGTATTCATAATATCTTGAAGGCACATTCTTTCATGTGGAATGTTTCTGAGAAATCAAGCATGGGCAACAACACGTCAGATGTGCAGCCGGTTAGTGTCAATATGTGATCCTACATTTGTGGTCCACGCCTATTCTGAGTTATTATTCATAATTTAATATTTATTTTGATAATGTTGATTTGTTTATATTAAACTGCAGAACGAGCTATCTGTGCAATTTGACGACTTGTTCAATAAAGCTTGGGAAAATGATGTCATGAAATTCATGGGAGATGGTTCGTCTGATACATATTAATTTTCTGGTTCTATGTAATCTATATGAGGCATGCGTTTGTTGGAAACATCCTTGTCCTGAGTTATATGTGATTGTCTTGCTGTTTTATTTGATACAACGAACTAATACCTGCCCTAGCTTTTAAAATTTCTCTAGGTCTACTATAGCTATTTGTTATATTATTTATATGTTTAGTCTGACTTAGATATGCCATTGCAAATCCAAAGAGTTTGCATTATGGTTGTTAAAGTGTTTACTTGGGGCATGGAGGTGGGGACACCTCATAGCCTATATGGCCATATTTAGTTTACTTTGATTCCAGTTAAAATTGGCCGGTTTTACTTTCATACTTGGAATTACCAGTGTGATTGTAGCAGCTTCTGAACTTATGTGGATGTTCGTTCTAGGAAATAGGAGTATTACGGGAGGAAGAGAGCAAAAGAGAGAATCCTTGAATGTAGGTGGTGTACTGGTGTGTATTACATTAGAGTTGGCATGGACACGATAATATGTTTTATGCTTCTTGCACATGTTTTAGGCTAATTTTATTACAGTATGTACCCAGAAGAGGGTTTTCTTGGTTCAGTGGAAGAGATATGTTTCCTTCGCAAGCATAATAGACAAGCTTATGTACACTGGCAGTTGTCTTCTTCATTAGCTGAAACCACAATAACTTATGAAACATTGATTAACTTTGCCTCTTCAGTTCAAATGCTTGCAAGTTTTAAACTACCCGTGGCTTGCTCCCCTATGTTTTGTAACTCCCATTGGTTGATAAAATGAATACATTCACTAGAATTTTAACTACTTGTAAATCGTGTGAGGCAAACATTTCTATTAAGTTTCTCAATACATAGTCTTTTTTCCTATTCTTCGAGGATAATGTTTCAACTGTATGTAGGTCATATGCAAGAGTTGGATACTAAGATGGAGTTTGTGAATGAATCCCTTCAAATAGAAACTAAAGAACAAGAGTTGCATGCAGTTGAAAGTGTTATCAAAGAATCAACTATTTTAGATGAAATTTTGTCTGTTGAATCAGTGAAATCCACACCAAAATTGGATAGAAATACAGATATTGGTGGAGAACAATCGAAAGAGGTGAAGTAACAGTGATTATCTATACAAGTTATTCCACTATTTATACGAGTTGTAGAGATTGATTCAATTTTTTTTAATACAGACTTGGGGCGCTCGTAGTGATGACACTGAAAAAATATCGGAACAGTTTCAAGAACTTGTTCCTGATATGGCGCTTGGTTTTCCTTTTGAACTCGATCCTTTCCAAAAGGAGGTATTGGTTATTTCAAACTTCATAGTTAATACTTACAAACTTTTGATCTGTGTCAATTAATGAAATATTGCTTTACGAATTGGGCATTCAGTGGGTTATCCCAAATTCGATGGTGCTTTGATTTTGAGTAATGCTGGGGCTTCCATTAACAAAATGGAAAATATAAATACTCCGTATTAGGGAGTGTTGCAGTCTTAGTAGTGATATGACACATCTGGTTAAAGAGTAATAGTAGATTTTTTGAAGATAGATGCGAACTTCTTGATGAGATCTGGCATAGAATTAAATATCAAGTCGCTTTGTGGTCTATTAGTCAGAATGATTTATAGGGACAATTCTTATTCGGATGTATCTACAAAATGGCAATATGCGCAATGCAATCCTACTATGTAATCAGTTGTAGAGACGTCTTATCACTATGTTTCCTTATAATAAGTGTGTGTTCCTTAAAAAAAGTTTTAATCATGAATATGAGGAATCATGAATACATGACTGGGATACAAGGCTAATGTTTTTCAGCTGATGTTCTGGAGACGGGAGTTCATGCATGCAATGTACTTCCACCTAAAAAATTGATACTGAAACGTGTTGGTTTACATTCACAATTTTCTTTAGGTAAATTATAGTAAATATTACATCTTGAGACAGAAACCCAAATTTTCTTTAAAATTACAGATATTCCATTGAGATTTTAAACCAAGTTATTTGAACTTTCCTCTTCTGAGGGATCTTTGTGATACTTTAAAGAATATGGAGTAGTTTGTTTGTTGCTTGTTTTTTACAATGAACCACCTTAAGTTTGTGGGCTAATTACAGAATAAAGAAACAAGAGAAGTTTTAAAATTACAAAAAAAACCTTTGAGGTTTAATTTCGTATATCATCTTACCCCAACTGCTAGTTGACACAACAAAAGTTGCTAACATCACCAAATTTTGCGGGATGCAGTCATTAAAAATATCTGCAAATGTGCATCCTCAATTTTTCTAAATATAAAAAATAGCTCTAGATTAATGGCAACCTTTTTGGATCATTTAAAAAAATTGAGGAATGCAGTCATAAAATATTTAAACATAAGCAACTTTTGTATTTCAACAATTGATTAGTTAAAATTGTAAGTTGGAATCAATCTAGGAACTCTATGTATAATTTAAACTTTCATATTTTTCTAGTATTGCTAATTTTCACTAAATATTAGTACTATTTAGTCATGTTACTGAACTATGATATTCTTTTAAAATGATATACAGGCAATATTTTATCTGGAAAAAGGGGAGTCTGTTTTTGTTGCAGCTCATACATCAGCAGGAAAGACTGTTGTTGCAGAATATGCTTTTGCTCTGGCTTCAAAAGTAAGTTAATATTGTATGTATAGGCTTGTTCAGTACTTCAATGACATAGTTTGTCTTTCAGAGTTGTGGCTGTGGAGCATTCCTTGGGTTTTACCCTTCATAAAGGCCGTCTGTTCTTCACCATGAAATTGCTGATTTTAGTGCCTGTTAAGCTTAGATCTTATTTCATCAAAATGCTTTGAACAAATGCAGCACTGCACAAGAGCTGTATATACTGCTCCTATTAAGACCATCAGCAATCAGAAGTACAGAGATTTTTGTGGAAAATTTGATGTGGGCCTTCTCACTGGCGATGTTAGCTTGAGGCCTGAGGCCTCTTGTCTCATAATGACCACTGAGATATTAAGATCAATGCTCTATAGGGGTGCTGATATCATACGCGACATAGAATGGGTGATTTTTATTCTTGTTCATTAATTTTCCTTTTGCAAATCTGATATCACATGACCTGTCAAATTTTACTAAGTTTTTTGTTTTTATTATCTTATGCCAATAGTTCTGAGACTCTTAGTATTGTATTATTTTGTGTTTGGAATGATAGGTTATATTTGATGAAGTGCATTATGTGAATGATGCTGAAAGAGGCGTAGTTTGGGAAGAAGTCATCATCATGCTCCCCAGGCATATCAACTTTGTGCTACTTTCGGCCACAGTATGTATCAATTCTGAATTACTTAGTTCATTATATATATGATATTATTAACAAATTGCAGAATTGTTTTCCTGGTTAACTTTCCCTTGTTGCACTTGCACTTTAATGCTCCCATTGCAATTTGCATGAAGAGTTTATCTAGTTCTTGCTTATCAGTAAAATGCATCGGGCATGCACATTTGTTGTATTTGGTTATACCATTTATACTTACGCCTTATTTTATAAAGTTTGTATTATTAGGCATTCTAGCTACTTCAATCGTGAGGTGGTGGACCACTATTGAGTTTGGGATCAAGTTTGTCATGTGCTAATATAATAAAAAAAAGGAAAAGAAATGCCTTTTTAAGCCTCTTCATCTAGTCTGTAGCACTGTAATTTGATTTTCTGTCTACTTCTCTTCAACACCCTCCACTACAAACCACTAAAAGAAGGAGAAAAAGTGAGGAAATGAAAAGAGAAGAATTTGAATAGATAATTGAGCATCTGGTCAATCTTCCAGACTATGTCCCCTTCTGCTTGGAAGCTAGATCTTTCTGCATGCCTGTTTGTTGTCAATACTGGAAAAAAAGTGAACTTCTGTAGACCCAAAACCAATCTTAAAAATATACTATATGAATAATCTTGGTGTGATGTGTTAGAGGATGGGCCTCAGTCCTTTTTAGGTTGAAAATTCACATCCCAAGCAACAAGGTGATATTGACAATCCCCATCCTTGCTGCCCTCCCACACCCCACCCCCACCCACCCCCAAAATAAATATCCGATCTTCTCCATCAAAGTTAACATGTTATCTATAAATGTGTCAAATACCAAAAACTTCTTGGTGGATTAAGATATGAGGTCTCCTTGTACATGATGCACATTGAGATATGATGACTATTGAACTGTCTAGGAGACATGATGATGACATCATTATAATTATACCCCATAAATAACCAAATAATCACTTTTTTATATTAATTTTTTTTACCCATTTAATTTTGCTAATCAATATGTGAGGCTATACAAGTTGCCGTTCGTCTGTTCCTATACCAGATTGTTCCATTCTTTGGTAATGTCAAAACTATTGTTTCATTTTTCTAGGTACCAAACACATGGGAATTTGCTGATTGGATTGGTAGGACAAAGCAAAAGATAATTCATCTCACTGGGTTGGTAGCACTTTCTTGATATGAAACACCAACCTTCACTAATTTACATTTCATATGACTTGGCATTGATATATAAAAGATTATTTACTGTACTCCCCTGAAGGTTGTCAATATATAGGCCTTGGTACATCCAGTCACCTGTAAAACTAGATTTTGTAAAATAATCTCAAAGGTACGGGGTAATGAACATTTACACGGAGAAATCAGATGATTTAATCACCTTCATCCTTATCAGTACATCAGTTCACCTAGGTACCATGAATTGCCCAACATGAGGTATTTCCAATTTACTGAGATCTCCTTGAGGTATCCCAAATCGCAAACAGCAACCCCCTCCCATAGGTTTTGCCGTATATGAATTGAGCACTTGTGGACAAAGAATAGAACTAAACTAAACATCCAAGGCACTATTAGCCTTCAATTTGGCATGCTGCATGTACACTCAAATGTTTAAATCTGAATCTGTGTCGGTGCAGTATAATTTAATCTAAAAACTCATAAATTGTTTTAAATTGATAGTTCTGACACATTTATATGCAATACCTTATATGATAGTTGAGACAGCCCTTTTGATTCATTATTAGAAGAAATCTAAGATAGTTATCGATAAGAATCTTTTTATGTTTTTTTTAACTCAAGAATACCATATATTCATATTATTTCCATATACTTAAATGAAATACAAAGAAGTTATTCAAAAAAAAAAAAAATGTGATGGAAATAATCACAATTTCACAAATGGTGATAGGATGAACTGCATGGGATTTGTCAATATTTGGACAAATGTCCAGTAGCTTGCAAGTATAACTTCCATGCTAAACAGAACCTAAGAGTTAATCAGATTTTACACGTGTTTTTACTTCATAATAGAAGGGGGGACTGTAAGATATTATAAAACCTCATTCAGAGTTACATGTAATAGGGCATAGCAAAGGTGTATATAGACAAACCTCAGTGGAGGAGACATCAAGTAGCTCATTTATAAATTCCTCTATGGTGTAAATTTATTTATTTTATTTCTCCTTGAACAGGACCACAACAAGACCTGTTCCCTTGGAGCACTGCCTGTTCTATTCTGGAGATCTTTATAAAATCTGTGAAAATGAAAAAATTATAAATCAGGGGTTAAAAGCTGCCAAAGATGCACATACGAAGAAGAACTCAGTTGCAGTAACTGGCACAGGATCTGGGTCTTCAGCAGCCAATGAAAGGTCCAGGATTCAGAGGCATGATTATTCTTCTCACCCAAAACATAACAGGCATCCTGGATCCCAGAACATGCGTAGCTTATCTAATGCTTCTTCGGGGACTCAATCCAGCGGAAGCAACACTTGGGGTTCGAGGAGATCAGAAGCTTCTGTATGGTTATCGCTTATCAAAAATCTTTCAAAGAAATCCCTGCTACCGGTATGTGTAAAAAGTGATGTTCATTGTTATTTTCCTTCTGCATTTACATATAATACTGTATATTTTTCGGTGACGCATTATAACTTGTTGATTTTTTTCTATACAAGGACTTCCCTTATCCTTGCCAAATAATATTTTTTACTTCTGGACAAGAACTTCTACGATGCCTGGTGAAATTAATATTTTTTGCTGAACTGTTAGACTTGTGTCTACAGGTGATTATATTCTGCTTTTCAAAAAATCGTTGTGATAAATCAGCTGACAACTTGACTGGGACTGACCTCACAACTAGCTCCGAGAAAAGTGAAATTCGGGTCTTTTGTGACAAAGCATTTTCGAGGCTCAAAGGATCAGACAGAAATCTGCCTCAGGTCTCACTCACACACACATTTATATATGCATGTGTACTGGTTCTTGCAGTAAAATTGGATTTCGTAAACTTAATATGAATATGCTCACAGGTTGTTAGAGTTCAAGGTCTTCTTCGGAGAGGGATTGGTGTACACCATGCAGGACTACTTCCTATTGTGAAAGAAGTTGTCGAGATGCTTTTCTGTCGGGGTGTGGTTAAGGTAAGGTATTTAATATGTATTTCTTCTACTATTGTTAAATTTCTCAGGTTCTTATTAAAATTATAATTGGCTTTGGCATTATAGAATGTTTTTTAAATTATTCATTCTAGTATTTGGAAATAGAATGTAAAAATTGAAAAACATGAGGCATGATAGGATTGTTGCATATGGTGCGAAAATACCAAATCCGTTTAACTGAAATGACATAATACTAACCTGGGATACCTTCAATCATAAAATATATAGGACATGATGTGGTTTAAACATGGCTGTATGTACTAATCCATTACACATTTATATATTTGAACTCTCAAATTTAATTATGGTCTTATATATTCATATGCAAGTATGAAAATGTGATTTCAATGTTTTTACCTACATTTATGTCTTGGTAACTTGAGTACTTTAATTAATAATGCATATTATAGATTTAATGTGGAAGGTGGCAATGTTTCTGAAATCAATAGTATTATTCTTTTCATTTTCTATTATATTTTGTTACTTTTACAGTTATAGACATTCATTCATGCATGCATTGTCAATTTTCGTGGGCAATGTTTTTCAGTTCTTGTGGCATTGTTTGCAGATTCTTTTTTCAACCGAAACATTCGCAATGGGAGTCAATGCTCCAGCAAGGACGGTAAGTTGGTTCTAAGACGTTCGATGAGGAATGTATAATTTTTTTTCTTTGGAAAGTTTCTCCTTAACCACTTATTGAGTGAGTTTTTATGTTCTTGCTTTATTTGTTTTTAGTAGGTCAAGAAGGAAGCTGGATATATAGTGTCATTATTGAGAACTGAAAGTGTTCCAATGTCTGTCTTTACTTTCTTACTTCTCCCCTAGTTTTGTGCAACAAAAATTGTGGAGTGAGATTTAGCAACCTGACTCGAGCCTTGATTGGATGCTTGAAAGATTATTTGAGGATTATGAAATATACTTTTTAAATAGCCTTGAGGGGATGTCTGAAAATAAGTCTGTAGATCAACGTGATCCCTAAAATAACTAGACACATCTATTGGCACACATTACTCTGTACATTGGTTCAGTGTTTCCTTTTCACATAATATAGATGCTTTCATCTTGGCTTCTGAAATTTGAGGAAAAATATCTAGTGTTGCCTACGCATTTCTTTGGTCTTAGACATTCTAACATCATTGTCAATTCCATGCTGCAAATTGACTGCTCTATTTTAATTTAGTCATATATTTCCTCTTAGCTGCAGTTGACAATTGATTTTATCCACTAGTTTTTTTTTTATTTATTATTATTATTATGTCGGTATCAGGTTACACATGTTGAACAAATATGCTTCTTTATGTCAATGACTCTTGCTTCTCATTTGCAGGTTGTCTTTGATACTTTAAGGAAATTTGATGGCAAAGAATTTCGGCAATTACACCCTGGTGAATATACTCAGATGGCTGGCCGTGCAGGTAGGAGAGGAATTGACAAAATTGGTACAGTTGTTGTGCTCTGTCGTGATGAAATTCCTGAAGAGAAGGATTTGAGGCATGTCATAGTTGGTAAAGCAACTAAGCTTGAATCTCAGTTTCGACTAACCTACATTATGATCTTGCATCTGCTTCGGGTTGAAGAGTTGAAGGTATACATATCTTTGACTAATCCGAGAAACGTGATATTATTTAAAAATGTGATACATGAGTAAAAATGTATTTCATTGCATGTAAACTAACATAACTTAAGCCTACATATCTTTCAATTCAATGCATGGTTAAACATTCTAGCTGCTAGTCAAGAAGCTCCGGGTGCCATTTCATATATTGCATAGAGCTCATCCACAATGATGCTGAGTTTTGAAACTTTAGGTCTTTCCGTGTCCTGTCTCTGATTTGCCCAGTATATCTTTTTATTCCACTAGCTACCAGAACTAGTAAATTATTGTTTTTAAGCCATGTCCTTGAGAAGTTCCAGATGCTTTTTACTTGTTTTATTCATTTGACAATGAAGCTTGCTTTTCCGATGACATCCCTTATGAAAAATGAACAAGAAAACTCTTATACATGGTGATGTATCTCTTGGAGTATGTTTAGAACCACAAAACACAGTCTGCAAAAAACAAGCACAATAACATTTGAATATGGAAAAGATTATTATTCTTTATATCCTGAAAATCCATTATTAAGATGTGAAATAAAGACCCATAACGTCCTTCAAAAACAAGTGCCCCCTTGGGTACTAGTCTCCTGCAAGTCTGCTCTCACATCTAGGGCCAACATCATCAAACTCTTGCCTGCAAATTGAGCCACCATTCAAGCTTGCTGACTGTACTGACCACCATATTACAGTACCTATGCTTATTTCCTTACCATGAAATATGTTGCTAAAGCATCAAAACTTAATAGTTCCTGACTCGAAATATATTTGCACCATCAGCAAAGAGAAAAAGCTGGAGATACAGAAATACTTTAAGCTCGTTTCACTTTCAGTCTCACAATGTTTCTGAATCACTTAATTCCCACTTTTTACCTGACCTGCTGCTGTATATAAGTTTGGTGGTGTGGAACATGAGTTTCATTCAAAGATCACTCTTTAGTCTTTACTTTCACGAATGAGCGCACCCTTCCAAGAATAGACACCAGTAGAGGAAGATATGGTAATTTGTCGCTAATACTGGAGCATGTCTAATTGAAAATAATACTTACGTAGTCATGGGACATCAGTTCACTGTGATGCTAGTTAGTTCACTTGGTTTAGTCAGTATATTATGTATGCATCTGGCTGGTGTTCATGGTATTATCACTGCAGGTAGAAGACATGCTGAAAAGAAGTTTTGCTGAATTTCATGCTCAGAAGAAACTTCCAGAGAAACAGCAACTTCTAATGCGAAAGCTTGCTCAACCGACCAAAATTGTTGAGTAAGCATAAAAAAAATACTTATGTTCTGACAGTTTTTATGCTAGAAACTAATAAATGCATACTATTAGCTCCTGTTTGAGTAATTAAGCTCTGCTGATGCTAAGGTGATTATTCAAGAGCATGAATCTCTGTTTGGAATGTGGGAAATCAGATTTATTGCTAAACCTTCACTTGTAGTGTATTTAATTTCAAAGTTAAAACTATCAGCTCTTTTCTCTACAAGTTATTTCTTAAATCTAAGTTGCTCCCGAAATCTGTCGGTGAACTTTGAGATAATTTTTGACACAGGATGAGTTCTTACAGTAGAACATGTTTCATTGAGTTTGTATATCTGTATGCAGATGCATTAAGGGTGAACCAGCGATAGAGGATTATTATGAGATGTACTCAGAATCTGAAAGGTACAGCAGTATGGTTATAGAGGCAGTCATGCTCTCCCCAACTTCCCAACAATTTCTAACTCTGGGCAGGGTGGTAGTGGTGAATTCAGAATTGGTGAGTGTACATCAATATATATATATGTGTGTGTGTGTGTGTGTGTGTGTGTGTGTGTGTGTGTGAGTTTGTGAAACACTATGTAAGATTTGAGAGTCGAAACTGGTGCAACCTCATTATTTTTTCTTCTATATATATTATCTTTGATGAATTTGAGACTCTAAACACATGTATGAACTTTTGTTGTCTGTTTCAGATTTAGTAATTGATTTCTTATGATCAAATGAAAGGATATATATTACTAGGATTCATGGAGTATTGAAAGTGTATATTATTCAAGTGTTTGTTCGGTTCAGTAGAGCAGATAGCAGATGTCCTTTATAATTTGTCTGTGCCTAACGTTCTTGTGTGGAATATTTAGAATGAGACTTGTTTGTTTTTTTCATAATTTGCAGGTCTCAGATCACTTACTAGGTGTTATCGTGAAAGCACCTTCAGCAAATTATAAGCAATACGTAGTTTTGGTGCTGACTCCTGAGTTGCCTTCAATGTTGACAGCATCAGATAGTAAAGAGACTAAAGATGCCAATTTTCAAATTTTACCACCGAAAGCAAAACGTGGATATGAAGATGATTACTATTCTTCAGGCACATCTCGTAAAGGATCTGGAATTGTCAATATTAAACTGCCTCACCGTGGTCAGGCTGTTGGAGTGAATTATGAGGTTAGAGTGGTTGAGAATAATAAGTTTGTATCCATATGCAATAAAAAAATAAAGATTGACCAAGTGCGGCTTCTTGAAGATGTTACTGCCAATGCCTATTCAAATACTGTTCAGCAACTTTTAAATTTGAAATCTGATGGAAAAAAGTATCCACCAGCTTTGGATCCGGTGAAAGGTTTGCCAGCAACTTCTTTTCATTCATATACTATAATTCATTCAGATAATAATCTATGATCAGAAGTATTAATTTATTAGAGTACGATTTTATTTTTTCTGTTATTTTATTTTTTATTTGGATTTAGGAATAGTTTAAACACAGCAATAATTTTGAAAACATGAGATTGTATGGTTGGAGAACAGGGGGTACACATTGTTTATGACATTATTTAAATTAGGAAGAAATTTGATTTACATGACATCTATCTATAGATAATTATTACACAATATATGTGCTCCACTTATATATTTGTATGATTTTTAATGTGTGTGTGTGTGTGTGTGTGTGATTGACCTTGCCTATGTAACCTGGTGCCAGATTTGAAGGTGAAAGACATGAAGGTCATCGAAGATTACTACAAATTGACTAACTTACTGCAAAAGATGGCAGAAAGTAAGTGCCATGATTGCGTCAAATTGGAGGAGAACATTAAGTTGGCTCGTGAGATGAAGCGACATAAGGCGGAAGTCAATGATCTTGAATTTGAAATGTCAGATGAAGCACTCCAGCAGATGCCTGACTTTCAGGGCCGGGTACGTGGCATCATCTCTGTGCACAAACCATGTATCGTTTTAGAAACATTTCTGTTAGTTTTGGTTATCTATCCTTACATTGATTTTATGCTATAACTTTTATTTGACATGTTACTGGTCCATGCAGATTGATGTTTTGAAGGAAATTGGTTGCATAGATGCTGATCTTGTGGTACAAATTAAAGGTCGTGTTGCCTGTGAAATGAATTCTGGGGAGGAATTGATATGTACAGAATGCTTATTTGAGAATCAACTGAATGACCTGGAACCAGAAGAAGCTGTTGCGTTAATGTCTGCATTTGTCTTTCAGCAGAAGAACACTTCTGAAATTTCTCTTACGCCGAAGCTATCTCAAGCTAAAAATAGGTATACTATTTTTTCCCCTACGAAGTCTTTGCATATACATCAAACATTTCAATCTTATTGTGGGATCCTGTTATATCCTTTTCTCTATCTTATTCCAGAATGTGCTAACATGCATACGCTTCTGTTTCCATTGGCTGAGTATTAGTTATATCTTCCGTTATCATTTTTTTACAAGTGCTATGTCATTTCATAGATTGATATTCTAAATTTGTGATTTTCCAAAGAGGTGCTTATTGATTAGGTGTATACTGAATTTTGATTTTCTTGTACTTCAGATTGTACGATACAGCCATAAGACTTGGAGAGCTTCAGGCAAACTTTAAATTGCAAGTTGAGCCTCAGGAATATGCCCAGGAGAATCTGAAATTTGGTCTCGTGGAAGTTGTATACGAATGGGCTAAGGTAGTTTCCGTGAACTCTTTCTTTCCCTCCTGCACCCACCTGCAAACACAAGTATAGTCAATCACAAAACCCACCATACAATCGACTATTATGCGTGTCTAAACCCCATCAACATTCACGTCGCGGTCATCATTTATTTTTGAAAGATATTAGCAAACTAGCAGAACGTATGTAGTTCCAGCTGCCCTCAGTTCATGCAACTATCAATATTTCTCTAATGCTACTCGTTTTCTGAATTGACAGGGCACACCATTTGCAGATATCTGCGAGCTCACTGATGTTCCTGAAGGGATGATAGTTAGGACAATACTTAGGCTGGATGAAACATGTCGTGAATTTAGAAATGCAGCTGCAATTATGGGTAATTCAGCACTTCACAGGAAAATGGAAATTGCTTCCAATGCAATAAAGAGGGATATTGTTTTTGCTGCAAGCTTGTACATTACGGGGATTTAGTCGTCTAACCTAAAGGCAATCCTCCTGCTAATCCTGTCTGTTGTACATTATGGTAAGACCTTTCGCTATAATTTGTCTCTTGCAAGGATATTTTTTTGGCGCATTTGTAATGTTAGAAAAAGAATATACACACAGGCTTGATCAGTTGTTTGGGCCAAACTTTTCAGTCTTGAATCCTAAGTAGAACGCACTCGAAGTTGTAGTTTCAAGGATTTTGATTGGGCTGAAATTGTGTGGCCTTTCTTTTTCAGAGCCCGGCCCGCTACAGCTCTTGATCTGTTTATGCTTATTTTCACGTTGTTAAATTTAACAATTTTCACAAATACAGTAGTAGTATAAAAGATGTGTCCAACACTATATTTCATCATCGAAATTGGAGTCATCTAAAATTTTAATCTCTCCGTCCCAGAGCTGTTTGCCAGCCTAGTCAACCGTTTTTTTGTTTGACCGTCGATTACTTATGATAAAAAATATATAAAAATTATACAAAAAATACTAAAATAAAATTTATAATATAAATTTTATTTTAGTATTTTTTTTTATAATTTTTATATATTTTTTATCATAAGTAATCGACGGTCAAACAATACTAAAATAAAATTTATAATATAAATTTTATTTTAGTATTTTTTTTATAATTTTTATATATTTTTTATCATAAGTAATCGACGGTCAAACAAGAGAACGGGTTGACCAGGTTGGCAAACATGGGACGGAGGGAGTATGAAATATGTATATACAATCGAGCATATTAGAACAAAACATTTGTATGAAATATGTATATACAATCGAGCATATTAGAACAAAACATTTGTTTCTGGAATAGTACTATCACTTTTATCTTTTTAATAAGAGAGAATTAATCCTTCACTACCTTAAAACTTAATTTATATTTACTCAATTCAAGTTTAAAACATGTAATTTTTAAAATAATAAAATATAATAAATAAATAATATTGTCTAGCTAATTTAAAAATTATAAAATACAGTATAAAAAATATGTACACAATCAAATTTGGTTTGTGGGTACTTCATTTATATTATAATTTTGATACTTAATTTATAAATTCATTTAATTTAAATATAATATTATTTTACAGTCAAATTTCTTTTTTATCATTTTGTTTGTGCATACTCAAATTTCTTTGTTATCATAGTATTTTTCCAACACTGTTTTTTATGCACCGTTGCTTAAGAAAAATATTGACTTTTTAATTAAAAAAATAAATGATAAGACTGTGTGTTTAAATTAAAAAATAAAGTGTGAGTAAAATTAAAAAATATTATGACAAGAAAATTTGCAGTCGTTACTCGTTGAGTGCGCTATAGGTAAACCTTCGGGCTTAATGCTGTAGCCTTCGGGCTGAACGCAGTAGCTTGCAAACCACCCTCAATTAGAAAAACAACACTAGACAAGCTCTATGTGACAGACTCAACTGAAAAAGTATTGACGGGTGAATCGAACTCTTAAAAACACTAGGCAAGCTCTGTGTGACAGACTCAACTGAAACGCTCAATTAGGTAAACAACACTAAGCAAGCTCTGTGTGACCGACTCAACTGAAAAAGTATTGATAGAGTGAATCGAACTCTTAAAAACACTAGACAAGCATTGTGTGACAGACTCAACTGAAAAAATGTCTCTTAAAAACACTAGGCAAACTCTGTGTGCAGACTCAACTGAAAAAATGTTGACATGGTAAATCGAACTCTTAACCTCTCAGTCACGCGTTATCCTATTCCAACAGTATTTATGCACTGCCGTAAGAAAAATATTGACTGAAAAATATTAAGTGCAATTAAAGTTAAAGAAAAAAAAGTAAGAATAAAATTTTTAAAAATGTGTATATTTAATTAGAAAATTCAAAATTCAAAAATGTAAATAAATAATTAGGACAATAATATCTAAATAACAAATAAATTGTACGAACACTTTTTTTACATGGCGGGCCCACGTTTATTTACACCAAGAATCTCCACATTTGATTTTCTTTTATTGATTAATTATATAAATAATGGAGTACTACTAAATTCTTGTATAGTTTATTATCTTCCGTTTCTCATTGCGCACCCTTCTCTATCGTCTCAAGATCTCTCCTTTACGGTACGCCATGGATAACTCTTTCAATCTTCTATTTCTTTCATTCTGTCACTGGGTTTTTTCAGGGTTTTGTTTTCTTCGATTCTGAGAGTCGTCAATTTTTTTAATTTTTTAATTTGTGCGTGTAGGCATGTGAGGGAGGAGAAAAACAAAAAATAATTCATATTCAAGAAAAAATTAAAAAAAAAATTACTGAAAAATAAAAACGGCGATGGCGAGTAGAGTGGATCACGAGTACGATTACCTGTTCAAGATCGTTTTGATCGGAGATTCCGGAGTTGGAAAATCGAACATTCTTTCCCGTTTTACCAGAAACGAATTCTCTTTGGAATCCAAATCCACCATTGGAGTTGAATTCGCAACCAAAACTCTCCAGGTCAACCCTCATTTCATTTCAATTTGACTGAGAAATCGAATTTAATTGAGAAAAACAAAAAAAATGCAAATTTTAATTCAATTTGATTTTTGTGGTCTCATTTGAAGTTTAGAGCAATAGGTTGCGCAACCAGAACTCTCCAGGTCAACCCTCATTTCATTTCAATTTGACTGAGAAATCGAATTTCATTGAGAAAAACGAAAAAATGCAAATTTTAATTCAATTTGATTTTTGTGGTCTCATTTGAAGTTTAGAGCAATAGGTTGAGTTGTAGTTGCATTTCTCGAATTCACTCGATTCATATCTAGGGTTATGGAATCGAGTTATGGTGACTAGTTTCATGCCGCGTTTATTGGTTCTCGATTTGTCTAATCTCATTCCAAGTTTCGAGCATTAGGTCGAGTTGTAGTTGCATTTCGTCATCTAACACGACTTGTATCTAGGTTTAGAGCACTAGGTTGATCGAGAGTTGTAGAAGCATTTCGTTTCTAGGGCTGATGTGTCTTTCGGGTCTTATGATGGACAGATAGAAGGAAAGACGGTGAAGGCCCAAATCTGGGACACTGCAGGCCAAGAAAGGTACAGAGCAATCACGAGCGCCTACTACAGAGGAGCTGTGGGAGCACTCCTCGTTTATGACATAACCAAAAGACAGACCTTTGACAATGTCCAGAGATGGCTCCGTGAGTTGAGGGATCATGCTGATTCCAACATTGTAATAATGATGACTGGAAATAAATCCGATCTCAACCACCTCAGAGCGGTTGCAGAAATGGATGGTCAGAATCTGGCAGAGAAGGAAGGCCTCTCGTTCCTCGAGACCTCAGCTCTCGAGGCCCTTAACGTCGAGAAGGCATTCCAGACTATATTGACGGAAATTCATCACATCATTAGCAAGAAGACGTTAGCAGCACAGGAAGCTGTCGTTCCCGGTCGAGGCACCTCCATTAATATTGGCGATGCAACGACAAACGAAAAGGGGGGAGAAGGCTGTTGTTCTGCTTAGGATCATTTTTTTTTTTTTACTCTTTTTATTTAAGTAATTCTTGTAGAATACTTTTCTTACCAAGTGTGACAACATAAACTTCATATTTGTATTGCAAATTAGTGATTCAGTGCAATTTCAAGGGTTTTATTTTGTACCGTACTCCTTTCATCCCTTTATATAAATTTTTTTTTATAATAAATATTGATGTGTAAGTAATAAAGTAGTTAGTTGAAATGGTAGTGGTATAAGGGTAAACAAATGTGTATTGAGAGAAACATTTTATTTATAGATGTGTAATGTTCTAAGGGACAACATTAGGAAAAATATCCATTGTTTTGGAGGATAAAGTAGTTATAACCAAAATATCGGAAGATGATACACTTACACAAGGTGTACCGGGCTTCTGGTACACCGCCAATCAAAATACGTCACGTGGAATTATAACATTAATTAATTAAATAATTAGTATTTTAATTATTATTAAATTGAATTATTAATTAAGAAAATAAATCTTCAAAATCTTCTAAAATAGTCAAAAATAAAATCAATATTATATTTCTAAATATTAAATATACTACAAAATATATAAGATTTTTTCCTATTATATAATTACTAACAAAATAAAATAAATTAGTATATATATTATATATATACTTAAATTGAAAAAAAAATAGCGTAGTAAAAAAAACATTAAAAAATATTTCATTTTTTAAAAATAAAATGATATAACATAATTAATTTTTTTATTTTATATTAAAATTATACTTCACACTAAATTTAAAAAATGTCAATTCGTTAAAAAATAATATTTAAAGTAAAAAAAACATATTTTATTTTAAAAAATTATATATACTTAACAATAATAATAATATATATATATATAATATTGAAAATTGAGCTATTATTGTAATATTTAAATCAAATACTATGCGATTTTTATTTAAATTATTATTTTTTTTTTTTAAAAATAATAATATTCAATTTCAAATACTATATACAATTTTAAAATATTATCGTAATAAAGATCTACGCGCAAGTTATCTCTATCATTTTATCTTTTATGATTATTCATCATTTTATCTTTTATGATTATTCATCAACGTTAAGTAAAAATGATTTTTATAAGTTTATTTTTGTATTATCTTTAGAAAATGTCACATTCATTGATTGAGTTTAATTTTTTTAAAAAAATGTTGTAATATTTGAAAATTACATGTAATTTTCCTCTAACGCCTAATTTTAAAATTAAAAACATACAATTTATTCATTGAATTAAAATAGTTAAATTTTATTTTATTTTTTACTATCTACATTACATAGAAAATTTATATTTTTTATAAGGAAATTAATTTTTAGTGTTTTTGAATTTATAATTAGGCATTAAAAATTATAATAATATATGTAATTTTTTAAACTTAATATGAATACATCATTAATTCTTTAATTTTGTGAAAAATCAATATTTATTTTATTTAATATATTTATTTAATTTCACAAGTTTTTTTTTTTTGGTAAAGGTCAATCACATAAAAAATAAAGAGTATGATACAGAACTGCGCTAGGGAAAAGAACCCCACCGCAAGACAGAGCTAACAGACTAGCTCTCCAACCAACCAAACTAGACATATAACACTAAAAAATACAAAAGCAATCACCATGCTATATGCCAAACCCTCTTCACTGCCCGTGCCTGAATAGAATCAAGGAATCGTAAGGAGAGAATCCTCTCCCGTATGATAGAGATCGTCTGAAAAGCCACCACTCCAGACGGCACCGACCGAGTCTCAAAGATCCTAGTGTTCCTTTCGAGCCATATATAATAGATCAGAGCAGCGAGAAGTGCACGATACGCACAAGAGATCAAGTGCCTACCACGCCATCGACTCGCAGCCCGTAGTACAGCACTATGCCATTAATTTCACAAGTTGATAATATATATTTGAAAATTAAACGACATTTTACTATGTTGTTTAATTTAATCTTGCGTGATTACAAATCAAGTGAGTTATTGCTAACAAAAATGAATAAATTGAATGTCAATTTGTTATATAATGTTATTTTTGTTTGAAACGAAATAAACTTATAAAACTATATTGTATTTACTTAACATTGACATTGATGTATAGTCATACAAGATAAAATATATAAATAAGTTGCTGCGTAGATCTCGATAATATTTTAAAATTGAACATAATAATATTCGAATTAAATACTATAACATTCTTATTTTATTTAAATATATAATTAAAAGTGAGCTAATATTAAAAATTGAGCTATCAATGTAATATTTAAATAAAAACATTATTTTTATTTAAATTATATTATTTCTATTTTAAATAAATAAGAAACATAATATCACATGTTAGTAATAATATTAAAATATTTTAACATGCTTATATGCAAAATATTTTTTCTTACAATTAATCCTAAAAAATAAAATTAATCATTGATATTTGTATATAAATAAAGATAAAATAAAAAATTAATAGAATTATTTGACTCAATTCGAGATTTGATTCTAATTTTTATAGTTCTTAAAAAATTAAATACTAAAATGAATATTATTATGTATTATTTGTTCAATATATAAATTACTAATTATAAATTCATTTTTATTTCATATTACATATATAATCTATTTTATTGAATAAATCAGTTATTTTAAAACAATAATTATCACGTACAAATATATTATTTATATTTTATAATATTTATATTTATAAATTAAATAATTAAACTAGTGTATATAAAATTTAATAAGATATAAATTAATTTTAATTAAAAAATGAAATATAAATATTTTTTTTAAAAAATACATTTTTTTCTTTTTTTCCCTTTTTTTTTTAATTTAGTATATATATTATTTTATTTTATTTTATTTGTTAGTTACTATTATATTATAAAGAAAAAAATCTTATAGATTTTGTAGTATATTTAATATTTGGAAAGATTATATTAATTTTATTTTTTGAACTTATGATTTATTTTCCTGATTAATAATTCAATGTAATAATAATTAAAATACTATTTATCTAATTAATTAATTTAATAATGACAAATGTCACGTTTTGATTGGCGGTGTACTGAAAGTTTGGTACACCTTGTGTAACTGTAGCCTTTTCCCAAATAGTGTACTAAAAGTTTGGTACACCTTGTGTAACTGTAGCCTTTTCCCAAAATATCTATTGTTTTGGAGGATAGAAGTAGTTCTAAAGTAATTCTTGTAGAATACTTTTCTTACAAAGTGTGACAACAAAAACTTCATACTATTTGTATTGCAAATTAGTGATTCAGTACAATTTCAAGGGTTTCATTTTGTATAACTTTTCTATCACTCTTGTTCTAACTGTATGGTTACATGAGAAATTTTAAATTTCTGCTCACAGCAGTCCCTGATGTCATTCAGAATCTCGTTCGGGCTCGCTCCAGGCCCGATCCTAACATGACAAGCCAAAACGTGTTTTCCGACCGTGATAGCCCAGACGTGAAGATCGTGAACGTCACGAACCCCCTCGATGAGTTTCAAATCGTTCTCGAGACGAGCAACGTCGACCTCGTTCGGAGCCCTCTCCATCAGCACGTAAAACACATCCCTCACCATGGGCAGAGTCGTGCACAGAGCAACAAAGGAGAAAACGAGAGTGCAAGCAAGATCAACGACTAACCAAGTCGGCTTTACCCATATCACACACCCACCTATCATCACTCCCACCGATTGTATGAGGTCAGTTACAAGATGCAAGTAAGCCCCTTGAATGTTTATGTTCGACGATGATTCACTCTTCTCCTCAGAAGCCGAAACGAGCTTCCCACTCTCGTCTCCTTCTTCCGTTTCATGGCTGTGAGAATGATGGCAGTGAGTGTGGTGATGAGAATGGTCATGGCCGAGCCATATAACCATCAGGAAATTAACCAAGAAACCGAAAGCTGCAATCGAAAACATGAGCTTCCCGTTCACGGGGTCTCGTTTTTTAACGAGCCTTTCGACTGCTTCGTATATCAGAGTCCCCGAGACGAGCCATATGAGCTGCACAGACAAAAGGGCTCCAATCACTTCGAGACGATTGAACCCGAATGACTGTCGAGGGGTCGAATTCCAACCAGACACGTGGACAGCGAAAAGAGAGACAGCGAACCCAGCAATGTCCGAGAGCAAGTGAGCTGCGTCTGTGAGGATAGCGAGGCTGTTGGCCTTCAGACCTCCGATGATCTGGATCGACATGACGAGGGTGTAAACGAGGATGAGCCCGAAAAGCTTGACTCTCGTTTTCGACCGATTTTCCGAGTCGGAGGCGTTGTAGTCTTGGTTCGAGAAGGGACAGGTGGCGCCGCATAGAAACAGGCGCTTACGAGGCAAATCTTCGTCGATTTTTACTGTGTGCATTTCGGTCGAGCAAGCGATCTCCGGTTCCATCTGGTGTAACAAACTTGACCCTTTCCCTTCACAAAATACAAAAGACAGAGTGATATTATTATGAAACGGAGAGAGTATTAAACAGTTAACCGTTCAAAACATCTCCTGCTGTTCAGATCGATCTCAGAGCTTTATAAACACGATTCTAAAAAATCTCCGATCAAAACCACATTACTTAAACACTTATAAAACACAGATTCTAAAAAATTCTCTCCCATCAATCTCACATTAATAACTTCTTAAAATCTCTCCGATCAAAACCACATTACTTAAACACTTAAAAAATATAGATTCTAAAAAATTATCTCCGATCAATCTCACATTAATAACCGATTTTATAAATATCCGATGCCGCGGAAATTAAAATTTAAAAAACAATTGATCCGAAAACATAATAAATAAATCTAAGACAACGATTAAGTAATTAATTAAATGTAACTTACCTCTCGAGAAAACAATCTCGAAATAATGCCGGAAAATCGGAGCAGATGCCCGTTCGAGAATTTCAAACGGGACGGCTCCGATAAGATTCAGCTCCGTTTCACATCCACCTGGTCAACGATAAAGTGATAGGAAATGGGGGAGAATGATGAAATTTATCTGGGTTGGATTTTCTCCCTTCATATTCGGATAATTTATCGAAAAACATTACACTGAAAGATCGTGTAATTATTAAATTATGAAAGTAATCGGATCTTGTAATTAAGTAATTGTGGGAAAAAAAATTAATTAATTACTGAAAAAGAAAAATGTACTACAGTGTAATTTTCCTTTCGGTCAATTTGAATTCGGTCTAATTCAATTTTGGTGTGTAGATCACGTGAGTTACTTTTTTTTGGTACACGTCAATTAGTCAATTACAATGTCTTGGTTTCGAACTTAAGACATTTGATCCTCAATTCGAGCGCTCAACCAACTAGCTAACGACCCTTGACACCACGTGACTTACTTAATTCGAAATAATTTGAATTTTTTAAACAGTATAAAAAGTTGTTGTATTCCAATTTCAATTATGATATTATATTTGATTTTCACTTAAGTTAAGAACATTTTCATTTTAGTTTCTTGTTTTTCTTTCATTTTCCAACATATACAACAACTTATTTTCAAGACTTTGGCAACTCCACCACCTTCAACTGCACACTTCAGCAATTATAAACCATTAATTAATTATGAAATTAATGGAATGTTCGACTGGGCGGATTAAACGAGCCCACAGCCTCAATGGATAAACCCACTCTTCCACTTTTTCCACCGTGGCCCACTCACCCTTTGCATTCTCTTCCTTTTTTCTGCCATGGCCCACTCACCATTTGCATTCAACGGGTTGAAAGTTTTCAACACCAAATAATCTTGGTGGATTCAACTTGCTTTTTCAACACCCATTGGTGGCATTAAACTGTTGAAAAATTGGAATTCAACTGCCATTGTAGATAGTCTTAGACTAAGGGAGGAGAGACGAGAAACTCCACCCTCATCGATCGTAGGTCCCTCCTCGATCGAGTAGGATGTAAATCGAGAATTGAAGATCGAGTGCATGGCGTTTTTGTGTTGCATCAATATATGATGATGGACTCGAATTTTTATAGAAAAAAAAAATCTAAATAGAATCATATTGGAATTATGACTCAAATTTTTATAGAAAAAAAAAGTTTAAATAGAATCTAATTTTATTTCTTGAGAATTTAGAGTTATATATCAAGAAAAAAAATTATTTCTAATCCTTGTGAATTTAGAGTTATATATTAAGAAAAAAAAATTATTTCTAATCCTTTAGGATTTGATAGGTTTAGGTTTCTACCGCTATAAATTGCTAAATTGGGTTCTAGACGAAAATCTGAATTGAGAGGGCGTATTTCAATCAGTGATACAGATCGGCAATCGCCGAATTCCGGTTGCCAAATTTCAGGGTTTTGATTTCAGGTTAGGTTATCGATTTCCCCAATTTCAAAATTTTGTATCGTCCTTTTCGTTTTCTCTACTGCGTATACTAAAAATTACAGCCCAAAATATGCCCCCCTCCATTATACTAAATGTCTTGGTTTCGAACTTAAGACCTTTGATCCTCAATTCGAGCGCTCAACCAACTAGCTAACGACCCTTGACACCACGTGACTTACTTAATTCGAAATAATTTGAATTTTTTAAACAGTATAAAAGTTGTTGTATTTCAATTTCAATTATGATATTATATTTGATTTTCACTTAAGTTAAGAACATTTTCATTTTAGTTTCTTATTTTTCTTTCATTTTCCAACATATACAACAACTTATTTTCAAGACTTTGGCAACTCCACCACCTTCAACTGCACACTTCAGCAATTATAAACCATTAATTAATTACGAAATTAATGGGATGTTCGACTGGGCGGATTAAACGAGCCCACAGCCTCAATGGATAAACCCACTCTTCCACTTTTTCCACCGTGGCCCACTCACCCTTTGCATTCTCTTCCTTTTTTCCGCCATGGCCCACTCACCATTTGCATTCAACGGGTTGAAAGTTTTCAACACCAAATAATCTTGGTGGATTCAACTTGCTTTTTCAACACCCATTGGTGGCATTAAACTGTTGAAAATTTGGAATTCAACTGCCATTGTAGATAGTCTTAGACTAAGGGAGGAGAGACGAGAAACTTCACCCTCATCGATCGGAGGTCCCTCCTCGATCGAGTAGGATGTAAATCGAGAATTGAAGATCGAGTGCATGGCGTTTTTGTGTTGCATCAATATATGATGATGGACTCGAATTTTTATAGAAAAATAAAGTCTAAATAGAATCATATTGGAATTATGACTCAAATTTTTATAGAAAAAAAAAAGTTTAAATAGAATCTAATTTTATTTCTTGTGAATTTAGAGTTATATATTAAGAAAAAAAATTATTTCTAATCCTTGTGAATTTAGAGTTATATATTAAGAAAAAAAAATTATTTCTAATCCTTTAGGATTTGATAGGTTTAGGTTTCTACCGCTATAAATTGCTAAATTGGGTTCTAGACGAAAATCTGAATTGAGAGGGCGTATTTCAATCAGTGATACAGATCGGCAATCGCCGAATTCCGGTTGCCAAATTTCAGGGATTTGATTTCAGGTTAGGTTATCGATTTCCCCAATTTCAAAATTTTGTATCGTCCTTTTCGTTTTCTCTACTGCGTATATTAAAAATTACAGCCCAAAATATGCCCCCCTCCATTATACTAAATGTCTTGGTTTCGAACTTAAGACCTTTGATCCTCAATTCGAGCGCTCAACCAACTAGCTAACGACCCTTGACACCACGTGACTTACTTAATTCGAAATAATTTGAATTTTTTAAACAGTATAAAAAGTTGTTGTATTTCAATTTCAATTATGATATTATATTTGATTTTCACTTAAGTTAAGAACATTTTCATTTTAGTTTCTTGTTTTTCTTTCATTTTCCAACATATACAACAACTTATTTTCAAGACTTTGACAACTCCACCACCTTCAACTGCACACTTCAGCAATTATAAACCATTAATTAATTACGAAATTAATGGGATGTTCGACTGGGCGGATTAAACGAGCCCACAGCCTCAATGGATAAACCCACTCTTCCACTTTTTCCACCGTGGCCCACTCACCCTTTGCATTCTCTTACTTTTTTCCGCCATGGCCCACTCACCATTTGCATTCAACGGGTTGAAAGTTTTCAACACCAAATAATCTTGGTGGATTCAACTTGCTTTTTCAACACCCATTGGTGGCATTAAACTGTTGAAAAATTGAAATTCAACTGCCATTGTAGATAGTCTTAGACTAAGGGAGGAGAGACGAGAAACTCCACCCTCATCGATCGGAGGTCCCTCCTCGATCGAGTAGGATGTAAATCGAGAATTGAAGATCGAGTGCATGGCGTTTTTGTGTTGCATCAATATATGATGATGGACTCGAATTTGTATAGAAAAAAAAAGTCTAAATAGAATCATATTGGAATTATGACTCAAATTTTTATAGAAAAAAAAAAAGTTTAAATAGAATCTAATTTTATTTCTTGTGAATTTAGAGTTATATATTAAGAAAAAAAAATTATTTCTAATCCTTGTGAATTTAGAGTTATATATTAAGAAAAAAAATTATTTCTAATCCTTTAGGATTTGATAGGTTTAGGTTTCTTCCGCTATAAATTGCTAAATTGGGTTCTAGACGAAAATCTGAATTGAGAGGGCGTATTTCAATCAGTGATACAGATCGGCAATCGCCGAATTCCGGTTGCCAAATTTCAGGGTTTTGATTTCAGGTTAGGTTATCGATTTCCCCAATTTCAAAATTTTGTATCGTCCTTTTCGTTTTCTCTACTGCGTATACTAAAAATTACAGCCCAAAATATGCCCCCTCCATTATACTAAATGTCTTGGTCCTCAATTCGAGCGCTCAACCAACTAGCTAACGACCCTTGACACCACGTGACTTACTTAATTCGAAATAATTTGAATTTTTTAAACAGTATAAAAAGTTGTTGTATTTCAATTTCAATTATGATATTATATTTGATTTTCACTTAAGTTAAGAACATTTTCATTTTAGTTTCTTGTTTTTCTTTCATTTTCCAACATATACAACAACTTATTTTCAAGACTTTGGCAACTCCACCACCTTCAACTGCACACTTCAGCAATTATAAACCATTAATTAATTACGAAATTAATGGGATGTTCGACTGGGCGGATTAAACGAGCCCACAGCCTCAATGGATAAACCCACTCTTCCACTTTTTCCACCGTGGCCCACTCACCCTTTGCATTCTCTTTCTTTTTTTCCGCCATGGCCCACTCACCATTTGCATTCAACGGGTTGAAAGTTTTCAACACCAAATAATCTTGGTGGATTCAACTTGCTTTTTCAACACCCATTGGTGGCATTAAACTGTTGAAAAATTGGAATTCAACTGCCATTGTAGATAGTTTTAGACTAAGGGAGGAGAGACGAGAAACTCCACCCTCATCGATCGGAGGTCCCTCCTCGATCGAGTAGGATGTAAATCGAGAATTGAAGATCGAGTGCATGGCGTTTTTGTGTTGCATCAATATATGATGATGGACTCGAATTTTTATAGAAAAAATAAAGTCTAAATAGAATCATATTGGAATTATTGACTCAAATTTTTATAGAAAAAAAAAGTTTAAATAGAATCTAATTTTATTTCTTGTGAATTTAGAGTTATATATTAAGAAAAAAAAATTATTTCTAATCCTTGTGAATTTAGAGTTATATATTAAGAAAAAAAATGATTTCTAATCCTTTAGGATTTGATAGGTTTAGGTTTCTACCGCTATAAATTGTTAAATTGGGTTCTAGACGAAAATCTGAATTGAGAGGGCGTATTTCAATCAGTGATACAGATCGGCAATCGCCGAATTCCGGTTGCCAAATTTCAGGGTTTTGATTTCAGGTTAGGTTATCGATTTCCCCAATTTCAAAATTTTGTATCGTCCTTTTCGTTTTCTCTACTGCGTATACTAAAAATTACAGCCAAAATATGCCCCCCCGATTATACTAAATGTCTTGGTTTCGAACTTAAGACTTTTGATCCTCAATTCGAGCGCTCAACCAACTAGCTAACGACCCTTGACACCACGTGACTTACTTAATTCGAAATAATTTGAATTTTTTAAACAGTATAAAAAGTTGTTGTATTTCAATTTCAATTATGATATTATATTTGATTTTCACTTAAGTTAAGAACATTTTCATTTTAGTTTTTTGTTTTTCTTTCATTTTCCAACATATACAACAACTTATTTTCAACTCATTCTTAGAAGTACGAGTTATCTAAACTCGACGACAGTCTTGCCCAAGATCATCTACGAGAGTCTATGACAGCGTGATTCAAATAACGTGGAGTTAGATGCTCAAGACTTTAGTTACCGTATTTTGTTAAAAAAAATTAGTAGTATTACTTTTTTATATTTTATGTATTACAAATGTGTCATATTTTACATATAATATCTATATATTATAATTAATTTAATAACTATTCTACACTCAATTGAAATATATTTTTACACATTTGAATATATTCAATATTTAAAAGGGATACAAGTATTTAATATATTTATTTTTTTGAAGTTTTTTTATCATTGTTGATGAAGATTCGTTCTTTTCTTTTAAACTTTTTAATCAAAGAATTACATGAAATAAATAAATGTATAAAATAAATATTTTGTTATTCACTCAAACATTAGAATTATAAATGTTAATCGGTCAAATAGTCGATCCATTCGAATTATCCGAATTACTCTGATTTTGACTCTTATATTTTTAAATTATAAATTACTACTAGAATTTAATTTAAAAAGGATTTTGTATTTATCAAATTAAATATTATTACAGTAAAAAATATAAATTTTAAATAAAATAAAATGTTAGTAATACTTAAAAATAATAATTATAAAAAAATAATGTTTTTTTGTTAAGAATAAAAAATAAAAATCTATTTTTGAGTTGAAGTGTAAAAATAATTGAGGACAAATGATTTGAAAATAATAAATTACTACTTGCAGTCTTGCACCATAAAACAAAAGGATAGTGGAGTATTTAATATTCCATGTTGGCACAATCATTTGTTGGTATCAGGATCTTCAATCTCACCCGGATTCACTCATTTTGCTGCTGCTTGATTTTCTGCAACTGATCACAGTGGAGACGACGATGGAGTGCGTATACAAGGATCCAAATGCTTCCGTCGAAGCGAGGGTTAAAGACCTTCTCTCTCGGATGACTCTCCCGGAAAAGATCGGCCAGATGACCCAGATCGAGCGCAGCGTCGCCTCGCCTTCCGCCATTAAAGACCGCTTCATAGGTAAATTGACCACCGGATCTCACTCTCCCACTCCCACTGATTTCAGCTAGTTGTTTTATTTGTGCGTATTGGCGATTTTTGCAGGGAGCGTGCTGAGCGGCGGCGGGAGCAAGCCCTCTGAAAATGCGGACTCAGGAGCTTGGGCGGACATGGTCGATTCCTTCCAGACTGGGGCGATGGAGACGCGCCTTGCCATTCCGATTATTTACGGAACCGATGCCGTCCATGGCAACAACAATGTCTATGGCGCCACCATTTTTCCTCATAACGTTGGCCTTGGTGCCACTAGGTGAGCTGGATTTCTAGAAACTTATTTTTGATATTCGAGTTTTTGATGCTTTGATTACATGATGCTTGTCGATTTACTTACGGATTGGGGACAAAATTGATGAAATGTAGAGATGCAGAATTGGTGAGAAGGATCGGGGAGGTGACTGCTCTTGAAGTTAGAGCTTGCGGAGCTCAGTATGCGTTTGCCCCATGTGTTGCTGTGAGTAATACAAATGTAGTTATTAGATATAGATATAGACGATCATTATTTAGTATTAACGGTCGATTTTTACCCTTTTCAGGTTAGTAGAGACCCTAGGTGGGGAAGATCTTACGAAAGTTACAGCGAAAACACTGAAATCGTTAGAAAGATGGCCTGTATTGTTTCGGGCTTACAGGGACAGCCACCTGAAGGTCATCCGAATGGCTACCCTTTTCTGGCTGGAAGGTAAAAAGCTTTTTTTTTCTGAATATGTGTTATATCTCAGATCAAATAATTTTTGCATATGGAAAATGTGCGGCTGAACAGCATGAGACATCCTTTTTGTAAGGGATTGAATGGTTACGTATTTTGCCATGTTATTTTACCTTTTTATTTGCCTCTCTATTTTGTCCTTATCCGATCGTAAGAAGTTCGCAATTTTTTGTCCAATTAATTCCAGGAAAAATGTGATTGCATCTGCTAAGCATTTTGTTGGAGACGGTGGAACAGAGAATGGTATAAATGAGGGGAATACGATAACATCATATGAGGATTTGGAGAGAATCCACTTAGCACCATATCTTGATTGTCTCTCCCAGGGAGTTTGCACTGTCATGGTATCATACTCTAGTTGGAACGGAAGTAAATTGCATACCGACTCTTTTCTTATTACTGAACTTCTGAAAACTAAGCTGGGGTTCAAGGTAATTTAATTTTAATTATCCTCATCATTTTCAATTCGGAAGTTCTAGTGTTCTTATTTTCTCTTAGATGAAAAAGTCCATTTTTTTTAGTTTGACGAAACCTCTTTTTCGTAACATTACCATATAGTAATATACTGTATATAATATAACTATGATTCTTATAAAATCCTCTCTTTCTCATATTGTCTGTATGAGATCAGTAACTAGATTCCAAAGTGAGAGTTGCATCATAAGTTATGTCTTATTCACACTTGTAAATATCACATAAACAAAAAATGCATATTTTAGCTGGTATAGATGTCATAAATTTGTTTTGAGTTTTCTACGCTATTGATCAACTGCTTCATAACAACTGGTTATCCACAGGGGATCGTGATTACAGACTGGGAGGCATTGGACCGGCTTTATGCTCCTCATGGTTCAAATTATCGTGAGAGTATTCTGTTGACCATAAATGCAGGAATTGATATGGTAGAGATTATATTTGAATGATCATGTCGCCTGGTACTAGTTTGGTCTGCATTAGTTTTTTTTATGTCTCTCACTCATGTGCAGGTAATGGTTCCTTTTAGATACGAATTATTCTTGGAAGAACTTCTGTCTCTTGTTGAGGCAGGGGAGATATCAATGGCTCGGATTGATGATGCTGTTGAGAGAATCTTGAGAGTCAAGTTTATTTCTGGGATTTTTGAGCATCCCCTGGCCGACAGATCTTTACTAGATGTGGTTGGTTGTAAGGTACCTACTAATTTGTTTAGTAGTTTTTTAATTGTTTGTCATCATTTTTTTCTTTATTTTTATTACTTTAAAACTTAGAAAGAGATACTTGAATTCCTAGTCGGATTTAATACGATTTCCTTTTACCCGTTCAGCCACATAGAGAACTGGCGCGTGAAGCTGTTCGCAAGTCCTTGGTTTTGTTAAAGAATGGAAAGGATCCCAAGAGACCTTTCCTCCCACTAGACAAGAAGGCCAAACGAATTCTAGTTGCCGGAACACATGCTGATAATCTTGGATATCAGTGTGGTGGCTGGACAATTACCTGGGAAGGAAAATCTGGCAGAATTACTGAAGGTAAACTTGTTCTATTTCATACCATTTCTCATGCTATGTAGATTTCTTAACTGTCACTACTGTCATGAATGAATTTATAATATGATCATTACAGTAGTTTAAATAAACTTGTGAAAACATTGTTTCACTAGGCACAACTATTTTGGATGCCATAAAAGAAGTTGTTGGAGAGAATACAGAAGTGATATACGAAGAAATCCCTTCTCCAGAAACACTTTCTAGGCAGGATATCTCGTTTGCTGTTGTAGCTGTGGGTGAGGGCCCATATGTCGAAACTTTCGGAGATGATCCAGTGCTTAAGATCCCATTCAATGGAGCTGAGTTGGTGAGCTCAGTCGCTGATAAAGTTCCGACATTGGTAATTCTTGTCACGGGAAGGCCTTTGGTTTTAGAGCCATCACTTTTGGATAAGATCGATGCTCTGGTCGTAGCTTGGTTGCCTGGAACAGAAGGCCAAGGGATGACAGATGCTATCTTCGGAGATTACGCGTTCCAAGGAAGACTTCCAATGACATGGTTTAGAAGCGTTGACCAACTCCCAATACACGCCGGAGAGAATTCGTCCGACCCTCTGTTCCCTTTTGACTTTGGGTTGACTTATTAAAACTCGTGGGAAGAACTGAAGAACACGGGCTGTTGTTTGATTTCTTGTATTTGGATAGCAACACATTTTATTCATTGGTCTCTAGTTGGTGAGACCATACCACAACATACTACTGTAATTTGGAGTGAAATTTGTTCTTGATATAATTATATGAAACAGCTTGTGTAACAGCATTGTTGATTGTTATCACTCAAAACAAAACTTTCTGAGAAACAAATGTTTAATTAAAGCAAGAAACAAAAAATGTTTTACTAACACTGCATGATTCCTAATTATTGGGTATCCTATAGAGGTGGAAGTGTGCAAGGTGGAGTCGAAGACGGGTAAGCCGTCGATCTCTGAAGCCATTCCTTTTGGTTGCCTTTCGCAAAACATAGAACAGACTCTTCACACACTTCCACAGCAGTCGAAGGCCGAATGGGCGTATAAGTTTGCAGCTTCGCGTATTCTGAGAGTACGTGATACATGTAATCGTACACTCGATCCATACTCAAACTCTCCATAAAATCCTGAGCTGCTCGTCCGATGGCCTCTGCATCAGACGGGTACGAGTTGCCCCACTCGACCGCGAACCTTATAGCCGGACACATCTCAGCTACTGGGATCGGAAGGAAGTTGTTGTGAGGGATGAGACCTCGGCTGAAGAAATCCTCGTACTGTGGAGTGATGATCAAGGTACAACAACCGCACGACAGAATGTATTTCAAGCTCACAGACCACGCGTATCCCTCAGCATATATCTTGTATCTGCAGGCTCATAAGTGAGATGTTAGTGAAAATCCTCTTCTAGATCGAATTATTACAGTACTTACCGATGATCACACTGGTTCGATAGTTTAGACTCCCCGAAACCTCTTCTCGTTTCTTCAGCCCAATCCTGATATATAGTTTTTCGTAAAACAGAAACAGAAAAAACAGAATCGCGTTGAAAAATTAAAGATTAAACCTCGAATTACCTGACGCATTATTTGCGCCCGCCATTCCCTCGTGCCGTTGCACTGAAGCAACTCGTAGCGAATAGGAGAAACGACATCAGGGTTCCCTTTCCAGTACGCTATCGGCCATTTCCTCTTCCAGCTTCGACGCTTTGAGCCTTGTTTTATGCTCTTAAACTCTTCGTCCCATGGCATTATGTTTATTTCTGACCTGTCCAAGGAGAGAACTGAATAGAAAAAAAAAAATGCCACATACTATATATCTTTACTTTTTGATCAAAAAGTCAATAAAACAATATTTTCTTAATCTCTGTCCCCGAAGGAGCAGGATATTTAGGTGTATGATCTTAACAACCCCAAAACGAGCAATTGATCACTCTCGTGTATCAATTTCACACCTTATTTTTTCGAGTTGTCCCATATTAATGGTCAAAAAGACATATATAACCTTTTTGATAAAAAAAAATCAATAAAACAATATTTTTTTAATTTCCGTCCCAAAGAGAGCAAGATATTTAGGTGTATGACCTTACCAACCCTAAAACGACCAATTGATCACACTCATGTATCAATGTCACGCCTTCTTTTTCGAGTTATCTCATATCAATGGTCAAAAAGACATATATACCCTTACTCTTTGATCAAAAAGTCAATAAAACAATATTTTCTTAATCTCCATTCCGGAGAGAGCAGGATATTTAGGTGTTTGATCTTCCCAACCCCAAAACGACCAATTGATCACACTCTCGTGTATCAACTGTCACACCTTCTTTTTCGAGTTGTCCCACATCAATGGTCAAAAAGACATATATACCCTTCATGTTCGATCAAAAAAAGTCAATAAAACAATATTTTCTTACCAACCCCAAAACGACCAATCGGGAAGGGGTATGTCGAAGTGCTGCGAAGTCGTGCAATATCGAAAGAGAGGCAACGGCATGGACTCGTGCTCGGTCCGATTGATAGTCGGCTTATCCATGCAATCGAACATCAAGTCCACATCAGGAACCTGCCCGGGATACTTCCTCAGCAGCTGCAAGAACCCCCATATCGTGAACATGGCTCGGCTCTGCACGCACGCGTAGTAGAAGTCCACGTACAGCTTCCCGCTGAGGATCACCAACCGGAAAGAGGCGTGATTCTGGGCCTCGGCCACGTGGGCCATAGAGATCTTGGACTCGGCCCATGGGCCGAGGTCGCGGTGTATGCTCTTGAAGAAGTCCGGGCACTGTGGGGCCGGCCCGGTGGGCCGAGGAGGGGGGTCGATGGGTGGGGCCCCGCATGTGAGGTAGGTGCACCGGAGGATCGTGGACGCGCTCGGGTACGTGGACTCCTCGTCGACCGGGAAAACGTGCCACGGGGTCGGCTCCAAGTTGTGGCCGGTTATGGTTTTCGTTTGCGACACCAAATTATGAACCTGATCAATTGTTGAAAATTCAAATTAATCAAAAATAAAAAATGGCTTGAATTTCTAAATTTCTAATGGCACATCTAAAAAAATACTAAATCATAAATACATACCTCGTACAGGAGGAGCATAGGAAGACAGCATATGGGAAAGATAATAATATGACGTCGCATGAAAGAGATGAAGAAACGATGGTTATTATTATTATTATTATTGATATTATTGTTGCTGTTGTTCCTGGATATTCCAGAGAAAAGACCCATTTTACTCTTTGGCTTAATTGTGATTAACTGTTGTTAATTAATCTGCCTTTTGTTTTTCAAGAATCCTAATGATTAATTGTTGTTAATTAATCTTCTTTTTGTTTTTCAAAGAATCCTTTGACTAGGTCTGCCCCGCTTCCTACTCCAGCGCTATAAAGGAGGTAGGTGATCACAACTATATTCATCCATTCATATATAGACTTTCTATTAAAATCGAGAAAAATCGAAAACCTACTACTCTTTCCCTTCATATACGTAATTTATTTTTGATTTCCAAAATATTTTTGAATAAAATTTAAATCTAATATTAGAGTAACAAATATAGAACTATTTTTTCTTTAAGGTTGATTATCATTATTATAACATTATATGATTAAAAGAGTTTTTTAATTTTTCTCACTGTCTATTTTCTTTGAATTGTCGACTGCATTTGTATGTTGCAACAACTTCAAAGAGGGAACGAACAAATTCAAGTGAAACAAAGAAACACGCTGAGGAAAAAGTTCAGGTCATTTAGCTAATAGAAATAGAATGTTTAGGCACCCAGTTACAATATAAAGACACGGACTCAAAACGGGAGTGTGATCATCGATTGGACGCGACTCTGTTGCATCCCGATTTACAATCAAAGGGTATATACATAGACGGTCAAATCATAAATCGCGCTAGGAAAAAAAACATGAAAATGAAAATATGAAAAACATCACTTGAACAGGATTCTAATTCAATCAAATTGCTGCTGAATGACGTAGAACCATGTTCATGTCCCCAAGTTCTACAAAGCCAATAAACCAGTATATCCAGGGCAACGGAAGACCTGATGATATCTGTAGGCAAAATTACCAAGAGTTAGGAACATGGAGTGCACGCAGAAAATATGCCAGGATACACAAGTCAATTATATCGAAAGCTAGTATAAAAATTACTGTAATATATACCCCCTCGAGATGGGCATGCAAAACATCATGAATATGCCAACTCCAAATATTCATTTTCGTCAATATTTAGTGCCTAATTGCATTTGAGAAAAACTATGGATAATATCACTGGAACTTTCAATACTTTTATGAGTTTGCCTTAAACTCATTGGCAGCACACACATAATATAGTAAAACTAAAAGCAGATAACATTTTTAGATCATTAGGTTACTGGGAACCATATTGAATCAGAACTATTTCGAGTCCAACCCAGATTATAGAAGTTAAATTATTACTTTACAAAGATATACCTCCCAGAAATAACAAGATCTGTACTTACATGAGATTAGGAATATGTTTGTAACTTGTACATAAAAGGAATTAACAGAACTTCACACTTTTCTAAAGATGAGTAAAAACAGTAACAATGATTTAGGTAAGGTAGAGAAGTCCAGTTGATTAAATAAACAACTAATTTCAGTTACTCATCGAAGAATGAATAGACTACCGAGTTAAAACATAGAAATTATTTAATTTCAGTTGATTAAATAAAGTAATCAGTGCCTATGTTTGCCACCTCTAATATATTTACTAGAACAGATAACTGGCAGTACAGTATATCCAAAATCTAAAGAAAATGAATATTAAAAAAAAATCCACCAAGACAAACATTTTGGACCAATTCAATATTCAAAGACATGGGAGTATGGGACTATTGCGTAAAATAAATGGCAGGGATGGTTCAAACACGCAAGATAAGAACTTCTCGTAAGGTAAATAAGCAGATCTGAATATATGCACATTATAGGAATGCTAAATCAATACGATGAACTCAGTATACATAGTACATACAGGCACAGCTTCAAATTCATGAGTTCTCTATATACTAATGATATCCTTTATGCCAGCATAAACATTTCCAAACACAAATTTACTGTGAAATTGTGTAAATAATGCAAAAACTAAATGTCATGAATTCCAAAAATAGAAATATAGCATAGGAAGAAAACAAATAACCAAATCAGGGGCCAAGGAGCAAGGAGGTGAAAAATCGTGAAGTCCTGAACAATGTTCAGAAGATCAAAGCTGGAATGTAAAGTAAAGTACAAATGGAGAATAACCATCCACGAACAAAGTCATCATAGAATTATCAGAGCATAATTCTATGAAAAAACTGGAAATTGCATTGAAATATTTGATGCACAAAATTCATAATTGAAAGGCGTAAAAATAAATTTACCTGGATATCCATGCAGAACAGAAAACAATTATCAATACTTGTTTCACAAGAAACGCTTTTTATCTGTTGGTTTCAGAATCTGGAATGAGCACATCAAACTCTCATCAACACTCATCATAGCACCAGCATTATCAAATTCACCGCAATAGTTGGGAGCAGAAAATATAGTGACCAGCTGCCTGTCAGCAAAGAACTCGTATCCATCTTCCACAACCTGCTCAAGAATTCGTTTATTCACCAGACACCATAAATTAGAAGTACTAAACAAGCAACTACTCTAGGGGAAGAAAAAGGATTAACCGGGCATACTTACCTGATGAGCACGACAAACAAGATCCATGTCATGTTGCATAAGAAATTCAGCCACCTTGTCTGGACCAAATGTGTATGAGACACCACGGTCATTCATCCCCCAACCTTTAATTTCTCTACTAGGATCAGACCAAAGTAGATCGCAAAGCAGACCAGAGTCAGGAATATCAGTGGGACGAGGTAAATTTCTAACTTGATCCATGTTGGTTAGATCAGGAGAAAGACCACCATGCATGCACAGTATCTTATCATCTATAAGAGCTGCCACAGGAATGCAGTTAAAACAATCAGTGAATACTTTCCATATTCTCACATTGAAACGACGTTTGCATTCATCATAGAATCCATATATCCTATTAATAGAAGCACATTCGTGATTTCCTCTCAAGAGAAAGAAATTCTCAGGATATTTTATTTTGTAGGCAAGAAGAAGGCAGATTGTTTCTAAACTTTGTTTGCCGCGATCCACATAGTCGCCTAAGAACAGATAATTAGCCTCTGGAGGAAATCCCCCATATTCAAAAAGCCTTAAAAGATCTCCATACTGCCCATGAATGTCACCTGGAAAATCATTAAAATCAATTAATCGCATTTTTTTTATATTAAATAAAAAGACAGTACAAGAAATCTCACAAAAAAAATTGCAGTTCATACTAGATATCATAGGAGCCGGGGAGTGGACATGTGCATGCACTTTTAACATTAAAAATGAGTTGTGTTGAAATTTTTTAGAGAAAAAATTGTTGCTGGGCCATATGGAATAAACAAACGGAATTGTTAAGCGAGGGATTTTTTGATTCTTCAACTAGGGAAGTAAGACTGACAACCATAGTATTAAGCTATACATTCAATCAAATGATATAGGACTAACAATAACAAAAAAAAGACATTTAGACTAAGCCAGTGATTGATTCTTATACTGTTACACATTAAAAGGATTTTTGATATGCAGTCAAATAATTGGATAATATGATATTGGCTAACTGCCCTTATGAACTGCTCTATACATTAGACGTGAATAATTTATCAATCTTTGTCTAATTTTTTGGGGCGTGTTAATGTTTGAACCTACCATTATTATGATGCTAAATTGAATTGGTTTTGCAGCAAAAATAAAAAGACCAACACCTCTATACAGACAACGCTTCAGAAATTAAAACTGAGAACTTTAAACATTTCTTCACATAATTTAAATTGGTGAACATCTCTTACAGTTCATACTGTAATTAAATTACGACATGTCTCTAAGTTTAAATTCTACAAAAAGAACATCGTCAAAACAACTCCAGTTAGTTTTCAGACTCCGGGCCAATAAAATTCTGTTTCGAAAGCTTTCACCAGGGCATTCCATAGTTTGTTGTTCTACATATGAAATGGAAAAAAAAAACAAAACATCCTCATCTCCCCCACAAAAAACCCTACAGACTATACCGCATAAATGCAGGCAAATGTAAACACTGATTTTGACCTGTAACGAGAGGAGATATAGAAAGGGGATAAAAAGAGGAAGTGATACCGCAGATCTTGATAGGTGCTTCCAGCTCGAGGAGATTGGGCTGGGATAGGAAGATTTCGCGCGACGTCGCGCACAGAGCTCGGATCTCGTTCTCAGAGAGCTGCACCTGGCGCACGGTTCTCGCGTTTCGGAACTCCAACAGGCGATTGATTATGTCATCCAAGACGGCAGGCTCTATGCCCTGCCCACTCCCCGACATCTCTGTCTCTTTTCCCCTCCGATTCGAAAATTTCTCAGGCTGAGCAAACCCTAGATTCCCAGAATTGGGAATTGAAAACCCAAAAAAAATAAAAAATAAAGGTTGAAAATTTGAGGATATCAAAAAGTTTTCATCTTGAAGAAGACGGGGTCAAAGGGTGAATTCAATAAGAATCGATAACGAGGAAGGTGCGAGCGAGGGAGTGTATGTCGCCCTTCATGCAAAGAGCAATATACAGATTTTCGTCATTCATTTAACAAAATTCGATGGAAATGGAATATAATCAATATATTAATTAATTAATTACTTAAATCGGTAATTCCGGTTGACTCGTGCGGTTCTCTATGCCACGCCACTTTTGACTGAATAGAGATTAATGGACTGGATGTGAAATATCGACTAAATAAATACTCAAAAAATAGGAGTCGATGAGTTTGTAAATTGATTAATGCGAATTGTGTGAAAATAGAGTTTTAGAAAATGACCATGATGAAAAACCATGACTAATTTGAACGTATTCATTTAGAAATTTCATTATATCAAACTAACAAAATATTTGCCGGAAATTTTCAAGAACCAACAATTGTAAGCAAGAATCTGCACATAAAAAGTTCTCACAACTATATTGATAATCATAATATCAGCACCTTCTATACGAAGGGATCGTCATATTTCATTCAATATATGATGCATGAAGAAATTTCTCAAAGGCGCAAGATATGAGAATAGAAGCTACAAAAAACTCATTTCAATGAATCCAAAAGCATTTACGCGCACAAACGCGAAACGCGAAATGGGTACCAACAATGACAAGAATAAATGTTCATCAAATTGATGACATGAAAAACAGCGAAGGGCAAAAGCCTACAAGCAAAATGCACGAGCAAAAAAAGCAAAATGCTCGAGCAAAAGAAATCAAGTGCGGGGGGCAGCAGCAGCATTTGGAGGTCCTCCAACACGTGGTGGGGCTTGGGTTGGCTTTGGCTGATCATCCTGTAGACGTGCAAGTTAGAAGCATCGATTAGGTAAGGAAAAGGATGACAAATCACAATATGAAGGATAAGGCATGAAGAACCGTCTGTACAAGAGCTCTAATATATTCAATTGCAAATAAATCTTTTACTTCAGTGATAAAATGAATAAAACGAATTCATCAAGCAGAAAGTGAACTGCATGATGTTTAGTACATTAATCACAAGGAAATCATACTCAAAACAGAATAGAAACCAAATACAATAAAAGTCCACATTGAGAGGTAAAAACTTGTGAGCAGAATATAAATAGTACTGGTAGATAAAAAAGTAAAACTAACCCTTGGACGCCTGAAGCGTGGTGGTGGATCACGATTCTTCCTATCAGTAACGGACCGAACCCTCACTACTTTGGAGTGAATGGCACATGAGACACAGTACTGCATCTTCACATAGAGCTTGGGAAGGACGTACTCTGTTGCAAAAACAAAAGCAGTCGTTTATTACATCATTCATTAGGATAAAATTATAATCAATGAATTCAAAATATCAATCAAATGCAGCAGGTTAGCTTACGATCAAATACACAGGCTTCTTGGACATCCCTCACAGCTGCTTGCTCCACAATGTTCCTGACGAGGAACCTCTTGATCGCCTTATCCTAGCAAACAAACGAAAACAATTTAAACAACTTCGAGCTCAGCCCGAATCATCGTCAACAAAACTCGATCATAGATTTAATTTTTTTATCCATCTTTAGATAATAATAATATACACATGTATGTTACCAACACATATCAATACAAATCATATGTAATTGAAGATTCAAATCCAGCATAAGCTATTGTTAGTCAAGAAACCATAATCATGATGAAATAAATTCAAATGAAAAAAAAATCGATGAAAAGGCGAATTAAAATCAAAAACATGAAAAACCTTGGGGCAGCATTTTCCGCAGTTGGAGCAGCGGATGAATTTGATGTGTCCACGGCCATGCTTGTTACGCCCTCCGTTCCTTCTCTTGAACGTCTGCAAGATATTCAGCAGTTTTTAACGATGAGTGCAAAATATATTATTAAAAAAATGTAAAATGCAAATAAATTTAAAAAAAAATGAATTGTTCTAGAACGGAATTCAGATGGAGATTCCTACCATGGTTGATCGATCTGTGATGCTCGGGAGTGGAGGCGAGATCAGCAACAGCGAAAATCGATTTAGGGTTTAGTGTAGTCGAAATGACTTATTATATAGTTGGGTAGAGCTATGGGCCGGGACGGCCCAGCCCAGACCACATCTCCATGGACTTGGGCTTTGAGTCACTCGCATGGAACATGGAAGGACTAAATTGTTTTATACTGTATACAATAATATGTTTAAATAAAAAAACATAATTGAAAATTAATAAATTAGATGTCGATAGTGTTTGGTAAATAGTAAAATTCTTAAATAAATAAATGTTGTTTTTTAACTTAATTGAAAAAAATAAAGTGATAGTTGAATTTCAATTTCATTTACTCTATTTCAAAATAAAATTAAAACAAAATTATTATGAATAATTTGAAGTCTATGATTTAGTTCGTGCTTAAAATATTATTCCTTCTCATAAATAATTTTATCTTTTAAGAGGAAGGTGTAAAAATATATATATAATGAAAATAGTAGTATTGGACTATTGTATATTTCAAAAATATTCAATCCGTGGTTGTTGGAACAATAATAATTGATATTTTTGCTCATTCAAACGTTGACACAAATCACAATAATAATACTTTTTTGTTAGACAAAAAATAAATGTGAATATAATTATAGAACGCGAGTATAAATCAAAGTAGGAATAGTATAAACCAATTACTAGTAGATTTGTGTAGGAATATAATTTTCTATAGGAATATAACATGATATACTCGTATAAGAGACATATAACTACTGGTAGATTTGTAAGATAAAATTGAACGAGTCTCTGTTTATACTCCCTCAAAAACAATATTAAATAATTAAAAAAGCACTCCGATAAATACCTCCCCCAAATTCCCAAATTCCCGATCAATAATTTTTCTCATTTTTCCTGAAACTTGACAGAAAGAGAGAAAGAGGGAGGAGAGAATGTGTCCGCTGAGAATTATTCTCATTTTCCTCTCCGCCACTCTCGCTGGATTCTTCGTCCTCAAAAACTTCAACTCCCCGCCGGACCTCCAGAGCGACGATGTCAGAGAAGACACCGAATCAAACGACGTCGTTCCACTCTTCTCAAAGGTAAATAATTCCTCTGAAATTTCAATTTTACAGTCGAAGAAACGGATATTTGTAATCGTCTGTCGGTAGAAACTGTAGGATTTTTACGAAAAAAAATGCCAGAAAAAAAATTGAGCTATCAATTTATCTAATTTCGTTTCCGTTTATGCCATTAGGTTTACACGGCGGTAGGGAAGGGGTTTTGGACTTGCGTGGACATGGCGAGTGGCAAATATCTGTGGAGGAGTTTATTTCAAAAATCATCATCTTCTACGGCGAAGCTTCATGTCGAGTGATTAACTCGAATCGGTAACGTTGTATGTTTCGAGGCGTTTCCTTCATGATGCAAAATTGTAATGATATCAGCTGTGATAAAGTGCAGCATATATATTGTTGTCGTACGTATGTTATGCAACGTGATGATCGGATGTATAGATTTCAGATTAAAACGATGCCACATACATCTTTCCTCTTATATTGGTCTTAGAGTTGACACTGTACATGAAGATATAGAAAAATTTGCCATGTTTGTGTGTACTGAAGCTTTGGTTTTATGTTCGTTTTAAATTGACGAGGGTGTGATCACTTCCCATATTTGTATGCACACGTATTAATTTTTATAAAGGTATTAGGTATCATTTAATCGATATGAAGGCACTTTTAGTTGAATGAATTTCATGGCGAAGTTATTGGGTGCCTTTTTAGTACCATTTGAAACTTTGGGTTGTGGACTTGTGGTTTATAAAGGTATCATTTAATAGATATGAAAGCACTTTTAGTTGAACGAATTTTGTGGCGAAGTTATTGGGTGCCTTTTTTAGTACCATTTGAAACTTTGGGGTTTCATTTAATTTTATAAAGGTATCATTTAGTCCATATAAAGGCACTTTTAGTTGAACGAATTTCGTGGCGAAGTTATTGGGTGCCTTTTTACAACCATTTGAAACTTTGGGTTGTGGTTTCATTATGGATGTAAAACGGTGTATTACTACCATGTACATCATATACATGGTGTTCGTTATGAAGTATCCGATAAACACAAACTGTGTGTATGACACTTGAGTAGTTGAGTTGTTTAGAATTTGGTTTGTCTGAGACTCTGAAATGAAATATAATATTGATGGGGAGTCTTTGTAACTGTAACCATCGGAGACGAGTTAATTGTTTACCTGCTTTGTCTGGAGTTTTTGATTATTCATCATCTGGTCTCCGTAGGTGATTAATGAGTTACGTATTTCTTGTCTTTCTGCATTAGCCGTTATAAGCATGACATCGCTTCTAGTGTGACCGTTGCTGACATTGAATTATCTGTGACCTTGAAAAGTATTTTGTGGCTTTGATTTTCGTAGACCGGTTCTCGACTGAAATATCAGCTTTAATATGTGGATGTAGGATTGGTTGACCTAGCTTGGGTGCATCTGTAATTTTAAAGAAAATTTTAGGTGGAGAAGGTGAAGCTTTAGGTGAAAGGGGTTGGTCATGATTCATTAACATGTTAGTTCTTGTTATTCTGGGAAATATTCGTGCCATGTCATTTTGGTGATAATTTAAAAAACAAATGGTATATAATGATTGAAAATATGATTTTATATAGGTTTGATCACTTTGGTGTTTGTTCATTAAAAAGAAACAACATTAATATTGAGTAAACATTAAAATTGGAACCAAACCTTATTGAAAAATCTTGCACTTTTGCAAATTTAACTTTAAACTAAAAACTTTTATAAACATTTAATAAAAAATCATATTGAATTATAAGTAAAAATTCATAATTGTGAAACTATAAGAACATTATTCATGAAGAATTGAATTATACTAAGGAGGAGAGTGTATTAATTTCAGATTTCATTAAATTTTTTTGGACTTTAAAAAGTTCATATATTTTGAAAATTCATAAACTCTACGTAGAGTTTGATTGATTTTTTTTATTGACCGATTTTTTTTATTGATTTATATGAATTTTCATAAACTTCATTGGATTATATAATATATATTTTAAATTATTTTTATGGATTTTATGTACATGAATACACTGATATAAAGTAAAATTAAACAATATTATTTATTTTTGTTTTTTCTAAATAATTTTCAAATTTTATTATTTTTTAATAATAATTGTTAATAACTTTTCTATAAATAATTTTCAAAATTTTGTTATTTTTTAATAATAATTTAATTTATTAAAAGAAAAATGAGATTATTTTTTTTAATAATTTTTTAAGTAATATTATTTTTTATAATAATTTAATTTATTAAAAAATAAATAAATATAAATATAATTTTTTATTTATTTTTTAAAGTTTTTTATGTTTAATAATAATTTATGTTATTAAAAGTAAAATCTATGGAAATCTCTACTTAAGTTCATTAGTAAGTTAATTGATTTTACTAATACGACTGACCGTGCGATTCACGTGATTTATTTATTTAAAATAATCTAAAATTTTATTTTGATTTATTTGTTTAAAATAATCTAAAATTTTATTTAATCTCCTACGTATCTCCTACGTATTTCGTCCAAAAAATTATTAATGGACTAACAAATTATTTTATTTAATAATCGAACTCTTTTGTAAATTCGTATTAATATTATTATTAACCGTTATCTCAATTATGAAAATTTTATTATTTTCTAAGACTACGCATGTTTGATGTAATTTATAGTATGTACTTCTTAGGGCATAGCCGAGTGGTAAGGTATGTGGTGATGTTGGTGTAATTCCCTGACGACGCAAAGTTCGAATCTCGGATATGACAAATTTTCATTAAAATATTACGAAGTTAGTCTTTGAATGAGACCTATTGGCTCTCTCCCACATGTGTCTGCTATTCGGGCGCATCTTTCGATTTACATCTTACCCGATCGAGTAGCCTTTGATCTGATGGAAGAGGAGTTTCTCGTCTTATCCTACCTGATCTCTCTCCCACATGTGTCTGCTACTCGGGCGCATCCATCGATTTACATCCTACTCGATCGAGGAGCCTCTGATCTGGTGGAAGAGGAGTTTCTCGTCTCATCTTACCCGAGCCTCTGATCTGGTGGAAAAGGAATTTCTCGTCTCTACATTTCGCGAGGAGCTTCTGATCTGGTGGAAGAGGAATTTCTCGTCTCTACATTTCTCTAGTGTCAAACGCATCCAACAAATACCTAAAAGAAATTCAAATAAATGAAAAATAAAAATTATAAAGCTAAAAAATAAATAGAAATATAAAAAAATTGAAATTACTTGGTGAACATGAAGTAGATGAGAGGACACAAATGCAATTATATTAATATAATTTTTATATATTCTTTATTATAAGTAATCGACGGTCAAACAAGAGAACAGTTGACCAGGTTGGCAAACAGTCGCGGGACGGAGGGAGTAATGTACAGTATATATCATGCACATATATCACATATATGTGTATGATGAATTTTACGCACATTAAAATATTTTCATTATAAACATAAATAAAAATTATTGAAAAAATTAGTAAACAATGCTATAATTTATAGAAACACAAATAAATAAAAAAAATCTTCATTTATGAACACTAAAACTATCATTACATAACAAATAAATCATTTAAAAATATTTAAAAATAATGAATCATACATCTAGTTGTATAGTAAAAATAAAATTTTGCACTAAAAATAATGGTATTAGGCGTTGTATTTTATTACCTGTTCTTTTGGACTGAAACAGAATTATTTATAAAATAATGATATTAGGCGTAGTTTGTATTTTAGTAGATGTTCTTTTGGACTGAAATTGAACTTAACTGAACAAAAACGATCTGAAGTGAGTATTTTAGTAGATGTTCTTTTGGACTGAAATTGAACTTAAATGAACAAAAACACATGATATGAAGTGAACTGAACTGAATGATTGAATTGAACTAAATTTATTTTTTTATTAAAATAATAATAAATTTTACTCCCTCGATCCAAAAACAGTTGTCATACTTTCCTTTTTGGAGTGTCCAACAATAGTTGACACACCCCAAAAAGGAAATAATTATTCTAACTTTTTCACTATAATATAAAATTTTATTCTATTTTACCCCCACATACTTTTAAACTTTACTCACAACTACTTTACTTTTCACTTTTAAAATATATTTTAACATCTATTAATGGCCTGGAAGAAGTATAAATTATTTAATATTTTTTAAAAATATTAATAATATCGTGATATTAATTAGATTGTATAATTAAAATTATTGATTTAAATTATTTTTTATTTATTTTATTTTAATTTATTTTGAAACAAAATTAATCGAGTTGAACTAAACTAACGGCCGAACTACATTTCTCCATCAAACTAACGGAAATAAACTAACGGCCGAACTACATTTCTCCATCAAGCCCAAACCAAACTCTAATTCGAATTTTCGGCCCTTTCCATAAAAACAGTCGAAGACCGTTGATCCACAGATCGCAACGGTCAAATTCCTGTAATCGTTTCGAGCGGTGTGATGGGGAGAAAAAAGAAGATGCAACAAACCCTAATTTCAGGAGATGAAAGTGGTGAAGAAGGAGGTGGAAAAGGGGCTGGATTCCACGCTTGCTACCTGCTTACGTCACTCTGTCCTCGATTCAAAGGCCAGACGTACATCGGGTATGATCCCATTCTCAATCCCTCCAGATCTTCAATTCTCGATCACGGGAGATTGAAATATATGGATCGTATTTTTTTTCAGGTATACTTTAAATCCACGGCGGAGAATAAGGCAGCACAACGGCGAAATCGGGAGCGGCGCCTGCCGGACCAAGAAGAAGCGGCCGTGGGAAATGGTGTTTTGCATATATGGCTTCCCAACTAACATAGCCGCTCTTCAGGTTCTGATTTTTGGTTTTTTTTAATGCTTATTTCAGCTGTTTCTTATGATGAAATTTGTTGTTTTTTTAGTATGTGTTTTTTGGGATCCATTGTTTGTTGGCTTAATCTGATTTAAAATCATCGCTTTTTCTCAATCAGCAAATAAAATCAAACCTTTACAAAGTTACACAAGGGTAAAGGTAGGATTTTTATTTTGATATCATAGTTTTGGATCGTTTTCTTGCCATTTTTGGAGGGTGGAATTATTTCAGCTATGTCGTTTTGTTGTTTTCGTTTTTTGTGGGTTGTAAGCCGTGAACATGTGTGCAAGCTTATGCTATGAATTTGGTGAACAAAACCTACTGTTTATTTGTGTGGTTATTCAAAGAAACAGATCATTATTGATTTAATTAAAAAATAATGAGGATTTTTCGTTGCTTCCAGTTTGAGTGGGCATGGCAACACCCTGTTGAATCTCTTGCAGTTCGGAAGGCAGCTGCAAGTTTCAAATCGCTGTCTGGACTGGCAAACAAGATTAAATTGGCGTATACGATGCTCACTCTCCCCCCCTGGCAGAGGTGTGGGTTATTTTTAACAGTGAAGCTAAACTGATTACCTATTTTCATGTGTAGTTTCTGGGTTCGTATTTTTGACATTCTTTGGTGTTTTTTTGTCTTTTCAGTTTGAACATAACAGTAAATCTGTTTTCAACAAAGTACCAATGTTATACCTCTGGCTGCCCGGCATTGCCCGAGCAGATGCGTACCCGTGTTTGTTCCATGGACGAGTTGCCTTGTTACAATGTGAACGACGAATGGGAAGATAATGAATGTGAAGGGGACGCAAGGAGACTTGACGACAGCCCTAACTGCTATGATGATAGTTCAGAAGAAAATGTTCCCGTGCAGATCAGTCATAAAGACGATGATGAATCTAGTGTATACGTAACAAAACATTCGGAGGGATGGTCGAATAAATCACCTTCAATTCCTAAAGAAAAAGATCAGGGATCCTTCGCTAGCTCCTCCTACAATGTTGAAGAGATACAAAGCCCTTTGGTGGTCGAGTTAATGACAGGGTTTCCCAAGCCACTTGAGAAACAACGGAAAACTTTCATGGTTTCCAACAAAGACCAATCATTTATCAAGAATCGAGGTAACGCGAGTTGTGAAGTAGAGATCATAGATGTTTTTACACCTTCGCCTTGCAGTGTGGTTAATTCAAGTAGCAGCAAGAAGAAGAGAAGGCGGAGATTGGGTCCGGAGATAATCGACTTGACCAACTCTCCTTTGTTTGTATGAAGACTGAAAGAGTGATTTAAAGTTTAAACATGTAATACAACAATACTAATGAATATGTATCATATCATTATTGATTATTTGTGTTTCTACAAACAAAGTTAAGGTTACACATACACAAGGATATCATTTCTGAAAGAATGCATCATATCATACATACTATGACTAGAAATTTGTTTATACAAAATTCTAATGGAAGAAAGACAATCAAGGTTGCCTCTGTGGTTCATCTTGCCATGCCCAAACAATGTCTTCGACACCGGGTCTTATACCCTCGTCAAATATCTTCTGAAACTCGAGCGTATCTCCACTCCCTTTCTTCATTACCACCAAATGATAAGTCAGAGCAAGCCTAAATACCTCGACTTCAATCGACAGAAAACCTTTCCTACCTTCCTTCCTTCGTTCAAACCTGAAAAACCCCGCTTCCTTTTTCGTCATCCTCATCTTCGTAATCTCAGCAAGTTCTTCCATCTTCGAGACAATGGCGGAAGCCGGTTTCCCAGAAATGAATCGAACCTCTTTCTTCAAACAAGGCTCCTCGATCAATCTAGTCAAATCAAATCCAGGTGATAGCGAAATTATATCAAACGCATTCAAGTTTGAAAACGACGACTCCTCATCCCCTCCTATCGTGCGATGTCCTTCCTGTTCCGAGCTTAACCCCGATAACAGTCCTCGTTTGAACCAAGAATTCTCCTGGATTCCAGCAATCGAGATTCTACTACTCGGGTTCGGATCAAGCATTTTCGAAAGCAGCTTACGAACTTCAGGAGGAAACCAATTCGGGCACCTGAACTCGGCCTTACCAATCTTCCTATACATCTCCATCAGATTACTGTCGTGAAACGGAAGAAAACCCGCGATCAAAACATACAACACGACCCCACACGACCATATATCCGACTTCACCCCATCATAACCTCTCCTGTTAATAACCTCAGGTGCCACGTAAGCAGGGGTCCCACACGTAGTATGAAGCAGCCCATCCCCACGCCTAGACCCGGAAAGTGCACTCAACCCGAAATCCGAAACTTTCAAATTCTCATCCTCGTCTAACAATATGTTTTCCGGTTTTAAATCCCGATGGTAGACCCCTCGACTGTGGCAGAAATCGACCGCGTTTATCAGCTGCTGAAAGTACTTCCGAGCGAGGTCTTCCTTCAGCCGGCCCTTCGCCACCTTGTCGAAAAGCTCGCCTCCTTTCGCGTATTCCATCACGAAATAAATCTTTGTTTTCGTTGCCATGACTTCGTGAAGGCGAACGACGTGAGGATGCCGGACGAGCCTCATGACTGAAATTTCCCGTTTAATCTGTTCGACTATTCCGGCTTTCATGAGTTTGTGTTTGTGGATAACTTTGACGGCTACTCCCTCACCGGTTTCGAGGCTCCTCGCGTAGTAGACTTTTCCGAATGTACCTTTGCCTAGTAGCCTACCTAGTTCGTATTTTTCCATAAGGACGGTTTTGCCCTTGCTGTCCATTTTTGGATGCTACGAACGTCGAACTAGCTGAGATTGGTCGACTAAACCATCATTGCACGAGAATTATACACTTTATGGAGGTAAGTTATCGGAGTAAGGATTCTGATTTGGAGCGGCATATTCTTCGGCATTTCCTCGCTCTTTCTCTTTCAGAGACGGAGAAGGAAATGCTGAAGTATTTGGCGAGAGAACTCGATCAACTTCAGCAAACTGCAAACGCAAAGTTCATCCTCAAGTTCCGGATATTGTTACCATTACAATGTTAAAAAAACAGATAAGTATGTATGTTAATATAAATGTCAAGTTACTCAATTTCTCTAACATCTCGAGCTATTAGATATTAATACAGCTTCTAACAGTATATATGTATGATCAAGAGGTAAGCAACATATAATGTATTGATATGATCAGAGAAATCGATATGTGTGATCATGATGCCTCTTCGTTTTATTTAGTGAACGAAGAACGTCATGAGATGAGATAATCTTTTCTCTAATGAGTAAAGATCAATAATGCAATTACGCCTTCGATAATCTTTGAACAAATTGAAAAATTATCATGATGGAGAACTACTTCTTTTGATATATTAGTGTGATTTGCAGCGGCGAAAGTGAACCGCTGTCGTTTATTTTATCATTTCTTGCTTGCCTTTTGATTTATTTGTTGGGAGGATCAAATCGATCGGGCGATCGAAGCCCAGAATTCACAGCGCAATAGATAACAACACTAAAACATGATCAGAGAAATTGTTCAGGAAAACACACACGTGAAGATACAATTAGAAATCATATTAATCATGTTTATTATTTCTTCAGAAAAAAGACATGGAAAAACGGTGTACCTTTCTTGTTTTCCCAGGTCGGAGAAATGTTGGGTTGCCGTTGGAGGAATTTTTGGGTTATATATTTCACGTATAAATTATATACCAACAACTAACCATTTTTCCCCCAGAATAAAGCATATTTTAATTTATTTATTTTTATTATTATTTTTATATTTGCATTAATGTTACAACGTGTTGGTTAGCTATCTCAAAAGACTGCACAAAACATATTGTAACTATTTATAGTTTCTTTTCCTTTTATGGAGAATTTTATAATATTACAAACATATCAATTCTTGCACGAAATATTTCGATTTGATTGAATATAAATATTAAAAATAAATAAATCTTAAGATAACTAAGTATTTTTATTTTATTATATATAACACCGTGTTAGTTCGTAGTTATAGACGAACGAAAATAAAAATTATCGACTATTGTCATTGATACCACTGATAGCTAGAGGCCTAAAGCGTACTGTATTTATTATCTATAAGTCTATTCTAATACTACTGCAATAAATTCCTTTTGTAATTGAGCACAAAACGCCACATATGTTTTTGAAGGGTGGAGGACACAACTCCACGATGCCTGTCAACCTAACGACCACAATTTCTTGGGTCTTAATTTGGTCTCACACTTGCGTACGAGAATAGTGTTACAATTTTCGATTGACTGAAAATGAAGTGAAATCGTGGTTGTAATTATTTGATATGATAAACTGATCTGTTAATTATTACTTATTTGATAAAAAAATTCAAATAATCCATTAAAAAAAACACCTCGATCTTCAAACTAATAACATTTCATGATTAGGAATATCTTTCTAAATTGAACTAGAATGAAGTTTATACCGAATCATAAAAGTTTGCACATTTTCCTTTTTATACGTTTCACACAATTCAGCTTACTCATAAATAAAAAAGTTTATATTACGATTTTATCATTTTAATACTCATTTATTTACTTTAATACTATTATTTTTTCAGTTAACTCATTCATATTATTTATACAATAATAACCATTATACTTTTACTCTATATTATTTAACACATAAAAAAACAATTTTTTTTCTTAATTTACCTAATCTAATATACTTGAATGCGTACAAATTAAACAATATAAGTTTAATGATCATGAATCGCGCGTATTAAACGAGTTTGATCAATAAACCATAATTTACTCAATCTAATTTATTTAACATATATAATAAAATCATGAACCATAATTTACCCAAAATCATGACCATAGTTTAAATTGAACCATGACTTTAATCGATTTGAATTGAACCTCAATTTGGACATAAATCTTGTACAAAACAATTCAATTCCTAAACTCGTGCAATAATAACATGAATTCATCCGGATGATAACGACCTTTTTTTCCAGCATAACATTATTAATTATATATTCTGTTCGATTTAATCAGGCACGACGATAAGTAGCAGTACAATTTTCGCACGGAGTTTTATTACTTGATTTGGGTGTGTATATATATATATATATATGTAGCAGAAGCATTTCCTCAGGTAGTTAGCAATGGCCTTCCAATGGCTCAGCCTCATCGCCACAATCTGGCTCCAATCCATAAACGGAACAAACTCCGTATTCCCCGCCTACTCCTCCGACCTGAAGCGCCTCATGTCCCTATCCCAACTCCAGCTCAACAACCTCGCCTCCGCCTCCGACGCCGGCAAGCTCCTCGGCTTCCTCTCCGGCGCCGCCGCCGCCCGCCTCCCCCTCCCCGCCGTCCTCCTCCTCGGCTCCCTCCTCGGCCTCCTCGGCTACGGCCTCCAGTTCCTCCTCCTCCTCTCCAATAACCGCCTCTCCTACCCCATCCTCTTCTCCCTCACCGCCCTCGCCGGAAACAGCATCTGCTGGATCAACACCGCCTGCTACCTCCTCCTCCTCCGCCACTTCCCCCTCCACCGCCACCTCGCCGTCGGCCTCTCCACCAGCTACGTCGGCCTCAGCGCCGAGATATACACCGTCGCGGCCGCCTTCCTCACCCCCGGCCGGCCGGAGGCCCTCCTCCTCCTCAGCTCCGTCCTGCCGCTCGCCGTCTGCCTCGTCGTGGCGGCGCCGCTGTCTTGCCGGAGCGCCGCCGCCGCCGCGCCGTCGAGGAACCTGGAGAGGGGGTTCCGCGGGATGCTCGCGATCGCGATCCTCACCGGGGTGTTCGGGGTGGGGGCGAGCTTGGGGAGGGCCAGATCGGTAATTTCGTCCGAGGGCTGTCGATTTGCGGTCTTTGTGGTTATGCTCGCGTTGCTGATGCTGCCGCTCGCGGTTCCGTGCGGGGAAAGGATCCGAGAGGCGGTGCAGAAAAAGTGTTTGATCAGAGTGCATGACGAGGGCTCGACGAGTGTCGGAAAAACGGAGGGCCGAGTCGATCTTGCGGTTGTGGATCAAACAGAGGAGATTGGGCCGATGATGATGATGAGGAGCGTCGAGTTTTGGTTGTACTTTTGCGTTTATCTGTTCGGGGCGACTCTCGGTTTGGTCTACTTGAACAACCTAGGGCAAATAGCCGAGTCGCGAGGATGCACCGAGATGAATTGCTCGCTCGTCTCGTTGTCGTCCGCCTTCGGCTTCTTCGGCCGCCTCCTCCCGTCTCTTATCGATTACTTTTACCCTAAGTAAGTAAGCTCCTCTTATCGATTACTTTTACCCTAAGTAAGTAAGCTCCGTTCTTTTGGATCGACAGTAACTGAAAACTGGAATGAACTTATTAGAACTGAATTGAAATTTTCAAATAATTTTAAAAAAATATTACTGAATGTGATTGAATTGAACTAAATTGAACTGAAATTAAGTTAACATAACTTAAGTCTACATGTTTAATTTGCTTATTAGATTTGTAGCCAAGAGTATAGATTTGTATAGTGTCACAATGTAATTAAATTGTCACACAAATAGTATTTAAGAAGTGGCTAGCATTTCTTAAAGAGTTAGTTGGTGAATTTAATGAGATGATTTATGACAAAATTTGTTTGTTATGAATCCACCCTCAATTCTACATACTCCAAAAGTCAATTTTTTGGGCCCATTGTGATTTATGTTGTGATTCATTTTTAGAAGCAAAGGATTGATATCAAGACCCTTAGCCATGGGAGTAGCGATGATCCCTATGTGTGGAGCTTTCTTCTTGCTATTGAATAGCCACGTCATTTCCCTCTACGTCGGGACAGCCGTTATAGGCGTGAGCACGGGCTCGATCACATCCATTTCCGTCTCCACAACAGCTCAGCTATTCGGAATCGAGAATTTTGGAGTGAATCACAACATTTTGGTGACTAGCATACCTGTCGGTTCTTTCTTGTTCGGAGATTTCGCTGCGTTGATCTATAAACGAGGGAGGAGAGATGTTCAAGGAGATGACTGTTTCGGACGAAAATGCTACCAAGTGACTTTTATCATATGGGGTTCGTTGTGTGTTTTGGGGACTTTGTTGGCGTTCATACTTCATGCACGAACCAAGAGATTGAAATCCAATAGTACTAATAGGCTTTAGTGAGGGTTTGATTTTTGCTTAGAGATGTTGGATTGTATTTAAATAATAAATATATATGTATACATTCAAAATATCCAATACATTAATTATTGCATATTAGGGAAATTATTACATATTGAAAAAATGTTGATTAATATTGAGAATGAGTATAATAAGTATTATGATAATATTTCTTTACCAAAATTCTAAAAAGCCCAATCTTCGTACGATCACGTAGGGGTTGCCTAACATGTTGACTTGAAAGGATTCTAGTAGTTATAGCCCTCTCCAAAATTCATTTGAAATTGTTAGTAGTATTTTTATTTTGTTAAAATAGTACTCCATCCGTTTAATAAACACATTTTAATGTTTTGTATTTGTAATTTATTGATTTTATTAATTTATTTATATTTAATAGTACTATATTTTTGTAGTATAATTTAAAGTATATTTTTTCATGATAATCAACAAAATATGTTATAAATATTTAAAAGTAAAAATATTAGAAAATGCACTCTCCAACCGATACCAAAAAATTATTTTGGACTAGGGGAGATGCTCCAACCGATACCAAAATATAAACTTATTATAGGTATTATAGTGGGACCCACATAAAAAATACTTAGATTTACGTTTACCTTAAACTCAAACAAAAAACTATTTATTATTTATAAAATCATCCTTTTATTTTACAAACTAATAAAAAAGACCTATTAACCTTTTATTGTAATTTTTTATTTAATATATTTTGTAATATAATTTTTTTAATAATCATATATTAATAATTAAAAAAAATTTATTTTAAAAATAAAAATAAATATTTATAATTAAATATTAAATATTTCATGTTTGTGCAATTTTGTCATATTTAATTAATATTTTATTATATTTTTTATTTTTGAAATTTTAAATTGAAAATAATATTTATTAATTTTTTTAAATTTAATGTCAAAAGTTACGGGTTAAATTATAAATTTGTAAAGATATTGGTTATTTATAAAAATAGTATAAAAAATTGTATAATAAGAATAATTTGAGAATATTTTTTAAGTTTAAGTATTGGAATCTCGGTTGGAGCTAATTTTTTAAGTTTTTGTGTTCGGTTGGAGATGACCTAAGCATATAGTGAAAGTGGTTTTCTGTCGTAGCACACAAAAAAGGTGCTTTCTTACACTAATTGACCAAATTGCCCTTTGTCAATTGCGTTAAATAGATATAATTCCCAAAACCCTAATAGAATGCAAATCTTCACTCCTCTTCTCCATCCTCCATCGCCGCTACCCAACAAAAAAAAGAAATCGCCGCTGCTAAAAAAAAAAAATCGTCTCTTTAGATCTTGAACTTTGTTCTTCGGAGGTAGATGACAATGGTGATGACCCATCTTCTCGCTCTCCGCCTCCTCTCATATCTCCCCTCTCCATCCGCAGTGAACGACTAGGGCCACGACCCATCTTCTCGAATCTACGCCTCCACCCAAATCTCTTCTCTCCGTTTCCTTCGGTCTTTATCGCTGTTCTTCGTCTACTCGCCACTAAAGCCTCGGCCAAACTTGCGTAGCTTCTCGCGCTCCCGAAGTGCCAGATTCGACATATCACGGGATGGGTTTTTGGAAAAAGCTTTATGTTTCGAAAATCAAATTGCCCAAATGAGGGATTTGTATGTTCATCGATGTGAATGTCTTGGTTTTTCTTGTGTATGAATGAATTCGTGTTTGTTATAAATGTTGTATAAATTTGATTTAATATAATTCTATTTTTTTAAATTTAATTTGTATTATCTATGGATTTCATGGATCTGAATTTGTTTTTGATTTAATATACTTCCATTTTTTTAAATTTGATTTGAGGTATGTATGAATATATCATAGATCTGAATTTTGTTATTCTTTTCAAACAAATACGTGAAAGATTATATTCAATTTTTCAAATTTTAAAATTGAAAAAAAATTTGGAAAATAAACACACGAGTAAAAAAAATCTGAGACACAAAAATTTGAAATGTTTGTCGAATGTGTTTCAAATTTTTGAGTTGATTTTTAATGTATAATATGTTTATCGAATAAGAAATGTGTATCAAATATGTTTGTCGAATGTATTGTCTAAATTGTTTGTCGAATAAGAAATGTTTATCGAATATGTTTGTCGAATGGTAAATTATTTGTCGAATATGTTTGTCGAATATGTTTGTCCGAATACATTTATTCTACAAACATCCATTCTACAAAAGGTAAAGACAATTTAGGGCATTCACCGCTTTTTAGTGTAAATAAACATATTTTTTATATGCTAGTGCAAATAAGCATTTACACTATCCACTATCGTGTACTTTAATTTTTTCTCCCAAAAGATGTACAGTATGTGAATTATCCACATATTTATTGACGGTATGTGAATTTTAATTAAAAAAGAGAAGAAATTAAATCCATAATTTTTAAAAAGGATTAAAAAAATTACTAAATAAATTTAGTATATTATGAAATTCGAATTTAGACCTAAGAGCATGTACAATGGTACTAATTTTTTTGAATTTGAACTCATTTAATTGAATTGTAACCATTGCAAAAGTAAGTTAGTTTAATTTATCCATATGACCCACTCTACTGCAAATTCTGAAATGAACCGAGTTCAAAGGTATGAACTCAACTTTTTTATTTATTTTTTACAAATATTGACACATGTCCTTAGTTAATTGATCTGCCACAAGAAAGTGTATAACATTCTCCATGGTGGCAAGTAAAGCTTTAATTAAAGTTGCAATTTTTATTATTAATATTAAAAAGTAGTGGGCTTATAAAATGAGTTCAAACCGAAAAACCAATGTAAATGATAAATAGTTCAGTTCATTTATTGATTAAATTAATTAAAAAAAATTAAAAATAGTCAATTAGTATGAACTGAGTAACCATTGTACATGCCCTAACCAATAATTATCCATGGGAAAATTCGATAGCTGTCCTGTCACCTAGCTAAGCTCGCCTAGCCAAATCACTAAGCCCAAAGCAAGTCACTAAGCCCAAAATATTTTTTAAGATTATAATAGTTTTTTTATAATTAAACAAATAAGTATTTTAGGTTTTAATTGAATAAAGATATTTATTTGTAATACATTAAATACACTAGAATTTATACTTGCACGAAATATTTTAATTTAATTATATATATATATATATATATATATATATATTATGAATTTATAAATTTTGAAATACAAAACAATATAAAAAATGAAATACTATGAGTACAGATATTTATTTTTATAACAATTTAAAATTTTAATTTAATATGAACAATGAACAATTAGTTATATATAAAAAAATATACATCAATTAAGAAAAAAAAAGTGTAACAAAATTTCAGTGTATTCAAAAAATATAATGTGTTTAGATTTTTTTTTGTTAAAAGTCAATCGCAATTAAAAGAGAAACGAAATAAGAGTAATGAGGTATAGTACAACGCATAGGATAAACGTCATACCGCATCAACGAGCTAACATGCTAACTCTCTGAATCACAGTGTTTAGAATTAACACACATATAAAACAACTAAGCATGAAACAAAGGAATACAATATTTTTGTGATTAAAAAATATTTTACACAAAAAATATTTATGAGCTTGAATTTCAAAATATTATGGAAAAAAATAAAATAACTTATAAATAAGAATGATAAAAATAATTATTTTAAGTTGCAATCTCTATTTTGTAAATTTATAGTATTTTTTATAAATAATTAATTTAATTCGATGAGTTAGAAATGATGATATATATATTGTGAACATTATTATTTTGTTTTTCGTTTTATATATTTATTATTTTACTTGATTTAAGACAATATTTTTTTAATTGAAAATATAAGTAAAAGATTACAAAATATAAACAATTGTATTATAAAACAATTTTTTTTTTTCTAAATATTTTTTTTCCTTTCTACTCATATTGAAACTATGTTTTTTGTAACAAAGGGTAAAATTGTCATTGGCAAAATTAAGCTCAAAACTCTGCCTCCTTTATGTTATACCGGTGGTCTCTGTATCGACGCAGTCCCCTCTCTTCCTTACAATAGGAAAACCCTCAGAGTTGATTTTCTCAGCTTGAATTTTATTTAGTTGATTTTTTCTGAAGAGAATATTCAATGGGGAGATCGAAAGGAGAAGCAGCAAGAACAAAGTCTCGCCCCTCCAGCAGCAGGTTCATCGTCCTCTTTTTTTTTTTTTTTTTTTTTTTGTTTTGAATGTTTCAGTAATGGATGTATGGAAATTCCAATCCACCACTTGCGTTGAAAATAATTCTAATAATAATCTGTTAAATTTATAGCTTAGCTGCTTCCCTAGTGCCGTCGGGTTCAGCGGCGGCGGGTTTTGGAGGCTATGTCGGAGGTTCACGTGTGGACTGTACACTCGCATCGACCACTGATGCCCTTTCATCTACGGTTAGTTTTTATTCCATTCGTTATTTTTGAAAACAAAAGTTTTCATCAAATTTTCATGAAACATATGTGGGAGATTAATGTTTTCATCAAATTTTCAATGGTACTGATGTTCCTTTCATGACTTTGGGGTGGTGGAAAAAGCAGGATATTGACGGTGAAGTGTTTCAGCACTTGAAGCGAATTTCCCGCAAAGATCCCACGACCAAGGTAAACTGTAATCCGTGTACGCTTTTGATTTTTATCCGATTTTGCTGTTTTGATAGTCTATTAGATTAACGTTTTTGTTTAGGAGTAAGTATAATTCTGGGTAACTATGATGTATGTATGAAGATATTCTGAGATTAAAGAATTCCCCATTGATTGTGGTATTATTGGAACTGCTTGTTTATTCAAGAGGGGAATGTTGTAGGCGATCCAAATTCACATTAGCTAGTTACTCTATTAGTTACCCCACTAACTTTCACATGTTTCACAGCTTAAAGCTTTGGCATCACTTTCTCGACTCATCAAACAGAAAACATCAAAGGAGTTGGGAACCATCATTCCGCAATGGGTATGCTCATATCTGTTATGTTTACTCGTTAATATACTGGACTGAAACTGAATTGAGTAAGGGTTCATCGAACATTTTCCAATGCCTCTTACTGAAGAGTGAAGGAGCAGAGTTTATTCTTCTGTGATTACTTTTCTTCTCAAAGGTTTACACAATGTGGTTTCCTTTTTTGGTGTAGGCATTTGAGTACAAGAAGCTCCTGCTGGACTACAACAGAGAAGTTCGACGTGCAACACATGAAACCATGACAAATCTTGTTAGTGCTGTAGGGTGCGCATCTGTTCACCTATCGTAGTAAATAATTTAGAGAAATAAATATAAAGAATGACCTATACTTTTATTAGTTTTGTACACTGTTTTTTGGTAAGTCATGAATGATGATTTTCATCAGAAAGTTAATAAGGTTATTCCTATTGCATTATGCTATATGCAAGTAACATATTCTCTATGTTCTTTTTCAATGAGCTTCCTGTTTTCATCGTTTCATTTGGCCATTTCAGAAGAGAGTTGGCTCCACATCTAAAGCTTCTGATAGGACCCTGGTGGTTTTCTCAATTCGATTCAGTATATGAAGTTGCTCAAGCTGCAAAACGATCTTTTCAGGTTTACTTATGCTTCTTTGGATCATGGCGATTAGTATTTGTGCACCTGATACATAGTATTGTTTTGCTAGGACTAACAGATTTTGAAGGCTTCATTTTGGGCTGTATTTTTTTAGGTGAATTTGGTGAACTTCCGATTAGATTACATCAATGGATTGTATTGATTATGTCGAATCTTTGTTTTTAATGAAAAAGAGTTAAGAGTCGGTCTCTGAACTTGCATCAAATACAGCTGATAGCTTAAACCTTGAGCTTAAGTGGATTAAGATACCATCGCATGTATAATTAGCACACCCAAATGAAGTTCTAAGTATTGAAACACGCTTCTATGCTAACCACTATATTTTAGGCACATCGAATTAGGGAAGTATGATTGTATATAGTATACTGAATTCTCACATTGTGATAATTTGCAGTGAGAACGGTAGCTTGCTGTTAGAATTATCGAATCTTTCTTAGTTCATCTATCTAGAGACCTAAAACTGTGTTCTCATAGTGGACGGTAGATACATAGACGTGCTTAGAAAAAACAATTGATAACCCATGACTTGATCCTAACTGTAAAACTGATTATAAGTATTTATGTTTAGTTTGAAGAGCTGTAAAGGAATAGACTTTTATCCACTATATTTTCAAATTTCACCCAGAAAGTTCTGCACACAAGAATGCGTTGAAATGGATTAGAAGAAACTTATAGGATTTTGATGTCATGCACAAGTGCATAATGTATGCCATCATAGGGAAAGAGTTCCTTATGATAGTTTTTGTCATAAATAAACTATACATTACATATTTTGTGGGTCTATGCTTTAAGAATATTAATAAAGCGTAGTCTAGGCCACGGGTCATGTTTCATAATATTTTTATTGCGTATACGTTACCTTTTGAGAGGCAATAGTCTTATGTTGACTTTCTTCCTGTTGTTTGATGATCGAAATATGTATTTCATATAGTTTGTATTGTTTGATATGATTTACTAATATTCTGTAGTGGATTTTTACAAGAATATAAGTATATAACATGATTTATATTTGTTGTCGCCTTGCTTGGTCAGGGCATTGCCTTTTGTTATTTAGGACGTTGCAGATAGTGCATTGATGTCGCCCTATAGCATTATTAACTGTAGATTTAAGGTCCATTAGTCTTGGTTAATAACTTGGTGTTTCAGACTTGAACTTTTATGGTGAGTCTATATCAAGAAGTCATTTTATATGACCATACTTTTGACCGCCTAATATTTAAGTTAAAAACCTTTACACTAATATATAACCCGCCAGAGAGAATATATGGATATATTGATTGGATAAAAGCTTTTTAATTGTTAATGAAAAGGCTGAAGTTAAAATTTTAACATTTATTGCAAGAACTTTTCAAAATCAATGCATAATAAATATTCAAATTGCCCATTGAGTATTCAATTGGTCCTTGCGGGCTGTTGCCCTTCATTTTGTAATTCAGTTACCTGTCAATGTCCCCAATCATGTATCCATCATGCAAAACATGGTTGATTTGATGTTATTGCTTGTAGAAACAGGGATGGCAATCACAGTAATTTGATAATGTACTCTTCCATTGTTATAATATTTTTATTATGCTTGTCAGTGCAAATATATTACATATTCTTTATGTTGATGTACTGAAGTGGATGGAGAACTGTCTGATTTTGTCATTACAGACTGCTTTTCCAGCTCAAGAGAGAAGAGTAGATGCCTTGGTGTTGTACTCGACTGAAATATTTACATATATTGAAGAAAATCTAAAGCTGACCCCGCAGAGTTTATCAGATATAGCCACTGCTTCTGATGAACTGGAAGAAATTTACCAACAGGTAGTGCATATGGTTTTAAAAAACACGATCCTTCCACATTTGCTCATCAATTTTACATTCACTCACTCAAATTTCCAATCGTCATCCAACTTCCCGTATCCAATCAAACTTATCCTTTATTTTCATAATTACTTGTTCCTCTTATCTAGCTGAAAGTAGTTTTCAAAATGAATTGCAGGTGATTTCTTCATCATTATTGGCACTGACAGCAATTTTAGATGTTATCGTGTCCTGGTATTCTGAGAGACCTGCTTCAGAAAATATGACTGGTGAGTCAAAGGTTGCTACGAAAGCGAGGACCGTTGCTGTTTCTACAGCAGAGAAATTATTTTCAACTCACAAGTATTTTCACGACTTTTTGAAGTCGCAAAGACCAGCTATTCGGTCAGCTGCTTATTCAGCGGTGAGAAGTTGTATCAAAAACATTCCTCATGCTATCAGTGAAGGAGATGTAAAAGTTCTTGCTGGAACAATACTTGGTTCTTTCCAGGAAAAAAACCAAGCTTGCCATTCATCAATGTGGGATGCTTTGTTAATTTTTACTAAAAGCTATCCTGAGAGTTGGACTTGCGTGAATGTCCAGAAAACTATTTTAAGCCGGTTTTGGAATTTTCTTAGGAATGGGTGTTATGGATCTCAACAAGTGTCATATCCTGTACTAGTTTTATTTTTAAAAACAGTACCTTCAACAGCAATCACCGGTGACAAATTTTTTCTTGAGTTTTTCCAAAGCCTCTGGGAAGGGAGATATCTGTCTTATTCCTCAAATGCTGATCGGATTTCATTTTTCCTGGCTCTGAAAGAATGTTTTATTTGGGGTTTAAGCAATGCTTCCAGGTAATGGCAATCATCGGTCATATGCCCTTTATACTAAATGCTTCTAGTTTTGCAGTTTATCTTTCTTTATCTTTTCTACTAAATTCTTAAGATGTACTTATGCTACCTTGGTATCAGATATTGTGAAGATGTCGATGCCCTTCACCATTTCCAGCATACCCTTGTTGATGAGATAATATTAGGGCTTTTGTGGCATGAATATCTGTTGGCTTCTAGCTCAAATAATCTGGATGCTGCCTTTACTCAGTCCCAATTAAAGAATAGCATCCAGGACTATGATGAAATTCTCGGGAAATGCATCATTGAAATCCTATCTGAGATTCATGTCCTAGACCATGATCTGCTCTTGCCTTTCACATTAAAATTTCAAGCAGATATTATGGATATATTTCATAAAACAGAGTATTCTTCTCGAAATGTGGATTGGGTGGTCAAATTTAATGTACTAGCGGACAAGCATGCAGTGCAGAAAGGAGAAACATGGCCCTTGCTTAACTTGGTGGGCCCCACCTTGAAAAATATTTTCCCATTAATAGATATACTGGTAAGTGAAATGAAGCAACACTATTCAATCATCCTGTGTAGTTTTAGATGTTAGCAATATTTTCTTCTTATTTTTTAGACCCCAATTTTAACTTTTCATTTGGGAATGGATAAGAACACCATAGTGTTTTTACGTTTACTGCTTGTTTACTTAGTTTGATAAAGTTGGGTTTAATAAGATGTACAAATCAATCATATGGTTTTCTTTTAATGATGAAGACCAGTGATATAATCTAAAGTACAATACAGTTTATGACTTTTATGCGATAACTCTTCTCAAATATATTATGCCTCCATGCCCCTAATTCGTAACCACACGTTACAATCTAAACCAAATTAGTTTATTGAAAATTTCAATTCAGGTAAATCAGTAAAAAATGATGTTACTTTATTTTCGTATAAAGTACATGTGTTTTTATTACTAAATCATTCAAATGGAGTACACTGTATTTTTACATCAATTTTAAGTATGAATAGTTTTATGACTTTTAGCCCACATTAATTGTTTTGAGTCGCACATAGAGAGAGATGAATGGTCAGGTGAAAAAGACGTGTTCGCGTGGAAGTGTGATAATTGTCTTCAAAGATACGCTTAGATATAAAGATCATTATTTTCTTTTCTTTATAGATATACAAATTAGAATGAATTTGTTAAAGTCATTTCTGCACTTTTTACTTTCTTTTTGTCTTTATCTTTAATTGAGGTTATATCACAATTACATGGTTCATACTTGGTCACAAACAAGAGCTATTATGATTTTATCAATTTATGGGCTATTCTTGCTCTCTGTCCCATTGGTTTAAAAAGCCTTCCTTCGGGAACGCGGACGCAGGTGGTGCAGGGCAAGATTTGTTGCCCTTTGTTGGTGCTTATGGCACCACTTGTTTCATTGATTATGTACATGGGGAAAGGAGAGTTGGGTCATTCTCATTTTTTAATAGTTTTGGTAGCTCTATGATCTTTCACAATCATTCGTTACATCCTTGTGTTTATTGTTTAAACCAGGACTCACAAGATGCAGTTAGGCTTATTGTAGTTGGCGTTAACATATTTGGACCTCGAAAAATAATTCCGGAAATTTTGGGCATTGATTTGGGTGCAGAACAGTTTCTTAAATCTTTCAGTGAAACTATTATCCCTTTATGCTTGAAACACTTTAGACCTTCTAGTGCTGCTCGATCGGACCTCTTGCTCGCCCTACTGGATGTAGAGTGCTTCTCAGAACAATGGGATACGGTTATGACATATTTAGAGAATCCACAAGAAGTTGATTTTGATACTGGAATGATGGACCGAAACCACATAGCTGTCTTGGCTACACTGATGGACAAGGTCAGGGAGAAAACTAGGAAAACTGATGATCTATCTAACTTCCATGAAGTCAACTGGCACCATGAGCTTCTAGACTTGACTGCTGGCAATGCTGTGCGAGTTTCACCTCCATTTGGAAATTTTGAAAGTCAATTTTTATGGTATGCGGATTGAAATATCTCTATCAAATATTTGCTGGTTATTTGTCGTATGTATTTCATTTGGGAAATGCATATAATCCATTTAATCTGTGCTCTCTTTCTCTGGAGCAATGCATTTTATACGTTAATATATTGATCTCTTTAGTGAAAATTAAGTTGAGGGATTGCTTGGATGACAATATGTGGCTATGTGCTACTTTGTTTACTCTTACTGTTGGTCACCATATAAGGACAATGTATTTATTAGAAAATGAATGTGTCCAGTGACTCTTTTAAAATAAATGCAATTGAATGTTTCCAGTGAATCTTTTAAAATAAATGCATGTATGATGCTGGAGAATAGTATGCTTCCTTAACAATGTGCTATTATCAAGCTTGGCTTACAGAATTAGATGAAACTCATTCTTGAAATTGTTTGTAGCAATGTACCTAGATAGTCCACAGAAATCTTGGAAATGGGAAGGCATTGTGTGCTTTCTAGATATTTATTAGCTCATCTTACCTCATTGCACTATTTATGTAGTTTGTTTCTGCATATTGTTCCTTTTTGAAAAAAAAAAAAACGATGAGGTTTTTCTTTTTTGAAGTAAAATTAATTTTGTGAACCTTGTATCAATAAAATCTATTTGCTAGGGCCCTCTTTTGGTTGACCTGGTCATATTGAAAAGGTAGGCTCTTGATGCTCATTCTTTGATCTTCAATGAGAGCCTACATGTATGGCTTTCTTTGTCCTGATACAGTGAAACAATAATTATTACAAATACCTGCATATAGTTTGGCTATAGGATTTTTTTTTGTTCCCTTATATGGTTCCCATTAGCATTGGGTTGACACGATCAAACATTTCAGCTGTAGCATAATGGCTTCATCTATATAAAACATTATAAATTACTCTATTTATTAGCTTGACACTATTAACTCTCCATATTTATTAATTCATTCGATAATTTGAACTTGCTTATTTCAAGTTAATTTGGCCCTAAGACCCTTTTTTAACCATTCTAACATTGCTTTATGTTATTCTATTATATTATATGACAGTGCTGTCCTTGGGGGAGCATCAGAAGTTGATAAAGTTTCCTTCATATCACATAACACGTTAATTCTGGTATTCAAGGAAGTTCTTAAGAGGCTAATGACTTTCATGATGGACTCTACATTTGCTTGGGTTCAAAATGTATGTTCTTTCTTAATTAGTGGGAGAAGTTATTCAGACTTGAGGTTGGAATCTTCTGATAATCTGGTGGAGATGGCTCATTTTACGTTGGATGTTCTCAATGGTAGCTTCTTTTGTCTGAATGCTATTGAGCCTGAAAGTGAGTTAGTTCAAGGTATTTTGGCTGCTATATTTATAATTGACTGGGAATTCAGATGGGTAAATGCCTCCAAGGACCAGCTTGATGAGCACATAGGAAAAGTTGAGGCTAGGTTGTCCTTATGTGATGCTGTGCATGCTTTGCGTGATAAAATCTGTGATCAGTTCTTAAAAGGCTTTGGCGTAAATGGTCGCAAGTATTTGGGAACCACTTTGATCCAGTCGGTAAAATCCATTGCATTTAAAGAAGACAGTTTTGATTCAGAGAATTTTATATCTTCCTGCTTCCAGTGGTTACTTGATATTTTTGATTTTTTCTCCCAAGACCAAGTTGAGGAACAGCAGTTGCTGGAGCAGTTTCTGAGCAAGAATGATCTATGGCCTTTGTATGTCATTCCCGACCATACAGGAGCCAGATTGAAAATTGATAACATTGATAACTCATCTCTCAACGTGAGTTGAATACTTGCATTTGTGATATTTTTATATTGTCTCCAAAGTCGTGTCCCAAACATTCTCTATCTTATCATATCACAAACTATCTTTACTTTTATAAGAACTTAAGATGTATAGTTATGCATGTTGCTGGAACCTAATATATAGTGTCCATATGGTAGGGCTCATTTTGCTGGATAAGCCCCACTTTTATCATATATGCAACACATTATTATGTTTGGCTTGAATAAATGATTAATTATGTTATCTTATATTTTTTGTTCTTGTTATTTTTTAATATTTAAGCTGCTCTCTCGACTTTTTAAACATGTTAACAGTAAGACATTCTTAATATTCCGATAACAAGATATCTGAATCTTCTAGCTTGAACCTGCCTCAATAATCTAATCAAATTGCCTGTTCAGTTCTTATTCGAGAATCATCACACCCAATAGGCTCTTTATATGTATATGCTGTATACAAGATATTGAAGCTAACAATTACTTTATTTTGTAGGAGCCCAAAAATACTAAGTTCATTGCTTTGGTTGACAAACTAATATCTAAATTTGGATTTGATCGAGTTGTTGCTGGTGGTATTTTGGAGCAATCCCCTTCTTCAGTTAATGGTCTTGTAATAGACTCATCTGTGGATCAATTTCGCTATTCTCGGCCTTGGCTTGCTGCTGAAGTTTTATGTACGTGGAAGTGGCTTGGTGGCAGTGTTTTGCACTCCTTTTTACCTTCTTTTGTTGGCTACATAAAAAATGGAGACAATGGCTTTTCGGTCTCCATTTTGAATATATTGGTTGATGGTGCCCTTGTCCATAGATCAGCTAGTGGATTAAATCTTTTATGGCGTGCTCCAGTTGACGAGTTAGAGACTGTTGAAGAACCCTTTTTGAGAGCTCTTGTTTCTGTACTCTCCACTCTTTTTGAAGACAATGTTTGGGGAAACAGCAAGGCTCAATCACTCTTTAAATTACTTCTTGACAAACTTTATATTGGTGATATTGCAAATGTAAATTGTTTGAGGATTTTTCCAACTATTATGAACATTCTAGCAAGACCCTTGAGCACTGGATTCGAAGATTCTGCAAATGATCAGTCTGATCCTTATAGCTTGCATAATATAACAGTAGGCTGGCTCAGGAAAACTGCATCGTTTCCACCACTAAATGCATGGCAAGCTGGAGAAGGTAGGTCACCGTTTCGGATGTATCAAATTTGAATACTCAATGAGTCTAAAGATATAAGATATGGTAGTGGCCATCAGTGGTAATGAGCAGATTAGCATATTTCATCTTAAGGCTTGGAGCTAACTTGAAGCTTTAATAACAAAACCTATTTGATTGTGATAATTCTTGGAAGAGCAGTTACAGTGCTTGCAATTATTAATACGGAGTAATTGCTTTAATTCCTTCATTTTCTGTAATTGATATGATGACTAAAACTCTCCTTCTTTGCAGATATGGAGGATTGGCTTCAGTTGGTTATATCCTGTTTCCCCATAATAGTAACAGAAAGGATGCAAGGGATAAAACCAGAGAGAGACATATTTCCTGTGGAGAGAACAGCTCTATACGATTTATTTCATAAACAGAAGCAGACTTCATCAGCTGTTATAAATAAGTCACCATCGGTGCAGAAACTGTTGTCAGAGTTGATGGTAATTTCAGTTGCCTATTGCTGGGAATATTTTGATGAAAATGATTGGAAGTTTGTCCTTCATCAGTTAAGGTTTTGGATTGAAGCAACTGTTGTGATGATGGAAGAAATTGTTGAAAATATCAATGGCACTTTGACAAATGGCCCTAATGATATAAATGCTTCATTTGTTACGCTTGGGAATATGGTCGTAATCGGCGATCCTTTTCCCATAGATCTAGCCAAAAATGCGCTTGTTGGGATCTCACTCTTTTGTTCTGTCAGTGGATCACAAGTTAAGGAACAAACTGAAAAATTAAATCCTTTGAGGAATGAGAATTGGGAGTTCATCATGGATCGAATCTTCGAAGGTATTCTTCGTTTATTTTTTTGCACTGCTGCTGCAGAAGCAATAGCAAGTTTATGTTGCCATGAAGGTTCATCTATAGTGGCATCATCTCGGCTTGATCATCGTCAGTTCTGGGAGTTGGTTGCTTCATGTGTTGTTCAGTCTAGTGAACAAGCAAGAGCAAAAGCTATTAAATCATTTGAGATTTGGGGTCTAAGTAAAGGAGCCATTAACTCGCTTTATGCCTTATTGTTTTCATGCAAACCGCTTCCGCCTCTGCAGTTTGCAGCTTTTGTTCTTCTATCAACTGAGCCTGTTGCATCATTAGCTTATGCATGCGATACGGAGGATTCTCTTGATTCATCACCAGCAGAAAATGCTTTTTTGCGGGAAGAAGTTTCTTACAAACTGGAAAAATTACCTTACGAGGTTCTTGAGATGGATTTAGTGGCACATGAAAGGGTATGGAATATAATTTATAGGCCATAGCATTAATTTAGTTCGTACAATGATAATTCATTTGTTATGGTGATAAAAAAACTCACATGTTTCTTGAAATTTATAGGTTAACGTATTAATTGCTTGGTGTCTGTTGCTGTCGCATATAGTATCTTTGCCTTCTTCATCACCAGAAAGGGAGAAAGTGATCCAATATGTGCAGGACTCTACCAATTCAGCGATACTGGATTGCCTTTTCCAACACATCCCGTTGGAGCTTTACATGGGAGCCAGCTCAAGGAAGAAAGATATTGAAATTCCTACTGTAGTCTCTGAAGCAGCAAATGCTGCAGTGCGTGCTATCACTACTAGTTCAGTATTGTTTTCCTTAGAGTCACTTTGGCCGATTAGACCCGAGAGTATGGCTTCACTTGCCGGTGCAACATTTGGTTTGATGCTTCATAATCTTCCAGCCTATGTCCGAGGGTGGTTTACTGATATACGGGACCGTTCAGCATCATCTTCCATTGAATCATTCACAAAAGCGTGGTGTAGCCCAACATTGATATCAAACGAGTTATCTCAGGTGTGATGTTCTTCCTATTTTTTTACTCCAGTATATAGCATGAGAAATTGCTAAAAAATTGGTAGAGTTTGTATGGATTTTATTCTCTATCGTAAGTCAAAGTGTGGTGAAGTTGAGAAAGCTTTTGTGGAACATTGGGATAAAAGAATTTACCAGAGGCTTGATAATGGGACCCTAAATTATCTACTAATTAATCCTCTCAAGTTCACCGTTTTTCCTTGTACACAATCAAAAACTCATATGCTTCATAGGAGTCTTAACATAATTATATAAGCCATGGTTGAGGAGGAAATACGATATAAGACAGGCAGTCAGGCACAGCGCATAGGCTTCATATGAAAATCCTTACCTTACATGATAAATGACTCCCCCTGAAGAGTGTAGATAAATAATGTTTTTTTCTTGCACAAATATGATGCCATCTCATATATATATATATATATATATATGTGTATATGTGTGCGTGTGTGTGCGTGCGTGTGCGTGCGTGTGTTATTGTGGATAGATAATTTGCAATATCTGTCTTTCTGAGTGAGCAACTTTCCTTACCAAGACACCTTTAGGAATACGAGTATTTTCGCTTGTTATATAACCTTGATTCACCCGGTTCATTTTGTTTATAAATGCAGGTCAAGAAATCTAGTTTTGCTGATGACATTTTCTCCATAAGTGTCAGTAAATCAGCTAATGAGATTGTGGCTACCTACACAAAGGATGAAACGGGAATGGGTTTGGTAATTCGCCTTCCTCCATCTTATCCACTCAGGTCTGTCGATGTAGATTGTACCAGGAGCCTTGGCATTAGTGAGACAAAGTGCAGAAAATGGTTGATGTCATTGATGTCATTTGTCCGTAATCAGGTACATATCGTACTCCGATTGTTTGATATTATTTTGTACTTTCCATATTCACACAATAGTGATGATCCACACAATCTAATGTACAAGGTATTTAATCACTTGCATGAAATTGATCACTTAAACATTGTCTACTTCATTTTGTTAATGTGATGCTTATGGATGCTTTACAGAATGGAGCCTTAGCTGAAGCAATAAGAATATGGAAAAGCAATTTCGACAAGGAATTTGCAGGAGTTGAGGAGTGCCCCATATGTTATAGTGTCATCCACACCGTCAACCATAGCATGCCCCGGCTTGCTTGCAAGACCTGCAAGCATAAATATCATTCGGCTTGCCTTTACAAGTGGTTCTCGACTTCTCATAAGTCGACTTGTCCATTGTGCCAATCTCCCTTCTGATCTTTTATAAAGACCCTTTTTGTTCTGGCTAGTGTTATAATGATCTCTATAATTTAGATAGAAAGAAAGTACGTTTCACTGTCCCAAAAATGTGCATTTGAGAAATTTCTTGTATTATGATTGACAAGGATTTGACTTTTGAGTATCATATAATTTTGCACATGATTAAAAATGAGTACATCACATAATTAAAACTGCGTATTATTTTTATTGTTGAAATTAAGATGTTAAAAGGTGGATCTCACGACAAATATTTTTTTAACTATTAAATATGTAGAAATGTTATTCCAAAACTGGTTATGGACTACATAGAACGTACTTTTATTTTCCACCCAAAAAATTGATAAATTATCAATCGCATTGGACTAAAATAGCCAGTGTAGTAAAAAAAAATAACAATTCTAAGAATTTGTGAAACATTCAATAACCAAAAATTTCAGGGGTAACTCCTCACCTTCTCACCTTGATAATACAAATTTAGGGTCTATGAAATATAACTACTAAATAATGGGAACATGAATTTCAACCCAAATATAACACGAACACGCTCCCATGTCCGAACATACAAGGTTGCCTCCTCAGCTCCTTCCATCTGAATTCACCAAGTCGTCAGCATACTAAGGTGATTTAACCAAGTATCTCGTCCATCTCCCACTATAGTGCAAAACTAATCATGCTGTGTTTGTGCTCCAGCAGATACAACAATACTTTATTCTGTTTGCTTTATCTCTCAGGTCGATACATTGTCAGTGTTGCTATCATTTAATTCTTGGAAAAAGGTTTTTGCAGCTTCATAGGTGGACCAGCAAATCGCAGCGGCTGGGGCATGGAAGAGCATTCTAGGCATCCACCCTCTCATTAGACCTCTGTATCCATCTTTCTTCAAAATTGTTTGAACAACATCCCGAATTGAACTACTCGCAAATCTATCACATCCACAAACACCCTGCAAGAACTCAAAATTGATAAATGAACCTTCTTCCTCACTGAGAACCATACACAAAATCATGTCCAAAATACAGATAGCTACTCAAAAATCACACCATATTACCATGTGGTTTTTTGTGTATGGACTACAAATTTCAATCTACATTGGAGAATTTAAATGTTCCTTTTTTATATATAATTATATAATGCTATTCAGAAAGTTCTTAACTGTTGAATCATAATTCACTTACTCATACAAAAGCTAAAAAAACAAACATTTTTTTAGGAAACCTAACCGAGTAAAAAAATTCAGTTCCCATGTGTAAAGGAGGAGCAAAGAGAGTAGAAGAGATTCAAACTCTCTGCAGTTGAGGAGAACCATAACCAGCTATTCTTGAATTGGTTCTCCAAAATACTACAGGCACTAGATGAAAGCAATAAAAAGACAGTGTGACAGTAATTATCATAGACGTTGCTATCATTAATATTCTACAAATGGTATTTTACTAAAATAAACAAAAATTTGAAGTTCTAAAAGGCAAAATACTTATCTCTGATTAAAAATAAATTTTATAGCCACAACAAATTCAATCCGTTCATCTCTATATAATGAGAGCCTTACCACCATCATGCCATTCCTAACCATACATTTCCATCGTTTAAGGCCCTAAAAAGTATCAACCCTCCTTCACAATCCTAAGGAAATGCTTGTTCTAGCAAATACTCGTATGTGCTATGATTCAAAATACCAATATTCAAGTAATCTCACACCTGATAATCAAATCATAAGAACAGAGAAATACACCATCAATGAATCTTGAAATTAAAGTACCTGACACTGTAATTGAGTCTTCACCACATCAAGAGGAGTGGTCAGAGCAGCAGCCAATGCTCCGGCTGCTGCTCCAGCCGTAGCATGAACAACCAATCTCTCGTCACTCAAACTCTCAGGCGAAACCTCCATCAAACCTCGTTTCGCCGCCTCATAAGTCGCAAAATGAACCGCCGTGAAAGGCGCGTTCATCAGCACAGTAGTCCTGTAAGAGGCGTAAAAAGCCTGAATTCCTTCCTCCATCATCACACTCTTCACACAGTCCCACACCCCTTTATACGGACTCCTTCCCAATTGCAGCCTCTGCTTCACCATATCCATGGGAGTAAGCACGGCATCGCTGGCCACAGTAGCGCAAACTCCAGAAACAGCGTGGGCCGCGTGATTGTCGGGATTACCACCGGATAACCTCTTCTTACAGAGCTCGTAAACCGAGAAATACACCGCGTGTGCAGGGCCGGCGCCGAGCGCCATAGCGCCGATCCCGCGGTAGAACCCCATGGGCCCATCGGATTTCAGGATAGAGTGAACGGCTTGCCTGACGCTGGCGGATTTAATGGGGCAGGAGCCTAGGGCTTGCATTTGAGTTTTGATGGTGTCAACGGGAAACATGGACATGTGCTCCACCATGCCGGCGGTTGAGCCGGCGATCATGAACTGCCAGAAGTGAAGTCCGTCGTGCTCCCTCGCGGCGATTTCCGGGTGGTATTCCGGCTGATGCGGCGCCGGAATCAAGTCTGGTTTCTGGAATTTAGGGGAAGCGTCGGTGGCCATGGAAAATACAAAGCGAGCTTATGGGTAAATGAATATGGTGAAAAGGGTTTTCGCCATAAATTTGATAAATCGGTGCTGTACAAAATTAGGTTAACAGCGAAAATCAATGAAAAATTGTTGAAGAAGGCACTCTTCAAAAATAAAAAAGAAAAAGGAAAGTTCAAACTAGGGCTCCCAATTGAAGATTTGGATTAGGGTTTTTTTCTACCAATTTTCATGGACTATGACCAAGTGCGCTACTAAATGGACCAAAGTTGATTGTCAACTCAAACCAACAATTTTTTTTGATCTTTGATTGAAGAGCAAATCCTATTCAATTTGATTTTGAGTTCAAAATTGATTTTTGTCACCAACTCTTATTTGAATTCATATACTTACATATTTTATTATTACCCATTTTTTAAATTAATATTACTATATTTTATTTTGAAGCTCACATATTTATTTAATAAATTAATATATTAATAATTATAAAAAATAAATTTGAAAATTATTGTTAAGTTGCACAAAGTGCTATATATTTAATTAAATATGACACAATTAAGCCGTGACAGGATGAACAAAGGATCATATTACTCAATTACACAATTGTATACTCATCTGTCCCGGACTAATGGGCATTGCTGATCAACGTTTACTTTTTTTGTCCGTCCAATACATATGATAAATAGTATACAAAAATTATGAAAAAATTACTAAAATAAAATTTAACTATTAAATTTTATTTTAGTAATTTTTTCATAATTTTTGTATACTATTTATCATATATATTGGACGGACAAAAAAAGTTAATGTTGACCAGCAATGCCCATTAGTCCGGGACCGAGGGAGTATTCGCTTGTGATACATATCACATTACATCCATCAATATGGTATTACGATGATCTCAATTTTATTCATTTTATCTTGATTTTTTATAAATATTTTTATTTTTTGGATAAATTCATTTTTCAACTATATGTACCATTTTTGTGAAGTGTTAGTGTGTTACGACCAAATTGATTATCCTCGTATGTTTCATTAAAATTGAAATTTTAAAATACACATTTATATTTAGATATAACAAAATTCTTTTCTACTCCACGTTTAGCATTAATTATTAATTAATGCTAAATTAAAATAAGCTCGTGATATTAAGAAAATAAAAATAAAAATTTAACCAATTAATATATTGACAGCTCAGCATATATATATATAAGCCCAAAGGGCGCAGAGGGCAGTGCACGTGCACGAGCTCAGATTCCAATTTGACAGTCTGTTAGACGTTAGTGCTCGCCGCTGCGCTCTCCGAATATTTCATTATTTGTCCGGTGAAATCAGACCGCCATGGCTTCTACCGCCGAGCTCGGTTGGAAGGTAAGTACCTCATCTCCATGGTCTCTTTTAAGAGTTCCGTCTTCTCGTTTGAAATCTGTTTAATCTGATTAGTACTAGCTAATTTCTTACTTACTCGAGAGCTTACCGGATGTTATTTTTTCCGCCGTGTTCGGCTTAATTGTGATGTGCTTCATTCAATTGTCGTTGGAATATGAATGATGCACGTAGAGTGGTGTCTGAAACGGTAGGCGATTCTTCGGATGAATGCACTGTACTGTGATATTCACTCGTGAGTTGTCGTGCGTTTGAATTCTCGTGACCAATTAGTTTTAGGATTGAACCTCTCTATGTGACTCGGTTCTAGCTGTTACGGGCAAGGGGAATCGACTTAGTTGTTTTGGATTAGTCCTTTTGTGTGCATATCATGTTTTTGTTTTGTGTGGTTGGTTAGCTATTGTAATTATAGAGTGAGTTTATGCCTTGATTTTAAATCACATTTTGTTCCTTTTTTCAGTATCTCATCACCCATTTCAGTGACTTTCAACTGGCTTGTCTTGGGAGTTTCTTTCTTCATGAAAGTGTATTCTTTCTGTCTGGACTTCCATTCATATATTTGGAAAGGGCAGGATGGCTGAGCAAGTACAAAATCCAGGTTTCACTTTGCTGGCTTCGTTGCTATTGTTGTTTCCTGGTGACCGGTTGTTCTTCTTCCAGTGTTTATGCTATAGAAAAAAAGAATGTAATCAATTACTTAATCTATATTGAGCTTAAATTGTTACTTTCCTTCTAGCTAAAATGAGATTGACAAGCAGGTAACAAACATTAAATTGTGGTGGAGAGGATGAGAAGAGATAAATAGACATTATTAAGTTAATTCCAGGAACTAATCTTTGGCAAAACACAAATTTGTGGGCTCTCCAAAACCATTAAGAATTAACCAGAAGTTGAACTTCCAAAATTATCCTGTATTATGATTGAACAACAGAAAAGCATATTAAGATGGATTTTTTTCGAAAATCCTGTTACTCGACTTGTTTGTAGCTCTTATAGAAAAGAACACACTATTTAAGTATCTCAAGACAATTTCCAACACCTAGGAATATTATTTATTGTTGTTTTTGTTTTTGTTTGGTTGGTGCAGAATAAGAATAACACTTCTGCTGCTCAAGAGAAATGTATCACTCGCCTGTTACTCTATCATTTTTGTGTCAATCTACCTGTCATGATTCTGTCCTATCCTGTCTTTAGATTCATGGGGATGCGAAGTACTCTCCCATTGCCGTCCTGGTATATTTCAGGTCCTTTATGACTAGCTCGGGTTACCAGATTGATATAGTTTAGCACCTGATATTTTTTTACAAGATCAATTCAAATCTTCTTAGGTAGGGTTGGTGATATAGTAAAATTCATTTTGTTACCCGACTGCTATTTTATTTCCTTTTGCTGGAATACCCTCTAATTGATTTTCTTTAACAAAACTAGCATTTTATTATGCCATCAGTTCACATAACATGTAAATGCATTGCAAAGATTCTCATTCATCAGGAAGGTGCTAATTAACTGATCAGTCACAATGGGTTCAATGTGTCTAGTATGTGGGATGATCATTTCTCACTCAAAAAATTAAACTCAGCAGGAGTCGGTTGATAAAAAATAAGGCAGCATAAAAATATTTATGTCAATCGCTGCTCTCTCCTTTTTGCACAATGTCCCTTGAGTTGCAGTATAATTAATTTACCTGGTTATGTGGGAGTAAATGAAGGGGGCTTGTTTCATGCAGGAAAGTAATTTCAACTCAGATTTTATTCTATTTCATCTTGGAGGACTTCGTTTTCTACTGGGGTCACAGGGTTTTACATACAAAATGGCTTTACAAGCATGTACACAGTGTCCATCACGAGTGAGTAATCATCTGAATGTGCTATTTCAGAATTCCTTGGTCGCAAGAAATATTGTGCTCATTTTCCTTCCTCATCTTTACTAATTTTCTTGAATTCTTTAAAGGTATGCAACACCATTTGGATTGACCTCTGAATATGCCCACCCGGCTGAAATTCTGTTTCTTGGATTTGCTACAATAGTTGGTCCTGCCATTACTGGTCCCCATCTGATAACATTGTGGCTATGGATGGTTCTTAGAGTCCTTGAAACAGTTGAGGCACATTGCGGATACCATTTCCCATGGAGTATCTCAAACTTCTTGCCTTTATATGGGGGGTCTGTACTTTTGCATCCTTTTCTCTTTTGTGATTTTTTTATGTTTCCAGATGACCTTCATGTTCGGAATTTGTTTTGTTGATTTTCAGTGCTGATTTCCATGACTATCATCACCGACTGCTGTACACAAAGAGTGGCAACTATTCATCAACTTTTGTTTACATGGACTGGTGAGATATGATACAATGTTTCTAACATGTATTTCTAGCTATGTAATCTTGCTTATATTTTTGGAAAATTGAAGAATATCGATGAATCATATAACATTATGTCTACATTTGATGGAAATGCATTAGGCTGAAAACATAATGAGGAAAACCCTGCACATTATAAATAAGTAGAAAACTAGCGACTACAGCATGTGCTGGATGGAAATCATAATAGGTGTCTAGGGTTGCTCTGGGAGGTTCTCTTGACCTTTTTTTTCTGATGAGTTTTATTCACAGACTTCCTAGGTTAACGATCGATGAGGGTTGAACAACCATACTTGAATAACTTAGTGAAATTGAGCTAATGATGATCTGCCTGTTAAATCTAGCTAATGATTTTGTCGCGCAGCTAATGAAGGTTGACTAGCAAATATTTGTTTTGATCCGCCTGTTTAACCTTTAGTTGATACATTGTGATTAGCAAGTCATTTTTCAATTCCTTTTCACCATGTGATGTTTTCATATTTACATTTTCTATGTCTGACCTACCTTGTGAACTGCTTGAGAGTTAGGTAGGTTCTAACTTATTTGAACCATTTTCAGGATATTTGGTACTGATAAGGGATACAGAAAACTTAAGGAGTTGAAGAGTGGTGGAGACGAGACATCGGCGAAGGAATTGTAAAAGGTGAACAGGGTCCCGTTTAGTTGCATTGCATATGGGTTTGTGGTATTGGATCATCATCATTTGAAATGGTATAATTTTTGGTTCCTCAGCATCAAATATCCTATTTGTGTCCATAGCTGTACGTTACAGATAACAATTTGTGTAATGTTGAATCAATTTGTGGCTTGTCTTGAATTTTGGGTCCTACACCTGTAACCCCACATTCCATTCATTTTTGCTGAAGTGTGGTTCTTTGAAGTTCAATGTTTTTTTTCATGTTATTAATCTTGAAATAAAATAACCGAACTGAACATGAAAAAATGTAAGTTTTGATTCTGTAGTTATTTTTCAGTTTTAATTGGAGCGTGCTTGGATTTTTCCAGACATATATATACGTCATGTCAACTACGTAATTATATGTATATTTCTTCCGGTTCTATTTGGCTAACTAGCATTCAAATGTACAAGAATAATCTCAACAAACATTTGTACTCGACGAGTACAACTTCTGCATTGTATTGTCCAATAAACAAGTAAGAAACAAGAGGCTGTCAGTTTTTTCTCCGTTTCTGATTGAAACACCTAACCTAAAAACAAATGAGCACTAAAAAGTATCAGACCTACGGTTGTTGCATTGGGATGTAATAATTATCTCAGGAGACAAAAAAATGTTATCAGTCATCCCAAGCATCGTCGGCAGAGCCCTCGTTTCTGGTTACAGCAGGGGCAATCATGTGCCTATACTTGTCCTCGACATTTATTGCTGACGAACCCACCAGTGAAAGCTTTGATAGTGTGACATTTGTGTCTTTTTGAGCAGCTAAAGCTTCTCTCTCCTTCCTTCTGGCGGTCTAATTTATTGAATTGGAAACAAATTGTTTTAGGATTTTGATAACACATTATCCTACTTATCTGAATTATACGAGGAAAAAGAAGTTGAGATGAAACGAAAAATGAAAGTACATACCTTTCCCGTTGCAAAGTTCAAAGTATTACCAGAGTTAACATCTTGAATTGCTCTCTTTATTTGTGCTACAAGATACTGCACCCAAATAATAAGAAAGATCAAAAACAAATACTATTAGGCACAAAACACCATTCCAGAGGCAAAATACTATATTGGAATACCATGTCACGGTCAGTGTAGAAGGATGTAGCTTGGCCTGTGGACCCTGCACGTCCAGTCCTTCCAATTCGGTGTACATAATCTTCCATGGTCTATATTTCACATCCCAAAAAAAGGATTACCAAACATGCCAAATCGATAATTGACAAACTGTAGTTGAGTTGCTTATAAAGATTACTTCTTAAAGAAAAAACTAGTTATCTATGATTGATGAAACTGGCAATTCTGAAAAGATCATCAAGGTCCAGAACTAACACTAACTACCCAAACATCATGGCAGGAGTACTCCAAACTGGGCCAGACTTACCTTTGGAAGATCTAGATTGATGACATGAGCAACTCCAGTAACATCTAATCCTCGTGACGCAACATCTGTGGCAACCTGCAAAACAAGAACATTTGCCATTGGAAAAAAACATGTAAAAACTTTTAAACATAGGAAAAAGGATGTTACAAAATCAGTAATGACTCAGAGCATCCGAAGAATTGCCCATGTCTTAACAAATAGAGGTAGGTATTAAAGCCAATACTATTATAAATAATATTGAATATCCAAGGGAATTAAGCAGTAGCAAGCACAAGGAATTATTTAGCTACCGAAAATGTCTGTTCTAGATGGCTCCATCTCAAATTCAAGAATTAATAACTGCTTCAGAAAAAAAATATAGATCTAAAACCACACGGAAATCAAGCAACATGCAAAACTAACCAAGATCAAGATTATTGCAACAATCAGCAAATAGAGAATATGAAGGAAGGTCCTATGCGTACCAGTATCCTGGTAGGACCTTGTCTAAAATCACGGAGAGCAGTCTCTCTCTCACTTTGACTACGACCACCATGAAGTGCAGCCGCTTGAAGGCCTTGTTGTACCAATGCTTCAGCAACTTCATCACATCTGCTCTGTAATATCATACCAATATGCAACAATTATCATAGTGTGTTGGGTTGAAGTGGAAGTACACCCATAAATGATAGTCTTCGATAGCTGAACACATCAGTTTGGTCTGGTTTTAAATTCAATATAACTGAGTATAGTTCTATTTATACATGTGAGGTAAGATTGCTCAGAATGTAAGTAAAAAATAAACCACCACTCAAAATAGAGAGTTTATGAGAACTATGAACATGTTGTAGTAAAAAGGATTGGTGAAACGGAGAGAATAATTACAACTGCATTCAGGAGATTTACTATGATACCTTTCTTTCCACAAACACAATGGTCAAGGGGAATGAATGGCCACATCTTTCAGAAAGAGCAGATGCCTCAACAAGCATACCTAGCAGCCTGTCAATCTTTTTACCACAAACAACAGTTAGCGTGTTGAATTCCATGATTAAAGGACGGGAGAATAGATTTTTCATCTTCAGTGTGCAAAGAGACTCGTACCTTCTCATTTTCTGCTACCTTCTCCAAAGTTTGGGATACGTTTGCCGTTGGGCTACTGACTTTTCCAACTTTAACACGCACTGGATTTGTCAAGTATTCCTGAATATTTAATAAAACCAAACCATTTAATAGCCACAGAATGCACATATTTTAAGTTAAAAAGAAAAGTATTTTCCGTGTTTTTTTACAAAGTCTTTTCATATTGGCATCAATAAGAACCACCAAGATAAAATACCATAATCTCTATAGACAACTGACCTGTGCTAGCTCTTCAATCTCCACTGGCATAGTAGCACTAAACAACAAAGTTTGATGCTTTTCAGGAAGACTTTGCATCACCTGCAACAAAAGGATTTTACAACTGCATTAGTTTTAATCCAGCATTATATATTTTGAACATGGTTAGATGCTACTGGCCTGACACGCTATTTAACAAATTAAAAAATGATGTTTTCCTCCGATTGGAAATGGTCAACAAAGCAAGCTTATAGCGCCCAATCACAGGATATCATGAAACCTGTTTGGTCCAACTTATATAATGAAAAGATTGTGCTAGTGAATTCCCACGTAACTTGTACATTTTATCTGTCAGACCAATTACATATTTGATACTGCCACTGGTAACTGCTTGTTTTGGCACATCATTATATAGAAGCAAATTAGCAATGAACATGGCCAAATAAATAAACATGAAATTCAACCTTATCATTCAATAATGAAAGAAACTAAGGAAACTTCGATGGACAACAAAAACTACACAAAGGAAAGCCAACTGAGTATGAGGCTTGAGAAGAGAAAACTAAATACATAATATTAAGACTTTAGTACCTCTCTTATTTGAGGTTCAAATCCCATATCAAGCATTCTATCTGCTTCATCAAGCACAACAAATGATATCCTAGATAAGGAAGTATTTCCTTGTTGTAGATGATCAATAAATCTTCCAGGAGTAGCAACCACTATGTCCACCCCCGCTCGCAGTTCATACCTCTGTGTTGACATTCACTAATTGGAGGATATCAGAATAACAAACAAACCACAACCACAGACTTCCTTATAAAAACTAGAACATGTTTTGTTGTGCTAACTAACGAACTTCATAAGGATTTCTAATGACCTGTTCAGAAATGTTAGTTCCACCCACAACATTTGCAGTTTTGAAGGATTCCAAAGATCTACTGAAGGCCTTCACCTGGAATGAAAACAGATGATAACTCAACACATGATCAAGTGAAAACTAACATGATACAATTCACACAATCGTCAACTCCAAAAGTTACATCTACGATTATGCTAAAGAATGAATGTCCTATGCTGACCCAGATACATATATATGAAAAGATTGCTGCTGAAAACGAAACATTAGCAAGCAAACCTACAAAGCGAAATAAAATCTATTCTCAAGCTAGCATTCATCACGTAAAAGACATGTGATTGTTTGTGGGCAATCCAATTTTTCTGCAACGGAATCAAAGTCCTTTCAGATAGTGGGTCAACACCTACATCTTTTGTGACCACTCGCCAAACATCTTTAGCACACATGTGAGGAAAGAATTAGTGCACTTGGTTCAAATGAGTAATGACTACTCATTCAGTAGTTATGTTAATTTTTTGTCTAAATTCAAAAATAATACTATAGTTCTAAAATTTAAATCATTTGTGAGGAAGTTAACTATTACACCCATTGGAAAGAATTACTGGTTGACTAATGTCAAATCATTTGTTGGTTCATGTTTTTTATTACTTTATGATATTTCAATTGGAAAACCTCATACTAATAAACATATATACATACATATATCTCTGTGTGTAGAGAGACAAATATTTATATATATATATATATATATATATATATATATATATATATATATATATATATATATATATATATATATATATATATATATTAAGAAAGGAGAATGTAAATCGCAAATTCGCAATATGAAGGACTTCGACATTAATGGTCTTACTTCTTTCTCTATTTGTTGTGCGAGCTCTCTAGTTGGGGCCAATACTAATGCCAAAGGTCCATCTCCCCGTCGAACAGGAGGCTGAGCAGCACAATGCTGCAAATTAAGAATTAGAAAACACTATAGATTACGCTTAAGTACTACGATAAAGAAGATTGATATGTATAGGATACCAACTAAAACATAAGTCCGATAAGGAGTAGTATGGGATCAAACATTGAAACCTGTATCATAGGTATAGTGAATGCAGCCGTCTTGCCACTACCAGTCTCTGCACAACCTAAGAGATCTCTTCCACTAAGAGCAACTGGCAGGGCCTGAGCCTGAATAGACGTCGGTGTAGTATATTCATGAAATGCGATATCTTTCATGATATTTTCATGCAAACCCTGCAAAGAGAAAAAGTAATGAATACCCTGCAGACAGAATACATATATTCCTCGAAGGAACCGTTCTCAGACAACAAGATAGCTAATAACATATGTTACTAACAATGCCAACTGACTATTACCATGTCTGTAAATGATTCAATAGGAGCTGGGGCAGGTTGTGAATCTGTTGGAACTGCAGCATCTACATTAAGCCTCAAACGAACTTCTTCAACCTGAACGTCCAAATGCATATGACAAGCGGAAGTATATCACATCACAGACATCATCATAAAAAACCAGCTTATGCACAAATACAGTTCCACTATGCAATCCAAATTAAAAATGGCCATTCCTCGAAGGAATCTCATAGCACTACATTTGGATAAAAGTGAAAAGGAAATGTAAATCCATTTTTTGAAACTTAACTCATCGTGTTATCCAACTCGTATTATAATTGAAGGTTTAATAGACAAAAGTGGAATTAAAATATCTAGATTAAAGGCAACTGATATACGAATTAACCTAATTATAAATGATTTTTGATAGCATTTTTATTGAACATCGAACAAACTCCTCATAGTTCTTCTCCTAATTAAAACAATGATTAAAATAACCTAAAATCCTCAAAAATCTCCTGACTGAATTAACTATGAGATACGTAAATACCATTCGAGGTCTGAAATAAAAAAAAATAAGACCAGTTCTTAGCTCAGACTACAAAAAGTTGATAATCAAACCTGCTCCGGTTTGAGTCTGGCAATACGCTCGGACGGCTTCCATTGAGGAAATACAGAGTCGGGCACTGGGGAAACGTGGTTACGACAGCGATTATTGTTGTTGTTGCTTCTAGCGGAGGTGTACTGAGAATAAGAGCTGTTGAGCTGCTTCGCGTGGAGGTGACCGTTGTTACCGTTAACCAGTGTGGCGTCTCCGCCGCCGCCGGCGGAAGGATTTCTGAGGTGAGGAGGTACGTACGACATCGCCTTGTGGGTTTCACTGGGAGATGAGAAGTGTGCGTGTATTGTGTATTTGTGTTAGTGAGACTGAAAAATGGAGTACAGAAGTAGAGATTGCACACAATAAATAATTAATAATTATATAAATAATTCAAATTTGATGAATATATTGATTAAATAAATAATTCAAAATTGATGAATATATTGTGAATATATTTTTCATTAAAAAATACTCACTTCATTTTTAATAAAATTAAAATAAGTATTTATTAAAAATTCAATGTATAATTGTGTAAAATTTAATATTTGATCATTCATATTTTACCTCAGAATTTGTTTTTCTTATATCAAGTTTGATCTTTCTGAAATTTCTTTATATTGATTTTGAATACAATATCATACAATATCGTAAATCATTGTGTAAAAATTAATTAATTTAGACTACTAGTATTAGCTAGTACTTCATTTACTTTCAAGTTCTTATAGGATTTTTTGTAAGAAAATGAGTTACAACTCCCAAATTCTTACAGATAAAAACAAATCAAATCCCTTAGAAAAGAAAAGTTACAGACTCCTTTAAACCATCCAATAAATTAAAGCAATAAAGCAAATAACCAATACAAAATGATAATCTCATTATGGTCATGTACTCGGACTAATCACCCAAGGAATCAAAGAGTTCAAGGGGTTTCTGTGGTCAACTCTTTTCCGTAAAAGTTTCAATACAGAAAATGAATATTGCGAAAAAAATGAAAAATAAAATAAAATCGTGGACTCTTATAAATAAATAATCACTTGTAGAACTCAAAATCAGTGTCGGGCTTCTTTACATTTGATCTGTAACCTTTGTCAAAGTCTTTGGAGAGTATAACATACCGATTCTTTCTTACTGCATGCATACCTGCTTCTTGGCAGATAGCTGCAATCTGCAAAGATAAACATAATACGGAGTTTTATTAGAAGAGATTCTTATCAATGCTTGCAGCATTCATCTATCGATTCAAGACATTCAGATTGCTCCGAATGAAAGGATGATGTAGTACAAAAACATGTCAACAAGTAACTTGACTCGTCAGCGTTCCAAAAAGTGTAAACCAAGAAGTATCACTTACCTCAGCTGCACTGATTTTATCTGGTCGAGACACATAGTCCTCCAGATCTACCTCGTCACTTAAATTCATTTTAGCAGTGCATACCTGCAGTTAATGGAAATCAAGATATTTGTGAACTTCACACAATTTTTATCCTGATAAACCTTTTTATTAGCTGCAATTTTTTTTTCTCCTTTACCCATGAGGATCGCCATTATATTCCCTTTCCCTCTTCTGCCTAAACTCAGTTACTTGTTCTACCCCTCTTTTTACATGTTTACTACTTTACTGGTTTGATACATGTGCCAGTTTGCTTGATAGATATGGTTTAGTTTTTGGAAAATAAAAAATAAAAGTACGGAGAATACACAGTCTGTACAAAGATTCACAGGCATCACCTGAAAGACAAGCCTTTTTTGACGTCTATCTGGTAAAGGAAACTCAATTTTACGATCAAGTCTTCCAGGACGCAGAAGGGCAGGATCCAAAGTGTCTGCTCGGTTAGTTGCCATGATAACCTTTACATTAACTGACTGGTCAAATCCATCCATCTGCAAAGGACAAAGCACATGAGGTAATACAGTGTGAAAATGAACACAATGCAACCTGATAATAGCTTTCACTTGAGTATTGAAATGAGGTTTGTGTATTATTCATTTATTCCCCGTGTTATCTAAATCTACATACCTGATTCAACAGTTCCATGAGAATTCTCTGAACCTCTCGATCCGCTCCAGTTTGAGCGTCAAATCGAGCTGTAGCTATCGCATCTACCTCGTCAATGAAAATGATAGCAGGCGCATTTTCTTTGGCAAGCCGGAAAACATCACGAACCATTCGTGGGCCCTGTCAATATTAATAAACCAATGAAAATTGCAATATTTTTTACATTCCTACTGTTACAAGGACACAGTACAGAAACAACAACTTCAACTAATGAGCACCTTCAGACTTATAATAGCAAAATAAGAATTTGCAAAAGAAATAACAAAATATGTATAGATAGTCTTTGGTTACTACAAGGGAGGCTACAATGAATATTTCCCTTCCCTCCAATCACAGGAACTCTATTACTAGCAAGCGTGAAGGTGTGAGACACTGAGACGTCCCGAATGTATATTCATAAATTAAATTGGAAATAGGTAGTGCAAACAAGTCACCCAAAATATCTGAAAGCTCAGTAAGATCAGGCCTAACAAGAAAACCCACCAATCAGGCCTAGAATTGATTTATGCTCCAAGGAATTCAACTAATCACAAACAAGGCAGCTAATGATACATTCAGTTAAAAATTAATTGGGCTGCCATGTAGGTAAAAGAAGTTTTTCAAGGCATTAAGTAACCATTAGCCACTTGCCAAAAAAAATCATATTCAGTGATGCATAAATATTAAATCAATCAACTGATATTTAAAGCATACCTCTCCCAAGTATTTTTGAACAAATTCTGACCCAACAACTCTAATGAAGGATGCAGTAGTGTGGTGCGCAACAGCCTTGGCAAGCATAGTTTTCCCAGTTCCAGGAGGACCATAGAGCAAGACACCACGAGGAGGATCTATGCCAATCTGTGTATACAACTCATGGTGTGTCAAAGGCAACTCTACAGCTTCACGGATTTCTTGCTTTTGAATATCACATCCTCCAATATCCTGACAGAATCACCAGAAAAAGAACAAATTTATGTATGAGGAAATAATCCCACTCAAAAGAACGTAAAGAAGATGAATAGCGCACCAAACTGAAAAGAAGAATAAAGATCAACGTGAAAAGAAAAAAAAATGGGTACAGAAAAGAGGTCAAGAATAATAAACACATGAAATTTGTAAAAACTCACAGCATGATTTGACTCGGTGAAATAGGAGAATAACAAATAAAATTGCTAGAATAAGTGAGCAAACATGTATTTGCTTACAAATAGCATCAATATCTGCAGAAAATATTGTGTGACGAGCGCTCAAATAAAGTAAATGAATCGCAGTCTATTCGTTCTCAAGACAATGTTAAAAACAGGAGGACCAAATAATGACGAGTCGATGACTAATGAACAAAATTACCATGCATAAAGTTTAGTAAACTTGAATCATTGAGAGCGTTTGATTAAGAATGAACGAGTTAGTTGATGAAAAACGATGCATAAAGCCTCTTTAATTTTCCAGGCTATGAGGAGGCCCAACGTGACGCTAACACCTCAAGGCTCACAAGCACACCATCAGATAATTACTGAACTATCTCTATACTCACTACAACCAACACCAACAATTCGCAACCGGAAATATTGGTAAATAAGAAAACGATTCCAGAACGTAGATGAATTGAAGAACTGGCTAAATAACCCTTCCAACCATTTTCTGAAGTGGGCTATAACACAAGATAATAAGCAAATTCTAATACTTAAACCAGAATATAACAGTAACAAGTGCATATCCCTTTTCTGTAATGGAAGAAAAGTATTTCTGAATAACCTGATTAAAACATTCGCCAAATAACAATATAAAAATAATAAAGCAGATGCTTACATTGTAAGAAACGTCGGGCTTCTCCGACTGGCTGAGGAGCGAAATACTGGAATCGGCCTCAGGAGGCAGGACGTCGACCAGGGCGTTAGAGTGGCGATGCAGGGCGACGGAGCCAGACGGCTTGAGGAGCTCGCGGTTGATGGTGCTGAGGATCCGAACGTAGTAATTGGATCCCGTAGTTGACCCGACAATGGCGTTGTTCTGATCGATCATCTCCATGAACTGGCCGATGACGAGGGGCACCGATTGGATCCTCTTCACCTCCTCCTGCGCGCGGAGGAGCTCTCGGCGGAGGTTCTTGAACTCGTCCTTGACGTATTCCTCTTGTATTTCAGAGAATTCCAGTTTCCGTTGCAGCGACTTCAGCCAGGAGTAGAAGTCGTCCTCCGGATCGGAGATGGATAAGGATGTGTCGGGTTCGATTGCGGGTCGGGCCGGTGGCGACGAGGGCTTCGGTTCCAGAACCATCGCGGTGGCCATGGTTGCGTAAGATTTCGAAAAACTTGAATTGAATTAGAACTGATTAAATCCCAGATTCAGGAGATATTTGGAGTAGAGGGCAAGATATCACCGAGTATCTCCTCTTCGTTGGGCCCTTGGGCAGTGGGCTTTCAGATATGGGCCGTTTCGATTAACCCAAGCCAAGTTATCATTAGCTAATGTTACGGAGTATTCGGTTACAGTTATGTCGTTATGGAGCTTAATTCAATTTAATTCAATTTCAATTTTAATAAATTAATTTTTTTTAATTAAAAAATTTAAAAATAATGATTTCATGTAAATAAAGCTTCAAAATGTATTGATATAATAAATAAGAAGTAAGTTAAAAATTCGGAGTACACATAGATGTGAACATTGTCACACAAACACACCTTTTTTAAGAGACATAAAAGACAAGGCATATAAGAGATCATATTATAACTATACAAGGGGAGTAAAGAAGAGAGCCTCCACATAATTGTCTACACTTGAGAAATATGAGTCCTCTTCGTGCTTGTACACGACTTGGGAAGCTCGGGCCATGTTAAGCGCGACTTTGATGATCGGCAACGGCATCCCATTCCTCGCAATCAGCTCTCCGTTGAGATCTTTTCACAACGCGTGTATCTCTTCCAAAATGCACTCTCTGCCTTCCTCTTCGCTCGCCAAGTTTTTCTCGATCATCAATAACCGTATGCTCGATGCAAAATCCCCTCGCTCTTGCTCCTCCTGCGTAGAAGATAATGCACCTACGTATTAAGCCGATTGTATATATTTACAGATGAATTAAACTATACATGTACCTTGGCGGTTCCAAGATCATCCCAAAGGCGAAGAATTCGACCAGCGGCCGAGAAGAGCTTAGGGTAAGGTTTTTTCGACAACAAGAGGGCATTTTGGTCATTTACTCCATCGCCTATTAGAAAGAAGAGGTGCACCAGAGCCATGTATGCACCCGCGGTTGACACTCCATTCTCTATGTATTCCTCCAAGTTCGGCGAACTCCCACCGTTGAACCACCTCGCCTCCACCATAAAACCTTCAATCATGTCTATCCACTGCAAGCCCAAAATAAATCATGTCTATACAAAAATATTGGAAAATATATTCGACTTATTAATATAAATGTCAAGTTGTCAAACTTAATTCTCTAACAGTTCTAGCTGTTAGATGATCTGGCTTCTTTCTAACAAAAAATATAATTATTTCCTATTATATATAATATACCGTTGATTTAAGGTATGGAAGGACACTCGAGCCATGCTCCTTGAGCACTCTGTAGCATATTTCATTGGTAGTGTTGTACAGAGCCATGTAGCATATTTTCATGTACTCCGGAAGTGTCGCCATAGCCTCGAGATCCCATCTGTACGTAATTCATCGAAGAAATTCAAATCAAGTACAATTTACAAATGCATACAATATATACTAAACAATTAATTAATGGAGTACATACATACATATATATATACCTTTGAATTGCCGAGGTGAAGAGAATGAGTTCGTCTATTTTTCCATAGGTGTCGAAGATATCGTCGATGACCAAGAGGATGGCAATGGTTTTTGCGAGCTCAATCCGGCAGGCGGAGTATTTGGGGTCCGGAAGTAGGCCAACGCTCCACAGGAAGCACTCCAACGGCCTATCTCTCGCGAAGCTTAATTTCTCAACAAGGCCTAGATGCTTCCACCACCTGCGCGCACATGCACGAATTCGACATATATATCAAATAAAATATATATACTCTCTCTGTTCCAATTATTTATACATTTTTTTTTAATTTATCATGAAAGGTGTATAAATAGTCATAGTCCAATATTTATTATATTCACAACATGAATACAAAATTATAATAGTGGCTAGAACCTGATAATTTCAGTGAGTTCCATTTGGTGCAGGGCTTGGACCCTGTTGTAGTCCAACTTTGCTAGTTCGAGTATTTGCGGATCGTGAGTTTTTAGTTTCGCGTATTGTTGGATGAAACGCCTCCCTTCTAATCGTTCCATCCTGAGGTGCCTCGGGAGTTCCAAGGCACTGGCAACCATCGGATCAATATCATCGTCATCGTCTAATATTAATGGTTTCACTTTCAAGTGGATTTTGGTGAATTCCTTGGCCTCGTCCAATATCACTTCTCCGTTCGCTCCCAAATACGATGCTTCGTACAAGCTCAACATCCCTTCCTTGTCCCCCACCACACATTCTTTGAATTTCCCATTATGATCCATGAACTTCAAGAACACATCTATTTTAATTTGTCCAATATATATATTAAAAATAGAAAAAGTAAGTGAGTCAAACAGATGTAATTAAATTGTATTTTAAAGTAAAAAAAAATGAAGATTTTTTTAAGAGTGTCTCGAATATAAAAAAAAAATGTGCATAATTAATTGTGACAGAATGAAATATATGTTAAAAATCAAAAAACATATAGTACGTACCCGGTGTGGCTTGCAATCCATTGTGGCGGAGCAAACGGAAGAGTAGCGCGGTGGTGAAAAGGTCATCCTTTTCGTTGTTAATATTATTGGAGGCCGATTGATATTCCTGAAGTAGGGCTACGATATCATCCTCCAAATAGAACCCCACTCCCAGCCGTTGGATCGTGTCGATTAGCTTCAGTCTCTCAGTACCAGTCTCGGCCAGCACTTTTTCTCGCGTTTTCTCCAGCAAGTGTTGTTGTCTCCTCTTGCTCTCATCCACAAGCTCTACGGGAGAAACCACCTGCATTTTAATTCGATCCACAAATAATTTACGTACGTACGGAGGAGTAATTTAATTAATTAATATTCAAGGAAGTAATTAATTAATTAACGAATATACAGTATATATAGATCGAGAATATGCACATACACAAGTGGCTGATGACGCCGACGGGAGGAGTTGTCGGCTTTGACCGAGTCGTCGGTATGCTGATGTGGGCGTAGAAGCCGCCATGCAAATGTGAAATCGGGCACGGGATAAATCGGTGACCATGACCGGGCAGTAGTTACTCCGACGAGTTGAAGAGGTTGTTAGCTGCACAAGACATAACTACTGATCCCTTGCTCCCTCTATTAAGTTGTTACACTTTCTTTTTTGAGCCTATTCTTTTACTTTATACCTTTAAAACAATAAAATATTACTAAAATATTACCCAACAAATGTTAACTTACCAGTAAAAAAAAGATCACAATACTCTTTTAATTTTACAAACTACAATATAATATTATTATTTTTTTAATCTCGTGCTCATAATATACTAATGTGACAATTAGTATGAGAGATTATTATACTAATGTGACAATTAGTATGAGAGGAGTAGTAAATGCTTAGTTAATACTCCCTCCATCCCCTTAGATAGTGCATAGAAAAAGATGCACGTAGATTAAGAAAAAGTAATTTTTTGTGTGTTTAATAATATAAAGTAGGGGTATAATATGTATTGATGTGTAAGTAATAAAGTAGTTAGTTGAAAAAGTAGTGGTATAAGAGTAAATAAATGTGTATTGAGAGGATAAAGTTGTGAAAAGACATTCCATTTATGGAATGTGCACTGTTTTAAGGGATGAACTAAAAAGGAAAGTATGCATTGTTTTAAGGGATAGAGGAAGTAGGGATGGGCGCGGGTCGAGCCGAGCCCAAAAATATCAAAACCAGGCTCAAAACCCGACCTCTGCGGTCCGAGCCGAGCCGGGTTTGTATGAGGTTGGGGCCCGGCTCGGGACCGAGCATGACGAGCCCGAGCCGGGTTTTCGATTCCAAATTTTATAGAATTTCTATTACAAATTTTATCTAATTTATAATTCAATAAAAATTTTAAATATTTAAATCATACATACTAAAGTGAAAGTTTAAAGATAAAAACAAAAAATAATGTTTTTATTGTTTCTCCAAATAAAAATCAAAAAATAAAAATAAAAACCAAGTTAATCTTGCAATTTATCAAAATAGAAAAAAGTAAGACTAACAATTAATTAGCATCACTAATTGAAAAATGATTTTAAAAAAATATATATAAACCATAAAAAAATATATATAAACCACATTAGCACTAGAAAAATCAAGTATACTTTCGATTACTGTCTTCCTTTTATTCAAAGTATTGTTTAATTTTTTTTTAATCTTTTTACAATGATGTGCACTGTGAGTGTGAAGTGTTAACTAGGAACGAAAGAGAGGGTAAAGTGAAAAACTTAAAGTGAAAATCTTAATAGTAATAACAATGATATACACTAAATCTTTTTTTACTTTATATATATAATATATATAGTATAATAGAAAAAATGAAATTGACGGTCCGAGCCGAACTTTCGGTCCTAAATATTTTTGGGCTTGGGCTCGGACCGTATATATACTTCACGGGTCGGTTCTATGGCGAGTCGGTCCTTAAAAAAATTAAGTTCGGCTCGTGACGAGCTTTTTTAGCGGGTTTTCGGTCCGAGCTCGAGTTTTCGAGCTCAAACGTCCACCCCTAAGAGGGAGTAGTCACTCTACTTGTATATATATAGTATAAGTAACTGCCGGTCGTCATCATTACTGTCACGTCCGGATTTAGAACTTTATTATATATATATATATATATATATAATATATTTGAAGATTCAAAATAAACTTGACTAATCAAACCAAGTATTCTTTAAATGGATTCATTTCAATTTACAGATATTTGGTTTGATTTATCACTTCGATCAAAACGCGTCACGGATGACTAATTCAACCCTGATATTAATTATTCATTTCAGTTTCGCAGTATTCCCATTTATAGACACTTGGGTCTTGGTTTGACTTAATTATCGACTTCGATATCATATAGGCGAACTATATGAAAAATAAAATAAATTTTAATTATAATATGTTTGATATATATTCAAATAGATATTTATTTATAAAATAATAATTAAATATTAAATCAACTCTAATTTCATTTAATTGTACATATTACACACCAAATACCTATTTTTTAACTTAATTTCAGCCCCCTTCATAACATTTGTATTTCAATTCAATTCAGTTTATATTTTCGTTTCAAATATATAAATTAAAATAAATAAAAAACTTAAAAAACATGTGTGATATATATTTCTAAGGCCGGGATCGGCTAGATTGCTAATGGACTTAAAAAACTTAAATTATTTACACTTCCAACTTTACCACCCTAAATCCTTCTAAATTTAATTTAATACTAAGAACACCCCTTATTAATTACCCATACTACCCGTAATTATCAATGAGCACTTTATTATTTTCCAAACAATTAAATTTTCTTCGTTTTTTTAATTTTAGCTTCTGACAGATAGAAACTCCAAAAACAAATCTACTTAAACATGAATTGAATTTCGAATACAAAACTTAAATTTTTTCAAGAAAAATTAGCATCCTGAACACAAGTCTGTTAAAGTTGTGAGTTTGGAATGTCCATATTTATAAGTTGTCTCACATCGAATATTTGAGGAAAATGAAACCATGTTATATGTGAAGGGAGCTATATGTTAAACAAAGAAATACAATCTGGAAAGTGACTTGCTTTTATTAAGAAAATGAAATGGCTTTTAAAGAGCCTACAAAACGGAAGAAGCAACAAACGTGCTAACAAACTAAGACTTAATCAAAAGAAATAAATCCCTAAATAATAGAGATACTTGGACTGACCTGTACTAACAAACGTAGTAATAGGACTATTTATTCAATTTATTATTACTCCATCATTTCTTCCCCTAAACTAAACTGCATGACACAGTTAGTTTATCCAAGGTGCTTCATAGACTCCCAATTGCTCTCTCATTCTTTGAAAAGACTCCAACTTCAATGGCTTCGTTAGAACATCGGCTACTTGATCATGCGTACCACAATGCTTCAGATGTATAACTCCATCATTTGATAGATTACGTAAGAAGTGAAATCGCACCTGAATATGCTTACTTCTACCATGTAAAATAGGATTTTTGGATAGCTTAATGGTTGAGCTATTGTCACAGAAAATAGTAGTGCTCTCGTTTCCTTCGTACCCAAGCTTCTCTATTACTCTTTTCATCCATATTGCTTGACATGAACATGCAGCAGCAGCTACGTACTCTGCTTCAGTTGTACTTAAAGCAACAATCGGCTGCTTTCGTGAGGACCAAGCTACTGCGGCTGAACTTAAGAGAAATGCGTAGCCTGAAGTACTTTTTCTGTCTTCAATATCGCCAGCATAGTCGCTATCAGTAAATCCAATCAGCTCCTTATTCCCATTTTTCTTATAAAACAATCCAAAACTCGAAGTTCCTTGAAGATAGCGTAAAATTCTTTTGGCCGCCAATAAATGAAGCTCGGTTGGTCTCGACATATATCTACTAATCAAACCGACTCCATACATAATATCTGGCCTCGTAGATGTGATATACATCATGCTTCCAACCAGTTGCCTATAATAAGTTCCATCCACCTCCACTCCATTCTCGTCTCGAAAAATCTTAGAACCTGGAACAATTGGATTTTGAACAGAGTTGCATTGCCTCATTCCAAACCTTTTTAAAACTTCCAGCACATATTTTTGTTGATTAACAAAAATTCCTTCATCGAGCTGTGAAACTTCTATCCCAAGAAAAAATCTCATCTTACCAAGGTCCGACATGTCGAATTCATTCATCATTGATTTCTTAAACTCGACAACCATATTCTCATCATCTCCAGCATAAATCAAGTCATCAACATAAAGGCTAACAACCAAAAGTTTACCTTGTTTGTTGATCTTAGTAAAGAGTGTCTGTTCACTAACGCATTTCTCAAAACCTTCTTCCACAAAATAAGCTTCAATGCGACTAAACCAGGCCCTCGGTGCCTGCTTGAGCCCATACAATGCTTTATTGAGCTTGTAGACTTTATCTCTTTCGTTCGTCACCTCATAACCTTTTGGTTGATCAACAAAAACATCTTCTGTCAAGTTTCCATGAAGGAAAGCTGATTTTACATCCAGTTGGTAGACATACCAGCCTCTTTGTGCATCCAAAGCAAGAAACATTCGAACAGTATCCATACGTGACACAGGCGCATACACCTCCTCATAGTCGACCCCGTACTCTTGCGCGTATCCCTTAGCAACCAAGCGAGCTTTGTATTTTTCTACCTCACCCTTCTCATTAACTTTTGTTTTGTAAACCCATTTGACCCCAATCTTCTTCGCACCTGCCGGAAGCTCTGTAAGGTACCAAGTATTATTTTTCTCAATAGACTTCATCTCCATGTCCATGGCTTCCACCCATTTTGCATCACCTGCTGCCTCCTCATAGGTCGTGGGATCAATTTTAACTGAGAGTGCCCAATTAACTTCAACATCTTCATCAGAGAGACCTTCTCTAGAGGAATAATCTTGCATCCATACATGAACTCTCCTAACTCTTGAGCTTGATTGTTCACGAGAAGCTTCCAAGTTCCCACGATTTTGTACACTTTCTCCATCCTCATTTGATTCATTGGAATCATGCAACTCTTCATTATCGCCCCACTCCAGATCAAGAGCAATCTCTTTTTCGTAGTTTTTATCCCAATTCCATCTCTTGTCTTCTTCAAAAACAACATCCCGACTTATTACTATCTTTTTTTCGACTGGATCATAAAGACGGTAAGCTTTTGACTCTTCACTCACTCCCAGAAGAACACAACTTCGACTCTTGTCTTCTAATTTCTTTCTCCGTGCATCTGGAATATGCGCATGTGCAACACATCCAAACACCCTAAAATGGGATACTGAAGGTTTGATCCCACTCCACGCCTCTTCTGGTGTCATGCTTTTGACAGATGAAGTAGGAGACCTGTTCAAGACATAGAAACTCCAGTTGACCGCCTCAAGCCAAAATTGTTTTGGAATGCCTTTCTCAGAAATCATACTTCGTACCATATTCATCACGGTCCGATTTTTCCTTTTCGCAACGCCATTCTGCTGTGGCGTGTATGCTGCAGTTAATTGTCTTCTAATTCCGTTCTCTTCGCAAAACACATTGAACTCATTCGAAGTAAACTCCCCACCCCGATCTGTTCTTAGACATTTAATAGAAAGACCAGTTTCTTTCTCTACATGGCTTTTGAATAACTTGAAGGACGAAAGAGCATCTGATTTTTCATTCAAAAAATTAACCCACGCTTTTCTAGTGTGGTCGTCAATAAAACAGATGAGGTACCTCTTGTAGCTATTTGATATAGGAGTGATTGGTCCACATATATCGGCATGTATGAGTTCAAGTTTTTGAGACGCTCTCCATGTACTCTTCTTCGGTAGTGAGTCTCGATGTTGCTTTCCTTTCAAACAATCAGTGCACACACTTTTAGCTTCATTGATCTCAGGCAAGCCTCTCACCATTCCATTTTGGTGTAGTGTTTTGAGTCCTGTGTAACCAAGATGACCATATCTTTGGTGCCAAAGTTCAGCCACATTCTGAGTTGCTGTTTGTAGACAAACCTTCGAATTCACTTGCTTTTCTGATGTTTGTGTTTCTGAAGACAACACAAACATTCTATTTGCAGTCATGTCCGCTTGAATAAGCAAACCTCTCGATGGATGATAAATTCGGCATTGGTTTGATTTAAATAGCACAACCAAATTTTTCTCCTGCAATTGACCGAGGCTAAGGAGATGACTCTTTAGTTCAGGCACATAGAAAACCTCTGTTATAACATAACTAGTGCCTTTTAAAAATAGTCTCACATTCCCTTTTCCAACCACATTGATCCTCATATTATTTCCTAGCCTCACAGTTTGTTTGAAACTTTCATCAAAGTCCAAAAATAAGGAACGATCGCCGCACATATGGTTACTACAACCAGAATCAAGAAACCATAAATTATTGCGATTACCTCCATTTATTTGACCGCATGCCATAAACAATAGCTCCTCTGACTCATCAAACTCCACATGATTAGCATTATTTTTCCACTTAGGACATTCATATTGATAATGTCCGAGATTGTGGCATTTGTAACATTCAATTGTGGCTTTGTCATACGATTGTCGACCTCTTCCTCTACCTCTACCACCTTGATTGGATGATCGTCCACGCCCTCTTGAGTTGTATCCTCCTTCGTGAGTGGTTTTGAGCGCTTGTTCCTCCTCTCCATCATTCCTAAACTTTTGTTCATGAACAAGCAATGAACTTTGTAAGGCATCCACGGACAACTGATCGATATCCTTCGATTCTTCTATGGAGCAAACAATATAATTCCATTTATCTGTGAGAGTTCTCAAGATCTTTTCAACTATCTTGACATCATCCATGTCTTCTCCGTAATTTCGCATGTCATTTGCGATAATCATCACTCGACTAAAGTAGTCGGTGATCGGTTCATCTTTCTTCATTGCTAGCACTTCAAAATTTCTCCGAAGACGATTGAGTTGGGCCCTCTGTACTCGAGCATTGCCTTGGCATTTCATCTTCATGGAATCCCAAAGTTGCTTGGATGTATCCTTCTGCGTGATTGTCTTTAGAATTGTCTTGTCAAGAGATTAAAACAAGTAATTCTTAGCCTTCAAGTCTTTGAGCTTCAACTCATCTAGTGTCTTTCGTTGTTCGTCCGTTAGCTTCTCGTTCTTTGCAGGTTCAACATAACCTGATTCCACAACAATCCAATACTCCTTGGACCGTAGAAGATTTTCCATAACCATACTCCAATTATCATAATCACCATCAAACTTTGGAATAGCAGGTTGAGCAAAGTTGCCTTCTGCCATCTCTCTCTCTCACTCTCTTTAAGTCCTTGCTCTGATACCAGATGTTAAACAAAGAAATACAATCTGGAAAGTGACTTGCTTTTATTAAGAAAATGAAATGGTTTTTAAAGAGCCTACAAAACGGAAGAAGCAACAAACGTGCTAACAAACTAAGACTTAATCAAAAGAAATAAATCCTTAAATAATAGAGATACTTGGACTGACCTGTACTAACAAACCGTAGTAATAGGACTATTTATTCAATTTATTATTACTCCATCACTATATATTCCATCTAGTACCAATTGAAGACACGAGGTCGAAGCATCTACTACTTCAATTGGTATTAATAATATTTTTTATTATATAATATTAATTTTTCCGTCTCTACGAGCCCGTCCGAAACTAAAAATTTTAGGGTTAGAGTTACAAATTTACGATCCGAAAAAATTTCAATCCGAATAACTCGAACCGAAGTAGCAAGATAGCTCGAATGGGATGGACCGAAACCGAGTGGGTTGGCCGATTGATGTCCCTACCCACAGCTTTATTAGCAGATCATATGTAGCATTCCGATTACATATCCGCGGGAAACATATATATATTTATATCTTACACATAAAAGACAAACAGAGATGGAAGAGATGATCATATAAGGGGAGTGAAGAAGAGTGACTCCACGTAATTGTCCACACTCGAGAAATATGAGTCCTCTTCATGTTTGTACACAACTTGAGAAGCTCGGGCCATGTTAAGCGCGACTTTGATGATCGGCAACGGCATCCCGTTCCTCGCAATCAGCTCACCGTTGAGATCTTTCCACAACGAACGTATCTCTTCCAAAATGCAATCTCTGCCTTCATCTTCGCTCACCAAGTTTTTCTCCATCATCAATAACCGTATGCTCGATGCAAGATCCCCTCGCTCTTGCTCTTCCTGCGTATACGTATAACGTATTAAGCCTATTGTACGTATATTTAATTAGCGATGAATTTATTAAACTATAGGAGTATATACCTTGGCGGTTCCAAGATCATCCCAAAGGCGAAGAATCCGACCAGCGGCCGAGAAGAGCTTAGGGTAAGGTTTTTTCGACAACAAGAGGGCATTTTGGTCATTTACTCCGTCGCCTATTAGAAAGAAGAGGTGCACCAGAGCCATGTATGCACCCGCGGTCGACACTCCATTCTCTATGTATTCCTCCAAGTTCGGCGAACTCCCACCGTTGAACCACCTCGCTTCCACCATAAAACCTTCAATCATGTCTATCCACTGCAAACCCGAAAACAAATCATATGTCTATACAATCGAAAAATACATATTATATATCGAAAATTTATACCGTAGATTTAAGGTATGGAAGGACACTCCATCCATGCTCCTTGAGCACTTTGTAGCATATTTCATTGGTGGTGTTGTACAGAGCCATGTAGCATATTTTCATGTAATCCGGCAGTGACGCCATAGCCTCGAGATCCCATCTGCAATTCATCCAAGAAATTAATCAAATTACAATTCACACAATTAAGCGTATAATATATATAGTGCTAAAAATTAGTTAATTATATATACCTTTGAATTGCCGAGGTGAAGAGAATGAGTTCGTCTATTTTTCCATAGGTGTCGAAGATATCGTCGATGACCAAGAGGATGGCAATGGTTTTTGCGAGCTCAATCCGGCAGGCGGAGTATTTGGGGTCCGGAAGTAGGCCAACGCTCCACAAGAAGCACTCCAACGGCCTATCTCTCGCGAAGCTTAATTTCTCGACAAGTCCCAACTGCTTCCACCACCTGCGACGAATTCGACATATCAGATAAAACAAAATAAGTGAGTCATTTTTTCTGAGATAGATTTTCATGACAATAAAAAATTACAACAGTGGCACCTTATGATTTCATTGAGTTCCATTTGGTGCAGGGCTTGGACCCTGTTGTAGTCGAGCTTTGCTAGTTCGAGTAGCTGCGGATCGTGAGTTTGTAGTTTCGCGTATTGTTGGATGAAACGCCTCCCTTCTAATCGTTCCATCCTCAGGTGCCTCGGGAGTTCCAAGGCACCGGCAATCGTTAGATCGTTGTCGTCTGATAATGTTTTCAAGTGGATTTTGGTGAACTCCTTGGCTTCGTCCAATATCTCTTCTCCGTTCGCTCCCAAATACGATGCTTCGTACAAGCTCAATAGCCCTTCCTTGTCCTCCACCACACATTCTTTGAATTTCCCATTTTGGTCCATGAACTTCAAGAACACATCTATTTTTTCCCAACCAAAAACTTCCAAATCAATTAATATATATTATCTCCGTCTCAACTATTTATTTACCGATTAAAGTAGGAGTAAAATTGTCTTTTAAAGTGAAAAAGTGAAGAAATAATATATCTACTATTTATTTAATGGTTAAAGTAGGTGTAAAATTGTCTTTTAAAAGTAAAAAAGTGAAGATTTTTTTTAAGAGTGCTTATAATACTGATAAAGTTTGAACATCTAAAAAAAGTATACATAATTAGTTGTGACAGAGTGAGTAGATGTTAAAAATCAAAAAGCATATAGTACCCGTTGTCGCTTGCAATCCATTGTGGCGGAGCAAACGGAAGCTTAGCGCGGTGGTGAAGAGGTCATCCTCGCTGTCGTTATTATTGGAGGCCGACGACTGATCCTGAAGTACGGCCACGATATCATCCTCCAAATAGTACCCCACTCCCAGCCGTTGGATCGTGTCGATTAGTTTCAATCTCTCAACGCCACAAGTCTTCAACACTTTTTCTCGCGTTTTCTCCAACAAGTATTGTCTCCTCTTGCTGATCTCCTCATCAACCTCTCCCGGAAAAAGCACCTGCCCATATATAAATAATTAATGAAACGTGTAATTAATTAACTAACTATAGAGCGTATATATGCACATACAAGTGGTTGAGGAGCGAATTTGAGAAGGGTATCGTCGGCCTTGATCATAGTCGGTGAAGTTGATGTGGGCGTAGAAGCCGAAATGCAAATACAAAATCGGGCACGGGACGAAGGGTAGGAGTTGATCCTTTGTTGTAATGGAAATGAGGATTTTGAGAGGGCATATGATGGTTGTGAAGACAAGCTGAAGAGGTGGTTAGTTGCACAAGACATAACTGTCTATAGCAGAAGCCAATATTCGTATGGGCTTAGTTTTATTAGTCACTACACACACATATATACTATATACTATAAAATATATATAAGGGGAAAAAGGGTAGCGCGTGCGACGCGAGAGGCCAATAAATAAACAATAAAATTAAAATTCAAAATAAACTTTCGGGTACCAAATTAAATGAGTTTTATATGCCACAAAAATCAAACCAGATAATGCATCTCTAAATTGGAATATAATGTGATCAATAATAATAATAAATTAATTGATACTTAGCGATTCGAATAGCACAATTTTTTCAACTCTGATCAAGAAGAGCTCACGCATGACGTTTTTGGATTCAAATCGAAAAAATCTTCACTCTTATAAAGAAACTATATAAAATATATACCGGAGTATTTATTTTGTAGTAAAGAAATTAAATTGCAATTTATTTTAAGCTTTACACTTTTTGAATCTATGAAATTTACTTTGACTATTTTTAATTAGTGCATTACATTTTATTAAAAAAATTAATAAGAAGTATGATAATAAAGGACTATCATTTTGTATTAATGATCACATTTATGAATGAGATGTAGACATGTAGTAAGTAATATTTATCAATGTTTCATTTTGTATTGATGATCACATTTATGAATGAGATGTAGACATGCAGTAATATTTATCAATGTTAAGCATGATGAAAAGTAGCGAGATTTATCATTTTGAACTTTTTTCTGTTTGTACGAATATGATAGAATCAATAATGAATTCAGAATGTTATTTGATGTAGATAAATTTATTTGTCTTCATCTTTCCTAAAGTGTGTTTGATGAATTCACCGCGTACGCTAAATGTAGAGATGGTGCGATGTGCGAGGTTGAGTGAGTCAGTGACGTCGCCGACTCTGTAATCAACGTAAATGTAACCCTAGTTATCTCGAGATAAATATTAAATACATGCAATCATAACAAAAATATAAATATATATTAAGTTAATTATTTAAAAAAAATATAAACATGTATATTAATATATATTGTATATATTATATAAATATAAATTATTATTTTTTAAATATGAATATATGTTATGTGTAAATATAATATCGAAAAATATAAATAAATATTGCATATAAATATAAAATTGGTATATAAATTGTGTGCCAAATGCCAATATTCAATCTGTACTGAATACCGAGTAGTCATTTATATGTGTTTGGAACTATCCAAAATGATAAGGGTAACCAAATTCAAGCAATATAGTTGAAGTAAATCAACAATGGTAGAATAGGAAATATAAACACACAAAATAAAGTAAAAGAAAAAGTAAATACACTTCTATTTAGAAATGAATGTTATTCCATTGCTTGATTCCCACAAAAATTTACAAAAAAATCACGATCAAATTCAAGCAACAAACATAGATCTTCAAGATAGAATTCACAGATTCACAACGCTAAAGAATTAATCGAATTGAATTTGGAAATTTCAGATGAAAACTCTAATCCAAAGATTTACCTACCAAAAAACAACCTAGGGCATATACTCGTTCTCCAGCACCGGCCGCGTCCGAGTCACCATCGCCGCCGGCGCCCTCGTGTGCCCCAGCCTCGCCATCGGCAACGGCGCCCCCAACTCAGCAGCCTCCACCATCCGCCGCATATATCTCCGACGCCTAACCTTCCTCGCGCAACCGAACAGCCCGGCCAACGCACCCAACAACAACGCGCCTCCAATAAGACAACCGATGAAAATCCCCGCTCTCGTATCACTGTGCCGAAAGACGCCGCCGCCCCAACCGCCGCCGGGAGCCGGCGACGGAGATACCGACGACCGCTCGACGATCGAGAAGTGGCCTTGCTTAGTCGTCGAGCACGTGTTGTTCCCTCGACCCACGTTGGTGAACTCCACCGAACCGTCGATGCCGAAGCACACGCACATGGGGGCGGCGGCGGCGGCGGCCCCCGATTCGACGGCGTCGGGGAACCGGATGGAGATGGGGTCGGCCGACGGCCAAATATCGAGCTCCGTCAGGTTTGTGGCGGACAAATCGGCGGCGTCGTACGCCAGGAGCCCGACCACCGGAGCGAGGAAATCGTATCCCGGCAAGGGGTAAAGCACGGCCGACCAATTGCCCAGGTTTTGATAAACCAAAACGAGCCTCTCCACGTACGGCTCCTCCACGAGGCCGGCCGGGATGACGAACTCTTTGAGCCCGAGAAAACCCCTCCGCCGGAGGCTGCCGCTCCTCAGCCGCAGCGCCGCCACGCGAACGCCGGGCAAATTTGGGGGCGGATATCCATCGTAAACGATCCCCGTTCTCGGCCGGACGAAAGCCCCAAATGCGCAGCCCTGGAGAAGGGAGTCGAGGTCTCTAGCGGAGAGGGTTGCGACTGCGGTCGCCGATTGAAAGCAGAGAATCGCGCAAACGCAGAACGCGATGAGCATCGAGAAACAGTAAAAACGAAAAAACAGAGAATTAACGGCGGTAAAAAACCCTCGTCGAATAATCAGAGGGTGAATGAGCGAGAAAGCGTGGCCTAAAACCCTATGATTAAAAAAGAAAAAAAAACGGATCCAGAACTGTGAAAATATTCGTATCGAGAATTAATGGCGACAAAGATTTTTTTTATTTGAATTTAATTGGAAAAAATTTAAACGAAATGGAAATAAATAAATATATTAAAGATTTGAAGCAACTGAAATGAGAAATAAATGGGAAGGGTAACTAACCCCCACCACATACAGCTGTGGCTCGCTGCAGTGGGGAGGGATTCCCACCGGTGGTGTCTTTACTGCGGAAAAGGCGAGCCAATTATAAGGTGCCACGTCAGCTAGGGGTTACAGTATAAGAGAACAAACGGCAAAGGGACCACGGTGGACTGGTGGTGGCAGCTGGGTGAAAATAATCGTTCAAGAAAATAAGTGTGAAAATAAATGATACTCCTACTAGTAGTAAAATTTTAGTGTAAGCTTTATACAACTTCATTAATAATATTATCTGAAAAGGTTAGTCGTGTAATGTTCAATAATAGGAGTAATTATTTCTTACCTTCAAAAAAATTAAAATAAATATTTTTATATTTTCATTAAAAATATTATTTTACTTTTACCCCTATTTTTAATTTTACTTTTTAAATTTTATTAACAATTCTTCTTTACTATTCCCTAATTTAGAATAATTTGTGAAATTGGTAGCATAGGATTCATTTTGATAAGATAATCTAATTTGTGAAGCATGATGAATGGACATTAGAATAATTTAATGGCCAGTAGAATTTAATTTAATAAAAGTTAACAAATACTAGTATGCAATTATATAATCATCAATCTTCAGTGTTGTCAATCGAGATCCAATGACTGATTCTGTGATTAATTTACAGTTTTCAAACATCACTTCACAATGTCACAAAGCACAATACTATAATTTTACAGTGGAACCAGAAGAAAAGAATTGCAAAAAAAGATTACAACATGAACTCTTTCAACACAGTAATTTACAGTATGTGTAACAGCCACGAGAAAACCCAACTTTTATAACAAAAAATCGAGCAACTGAAGCTGAAAAAAACAAAGCCCTTTTCAACAGGGTGAAAATCGAACCACAACCACCTCAATGTCTTCCAACATCTTCTGCAACAGGCATTTGGACATAAGGGTTCGCCACATTGACATTTTGGGTCACTTGTGAAATTGCAGCAGAGGGAATCATAGTAGTTGGAGAGACTCCAGATAATGTGCAAGAAGATTGGACATTTGCAAGTGTTGGGTAGACTTCTGTGACCTCTTCACTGCCTTCGTCCAAGTACACAACATCCTGCATCGTAAGCTGGTGGTACTCGACAATCTCTCTCAGGAAACGGTTCTCCCGTGCATACACAGAGTTCTCTTGGGCAAGTCGAGCTTTCTCAGCCAAAAGAGACTCGAGCTGGAGCCTTATCTGATACATTGCAAATATCGTCATTGACTTTCTTAATAAATGTTTTCAGGACTATGTTCAAAACAAATCTGAGGTACTCGGCTAAAAAACATAAAGTCATCACAAAGGAAAACCAAAAAAATAGAAAGAAGTGCAAAGTTTCAGAGACAAAATAACAAAAATACAGACATGATTTATGTTTAGCCTTGTTGCCCCTCTGAGGAGTCTAGAATTCATGGATTTTGCAACAACTAGGCGAGCGCACACATTTTTATCGCGCAGGAACTAGGTCTTGGGTGGTGTTCATACAAAAATGGCCTAAAAAACTGTTAATTGAATCAAAAGAACCATAAACCAGATACAACTGTAATTTGCAAAAACAACTTAGTTTGGATGTCAAAAAAAAAAAGTTTAGATGGTTAGTTGAAAAAACTAGCATAGTTGTTTTTTTCACTTTTTTAAAATAAATGGAAAAGAGGATATTCATAATACCTGAAGGCAGTGTTTAAAAAAAATGGGATTTGAATTTACAGTAATTTGGTTAAACCTAAGCATATTTTTTGTAAAATACCACTATTCTATGGTAAACTTAACTACTTAAGGGTGGCCAAACTATGGAGGCAAACATATATATATATATATCAGCGATAAAGGAAAACAAAGATCAGGAGGTTTTAGAGTTTTGATTCTCATCTGCTAGAACAGTATAAAGTCTCCACTTTTTTCCTTTCTGGAGAGAGGTTACTCACCAAGTCATCATCTTCTGGATTGTCACCTTTTTCACTGCTCTCTCTAAGGATTCGGTTTTCTTCTTCCAGCTGAGCACAGCGTTCCTTTGCAAATGCAAGGTCAGCTTTGACTGTCTTTAGCTCTCTCAATAGAAGTTTTGCCTTAGCAGCCATTGCCATTGCAACCTGCATTTTAGAACAGAGAGCTAATCATGCATTCATGCATCTCAAAAATATTTTAAAAAATATCATTTCAATTAATAGCATTGGGGGTCATGATAGACAATCAGTGATGCGGAGCTTGTTTATTAGTTATGGATAGTGCTAGCGTTTATTATTTGGACCATGTCGGTCATATATATTCAAATAAATAAAACAAAATAAAATAAAACAAATAAAATAACAAAGTAAATCGAGCCAAAATAGTCAGGTTTTAACACCATTGCAACATAGTTGAAACCTTACGTCGCGAGATGCCTTCAACTGTGTTTCCAAGGTGTGCATCTGAGGTTGAACATGAGTCTGTGACATATGTTGTTGTCTAATGTTATCAGGATTTGATTGGTTTTGTGGTCTTGAGCTATCATTCTTTTTCCTTATTTGAATCTTACGAGTTTCTTGAATTATATCAGCAGTACGGTTCTCCACTGCTGTGATACCCTCCTGCAAAGAGCAACGTACAACAATCAATATTGTTGAAGAAACAAGAAGGATGGCAAGAAGAGAGTTGAACAAGTTTCTAGACACTTGCAAAGTCGGCAAATTGTTTTCAGAATTCCCCCCCCCCCCCCCCCCCCCCCCTATATAATCTAACAGTGTAGTTGCTAAGAGACCTCTTTTGGTAAGGGGAGGAAATTTCTTATTTCACGATAAAATTAGTTCATTTTCTGTTCAAATTGAATAGCAAAGGGTAAGAGATTGCTCATCTTATATGCTTCAAATTATGTGACACTAAAAACTATTCACCAGCATGATTCAGTTAAGAGTTTTCTCTATTCAAATTGTCAACATTGTACAATTGAATGTCATTTGTCAATTCTAGATCCATTTCCTAAAAGACAAGCCGCTAGTTAAAGATGATCTGCACCAAGAGAATATACAAAAACATACCTCGAGAGCATTACCAATGGTGCCACCAATGTGATTTAGGGATGATGCAATTGCATCTAATCTCTTTTGTAATGTAGGACTGTCTGTCTTTCGACTGCTTTCAGGAGAGCCATATGTATTGTTATACTGTAAACAAAGGCAAAACATAAAGTTGTAGCAAAATGAGTATTGCCAACTGAACAGTGAATAAGTAATGATTGGGGATTGGCAAAAACAACTAAATAAGTAAAATTCAAAACTCAAAGGTAACTTTGCATAATCAGGTGAGGAATGTTAGTGAGAATTTAGGAAGCACGAATTCTCACCTTAGTATAATTGAACATAACTACACTTAAAAGAGGAAGCATGAAATTCTCCGAAGAGCGGTAGATTAGTTATTTAAATTAGTTTTTTCATTGAAAATAAATAATTAATTAATTACTTAAAATACTTCCTCATACAATACAATGTAATTTGGGACTTCCAATCTGGCAAAAATCATGGAAGAAAATTGTAACAGAACAAATAAAAAATCCCACACCTCGCTCTTTTTGCTTCTAGCAGATAATTTTGATGTTGCAACTCCGGGTGCTTCGCGTTGTTGGACCATATCAGCATCATCATCAAGAATCGATTTAGCTTTCCGAGATAGCACCCCCCAGAATCCTTGCTTCGATTCATTTGTGTCCTTCTTTGATGTATATATGCTTGAATCCTACATTCATATTGACAAACCACTAGATAAGTTGGCCGTAGAAGATCTGTACATTCCATTTACTAATCAAATGGAACCAAAATATAACTGAACGCGACTTTGTCAATGCACATGAAACACTTTGTTAGGAATAAGAAAGTCGAGAGGAGCATAAGCAACCATGTTTCCCTAAGGGAGAGGACTGTGAGGTTAAAACTTGAACCCAATTACAGACGACAATACGACATGACTCATTCCAAGTATGCACCGATTAAGATAACACATAGTTTGCATCGATTGTAATCCTTCTCAGTTTTTTCCATTATGAAGAACATACATTCTTGAACCAATATCGAAGCAATCAGGAAACAACAAACTGTTTTCAGAAAACAATTGAACCACACATACACACATTTTGTAGATCAATCCAATTACCCCCAACTAAAAATCGGAATGAAAAATGAAAATAAAATAAAATAATGTACCAGAGCAGAGGCGCGTGGAGACGAGAGAGCAGATTGATCGTATACGGAGGAAAGCGAAGAATCCCTGTATGACGAAGAAGCTCTGATGGCTTTCGTAGCTAACGAAGACGCTGAAGAAGAAGACGCAGAGGTTTCGGGAGGGGCAGAATCGTAATTGTAAGTGGAGGGAGCGTCGGCCCTCCCAACTTGCTGCCTCCTCCTGTAAGCCATTTATTATCCTCCGATCCTCCTTTTTTCTCTTCTAATCATATACATCATATGTATATTTACGTGCAGTTCAATTCCTCAGGGAAAAAATGGAAGAAGAGAGTGTCAACGCCGGCGACAGTTCACTATCGCGACGCTACTATCTATCTGGATCTGATTCCGTCAATCTTATGAATAAATAATTAAGTTGTTTTTAAATTTTATGTAAAAAAAAAAAGAATGAAAGTAAGTAACAACAAATATTTTTTACAAAAATAAGAACTTATAATTTGTAAGATTTTCTTTTAAAAAATTAATTTTAACTAATTATTCACTTCTCTTTAATAATTTTTTTAAAAAATAAATTAATTATTCACTAATTATTATAAATAAAAATTATATATTTAATAATATAAAATAAAGTATAATAAATATTTATGTGGAAGTAATAAAATATTAATTGAAAAAGTAGAAGTACATCTACATGAGTAAATAGATGTTTATTTAAAAATTTGCAAAATTTTAAGAAAAAAAAAAAAATAACTTAAATAATTGAACTAAACTGAACTCAAACTAAAATTATTATAAATAATAATTTTTATAAATTATTAAATATTTTTTAAAAAAATATTAATAATATTGTGACTTAAATTAGACTGTATATTTAAAATTATTTCTTCAAATTATTTTTTATTTATTTTGAAACAACTTAATCGAGTTGAACCGGCCTGACTTGAAATTCAATGGAGTGTTAAACTAACTTATATTACGCACTTCTCTTTCAAATATTACACACTTCTTTTTGAATTTTTATTTATTAAAAATGGGAATTTATATTGATTTGAAATATATTCTAAATATTACAAGTTGTCTTGGAAAGAATATAAAATACATTTAAACTATGTTAAAATAAATTTTAAATTATTTAATTAAAAAGATTTTTAAACATCTTAATCTATTGTAAAATAGTTTTAAAGTGCCTTAAAATAAAATTTAAATATTCTAAAGTGTTTTAAATGATTTAAAATATATTTTAAACATAATTTTCATCGAGATCATGTAACTAAACTCAGAAACAAAACGAAAAGCCTCCATTAGAAAGTTGTACAGCAATTGAAAAAAGAATGCAGCAGCCGATCGAGACGAAAGGCTTTATTGAAAAAAAAAGACTCTAAAAATCGACAACAACAACGCGTACGATCGATGATGGACGCACGTACGGGCCGGGTTTGAATGGGCTAGCTAGTGAGGGTGGATCCCTTTGATGATTGCTCGCAGCCTTTTCCTGGTCCACCAGTTTAGCCGCCTGGGGTGGTCAATGGATACTTCCGGAGAAGTCATGAACTGCACGATAAACGGACGCAAGTACGCGAAATGATGTCGAACTATACCTCCGATCAGCCTCCTACGAAGTCGATCGTAAAGTTCTCTCAGAGTAGTGCCCTTCTTCATGTGGGGCAAGAACTGCTTAGCGAGATTGATCGGATATACGATTTGGTTGTAGGATCTGCTCACGGTTCTTGAGCTTCGGATTCGTGATGCGATCGATGATGTTTCGCCGGATGTTGGTGTCCCTCCGGTAAGGACCCAGAGCAATGTCGGCGCCGTGATTCTCGCCACCATGCAGATTATCCATTCACGAACGAACGCTTTTCACCTCAGAGAGAGAGAGAGAGAGAGAGAGAGAGAAGTGCCGTGTGATGTGAAATGAAACTGGAGTTACAGTGTCGATGCCGCGGTGAATATATATAAATAGCGGTTATCGAAGATGCCGTTATTCTTGACGGAGCACAGTAGAAGGGGCGTTATACTTGACGGAGCACAGTGGAAGGGGTGTTATTCTTGACGGACACTATAATGAGCTCCCGCGGAAATAATACATTTAATGTTAAATAAATAAATAAAATAATAAACTAATACGGAGTAAACAATATAAAATCAATGGAGTATTAAATCAATGGAGTATAAACTAACAAATATAATAAACATGAATATATTGAATTATTAGTATAAAAATAATTGTTACCAATTAAGGCTAAGTTTATTTACACTTTTAGAATAACTAAACTCACTCCATAATTTTATTTTATTTTAATTTAATAAGGGTATTTTAGAGAAGGTGTAAGTATCAAATTCATAGATAAAAGAAATAAATTTATTTAGAGGTGAGTTTAGTAATTATAGAGTGATTAATTAAATTTAAAAGTATAAATTTTTAGTCCATATCATTGAATACATTGTACGATAAATTTAGTGTGTTCATTTCAAAAAATGAATTGTACTGCAAGAGATACCCAAATTTTATTTGGAACGGATAAGTTTTGATCAGAATCGAATTTCAAAACTAAATTTTAAATTTAATTTACAATTTTTTTCTAACATACAATATATTTTTATAGTTACTAATTAAAGATTAATTTATAATTATTTCAATATTAAATAAATGAAATAATAAAATAATATTTAAAATCTCGGCCAAAAATAAGTATTGCATTAGATTTTTTTGGTATTATGTCAGCTAGTAAGATATGTACTCATCATCCCCAAGTACGCAAAACAAGTAACGACTACTGAGTTCATGCCTCTAACTTGATGGCTGAGTCGATGGCATCGACAGTAGAATTCTGCTGAGACCAAAGCTCTGAATATCTGCCCGACTTCTCCAGTAGGACATCGTGTGGGCCCTGCTCTACAACTCTTCCGTTTTCCAAAACTATGATCTGTCATTAGAGACAAACATAGTAAGGCAAATGAAACAATAGCAAGTAACAGTGTGAAGAAGATCGAACATCGGTCCACACTATGTTAACATTATGTCATTATTATTTGTGTTCTAAAAACACTTAATAAATAAAATGGGAAACGATACATAATTAATTAATACAAACACACGCAACAATGCGCAATACGCACCTCATCACACTGCATTGCAGTCGTGAGCCTATGCGCAATAAAAATTGCAGTCCGGTTATTTGCCAGGGATCTCAGAGCAGTTAAGATCTCTGCCTCGGTAGTGCTATCAAGCGCACTGGTAGCTTCATCACAGAACCTAAGCCACATAAATGATTTAGCAAATGTAAGGGATCGTTATTGACAGAAATAACCCAAGCTTATGATTAATTGATTATTTTCCGTCATAAACTAGAATGCCAAATGCAAGGGATCCTGATTGACAGAAGTAACTCAAACCTATGATAAAGTTTGACTATAACATATAACCAAAAACATTGAAATGTAGGTGATGGAAATACATGTATATCAGGAAAGAATGGACACTATTATAGGAGAGCAACATTACAGAAATGACACGCTTCTTAAGGAAGCAGTGAATCTCTACAGTGTCATAAAATAGTGGGAAAAGCATGGATGGACCATATAGCAAGAGAGCCAATCTAATTCACAGGTCAGCAAAGACTGAGAATTCATGATTAACCAACCACATTTACAGAGGAAAGGTTAAAGAGGTCAATCACCAAGTGACCAAACTGTATCTCTTTCACCAAAACGAAAATACAAGAAACGTAAGCAGAAAAAATGAGGAGAAGAAAAATTGAGTTAAACCAGGGGCAGAAGCAAGATATACTTACAAGATGGGTGGTGCTTTCAAGAATGTACGAGCAAGTGCTACTCGCTGTTTTTCACCACCACTTAACTGCAGGGAAGAGAGTAAATTGTAACTAAATGGGGCATCACCGCATCGGTGAATAATCAAAACTTAGAACAAGTTCATAAATGTGTTTTGACTAACATAGGCTGACCACTGACTATATGTTCCAACTTCCAACACGTACTTTTAGGTACTGACCCATACATTTTAGGGAATGAACAAGAAAACGTAAACTTGTGCTCTACCAGAATAACAAACAAAAAAAATGAAAATATAACAATTAAGTAACACCCACAGTATTCAGGACACAAAATACGATTTTCTGACAAGAAGCTTTGATAGCATAGTCCTTGTTATTGATACAAGACAAATAAGTTGTTTGCTTGATCTTATAAGCGCTGTAAAACATCTTCTTAACTTAAAGAGCCTATAAGATATTGAAATGCATTTGGTCAACTTTATTATAAAAATATCTTATAAGATCCCGACATAAGATGTAGAAACTTATTTCTGAAATAAGATCCAACAACTTATAAGATGTAGGAGCTTATAACTAAGCTTGCTGAAAACCCTTCTAACTAGGTAGTAGACTTGTAAAAGATCATTTATTACATAAATATCTTGACCAAGACCACAAAGACGAGAACTGATAGGATATGCAGAAACAGGATAATCTGGTTCTCCTACCGCAGTCAAATACGTCTTTAGTTAATTCCGAGAAAAGAGTTTAGTTTTGTAATTCCGATGATGAGGATTGATGAGGATTAGACTCAAAGAGATCAAACACAAGACATACCTTCAGTCCCCTTTCCCCTACCGCAGTCAAATACTTCTTTGGGAAATTCATGATGGTATCATGAATCGCTGCCTGACGAGCAGCATCGTATACCTAATTTCATATGGCAAGTCAGTAGCAAGCGTATAAAGTGAACAATCAGCTCAGATAACATCAGAATTTCAGTAAACCTCCTCTTCTGTTGCTGAAAGTCGGCCATAATGAATGTTGTGGAATATAGTATCATTGAACAGCACCTGCCAGTAAAGAGAAGTAGAAGTCCTAAGTCATCGGAACACTATATCAAGTGGTTTAAAATCAAATGCAGCCAACTAATCACTATTGGTGAAGCAAATTCATAGGTAATCATGCAAACTCACTGTATCTTGAGGAACAACACCAATGGACTGCCTAAGACTCTCAAGTGTCACTGTCCGAATATCTTGGCCATCTATTTTTATCTGTCCAATAACGGTGTCAATGAGATTAATAGAAATAACAGACAACTTAGCGAGTTAGTAGAGCTAAACAAAGAAAAATATATTATGACGGACATTTATGTCACAGATTTTTCATTTTAATTTTTTTTTCTTTTGCTGGTAATGGGAGATGCCAATATTGATGTCAAAACATATTTTACAGTAGAAGAAAATTACCGATGGAAGCACTAAAATAAGTGTAGCAGCTTAAAAAATTCCAAGCAAGAAGTAAATTCAGCTCTTTAACTTGTATAAAATTAAGAGTTTTCAGTCTTACCCGTCCAGAATGGGTATCAAAAAATCTGAAAAGCAGTCTTAGAATGGTTGACTTCCCTACGAAAAATTACAGAGATATTAAGATAAAATCTGAACAAAGGAAAAATAATAGAGAAGTAATTATTAAAAAGAAAAGCATATTCCAATTTCACAGCCAACAATCACATAAAAGATGTACCAAAACTATAGCACTTGAAGGCTGAAGCATAATGACAGAACCACTTTTGGCGTGCTTTGAAAGGTAGGCCAATACATGAAAATATATACTAAGTACAAACTCATAGTTTCATATGTGAGAGGGTAGTGCATTAACAATCAACCAATCCAAACTGGTAGTGTCTAACTGTCTATGTAATAGACCTTATGGTCCATGATAGGTGAATCCCATATCAACAAATATTCAATGTTTTTGAACAGACCGTTATTGGTAACAAATGGTTCAACGAAGATTATACTTCTGCTAGAAGAAAAATCCAGTAAAAACAATAATTTCTAACTATTTGTCTATAAGAGTTTATTAGTTTAATGTGTCGCGACACTTTTCTTCTGAGAAACACGTTTAATCAGTTTAAACAGCAATAATTAATCAAATAATAACATCACATCTAACTCATCTCAAATACTAGTACTAAAGAATACAATTACCACTCCCACTGGTTCCAACAATAGCCACACTTTTCCCAGCTGGGACAACAAACGATATACCATCAAGAATCTTCCTTTCTGTCAGATAACTGCATAACCAAAACAAAGGCTGAAATCAAGCAGCACTATATGAGTTCTGAAACTTCAGAAATGATTTAGTCCTAAGCTGAGATAATTTCTTCATTTAGTTCTAACTTATCATATACATGGACTTGAACATAACTCACACCCAAAAGCAAGAGCAAGGGAAGAGGGTGTCAGCTCGCATTTATACACAAATCACAATAATGGACTAGCAATTTGGTGATGTGGATAAAGCAACTTCAAGGTATAGAAGTGGAATGTTCACAGCATAAAATTTTCATCTTTCAACAAATAATATGCCCTAGAAGTGAATAGTAACCAATTGTCTCAAGGAATACAAGGCTCTTGGGCAGGAAGTTCTCTTCCTGAGAAAAATAGGTGCTTTAAACTGGGGGCACAGGCTTTTGCCTGATAATTTTGTATCTTTCTTGCAAATTAATATATTCTGAAATTTATCATCTTTCAAACCCTTGACTCTATCAATAGGTGTTATGTGTGCTACGATTTTACCCTACCCTTTCATCTCTCTTCCAGGTAAAGCTAATCTGCCTCTCACAAGGCTTATATTTTTACATTTTCTCATGCAAAAATGATTTAGCAGAATTATTTATAGCAGTTAGTGCAGTACTAATAAAAACAGAATAGATGTAAGTCAGTAAGTTGAAAGTCTTGCTAAGTAACATTTGCAAGATGATTGGAAATGCCTTTGAATTACTAAGTGCATTACGCAAAGTCACGTGCCACAAAGAAAGTTTAACCAGAAAAGTTGAGATGCACCTGAAGTGAACGTCCTCAAATTCAACGTTACCCCCTGTTAATTGCAAGGGCTTGGCATCATCCCTATCCACAATTTCTGACTTTTCCTGAACATATGAATAAGAGAAACTCGATTATTTGCATTAATATCATATTAAATGAAAAGATCAAATTGATGTAAATTGAAAGTTCATCAGTCAACACATTATCCCCACCAATCCATTAAGTCCACTACAAGAGCAACAAGATAACCTCTGAAATTATAAACTCCAGCATTCGTCAACAATTATTCTTAATGCAGGATAGCTTTCTAAGCTCACCATTAAAATACCTTTGGTAGAACTATACTACATGAAAATTGTTCCGACACCTCTAATGTCATCCTAGATTGACGAATCACTTACCACGTTTTCTATCTTATTTGGGTAGAACTAGAAATGAATCTAGTAGATGCCAGAAAATAATATACAGATGAAAGGGAAAAAAACTAAAAAACTTGTCAACAATGGAGGCAATAATATCTTAAAGATGAGTTAATACCTCAAGTAATTGGAACAGGGATTTCATGTCTACCAAACTTTGAACTGTTTCTCTATATACACTTCCAAGGAAATTGAGTGGAAGAGAGAGTTGAAAAAGTAGCCCATTTACCATGACCTGTGAAAAAAAAACTATTTAGTCAGGATTTTATCAATCACATCAAAATTTAATTATGCCTTTTTTGAAGTGAATCCAAACTATGCTGACAAGAGATGTGTTTAGCAAGGTCATTATCATTGTGACAACTATACCAAATCTCCAACAGTCATATTGCCATTCATAATCCCACTAGAACACCACACCATAGCTGTTGAGATAGCAGTGCTAAATATCAAGCTCTGGCCAAAATTTAAAGAGGCGAGGCTTCTTTGAGTTTTTAAAGCAGCCTCTTCGTATCCTGCAAGGTGTCCTTACCATTAAAATACTGTAATTCGATCTGTTAGGCATGTAAAGAATAAGAATAATTTGGTGCTTAGTGAGAGGTACAAATTTTAAAATTTCTTTCTATATCAAAATACAAATAACGATTTTTAATTACTGGATTATTTATCCAACACCCTTTGTTTTATGAATTTGGTATCTTGCAATCTACTTATTTAACAAATGCAAAGAAATTATTTTATCATTTTAGTTAAACTTTGTAAGAGATAAAAAGGAGATTAATCAATCACAACGAAGACTAGTATTGTGGAATTGACTTACTCTCAAGAAACTCATCATATTTATCAGCTTCAAAAGTCTCATTGTTGAAATACTTGACCGTCTGAAAGAAAATAGAAAATAATTAACAACCATAATTTGATATTGTTATCTTATTTTGTTCAAGCAGAATAATGCTCCGAGAGAAGTGAACTCGCCTCATAGTTAATTAAAGAATCAATTGCACGTGTATTAGCATCATTGTCAGCTTTATTCATTGCCTTCCTAAACTTGGTTCTCCACTACAATGGAAATACAATAACAAAAATATTAGGTAACTAGACCAACTTAGAAGTAATGCAAAGTATCAAACATCCAATAATAAGATTTACGCCTCTCCAAGCAGTAACTAGAACTGAAGAAATACAAAAATACAAAACAAAGACGAAGAATGCAGTAAAAAATGTTTACTAAAGAGATGCTTCCTTTCCAGATAATGGTCAACTAGAAACACTAAAAACAGGGTAAACATTTGAGGTGAAGATATTTTCACAAAAGAATTACAGAAAATCAACCTGTGTCACAGCCAACGTGAAAGCTATATATGCTGCCATCGACAAGGACGTAATCCATGCAAATGGTGCTCCAAATTTATAAGCAAGGATACCAGATACCATTGATATCTGAAAGGCCACACACTAATGACTGTTAAAAAATAGAAAAAGGAAATATAGTTTTGACATGAATTATTAAACACTGTACTGAGCAAGCATATGTATTTACTTTTTACAATGTAGTTAATAAAGAAACAGAAAGATATAGTAGATCGCAAAGCACTTGCCTCTAATAAAGTAGGTACAACATTGAAGACCATGGCCGAAAGAATAAAATTTATAGCACGGCTACCACGATCAATAGTTCGATTAAGAGCACCTGTTTCTCGACTTCAAACAGAGAGAGATAGAAATGTTAGACCGTCTAATTTGCAAATCAAGAACCATTGGTAGAGGATAAAGAACAACAATATTTTTTAGTGGTAAATTGGTAATAAGCAACGGGAAACTATTATAAAAGTACCTGCAACAAAAAACTGAACAGAAACACTTGTGAGAACTTTTGGACACTACGTACATTTACAGGACACGGAAGATGCCAACAAAGAGCATATGAAAATAGTCATATCTCATAATAAAGATATACTAAGACTGAATATGAATTACCTAAGGTGATATCGTAAGTCAAGCGCATGCAGATGAGAGAAGACCTGCAGGGAAAATGTGTCAATAGTGTATATTTCCCAAAGGTCTCTATTCTCTAATCATAACATCAAATCATGTAAAAGAATAATTTATACTAGAGGTAGTGGAAATATTAATTGGTTTACTAGCCATACAATATTTTCGATATTTATAAATGAAATGCACTGTTTTAACTTTAGTTTTAGTCCTGTTCATTTATTCATGTGTTAAAGCCTATGTTTATGTCTTTAGAAGTCTGTGCTTTTTTTCCCTCCCTTTAAATAAACATGTGTTATCTTGCAAACCGAATTGAACAGTCACCATGAAAAATAATGATAATAGAAAATAAACAAATATATCAGCTAACAAAAACAATCCGCTCCCGAAAAATAGAACAATCACCAAACCAAAGTTTAGGGAAACATACCTCTCGGGAAACCTGCCGAATTGTTCTCAATGCCACCTTAGAGAATATTGCAGTTCGCAGTTCTATAGAAAAACAATTGCAGTAAATTTCAGAGACTAAATTAATAATGATATAGCATAAAGAAGAAGAGCCAAACACCCAAGTAAGTTCACAGCAATATACCATTAAATGCAGACGCCCCAGTACGCGCTATTCCGTATCCAATCAGAACCGCAGCTGGGCTAGCAAAAAGAGCTAGGAAAGTAGAATTAGCAGCCGTAAACTCAGCAAGAGCACCTGCTTTGCCTGAAGTTGTTGCTAACCAATCAACAGCTAGCTTAAACAATATTGGCACCTGAACATTTACCACCTACACACACACACAACCAACGGGGAAACATATAATGAAAAACTGAGGCATGAAAAATGTAAACATGACTTCCAAAATGAAAATTGTAATTTATGTGAATCGTTACCTTGGCGCCAATCAGAAGGCCCACGGCAGCAACGACTCGAAGCCTGAACTCAAGATTATCCTTCTTCCATAGGTATTTAGACAGAGTTGCAAATATCTTAGTGTCGGAGACTTGCCCTTCCGGCGAACCAGTTTTGCTCAACGACGTCGTTTGTTCTTGCTTCGGTGCTGGATTTGTCGCCGTTGAAAACTGCGCAAACCCTTTCGGCGAGGAAACCTGTTTGCCAGTAATTCCCAATCACAAAACTCGTTAAAAAAACGTTCGATTAAATGATACTGATGCGATAATACAATGCGAGGATCGATGAATAAATGCGCTCACGTGGTTTTGGGGAGGTTTTTGCGGGGAATCGGATAGGAAGGCATTGAGCTTGAGCGCATACGGCGTCGTTCTGACGGAGCTCCACGGCCTGCTTTGACTTGAGAGAGTTCTAGATCCGGTAGATATGGAGCTCAGGTGGCGAGGTGAGTTCAGAACCGCCGGCGGAGTGTGATTGCAGCATCGAAAAGAGATGGCGTGGTTCATAATCCTCATGCACCTGGACGCGATTGTCGCCTGCATGTTTATCGCCCGTGTTGTCTAGGTGCGTTAGACACCGACCTGAAAAGTGTTTGATAAAATGCCCGTGAGAGTGGACTGAAATAGAATTTCAGCTGAGCGATGGGTTAATGAAGACGTGTCGGGTGAAAATACCGGTAATTTATTTCGTAAGTGAAAAAGTCCCCGTGTAAAAAAACTAGTTCAGCTAGCTATGGAAACCCATAAACGAGTGAACTTGGAAATTTTAATCGACGAGTACTTGGTAACGTACATATAGTCACAATTCCTTTCTAAAATACAAATAAATAAATAAAAAATTGAATATTAATTATTTTGTTTATTATTCAATTATTTATTTTAGTAAATTATACTCTTAAATTTAAAACAAACACATTTTTAATTTTTGTTTTATTAAATAATTATACTCTCTTTGTCCTAAATTTAGACATTTTTTTTGTAAAATACAATAATTTGTGTTTATAAGTTTGAGACAAAGAGAGTATTTTTTATAAATGTTAAACTATTATATATATATATTTTTTAATACTTTTTTATATTTTTCGTATCTCACTATTTATTTATTTCATAGTATATATCATTTGATTATTTGAAAATAAAATTCAAATACATCACAAGTTTTAAAGAATTTTTTTATTTAATGTTAACATGTTGTTTACTGGAATTTATTTCGTGGATGGCAAGAAGTCATGAACATGACTATATATATTTGTACAAAATATCAATTTAGTTGTACCTCTCATTAATAAAAAAAATCTTAATTTAATTTATATCTTAAAACAAATAAAAACTTCACAAAGTTACTGTAAATTTTATCTGAATTTTGTATTTATTTTATAATCTTTGAAATTTATTCTAAAATCATGCCCAAAATGAAAAATTATAAAGGTCAGTTCCTAATTAATAATTGTCTATATATAATAGTATATACTATACCTGAGAAAAACCTCACAAAACGTAGTAAAACTACTTGTACCAAACAACTAGGATCAAACGATACATACAAAGTACACATAAAAACCAAAACCCATTATTTCATCTGATTAAAAATCTTCAGACATCCTAAACCTCATTTTTCTCCAGTCTCATGTCTCCACAAAAATTGATCATCATCATCATCATCATCATCATCATCGTCTCGATCTTGTTCGCAAACATCGACGCATCGTCCCCGCGAAGACAGATCCGTACGATCAACAGAAGGCGTTTGATTCAGTGCCTTGATCCGAACCCGTATATCCAAGTGCACACCAGCTCAGGTGGACTCTCCGATGACGGATATATAACCGTGAACGTGACCGGAATATTGGTCCCTTCCAAAAGACACTGGGTGGGCATGATCTCTCCGTCTCATTCGAAGTGTGTATATATATTTTATTAATTTATTAAATATGCATCACATATACAATAAATTTTAGTATTAATATATTACTAACATTTATTTTATTTCTGGTCGTTACAGTGTGACAACGTGCCTAGAGAATGCATTAAAGTACGTTCAAACTGGGGATTTGAGCAGTCTTCCTCTTCTTTGTCACTATCCTGTTAAGGTATGTATATTTATTTATTTTTTAATTAAAATAAATAAATAAATGCAAGCCACATATATATATTTTGTTGATAAATAACAAATTATTTGTCAATATGTGATTATTATTTTGAAGTAATTAAGTTCTCCACACGAAAAATCGGTTTTAGATCAATTTATTGAATTATCCCATAGAATTCAAAGATTGTGTCTATTTTTGTGAAATTCATTAAAATTAAGATACTGGGAGTATAAGTTTAGGGTATTTCATTTTACTAGGATAATTTATGTTAATTTTATTCTGATAGTTTTATTTTTATATATTGTTTATTGTATAATACTAATAAAATTAAATGTAGGTTATTGTACGTAACATCTCTAGAGTAACCGGCCATACATACGTTTTTAATGTTAATAAAATTAAAAGTATAAAAAAAAAATTAAAGAATATACCAAACTACTACAGTATATTTACGATTTACTGTGATATGCATATGCACCAAAATAGTTTAAAGTCCATAAGAACATTAATTTATGAATCGACAAATTGTTCGGCTACGCATTCTATTACTTAACATGCAATTCTACTCTATAGCGTAATTTTCACACTTATTATTATTATTATTATTATGTTCAAAATTTGGACCGGATAAATTAAATTAAATACCGGTCCAAGGAAATTTGAAATTTCGTATGTTTTCAGCCCGACTGAACCGAAAAAATGACCGACCGGAATTATCCGGGCCCAATTTCCAAATCATAGATTTCGGTCCCGTTCGATTTTGAATCACTTAGATTAATATTCGAATATTAATGTTGGAATTCTTTTTTATATTCGTTCTGACGTCAGGCCCAGCACGTGAGCAACGATCCAGATTTCCTCAAGTGCGCAAAACAGGAATGCAAGAAACGCGTTGACGGCAAATGCTTAGTAAGGACTTGCGGCGCGACTCTATCGTTCCACGTCATCAACATACGCACCGACATCGAGTTCGTGCTGTTTGGGGGCGGCTTCCAGACGCCGTGCCTTCTGAAAAGATCCTCGGATCAGACCCTGAGATTCGCCAATCCAAACAAGCCCTTGTACGGACACTTATCGTCTACCGATTCCACCGGATCATCGGTACGTAACAATGAATTTTGCACGTGTAACATTTACTCATATACATATGATTCGTGTTTTGGAATATATATACGTACAGATGAGACTTAGGTGGGTGAGCGGTGATCGAAATCCGCAACAGGTCCTTTACGAAAACGGCCGCAAGGCCGCATCCTCGGTTTCCACTTTTTCACAGTCGGACATGTGCACCTCAAAAGGTACGCGTGTGTCGTGTTTAGAAAATGTTTCGACTCGATTATTCTATCTGTCACGTGCGTTTAATTTGGATGTGTACGTACTGTACAGCTGGTCCGTTTTTGGAAAGCCCCGCGGTTGATTTCGGGTGGCATGACCCTGGCTACATCCATTCAGCCGTTATGAAAGGGTTCAGTCCTTCCACCTCTTACTCCTACAAATATGGGCGGTAATTATATATATACACAAAACATAATATGAATATGAGCTAATATATATCACTCAATGTCTTGTAAGTGGATTAAATAACGCACACACCTGAAATTGTTCTTTTGGACTGAAAATGACTAAACTGAATGGATTTGAACTAAACTAAAATGGACTGAAAGTAAGTCCAAAAGAACAGAGTCTAAA